>OU696473.1:7042500-8292500 GCA_916048165.1 Spilarctia lutea
AAGGACAAACAAGAGAGTTTGTCTTGCGACTTCGTGAATACTTTGAAAAGGAAAGCCGTAATGGTGGGCCTCTTATACCAGTGACTCAAGTTAGAGACCGTGTTGCAGCAGCATTAGGTATTAGTGCTCCAACAGTGGCAAAAATAACAAAAGAAGGCTACGGCAGCAGTGGCATGGAACAGAATAAGCTATCTACACCTAAGAAAAAACGTCCGCCTAGTAAAGTTACAGCCGTTGACAATTTTGACGCTGATGCTATTCGTCGTCATATATACGACTATTACCAAAGAAAAGAGATTCCAACATTAAAAAAACTAACACAATCTCTTCGAAATAGTGGTTTGTTCCGTGGTCAAAAATCTTCTCTGACAAAGGTATTGAAAGACATTGGAATGTTATTCCAAAAATGTGACAAACGAAAAATTTTAATGGAACGCAATGATATTGCTTTGTATAGATGCGATTTTTTTAAGACAAGCAAAAAAAATAGAAGATTGGTCGAATGTTGTTTTCACAGATGAAACTTGGCTCAATGCGAATCATACGCTGTCAAAAACTTGGACTGACAACACCGTTGGCTCCACTTCTACAGTACCAATGGGAAAAGGCGAACGACTGATTATTTGTCATGCAGGAACAGTAAAAGGATTTGTGCCAGGCGCTCTATTAGCTTTTAAATCCCAGAAAACAGGAGATTATCATGAGGAGATGAATTCGAACGTGTATGAAAAGTGGTTCAGAGAAATGCTTACATCACTCGAAGAGCCATCAATAATATTTATTGATAATGCACCTTATCACTCTCGTCAAATTAATAAAATACCAACACAGGCCAACAAAAAACATGAAATTATAAACTGGCTCCGTGACAATGGCGAAGAGGTGAATGAGTCCCTACTAAAAGTAGAGTTAGTAAAGATATTAAAAACAAAGAAGCTGCCAAAACGATACGTCATAGATGAAATGGCAGCAGAGCATGGGCATACCGTCCTCAGAATTCCCCCATATCACTGCCAATATAATGCAATTGAAATGATCTGGGCACAAGTTAAAGGATATGCTGCGAGGAACAATAGAACTCCTCCTTTCACCGCAAGAAAAATGCTGAATTTACTGAAAAATGCGTGTGAAAAAGTAACTCCAGAAAACTGGGCGAATGTTGTAGAAAAAACAAAGAAGGTGATAATGTCGGATTGGGATCGGGATGTTGCATTCGACAATTTATCTATCCAAGAAATGATAATCAATATTACTGAGAACTCAAGTGATGATGATTCCTGGTCATACGAAGAAGACGATTCTTTATAATTAAAATTAGTATTACAGTACCTCTTTTGGTTGTTTTATTTTTAATCCGTAAATTACTACGAATTTCAACATTTTGTACCTGTTCATTACAAGTAGGTACCGCAGGTAGTTTTTATTTGAACCAACTATAGTAAGTCTAAACAATTATTTTAGATTCATTAATTTGCGGCGAATACATTCGATCCCATTACTAGGTACGAGTACGATGGAACTGTTTTCATTACGCAAATTATTTATGCATTGAAACAGAGACATTTAGGGCATTTTAATGCAAAATAATAAAGCTTTTTACGTGATTTGATATAAAATATAATCACAATAATTTTATTGTATGTTTTATTAATATAATCGATAATCGATTTACTTCAAAACCGTTTTTATAGTCTGTGGTCATTAATTACGAATGACACATCCCTAAGTAGGCGGAGCCCGCCCATAAAGTACAGTATTATCTGTAGTACATTGTATCAAAAATTATTACAAAACTTTATGTGCGTGATCTGTCAAAAGTTAAATAAAGTATTGGAACGACTATAATGACGAGGATTTTAACCGTTAGTTGTTTCATACTGAAGTTCGTTGGCTATCAAGAGGCAATTGTCTGACTCGATTTTACAACCTGTTTAACTCTGTGATAGAGTTCTTGGAAACTAAAGATAGAGAATTACATAACAAGCTCATTACATCTAAGAATGATATAGCTTACATGACAGACCTGTATAAATTGTTCAACGTCATGAATCTCCAACTGCAAGGCGAAGAACTAAATTTAATTAAAACAAAAAACGTCGTTGCTGCTTTCGCAGCCAAACTGCTTCTACACAAAAAGAATATGGGCAGACGTGAGTTTCACAATTTTCCGAATTTATCAGTATCCTGCAGTAACGACGATTTGTTTGCCTACTGCCAACATTTGGAAAACCTCCACATTGACTTCACCGAACGATACCAGGACATTTTGAACTTGGAAATACCAGACTGGGTGTTGGATCCGTTTTCAAATGTCAAAACAGCAATGTCACCTCAGCTGGAAGAAGAACTTATAGAATTGACAACAAACGAGGAAATAAAAATCAAGTTCAAAAATGGTTACCAAGAATTTTGGCTACAAAAACCGATCCCGCAATTGTACCCTGGATTGTGGTCAATCGTTCAACGATTCTTGATAGCATTCCCATCGTCATATTTGTGTGAACGTGGATTTAGTGCTGTGGCAACACTGCTTAAGAGAAATCGATTGCATGTTCCCGAACGTGGCGACTTGCGACTGTTCTTGAGTAAATTGGAACCTGATATCAACAAACTTATTAAACAGCATCAGGTTCATCCTTCACATTAGTTTTTGTATAAGAATCGATTATGTTTGTTTTATTTTGAATAAATGATACTATGTTTGAATACTATAAAGTTGCGTTTCAATAATCATTCTCATTTGCAGGTGTAAGAGTTAACTTGAGACCTGAGAGCCGTTGTTTATTACCTACTGCGCTCAGGTTTCAAGTTAACTATTGCGAGTTATAGTAAAAGTCTCGTTTAGAACTAATGTTTAATCTCGGCTAATATAGCTAACAATAATTGATTAATTAAATTTGAAGTTATAGTGGTTTTTAAGTAGGTGAAAAAATGGGGGCGCTAAAAAATAATTTATTCTCAAAGTGGGCGGTAGGCAAAATGAGTTTGGGAAACCCTGCTCTAGAACAATATCAAAGTAAAGTTTATTCAAAGACATTACGAGCATAACCAGCTGTTGTTTAACAAAGTAACTGAAACCCTCTCTGAACGATTCTGGAGGAGGACTCAAGGGCAGAAACACATATGTCAATCCAGAGTTATAAATGTCCCGTCCGCTTATTTGCATTGCCTTACCATGAAAACAAAGCCTTCGTAGGTTACACTTGTACTATTAAATATCAGAATAGGAACTACATATATTTATCTACTATCATTACTATTAAATATTTTGTTTATTACTTACTTCATAAGAGGATGAAAGCCTCAATGTGAAGTAAACTGGCAGATACATGCGGCTCACTATTATACAGCTGATAAATATTCCAAAAACAACAAGCCAATATTGCACACCATAATTATATATCTCAGGCGGTGCTTCTACGATTGTGAGAGCTGGTAAATTACTGAAAAAACATTGAACTCGAGATACTGTGAAGGGTTTACTCACGTAACGTCGTTCGGTAAGCGTAAGATCGGTTTTTGGGATGCTTATCAGATTGTTTATACATCAAATTATGTTTATTATGACATATGATAAACCCAGCATATAGATAGTTTATATATTTATAAGTATTACCATAACTACGTTCACAAACAAATTTTACAAAGAAAACACACATTTTACACGAATTACGAACTGAAAGAATCTTTACGAGTACCGTCCTTTAATTTTTTACATAAGGTAGGTACTCGTATATAAGTTTTTTCCGTGGGAGAGCCAAGCTTCGACATGAATGGGCCGGCTCGACCGGAGTGATACCACGGCCTCACAGAAAACTGGTGTGAAATAGCGCTTGCGCTGTGTTTCACCGAGTTAGTGAGGATACCAGAGATACGCCTCTGGTGTTGCGGGTGTTCTTGGGCGGCGGTAATCGCTTACCATCAGGCGATACGTCTGCTCGGTTGCCCTCTATTTCATAAGAAAAGGATGTAAATCGGTAAATATCTCCATTCAAAACCGTACAAAAAAATCAGTGCCCGCTAAACTATTGATCAATTATCTGAATTTCTGATTATTCAAAATTTAATTATTTCAGTTTTGTTTTACTTTTGAGTAAATTATCTACACAATATATTTATGGCCTCAGTATCGCAGTGGTTGCGTAAGCGACTGCTGTGTCCCGGTTTCGATTCCTGGGTCGCATCAAATGTTGTAATGAACTGCAAATATTTGTTTCAGAGTTTGTGTGTTTTCTATGTAAAATATGTATGTATTTACAATATATATGTAAAGGAACACATAAGATTCCTTTTACTTATTGTTAACGCCCTTTTTGTTAAATGTCAATAGATGGCGTTAGCTACCTAATTTTGTTACAAGACTAATGACTTGTAGCTCTGTATATTATCTATGCGCGGGAGTCTATATTGTTTACTGACATAAGCAATTGAATACGAAAACAAAATGGTGTAATTTGAATAAGACCGACAATAAAACTTTAAATGTCGTTTCTTTGGTTTACAGAGAAACACTTTATTTTATTTGTCGGTTGCCCACAAAATAATTATAAAGACTAATAGTCTTATATATATATATATTTGTATTAGTTGTCTAGTACCAATGGTACAAGCTTCTGCTTAGTTTGGGACAGGACGTTGTTGGCTAGATGTCCAAAAATATTATTATTAAATATATTTATATTATATAATATATTACCTCGCTATGAGAGATATAGCAATGGGTAATATTGTCATGGATCTGCCCAAGAGATAACCTTTGAGATCCATGATCCCCATTCTCGTGGAACCGATAATGCTGTATAAACCACCGGTGCATGAGAGAAAACACAACAGCCAGAACATCACGGAGTCTCCTTGACTGAAGCCGTGTTCCTTCATTGTAAACGGCATCATTTTGGTATCTATTGAAAAACAAACGTTTAACTTCAATAAATATAAATAGTATACTCTTAGACATAATGTTATGTCATGTTAAAGAGGATCAAGCTCAAAATATCTAATAGTTTTCAAACTTTCGCGATATAGGAATATACGTAGTTAATCGATTTAGTTTAGGTAATCGTCAAAATTTCAGTACTACATTACTAAATAGGTAATTACAAAGGCTTAATATATGTTACAAAACTTATTAGCTTATCACTTTATTCATGAGATATGAAGGAATGACCGATACATGCGATAACACACAATCATCATCAATCACAACGAAGAAAGGTCTCTCCTTAAAAACATGATGCCAACTAACCAACAAACAGTGAACATATCAAAAACAACATTGACTTCAACAAAAACATAATTGGGAATCCTTTTTGGCTTCCGTGAGATAAAGTTTTATGCGGATTTCACAGAATTTTATTCATTTAAATAATTTAATCAATGACATATCCGTAAAACTATGCACTAGAAAGTTTTAAAACATCATAACATTATGTACAAAGTGGTGTATAAAATTTTAAAAACATACAAACAAAGTTCTTGGACTGTGTCGCAAAAATTAATACAAAAATGTTAAAGAAATTTACGGCTAGCATACCTATTACTTAAGTAATCATAATAGCAGTAAAAGCTTTTATATTATTACTTTTTAAACTTTAACCACTTCGAGTGTCTGCCATTACCTAAAAATATGTAACCTTGGATGACAAGGATATTTATAAGGGTATCGTAAAGTTAAATGATAAAAACTTTTCATTAACAATATATAATATATATCCTACTAATGTTACGAGTATAAACGTGAAAGTTTGTGAGTATGTATGTGAGGATGTTTGTTGCTCTTTCACGCAAAAAGTACTGAATGGATTTTGATAAAATTTTACAATAGTATAGCTTATACACCAGAATAACACATAAGATACAATTTATAAAGATACTATATTCGCCTCGCGATGTTGCCCGCGGTTATTGTCGTACTGCGGGTAGCACCGCAGGGTTATTAAATAAATGTATTAAAATAATAACACTTACAGTATAGACAGCTTTATTGGGTTAAAATGTCCCTTTTTTATTAAAATACAATTAGTAAATATCAGCTGATGTAATAAAAAATGAAATAGTACCTTATCAGAGGTTATAGGCAAATATAGTAAAACTGCTAATCTAGTAGCCACGACAATGAATTACATTTTTAATATTGAGTTTTACATAACGTATTTACATAACTTATTTCCAATACTTTTAAACGAGCATTTTTATATTTATGTAAATATATAATTTTAATCTCGGAGACGGCTCCAACTATTTCAAATTACTGAGCAGGGCTCGGTCATCCAGGTACTGAGAATTTAAAAGTAGCATAATCGTTTAGTAACAGCATTGCCATACTTGCGGATTTTGGCGGGACGTCCCGCTTTTTGAATCAAAATTGTAATAGCCCGCGCGGGATATGTTTTATCCCGCTTTTTGGGGGTACATGGTATGACAAGTGAAGTTAGTTAGCCGTAGTGCTTTATCGTCAATAGAATTAGCAGGCAATTCACGTATTAGGGATAATGCAGCATGTAGTAGAGAAACAAAAATATTGCGATTGAACTTTTTTTTAGGTCCCTTATACTCATGTGTCGTAATTTGAGATTAGATACGATCCGTTTTTTAGTCTTTATCCCGCTTTCAAGGAACGAATCCCGTATTTTGCATTCTTATCTATCATCAGACGGACAGGATAGTTAGACAGTAAGCTGTAAAGAATGTTCATCTACTTTTTAGTAATAACTTGCTTAATATCGACTCTGATTAGTACAGAAAAGCAATTGCGACTGTTTTCATTCTAAAGTTCTTCAAACAGAATTGTATTTCGTTTTACGCATATTTAATTACGAGTTACTGTTCGCAATTAAACAGTTCCTAGGCCAATTCAGTTTACGATCGAGCCTCCCTTGGAGGCTTTTCGACGCCGCAATCAGTTTTACGATGCTTTTTGTCAGAAATTTGCGATTTTATAGCTTGCTTGAATAAGTTTTGTTCGAGTCATTTGACGCGCGAGCAGCTCTACGCTAATAGCCCAAGGATCGCTTATGTCTTACTTTATTAAAGGCTTGTCTTATAAAGATACAAATTAAGTACATAAGAAAAAAAAATATTGCGTCTCTTTTCAATCATGCTCGGCTACTATTATTCAAAGCGTGATGTTAACAGCTCTATGTTAGTCACGCCAGCAAAACATAGATTTTAAAAAAAGAACAAATCAGTTTTATCGTTTCGGAGTTCGTCGTGAGCAACAACTTGAGTACTTGACACGAGAATTATATATAGAAATAATGATAATAATGATGGTACTTCTGTTGTTGTCATAACTAAACTAAAATTCACTAAAATTTGTTGTTGGATTATATACTTTAATCTGATTACCTTATAGTCCATTTTTGGATATACAATTTTATTGAATTTTATATTGGTGATTTGATCCAACAACAAATTTAGTGAATTTTAGTTTAGTGATGACAACAACAGAGTTACCACCAATATCTGTTAATTATAAATTTACATTAAGGAGTGTCCACAAGATATAATTTAACGAACGCAATTTTAAAAAGTAACTTGTTCCATGTTTGAACCGGCGCGCGTGAGATACAAAGAGGTTTTTTGTGTGGCAATTGTGAGGGTTTATTGAGTGCTGTATATTTTACCCAACTACGGCGAAACCAAATGAAGGATAATATTTTTGATAATCTATGTATGTTTGTGTGTTTCATGAATGAATGAGGTGTCAATAGATTCCTAATAATGTACCTTGTGACATGGACTAACTAAATTTTATCAAAAGATTTACGTAATTTTTCTTGTTCTTCATTTTAAGAAGATAACCAGTCTCAAAATAATTTCACGTACCCCTCAGATTACAAAAGAAAGCCAGATAGAACGTACTTGTCAAATAACCTGAAGCCGTTTATTATTTAGGTGTGCGTGACAATCGGCAGCGACACTGTGAAACACGTACATCTGCGTGTATTGATACCATGATCAGTAAAAAAGTCCATATTTTTTGATAAATAATAAGGATTTTGAAAAGAAAAGGGTAGTTTAACAATAATATTTTTATTAATATCGTTAATCTCACCGTGGGACAGCCACGCTTCGTCATGCATGGGCCGGCTCGACCGGAGTGATACCACGGCCTCACAGAAAACCGGTGTGAAACTACGCCTGCGTTGTGTTTCACTGAATGAGTGAGGATACCGGGGGCCCATACCCCAACCATAATGTGTTGTTTGTGTTTTGTTGTTGTTTTAAAGACATAAAACACGTCAAGACAGAGAACAGCAATTTGTTGAATCATTCACAAATTGTTCATATGTTATAATTATCAGAAATAATTGTGTGTATCTTGAAAGAATACTCTCAAATGCTAAAGGTTTAAAGCTAAGTCCCTACATATAGAAATGAGGTTCACTAATGTCTGGACTAACAAATGATTTCCCTAATTGAAGGGAAAAGACAAAAATTAGTATAAAGTCAAACTACGGTTGAGGTTTTCTGTTCCGACACAACAGTATAATTATAGAGTAAATAAATAAATAATAGCAACCAAATAATCAGTATTTACCTGTGAAAAGATATTATATCTTCTATTGTTTCTTTTGGGAACTACTCTTACAATGTTTAATGACGCAAGATGGCATTTTGAACATAAAATCAAAAATAACTCGTGACGTGAACACAATATGGCGGTTTGTTAAACACTGTCGGGAGTTTGTATTTGCTTTCTAATTCATATTTACTTCGTTACATTCATTGTCGTCTTCTTTACATTCCATCTGGCTTTTTTGTAATCTAAGACGTCCCCACAATATAAGTATTATTATTCAGAATTTCACCAAGATGGTTCTTCGGAAGGTGCGTCCCTACTGCGTCAGTTGCGATTAAATAAGATTCTACCATGTTACAAAGTTAACATGGTTATGCGTTAACAATTTCAATTAGTCGTAAATTTCAGTCTGCAACCTTCGTTTTCTCTAAGAGAAAAAAAATACATATCAGAATCAATATATTTTCGATCTCCCGCGGTTATACCAACTTACATCCAGAAACATTGTAAATACAGTTGTAGCTACAATTCCACAATTTCCCCGTGACTTTTAATAGGTGCGCGTCGCGCCGCATGTAAATCACCCTCCGTCCACAGACTGCACATTCACCAACACCTGACTATTTACGGTATTCAACTCGTCTCCGCAATTCCCCCGTAATTTTATAACTTTCCAAACTTCACGCAAAATTGTACCAACTTTTATAAATAACTCCAATTTAAAGGTGGGATATGAAATAAAGAAACTTTGTTTAAAATTCAATTTATTTTGTAACAATATATTATTATAATATAAATATTTGAGTTTTTAAAACGTGTAATAAAAAATATTCACATATTCAGGTACACGTTTTATGAATAGCTTCTTAGTTATAATAATTATTCTAAATTACTTACATATTTAATGTAATGTGTGCCGTTTTATACTAAATATATGGCTATAAACTACAGCTGCTGATTTTAATATTAGATATTAGTATTTAATATCTAAATTATTTATAATTATGCATTAAAAGTAATGCCATAAGTATTAAACCCATTTGTTTTTTAATTATTATTTTAATTTAATTCTATAATTATTTGTTTTATTGGGTAAATTAATAGTATGTTATTTTTACCCAGCAGTTATTAAAATAGCATTTCCCCAAAACAAAAATGATAAGTCTTACTACGTCTTGCTTTTTTTAGTTTAGTTTTTTTATTATTCTTGAATACACACCTAGTAGGGATTTGGTTTAGGTATAATAAAATTAGTAAGTAACGTACCTTCTTTCTAAAGAGATGTTTATGTCCAGGAGAGGACCGTTTATGGCTGCTGATATATTTATCACATTCATAATTACGTACGATTGGGGAATTAATATGATCTAGTGTAATATAACATATACCTTGAAAATGCGTGATGTTTCAACTAGATGGCGTTAGTTCCCTAACGTAAACATACGTACCAAATAACTAAAAACAAATTTCAAATAATACACACGAGCATCGATTCGAATCGTATGTATTTAGTAATTGTCTATGACATAATTTGTTTTATATTAAATCTACGAGTTGTTTATGGTAAAATATATTTTATAGGCGATTTAAATAACTAACTCTCAGTTGTACAACATAGGTACTCAAATTCTTAGTTCAGAAATGCATCACGAAAACAGGAGAACGTTTGCTTGTAGCATAAAATGAAAATAAACACTTCTTTTAAGATGTTCATGTAAACCTTTTGATATAACTTAACCAAAACCTCTTATCTAATGGAAGGCGTAGAGGCCTATATACAGTTGTGGACTTAGTATAGTAATTAAGTGACATAATCAGCGAAAAAATGGGCACTTTTCGGAATCCCGTCAACCAATTCATCATCGACATGAGACATCCCGACCACGACATCAGTCTAAAATGGCACTGCTTCCTATAAATTGTATTATCAATACTTGCTTATGATTATTTTGACACGTCATGAATATTCGTTTTTTATATCTTTCGAAGCCAGTACACACTCTCAAAACAAAAGTACATAAAATACTGACAGTTTCATATTAAGTTTATAATAGAATACTAAAAATTCAAATCACGTACAAATCAAATTTATATCTAAAATTCACATAATTTTTATTTTAAGAAGACATGCACAACTCTACGTACATTTTGTGATAGGAACATTACATTGTATTATATATTATTTTATAAACATATTATTGAATGCACAACTATGTATTAATATTTTTATACATTATTCTATGATACAATTGGCAACATAGTATGATTATGAATATGCATTACTCTAACAAAATAACAAGTTATATTACAATTCATATAATATTATGGCCTGCAATCTAATAAGTTGTCATTCCACAATAATAATAGATAACTAACAAATGTTATGTAAGAGTCGACTTGGCGTCTATCAACCTTAAGTTATTTGTTAAAATAAAATATTTACCAATATGCATGAGAATAGAAGCGTTAGCGATTGTAGAAAAAGAATCGACAAGAAACACTTGCATTTTGGTGAAATATTGTAAATCTTCCGCAGCTCATGAACATGAATTTTAATCTAATTCAGCTTTATAATTTTAAAGGACATAAGTATTTTGGCTTGAATATATTTTCTCGGTATCAAAAGTGACATCGGCGGTGTTGTGCTTGTGCCTTGAAAGAGACGCATTGCTACCGATAATCTATGATAATGCTCACAATTACCATAAGGGAAACTTCTTGAACGCGTAAGGTTAAGAAAAAGAGATCACAGCTTCTGTGCCTGTCCTTCTACCCTCTTTGGCACTCTAAATGGTAGCAAACATGTCCTGTAATTGGAGATCATGTTGTATCTTAGCATATATTCTTTCTTAATGCAAGTACATCGCCTTATTACCTCTTAAATTAAAGGCAACGTCTATTTGAGGCAATTTAACCATAACATCGACCTGTATTCTAGCACATCCGAGTCGAGAAACACGTTCTTTGTGCCTTCTGGTTATTTAATCTAGAATATCTCATTTTAATATGTCAAATTTATTTCGTGTGATCGTAAGAAAATAATAATAAACATCGAAAACAAACAAAAACATTCATAATTTATAAATCTAGTAATACTTTCAAATATCTTTTATTAAGTACCTTTATTAAACCACGCTGCCACTAAAAAGGGTAACGTTCTATAATAAATTAGTGATCATACAGTTTTTGAAATTCGACTCACCTTAATTTTTTTATAGCTTTCTGCAATCTTCCTTCCTTTAAACTTTAACTGTACCAAATTTCATATTTCTCCGTTGGCATAATTTTCGTAAAAAAGGGTTTAAAGTTTTGGCTTCACGTATATGTATTTAGATAACAACATTTAGCCTATACCTCGTTCTACTGATAATGGATGCTTTGACGTCGGACATACAGGAGGAGGCACCATGGTGCATGCTATTTGCAGATGACATTGTGTTAGTTGGTGAAGACGCGCCCGAGGTTCCGCGCAGACTAGAGACATGGCAGCAAAGACTGGGGAATGTTGGCTTGAATAAAACCGAATATATGTTTTGCGATTTAGGCGGTCTCTCCGGTCTTGCTCCCGTGTCACTAAATGGAACGACGATTCCGATCTGCACCGATGTCAAGTACCTCGGTTTGTTGTTACAAAATAATGGCAAAATTGATAGATTTGTGCAAACATCGAATCAATGCAGGATGGATGAAGTGGCGGCACGTAACAGGAACTGTGTGCTATCCCAAGTTCCCTTTAACCTTAAAGGGACAAATATACAAAACGATCATCAGACCTGCCGTTCTGCATGGATCTGAGTGTTGGCCAATGAAGGTAACAGATGAGAGACGCCTGCATGTAGCTGAAATGCGAATGTTGAGATGCATGTGTGGTGTGACAAGAATGGATAAGGTGAAGAATGATTACATCAGAGGAAGCCTGAAAGTAGCACCAGTGGCTGAAAAGTTGAGAAGCAACAGGTTAACCTGGTATGAACACGTGATGCGTAGAGATGTGGAAAATGTATTTTTAAGTATGGAAGTCGACGGATATAAAAGTAGAGGACTGCGTAAAAGAGGATATGGCCAGAAAGGCAGTAAGCAGTGAACTGACGAGTGATAGAGGAGAATGGAGGAAGAAAACTCATTGCACCGATCCCAAATAAATTTGGGGAAAGGGCGAGGGAAGATGATGATGTTATATATAGTATACATAGTGTTGTATTATTTTATTAAAATACAACTTTCATATTACGAATATGCCAGTATAGCGGTGGACTTTACAAAAACGTTTCATGTAGAAACGGACACAATGAACACCCAGACTAAGAAGAACAAAGTTGGAGATCACACAAAGTGTTGGCCCATGTGGGTTTTGAATCCACAACACTCAATATAAAGCGGCGTGATGACCCATAAACCCACTATATCATCGTGGAGTGTAGAGTCAACATTTGCAGTAATAACAGCAATATTGGTCCCATTCATAAATAATTAACTTTTCTAATCCACATTTGGTTTTATAACATCGTTTCAGAAAATCAATTGCTTTTAAATTGCAATCATTCTGTAGGTGTCTTTGTTTCTAAACCATTACTCATCGTGTCTAAAATTTCATCAATTTCCCAAATCTTTTCAGTCTTAGATCATAAAACCCACAACCATTTCAATACCATTGAATTTATTTTTTTGCTAAAATTTATATTCAGTATTTTTATGTTATATTTTTTAATGACATAACCCGAAAGTAACTCTATCCTATCGACCGCACACATTGTCTTGTATATCCTTGCATATCCTCTATAGGAATGGTATAATTAAAACGTAGTCTATGAAAAAACTACATACTTTTAAACCTACAAAAAATTTCAAATTACAACACACGATTTGAAAATAATTACGATTACAAGACTTAAATAACACTTCACAATATATATATCTAGAGAAAGAGATTGCTTTTAGCAATAAGACCACCCATTGTACATATCTCCTTGTAGTATTCAACTGTAATCAATGTTATTGGTGGTGTACAATAAAGTAAGAGAAGGGAGAGCTATGCTTCGGCATGAATGGGTTGGCTCGACCGGAGTGATACCACGGCCTCACAAAAAACCGGTGTGAAATAGCGTTTGCGCTGTGTTTCACCGAGTGAGTGAGGATACCGGAGGCCCATACCCCAACCCCTCCCCCATCCCCTTTCCCATCCCCCAAAGGTCGGCAACGCACTTGTGACGCCTTTGGTGTTGCGGGTGTCCATGGGCGGCGGTAATCGCTTACCATCAGGTGATACGTCTGCTCGTTTGCCCACTAGTCAATAAAAAAAAAAAGAAAAAAAAAGTATATTCTATATTAATCTATTCTATTTTAGACATCGTCGTCGCCAGCGACTGATATAAAGTTATTAGACAATTTATAAATGGTATCTATCATTTACGCATCACTGTGTGACTATTATAATCTTCATCACAGTAAATAAATATAGTATGTATCTAATACTACTCATCTTCTCACCTACTGACTTCACCGTTCATTTCAATCTGCAAAAAATAAAAATATGTTACAAGTTGAGTAGGTATCTATTAGTGGACCTAACTAACATTGGTGCTAATTCTGTTGTTGACATTACTTAACTAAAATTCACTAAAACATGTTGTTGAATACACTTTAATTTCATAAATGTTAACAGTCCATTTTTCTATGTTTCAAATCTTAGCTGTCACTATGTTTAGTTCAGTACCAAAAAAAAGTTCATAAGAGGTACACGCTTGTTTATTAGTTAAAAAATAAAAATTTACTTTGTCATACCCAACGTTAGTTAAATTACTCAACTTAAACCATAATTTTTCATTTGAACAAGAATATGTTGAACGTTACGTGTTGTGTTAAAAACGTATAAAGTATAACTTAAAACTAGACATGTCGCACTAAGCTTAGACGTAAATTATGGTTTAAGTTGAGTAATTTAACTAATTTTGGTTTTGCCAAAGTATATTTTACTTTTTTTGCTAATAAACAAGCGTAAACCTCGGGAACACTTTTATTTGGGGCTGAACTAGACAAAGTGACAACTAAGATTTAAGATATCATAAAATGGACTGTAAACATATGAAATTAAAGTGTATAATCCAACAATATTTTTTTGTGAATTAATTTAGTGATGTGAATAACAGAATTAGCACAATTGTGTCCTAACCTACATTTTCATTATTGGGAAAATATTTTTTTTAAATCTGAAATGATTACCTTCCACCACTTTGGAAACTAATGATTGGAAACCGGTTTACAAAATACAGTCATTATATCTCGATACACTTATCTCTGTAAAGTAAGTATAGGTACACATTACTTACTTTACTGAGTGCTCGTTGTTATAACTGTCAGATAATTATATTAACGATAATTATTTAGTATTTGTTTTACAAAAAAAAGCTTTCAAAAAGGTACAATTGTTCAGGATTAAAACTGTATCTAAGAGGAATTAAAACGAAGATTTTCAAGTGTATATACGATGAATAATTGCATTGACATTTATGCAGATCTGGTTTTCAACGATAAACGTAATTATATATAATTATATAAATAAAAATACACTGCACATAAATATAGCCATTTTTAATTCTGAAATAGTAACTACATATTTAACCAAATACGAGTAGAATTAATCTTTATTGTTGAAATTCTTATTATATAATATTTATTATCAACAGGTTTAAACTGTACACGTATATAATATACACTAATATGTTTTTCTGTAATAATTTAACATCTCAATATTATCATTCAGAGTTAAATTTTAACTCGCCAGTGAGTTCTTTATATATTATCAAGGCTTTTTACGTTGGAACAGTTTACAAACAAGATCCAATAATTTTTTTTGAGTTATGTAAACCTGTTTTGTACTGATTGGAAACTGGTTGCCAATCATTAGTTTCCAATGTGGCCGAAGGGAAATAAACTCAATGGCAATCAGTACTGTCTTCTATTTTCTGTTCTAGGATCGAGAGGTAGTAATCAAGCCTTGGACAGAACGCAACATGACATCAGATACGGGTTTGTAAACAACTACTTTAGACACCGTAATTCTACTGTGAGAGGCGGGAGAAAAAGCGTCATTGCGTGTTACATATTAATAGAGATAGTACTATGAAATAAAAGGTGAAATACAGTACGTAAATAGACAGTATTAGTAAAATAAAATGACAAAAAGGCCACATCTTAAATCTGTTGATAGAAGATTATTTTTTGTTATTTAATCATCTTAACAATAACGATATCGCCGTGCAATACAACAATGTCCCTTACACTCTGTTTTAAACGTCAAGTTATACCTCGTCTCACGAAAGAAGTCAAACGGCGATAAATGGAACTAATGTGACAAGTCAGCCATCTTTGTTTTAATTATGTTCTATGCGATTGCGTCTTTTGGTCCTTTGCCGTATTTACGATAAATAATATTGAAGGTGAAACAGTTATGTCAAGTAAAACAGTAGAATTAGGCTTTAGATACCAATAAATAATGTTAGTAAGAAAGTAGTCGACGTGACAGGTAGGTACTTAATTGGGGCTGTCAGTAATGTGATTGTACCATTTCATGTGAGACTTTTTATATATCTTTCTGTTAGAATAATAATAACGGAATAAATGAAATCGGTGACAACAGTTGTATTTTTTAAACATAAATGCCAAATATTTCAAATTGTGTTTTAATTGATCTCTTTTCCCTTAGAATACGTTTTATCTTTTAAATTTTATATACCTACTCACTATCAATCTACGCGTTAATTAGATGTTGAACATTGACTGCAGCGAGGAGAACTTCTTTCGTGGGACAAGATAGTCTATTATTTTGACCATTTGAGTCGATCGAACGAAAACACTTCCCAATTTAAAGTTAATAATTCTTATAAGGTGTGTATTCGCATGATGGTAAATGAAATCACAAGATGATTTACAAGTTTTCATACATGAGCAGTACTTTAATAATTTAAAAAAAACTCTACATTACAAAGACATAGAATGATTACACTACAGTACTAGTACCTACTTTCAGTGTACAGAAGAAACACTATAGTATTGTTTTAAATTTGAAAATATAACTAACTACATAAAAAAAGAAAAGTACAGGGTTTAGGATCAGTGCCGACGCACGGAGTGTCGGCGAAGAGACGAATTCAGTAACAATTTAAATTAAACCTAAAGTTATTCACATTACAACTTTATTTGATGCTATGAAATAAAACCAACAGTCAGTCATTAAAAATGGAATTGTTACTGAATTAGCCTCTTCGGCGCCACTCCATCCGTCGGCGCTGGCCCTTAAAGACACGTTTGCTAATGGTCTATATAATTTTGGAGCTGACCTTGTCTACAGTGGAGATGATGAGAGGAGCAGCGATAGGCGCGGCGGCCAAGGCCCGCTGGATGGCTCGGCGCGTACTCCCAGCGCCCTCTAGCGCTCGCGCTGGAAGGAACCGCCAAACCAACGGCGTGAACAACTCCGCGTCCATCTTAATATCCTCTTGCACGTCGAAGAACCATCCCACTATCGCACCCACTATCAGAGTGGCGAAAAGACCAATCGGCGCCACCCAATGGTATGAGATGCGAAACAATGGGAATATTGTTTCAGGATCCTGGGAAGAAGCAAGTTTTTTGATGTTGAAGGCAAAGTAAATTTTTGGAATGTATATTAATTCTCTGAGTTAAAGTCTTGCAGATTTCTATGCAATGCAAATTAAAGTCTGCAATGCAAAGTAAAAAATGATGAGAAAATCAAGAAAATTTTGACATTGCCGATTTAAAGATCACAGATACGAATAGATCTTCATATTAATGACTGATTATTAGCAGTTTAACACACACACACACACACACACACACATACTAACTGCATATTTGATATTGTGTTATATAATATATTATAATTCTTGAAAAGTAGCATTGAAAAGGATATAAATGTAATAATTGCAGTTAAGATGACTGTACTTTTTGTCAACGAGACATGACGAAGCCAAAATAGTTTTTATGCGTATGGGCATTAGACATCATTTACACAAACATAAGAGTTAAGCAATTATTTTTTTATATTTTACTGTTTGTTCTTATCATTCGCATGTAACTGATGTTAAATATATAGATACTTTTTTCAGACTCTACGTAGCCAAAAACAAATTTAAAACCGACAATACACATTACATTTACTTTGGTATTAAATAAGATTGTGTACTAAGAAAATTATTTTAATGATAATATAATTCTTTGTTGGACTTTCTTCTCGTCGTTCTTTATTTTATAAAACTATTAGGGAAGTTGGAGCTCAAAAAAACTTCCACAAGTCTTTATACAGAAAGCTGTGAACGCGGGTTAACGCTTTATTAAAAAAATCAAAGATCAGCTGCATCGTTGTAGGCTTAAAGCTGAACCTAATCTAGATTATATAAAAGTCTCCAAGGTATAGTTGGGAAAACATATTATCATAAGGATAAAGGAGTCCGTCCACTGCAATATAGGTTTGTTCACCATAACCACCGGCCTGTGCTGCCATATTCAACGGCTTCCGTCGTCGGACCAATAAAAACAAAGAAATAGAAGAATATGAAATGTTACTCACGAAATCTAAATCAACATTGGCAACTTCGTTAGAGCACTGCATAGTGAAGTTGAGGGGCATGGCCCTGAGGCCGCTGGCGGCGGCGGCCTGCGTGCCGAGCGACACGACGCTGGTGACGAGCGCGCCCCCCACCGCGCCCGCCACCGCCCCGCGCGGGCCCACCCACGAGCACGCCATGCCCAGCGTGAAGATCCCGCACGTGGCACTCGCAGCGATCGCTGACAGAGCTGTTGCTACACCTGGAAATCACCATCAAAAATAAGATTTTTGTAATAACCGATTTCAAAATTGGAGGACTTCTCAATTAGACTGTGTTTTTTACGATTTTCATGTTTTTTTTTTATATTTGAAAGCTAGTGATTTTCATGTGGACCAATTTCAATTTGATTCACTTCATGAAGTCGGATTTTTTTGTGATTTTTACCTTCTAAAAAATATTGAAACAAACCAGCCTGGTATAGTATGCATAAATATCCTTGCTAAAGAGAGTTCTATTTCCAAAAAAAGACGGCTAAACGCTGTATAATTATAAATGAATCTGTGAACTTGATCCATACCTATCTTAAACATACTGGGTGCGTTAGATGTTTTATGGCATAGAAGGAAATCGAACGGACAGGTCACTTGACGGCAAGTGCCTACTAACGCCAATGGACAACAGAAACTCAAGATATACAAATGCATTGCCGCTTTTGGAGAATAAAGGGATGTGAGTTAGGTTTTCGGAACCCAACGTCTACCTGGAGTGATTAACTTTACCCAAATGGTAAAAAGAACGAAAAGGTTTTCTCTGAGGCCATCTATCATTCCGATCGATTCTGCTCACTTTTCTTCCGTTTTGTATATCTATTTATATTATTCTATGTGTTGTCTTACTATGTTTAATGAGTACAAATTTATAAAAATACATACACAAAAGTGGTACTGTAGTGTCAATATGCTACTACTACACACAACGTGATAAGATTACGAAATGATTTAACAGTCTAGCTCAACATCATAAGAAATGACTTTTGTAAAGCATGTAATTGAATTACATCAAATACACTCATTTGCAAAAAAAACGGGCGGTTTCGATTTTCTTCCTGGCTGAAAAAAATAAAATACCAAAAAGGTTTTAATCATTTGAACATGTTACTGGCCAGTTATAAAAGTGCCATAATGTTTATAAGAGTACATTCCAAATTCAAATTTTTGACTGAGCCTGGTTTTCAAAGAAAACAACTTTTAACTACATTTTGTGGCGCGAATTCCCTATAGTTAATATCGACTCTAATAAACTTTTTGTCAATTTTTATTAAATTATCTGATGTCCTTGACATTTAAAAGTATTGTTAATGCTGTTTAGCAATCTCGAAAATGGTAGATAAAGTGATAAAAGCGAGCAAAATTATTGCGCTGCTTGAAGAAGGTTGCAGCCAATGCTTCGTGGCTCAGAGGCTAAATGTGAGTCGGTCGACAGTTCAAAGGACCTGCCAGCGCTATCAAGAGACCGGTTCCGTCAAGAGAAGGCCTGGTTCTGGCAGAAAGACATGTACCGAACCACGGGATGATCGTTTTCTAGTTAGTCAAGCGTTGAGAAATCGCAAATCTTCTTATGTGGACCTCAAGAACAGCCTCAAAGAAGTAAGAAATAAATTACTCCGTGGACATCGAGTTGCCAGGCTTAGCTTCGCTCGAAATTGTGTGTCATGGACTCATGAAGACTGGGATAGGATATTGTTCTCCGATGAAGCCAGGATATCTCTGCATGGTGAAGACCGACGTCGGCGAGTGCTACGTAGACGAGGAGAACGCTTTGCAGAGGCATGTTTTGAAGAAATCACACCTTATGGAGGGGGCTATGTTATGTTTTGGGCAGGAATAAATTCCATGGATCGTACGGAGTTAGTCTTCATCGAAAATGGTACACTGACTGGACACCGATACATAACGGAAGTTCTGATTCCTTATGCACAACCCGCTTTAACCGCTCTTGGCGAAAACTCATTTTTTATGGACGACAACGCTCGCGCCCACCGGTCTGGCGATGTGGAAGCGTATATGCTAGAAGTCGGAATTCGTCGTTTGGACTGGCCAGCTAGAAGTCCGGACCTCAATCCCATAGAGCATGTCTGGGACGTTCTGAAGCGACGAGTGAGATCAGTGCAGCCGGCTCCGCAGACCATCAGAGAGATAAAGAATGTGATTACCGCGGAGTGGGAACGTATTCCCCAAGAAACCATAAAAGATATACTCCCTAGCATGCCCAGACGAATGCAAGCCGTGATTTCAGCAAGAGGGGGTCACACTCAATACTACACTTTTATCTGCTTTTAATGTATTCAAGAAAAACAAAGAAATTAACGCGTTTCATTTTTATTTAGCGAGCAGGTACAATAATAGTGTTTTGAGCTTAAACATTATTTCTCAATAATTTAATCAAAATGTTATGATAAAAGTGATGATACCTATTCCTTCCTAATTAATTTATGAAATTCTGAGGATAACAATACCTAAAATTATCAAACAAACTAATAGTAACTATAAAATAGTTCTTTGCTTAAGTGCCCGTTTTTTTTTGCAAAAGAGTGTATAATATAACTACTTAAAATTATAAAAATAAACTTGATAAGACATTATAAAGCAGACAATACAGTGGTGTTTAAAAAAAGAAATTGACGGCAGATTTAAAATAGTCTAGTTATTTAAAAAAGTAAAGAAGAGGCACAGGTAAATACAGTATAGGTGTATAAAATATTTCGACTGACTATGTATTCGAACTCATTTTTTTTTTTTTCTGTTTTACAAATTATCAAAAAAATAATAAGTAAAACCTACTTCGAGATTACTCATTACGTAAAACATCTAAGAAAATAATATTTAAAAATAAACTAAAAATAAATGTACAAAAAATAATACATATTTACAAGAAATAAATGATTCCTTCAAGCTCCTTGTTCATTTCACTTTTATCTCCAATGTACTGTAAAATATACTCTCAAATAAGTACGTCGTCTGCACAACAATATATAACTAATACTGGCTGACCTCAACTTCGTCTGTGACTTTTAAAAGGAATAAATATGCCCATTTTTCATTGGCTCCTATGGGACTAAGCGTGATGTTATGTCCAATACTCTTTGTCGATAAATGGGCTATCCAACACTAAGGGAATTTTTCTTTTCGAACCAATAGTTTTTGAGATTAGCGCCTTCAACCACAAAAAATCTTGACTTTAATAATATTAGTATATATTATAGTACATGAAATTTAACTTACCGAGTACTCCACCCAGCTTCTGTATAACAATCAGCATGATTACTGATAGGATAGCTAGAACTGCAGTAGCGCCTCGTGCCAGTAATCCCTCATTGAATGGTTTCAATCTTATTTGCAGCCAGCCATGCAGTAAATCTTCAATTATTACCAATGCACAAGCATTTAATACTGCTGATAACGAGCTAGGGGCAAAATAATGATTATGATACTCGTAGTTTAAATTTGACATAAATTAGTTTAAGTAATGATTAGCATTAATAGTTTAATCAGGAAAGCCAAGAGTGCTTGCGATTTATTGTGCTTAGGTATTGCATGTAGTTAAAAGTGTACTTAAGGTGATATTGCGAACTGAGTGCAGGTACACCGTACCAGTTTCACAGGCTTTATTACAAAGTTTATATGATTTAAGATGAAATCTATAAAGTCTGATAATAAATTGTGCATTTTAAATTTCAGGGTTTAACAAATAAGGATGACCAGTTTTTAACAAGTAGGTAGTTCGATTATTTGGCAGATTATTAGATTAAATAAATTGATATCTCTCAAATAAATAATTTAAACATAAAAATATTGCCTCGGTGGCGCAGTAGTAGCGTATGAGACTTCTATGCTCGAGGTCTCGAGTTCGATTCCCGCGTAAAAACATTTTTTTGTATAATCTACAAATATTTGTTTCGGAGTTTAGGTGTTTTCTACGTATAATATGTATATATTTACAAAAAACAGTATATGTATTTATATCAATTGTCAAGTACCTATATCACAAGCTCTGCTTAGGTTGGGACTAGATAGCGTTGTGTGTTAGATTCCCGAAATGTATATATAAAAAAACAAAATTTATTATAAAAAGTGTACTAAGTTTAGATGTAAAAAATATTCTATAGTTACCTAAGTCCAGCACCAAAAACTCCTGCCAGAAACACACCAGACAGCCCTGGTAAGTTTTGTGTGTCCGCAATGTACGTGACAAAGGACGGCAACATTCTGTCATCCACCAATGGCGTGGCCCCTTTATCACAGCCGCTTGTCACCCACGCTACATAGGCCGTGATACCACACCAGGCGCACAGAGTGATCGCTAGCACTGCACCCAAGGCGAATATACCTATTGCGCTGGAAAATATGATTTTAAGGATCAGTGATTAAGTACGGAAGAGGTGAAGAAGCAGAACGAAGTAATAATAAAATTGTTTTTCTTAAAAACTAGATGGCGTTGTACGGCCTTTCTGACTCGCGAAATAGTTTCGCTAACACGCCAATTATAAAAAATACCAAGAGTAATGCTTGTTTTACAAGCTTTAAAATATATATAGCTTGTCAGGTCTGCAGATCCGTTCACGGTGGGTTAATTTATACTCGTACTTAAATCAAGTAAATCCCCTAGTGTTTACGTTAAGTGCTAGTGCGGTGTTTAAGAAATAACTAAAGTTATAATTACTTTTACTATTTAAACCTTTCCTTAACTGCTTTTCACGCGTTTTATCAGGATTACAGAAAAGTTAAGTTTCCAAGCAACAGTATCTCGACGATACTATCATTTCCATTCATCTCAAATGCGGTTTAAACTCGGTAACTCAGTCTGGCCCGTTGACTTGTTGCTTCAGCACAGCCACAGTATATCGGACAAGGCGGATATCTAACAGTACATCAATAGTACATTTTGACTCCCAGCTCCCGACAGTTTTATCCCCTGTCACAATAGCTCAAAAGTACTATTGCCTTATCTAAAACTTACATACTCATATTCTTGGGTATCTATATTCTCCATCGTTATATCGTTTAATAAAAATTAAGCGTCGATATAAAATCTCTTTTGAATGACTTTAACTTTAATTAACAATTGCAATTTTAATTTTTCTTTTATTTGCTTTAAGTAACACACACACAAAAATGACACACAGTTACATTTCTAAACTCATTTAAAGAGTTTAACGATAGCAACACTTTGAATTCTTTGGAGACAGAGACTGGGAATATATTGCAACTGTTTGATCACAAACTATTACATTGTGTTATTTTCATTAAGTCGTTTTCATTAGTATCAATAAAAGAAAGAATAAATGTTTATGTGACTCTAATGCAATCTATTTATTTGCAGATCGCACTGCAATCTTTCATTGAATTACGCCTACAAACCGACAGTCTTAAAAGACTTCCCTGGGTTGCCTAATTTAAAAAAAGGTGTTCAATGCGGCTTTTTTTATTGTGGCACTAATCCTTCTCACATGCCCACCACTGTAACTTCTGTATACCAGGATCAATGACAGTAAACTATGAATACAGCATGTTATGATACTTAGAAACTTCCAGGAAAAAAATAAAAATGTCTTGGAAACCGGGTCAAAATTAATCATATATGAAGATTGGTAGAGTTCTCATTCGATTTTCTTTTGTTTCTTTTCAAGAATTACGTCCTTATTTTTTTATGGAATAGGGGAAAACGAGCAGACGTATCGCCTGATGGTAAGCAATTACCGCCGCCCATGGACACCCGCAAAACCGCGTTACAAGTGCGTTGCCGGCTTTTAGGGGATGAGGAAAGAAATGGGGGAAAGAAATGGGGGAAGGGAATGGGGGAAGGGAATGGGGGAAGGGGTTGGGGGAAGGGGTTGGGGTAGGGCGTTCGATATCCTCACTTGGTGAGACACAGCGCAGGCGCTGTTTCTCACCGGTTGTCTGTGAGGCCGTGGTATCACTCCGGTCGAGCCGGCCCATGCATGCTGAAGCGTAAGGCTCTCCCACGGTAAGAATTACCCTTTATGATTACATGAATCAATGTCAAAATCAAAATCTTATCAGAGAGCGGACGTCATTTGCTGGGCATAGCCTCCGTAAGGACTGTCAAGATGATGGCTTAGAATTGGACTTAGACCGACGACTATAATATGTTTACAAAAATAAACACATTACAAAGCGTCACATTATTAACTATGTCTTGTCGTAAAATGTTAGGACATATTTTATATTAGTACTTAAATAAATGTAAATTATAACAAATCTGCTGAAGTGTAAACAGGGCTTTAGAATACGTGCAGATGTAGGTATTGTTTGTATACGTTTAATTATATTGTAAAGTTTAGTTAATAAGGCTTAAATAAAATAAATGTTATTACACTCTTCTTATCACGTCATTAAATATGCAAACTACGAGTAGTGGAAGTCATTCGAGTTTATGCTATATAAATATGCAGATCTTTGAATTATATTTATCTGTCTAAAATAACTTTAGTTCAGCCATGTCGATGAAGTGATGATGTGACTGAAACCTGGACGGGGTTAGTTTCGTGGCATCGACTCTCACCCAGGATAAAAATAAAAGATTGAAAGTCGACCCCAATCTAGTTTGGGAAAAGGCCCGAAGAAAGTTGAGTGTATAATATAACTGTACTGTGTAAATGCTGAGTTACTCAATTAGACATTTACAATTATATATAATACAACTGAATTATTATACAAGTTAGACAATTGGAAGGACACTTCACCACACTTATAAAAATTATCTGTGGGAGAGCCACGCTTCGGCATGAATGGGCCGGCTCGACCGGAGTGATACCACGGCCTCACAGAAAACCGATGTGAAATAGCGCTTGCGCCGTGTTTCACCGAGTGAGTGAGGATACCGGAGGCCCATATCCCAACCCCTCCTCCCATTCCCTCTACCCATCCCCCAAAGGTCGGCAACACACTTGTGATGCCTTTGGTGTTGCGGGTGTCCATGGGCGGCGGTAATCGCTTACCATCAGGTGATACGTATGCTCGTTTGCCCACTATTAAATAGAATATATATATATAAATAAAAGTTTGGTGATTCTACAATAAATTAAATACACATGGAGTACAAAAGAACCTATATACATGCTATATTACGTACGTATTGTAAACAGTGTTCTAGGTATATTTTTATGATATACATAATGAATTTTAAACTCTGTAAATCATTAATATTTTTACTATCACGCTCCACCGTTATAATTAAATTAGAGGCAAGAGGCAAACAGAATATTCAATAAAAAAATACATAATTTTGTATTGACTCGATTTAAAATAAAATTATACTGAAATGGAAAATATGAATTAAGAGACAAAAGTTTCAACGGGAGTGATTAGGTACGTACAGAAAAGGGCTTAGTAATTATTTACTTACTCCTAAAGCAACATTATAGTGGTGTAATAAACAATCATGACGACTTCGTGTGGTTTTAATCACTTGTTTTCCTCCTCGAACCTCGAAGAAGACAGTTTTTAGTCATTGCGGAATATTGAAAGAAAAGAATGCAGCGCAGCCAAGTTGACTTTCATTTGATAACCGATTAATTGACTTCGCTTCGATTTTGAACTCAAATAATTGAATTATTTACTAAAATACGTTGGCATTTCTGAACTAGTTTACATTCCAGATCTCTATAATCCTTTAGGCATCTTTGCTGAGTTCCTGCGATGTTACTGTGGTCATTCATCTATTTTGAAATGACAACAAAATTGAAATTGTTCGTTTTTAAAACTTAAAGTGGTCTACCAAAGAACTTAAACAGACAACATCTTTTCTTTTGTATTGAAAATTCAAATTGCCTTTTCATTTGAAGAAAATCGTGTACTCCTCACCGCATCTCTAGTGAATTAAAATATCAAACGCCAAAGAACTCAAGTTAGTTTAATAAGCATTACCATGAAATAATAATTAAACTAACATCATGTTCAAGCAAGGTTTTCGTTCCATAATTATGCATATTGATACTACTCTAAACATTTATTATTAAATAAAGCCTAATTATAAAGAAAGTTTTCCTTCCTTGATGGGCTATCTAACAATAAAAGTTTTTGTTTAATTCAAATCAGTAAGTTCGATTAGCATGTTCAATAATTGCTCATTCTTCAACTTTGTTATATTAGAATATATTAGTCAATACACAATACACACATTACACTTAGGTCAAGTCAAATAGACATTAGTATACAAAAATTTGCACAAATATTTAGAAATTGTGTACCGCCACAGAGGTCATCACATATTGAAAGTTCTAAAGAATAGAAATCTTTGGTAATAATTTATTGTTTCCTTACATCAAAATTTACAGTTGTATATACACTTGTGTACACACTAGGCCCCATAATAAGATTCTCTGTGTCGTGTGAATTAGTAGTTTTCATATAATTGAGAAACAAAAGAAAACAAAGTGGATACATGTGTCTTATGTGTGTGTGTGTGTGTGCATGTGTTTATGTATGTATGTGTATACGCCTGCGTAGAGGTATGTGTGTGATTAGGTGAATGCGGGTGAGTTTATGAGTAGACGGGTACATATTTGTTTCGGAGTTGTGGGTGTTTTCTATGTATAATATGTATTTATTTACAAAAAACGTATATTTGTATGTATGTCGGTTGTCTTGTACCTATTTTTTTTTTTTTTTTACGTGTGGAAACCCCCTCGGGCCGTCACCCCGCCGGGGTTTGCGGCGGGGCGGTGTGTCGGAATCGAACCGACTAAAACCACACGGTGTGCCAACTCTGCGCCTGAGAAAGGGAGGGGTCCGGGATCGCTGTTATTAACGCAAACCGGACCCCTCCCAGCGCCTGCCCGCACAGAAGCGGGCACCTTCTTCTTATAAAACTCTCAAATTAGGCGACGCACGGCACACGCGTACGTCGCCCCCTCGCGGTTGGCCTGTAATGCGGATGGAGGGGAAAACCCATCCCGTCCATCCGCGGCCACACTCAGGGCGGCATGAGGCGCTGATAGGCGCGCCTCCGCCGCCCCGTGCGCCGGCGGCGGATCGGGTCCGAGTGGATATCGTCCTCCCGGGCCTTCTCCGCCGCCTCCTTCTGCGAAATTACTTCTTCGCAGAAGGTCGCGACCGCGGTAAAACAGCTGTCGCTACCAGCCATGGATAGTACGACGGCCGGTAGTGACAGGTCTCCTCCGATGACTGCAGTGAGGGCCCGGCGCTGATCCGCCCAAGCGGGGCAGATCTCCAGCGTGTGCTGGGCCGAGTCCTCACTGCAGTCGCAGTGGTGGCAGGCGGGACTCAATTCCCTCCTAGCGACCGAGTGCAGGTACTTGCCGAAGCAACCATGCCCGGAAAGCACCTGCGTCAGCCGGAAGGAAAGGGTCCCGTGCTGCCGCCCTGCCCACTCGAGGATGACCGGCTGGAGCGCCTCCACGGTGGCAAAGCCAGCGCGTGGAGCCTCCAGCCGGGACGACCAACGAGCCATCGTGGCTCGGCGAGCGGCTTCACGCCAATCGCGTACCTCTTCGGGCGGAGGACGATACCCGTTCTCCGCCCGATATTCAGCCGCTCGCCGATAAACTTCGGCGAGCACTTCCGCCTCCAAATCCCACGGGGGTGTTCCGGCCAAGGCGCACGCCGCCTCGGTGGACACCGTGCGGTATCCGCGTATGGCTCTGACTGCCAATATCCTCTGAGGGCGCCAGAGGCGCGCCTTGTTCTGGGCAGTCAGAGCCTCCACCCACACCGGTGACCCATATAGGGCCATCGACCGGACCACCCCCGTGTAGAGGTTTCTCGTTGCGACGCTGGCTCCACCCAAGTTGGGCAAAAGACGCCCAAGGGCGGAGACAGCGTCGACCAGCCTTGGGGAAAGCTGTCGGAAGTGCTCGTCGAAGAGCCACCTACCATCGAGGATCAGGCCCAGATACCTCATCTGGGCCCGAACCGGTACGAGGACCGAGTTGACTTCGATAGAGGCGCCGGGGGGTGGACCACGACGGGGCCCATGAAATAACAGGGCCTCCGTCTTATCCAGGGCCACCCGCAAGCCCAGCGCCTCGATGCGCCCAACCACCAGAGAGACACCCCTGGTGGCCAGGCGCGCCGCCTCTTGGCGGTTGTCTTGTACCTATAACACAAGCTTTGCTTAGCTTGGGTTGGGTTGTGTGTAAGATGTAAAAAATACTTATTTAATATTATTATTTATTATTTATTGCCCTTAGTGTCGTAAAACTTGGCAATAAAATTTAAACTTACGTAATTGCCTTCTTCTTGCTGTCCAGCGAAATGTACCGCTGTACCATGGTCTGATTGACAGAGTTGAAACACGTCCAGTATATGCATCCACCGATCACCGCGCCCCATCCTGTCTGGCGTTCGAGCGGCGAGAAACTCCAACTGATGAAAAAATACATTACAATTACTCAGTATAGTATTTAATGAAGATTTTTTTACAATTATAGCTGATTTAACCCGTCTCTGATCGCCCATGGTGGAAAAGTGCCCATTATATTTGCAGCATTGCCGCGTTGAATGGTAATAGCCAACCTTCGCACCTTATAAAATTTATTTATACACGTCTATCGACGTATTAATTTATTCACAGCTTCTCTTCATGACACACGTGCACTCTTACTGAACCATCCAAATGTTCACTGTTGGAAAATGCGATATGGTAATTAGGTCCACCTTATACAAAAGGTAATGCAGGAAGTTTGAATAAATAACCTTTTTTTTCCAAACCACTCAAAAACGTGGGAGAGCCACGCCTCGGCATGATGGGCAGGCTCGACCGGAGTGATACCACGGCCTTACACAAAACCGGTGTGAAACAGAGCCTGTGCTGTATTTCACTGAATGAGTGAGGATACCCTAACCCCATCCCCCAAAGGCCGGCAACACACTCGAGACGCCTCTTGTGTTGCGTGTGTCCATGGGCGGCGGTAATCGCTTACCATCAGGCGATACTCGTTTGCCACCCTATTCCATAAAAAAATAACTCTCTAAGCCATTAAACTACCATAGGAGCTTAGTTACTGTGTTCATAAGTCTTACTTGGTCAGTTCTATTCTGCCAGAGACACTGGCAACCTCAAACGCTGTTCCCACGCCCCCGACAGCGATTGTTCCGGCCACCGCAACAAGAACTACTCCTAGAAACATTAGGCCAGTTTGCACTGAGTCTGTCCACACAACTGCCCGAAGACCACCCTGTGTATTAAAAAAGCAGATATTAGTCTTAAAAAAATCACAATAGTATTTTTTTATCTTTATTTACGGAGCTTAGACACAATTATGTCTATGTCGCTCCAAAATAGTATTTATTACTCATGCGGATGTAAAATAAAACAAATAAAAAAAATTAAAATATTTTAAACTAATATTATAAAGAGGTAAAGATTCCGACATTGTCTGTATGGTTGTAGGGGGTAACCTTTAGAAGTACTGATCCGATCCTGAAAATTCTTTCACTAACATAAAGCGATACTATTTAGGAGTGACATAGGCCATATTTTATCATAATTGAAAAAAAAAATTAGTTAAAAATAATAGTATTGGTGTATCAAGACGAATAAAAGCGGGCGGTTGACGCCCAACAAAGTGGACGCGGGTCGGTTAAATTCATTATTATAATTTTTGTAGAAATGAAAATTTATTTCTACAAAAATTGTGAACAAAATAAATTAAAAATAATGGACAAACATTATTTGTAAATAAATTAATAGGGGCGGGGCAAAGCTAGTCTAAAAAAGTAGCCTAAGTTACTTCTTATATCATCAGCTATTTGCCAGTGAAAGTCCCGTCAAAATTGGTTCAGCCGTTCCCGAGATTAGCCGGAAGAAACAGACAGACAGACAAAAATTTAAAAAAAAATTGATATACATACTGAATAAAAAGCGATTATTTTAATATTACAAACAGACAGTGCAATTTTATTTATTTGTATTGATATAGATTTAAAAGAAACTTTGTCTGTATGTTACGATTTCAAATAAATTTAGCTGCTACTGCTACTACTACTACTACCGCCAAACAAGCAGGCGGAGTCGCGGGCAAAAGCTAGTTAACTATAAAATAATAGCAATATGAATTTCTCTATGCAAAATAAAAGAATAAAACTCACTAATACTGTATAGATGCCACAAATAAGAACCATTATGCCGCCAACGGCAAACACATTAGCTCCGGTTACTGAAAATTATAATAACAAAGCACTAATTAGACATGCATTTGGTAAATAATTTAAAGCATCGAAAGTACATAATAAGATATTTATAAACAAATAAATAAAAAACAAAAATATAATTTATACTCACACTGATTGAAAGCTAATGCAGGTACAAATACCACCATGGGCAGGAACAAAACCTAGAATAAAACAATCAATATAAAAATAAATTGCTTAGAAAATTTAAGATTTAAAATAGCATGGCATTCAATTTTTATAACAAACTAGCTGACCCGACAAACGTTGCTTTGCCATAAAAAGGAATATGTATTAGGAGTGGGTCAATAAAAATCGCGATGGATAAATAGGGGTTGGTCGTAGAGGGTTGAAAATTCAAGGTTGTACGTATTTTCTAATGCTGTATCATAAAAAAAATTAAAAAAAAAATTAGGGGTGGACTACCCTTAACATTTAGGGCGATGAAAAATAGATGTTGTCCGATTCTCAGACCTACCCAATATGCACACAAAATTTCATGAGAATCGGTCAAGCCGTTTCGGAGGAGTACGGTAACTAACATTGTGACACGAGAATTTTGTATATAAGACGAGAATTTTATATATAAGATTAAGTAGCAGTTTAATGGAATGCATTGCCATTTTCTATAAGTCTAAATTACGTTAAGCGTGGGCAATACTATTGACCATTGATTAAGTAGCTCTACTTCATCTTCATCATCAGTTCCAGGGTTTGAAATTATAGTATTGCCATTCTAACATACATATATAATACTAATATGTAAATACATTCAGAAACGTATATATATTTTTTTTTGATGAAATGGCAACCAGCCGTATCACTCGGATCAGCTATTTCTAGTCAAATGTCAAGTATTTATAGTCTTCAATTATAAGTCTTCGATTCTTCAAGTCTACGTCGTGATGAAATTAATGATAAAAAATACATAAAATGTGTATGAAATGGGGACCGTCTTTCGAAAAAAACAAAAAACGGTCCAGAATGTCATTGCAAAACGATCACGAACATAGTTACGAGGTGTCATAAAACCAGCACTTGTTTGTATATTTTTAAAAACCAAATTTACTTCAGTTTTTTAGTATTAACGTGTCCATCTCTCTGCTCATAGTTATTAAATCATTCTACTAAGTGTATGTACGTTTTTCCTTTAATGATACCACTAAACATTGCCTAATAGGTAATTATTTTACGAACAAGTGCGCGAGGACAATGACCTTTTAAACGCCGCACTATTATTTATTCTATTGTAGTTTTCGGTCATAATTAGTATTTGGTACAAGTTGGTGCGGTGACAGATTAAGAGTAAGAATTGACACCAGCACTACAAAGAGAAGGAAAACTTGAAACAATCCCTAAAAACCCGTCTCGCCAGTGTGGTATAAGAGGCCAGGTGTGATATTCCTCGCTAATGAGTCCTATGTCCATCAACAACCCATAATGTCCCACTGCTGGGCTTGAGTCTCCTCTCAGGTGAGGGTTAGACCATACGTCCCCACGCTGGCCAAGTGCGGGTTGGGGACTGGCAAGACAACGTTGTGGCTACGTAATCTTGAAGTAGGATGACTTTTAGCCGCCCAAAAGCCTCCAACTAAGCTTCACGACTGTTATCCGTCCGGAATATTTATTATTATTATTCTCTTTATTCCTTTTGTATATACATATAGATTATTTTATTTATTTATTTATTTATTTATTTAAACTTGATGCACATTTTGCACAAAGGCGGACTTAATGCCATATGGCATTCTCTGCCAGTCAACCTTAGGATGATGTGAAAATATGATGTGGTAGGTGCGTAAGTAGTATATATATAACAAAATAGTAAATTTAACATATAATAATTAATGTGATAGTAATATTAAATACGATGGTATCGGATAAAACTAATATATACAAATAAATACTGATATTTCTACATAGATACATAGAAATACAACATACTCTACACAATACATAAATATAACATAATATATAATATAATTACTCAGTCGGAGAACTATCGTAGAGACTGTTCCGCCAATTCATTCCGAAGTAGATCCTTTACTTTCAGCTTGAATGTGAAGCGACTTGTGCATATCCTGATTTCGGTTGGGAGTGCGTTCCAAAGAAGAACCGACTGCACAAAGAAGGATGAGTTAATAAAGTTGGACGTATGAGGGGGGCATAGGAGAAGCATATTGTTTCTTGACCGAAGGTTTCGATCGTGATTGGAGCATAGTAGACGGAAGTGTGGTACGAGGTATTCGGGTAAAGATGGGGAGTTGAGAAAAGAAAAAAGAGAAGTGAGTGCACGCAAGCTACGGCGCTGTCGAATTGGGAGCCACTGCAATTGGGAACGTAAAGCAGACACATGGTCATACTTGCGAAGATTAAAAACGAATCGAATGCAGTTATTAAGAAGTCGGTCTAGTTTATTAAGGAGGTCTGCATTCAGGTCAAAATAACACACATCACCATAATCGACTAAGGGAATAATAAGGGACTGCATAAGCGTAGCCTTGGTTTTAATGGGAAGAAAATTTTTAAGACGATACAAAACACGTAAACACGAAGTGACTTTCTGGCTGACATGTGCAACCTGAGCTCGCCAATCGAGTGTTGAGTCCATATATAGCCCCAGGTTCCTTACAACTGCACACCAAGGTATGGTCTGGTTATTGTAGACAACCGGTGGGATGACCTTCATATCCAACCTATTCAGCATTTGTTTGCTCCCCACGACGATCACTTGACATTTTGTTGGATTTACTGAAAAACCAAACCTCGCTGACCAGTCCCCAATAAAGTCCAAGTCTTTGTTGACTTTCTCGATGGCATAAGATATGTCCTCAACACTCGACTGTGTATATACTTGTAAGTCATCGGCGTACAGGTGATACGCACACTGAAGATGTTGGGTTACGAGATTAATAAATATTGAGAATAATAAAGGAGATAATATACCGCCTTGAGGGACGCCGGTGGGGAGATCACACCAACTTGACGACGAGCTATCAATACGTACACACTGTTGACGTCCCTGAAGATAGGAAGAGAACCATTCCAGAGCCTCTGAGGAGACCATAAGATAGGAGAGGATGGCCAGTAGGATGTCGTGACAAACGGTATTAAACGCATTCGAGAAATCAATTAGAGCCAACACTGTGACTTTAGTGTCCTCCATACCCTCCCTAATATCGTTGGTCACTTTGAGGAGAGCTGTGGTTGTGCTGTGACCGCGTCTAAACCCAGATTGAAAAGGACTAAGAAGCCCGTGCCCATACACAAACTGTGAGAGCTGTCCATGAACACAAGCCTCCAGGACCTTGGAAAGAAAAGGAAGTAAGGAAATAGGTCGGAAATGTTCAGGGAGTGAGGGGTTGGTTTTTTTGGGTAGAGGGATGATGTAAGCCTTACGCCAAAGTGAGGGAAAGGTACCCGAGTCAAGTGAAAAATTTATAACATGGGATAATGCTGGTAGAACGTGATCCAGGATAGGAATAATCATTCGACGGCTAATGCCATCACAGCATTGGAACGAATGGACAGGATAATCTTTTTGATCTCCTCAGAGGATACTGGAGAAAAATCAAAGGGCTCAATGTCTGGTTGGTTCAGACTAGCTATATAGCTCAAGGTTTGACACTTGGTTAGGCGATCCATCTGAGATGTGGTAGAAAAATGTTGGTTGATATCATCTAAACCAATTGTCATTTTGACCTCAGAGCGTTGTTGCTTTCCTATGCCTAGAGTTCCAAGGAATTTCCAGGCATTGGGAGCTGAAGAGGTTTCTAAATTGAGAATTATGTGGCGGCGTTTAGCGTTACGTATCACCTGGTTACACCGATTCCTTGCAGCCTTAAAAATACTCCAATTCTCCACGCAGCGATTTCTCCTGAATCCACTGTACGAATGGTCCCTGCGCTTCATAGCCATTCTAATTTCCTCCGTCATCCATGGAGCCGGGGGACGCTTCAATCTTACCTTCCTTGTAGGTGCATGGTTGTCATATAATTTGAGAAGTGTGTCATTAAAAATACAGATCTTGTCATTCATGTCTGTTGCTGTTTCCAAATCTGTCCAGTCTATAGCACAAGCATCAGCACACAGTTTTACAACATCAATTTTTCTGAAACTACGAATATGCAGAATTTTGGGAGAGGATTTAGGAGGTTTTAGCATATAGGAAAGGAAGATTAAGTCGTGGTGGGAGAATCCAGGAGCAGGATGTTGACCATGGGAATGGATAAGGTTTGGAGAAGAGGTGAGCATTAAGTCAAGCCAAGTATCTTGATGCTCAATATTGTGGTGAGTTGCTTGAAGAGGGAGGACATGGAGACCACTGGATTGGATGATGTGTAGGAGATTACGAGTACGAGGTGAGTCAAGAGCGAGGATATTGGTATTAAAATCGCCCATTATGATGTGATGTGAGTATTCAGACCCTAAAGATTCCAGTACTGATTCCAGACTGGAGAAGTAGTTGACAGCAGGTGGACAATAAACCACCCCTAGTAAGACATTCGATCCCTTGACAGAGACTTCAAGGAAGAGGTATTCAGCGGTTGTAGAAAGATCAGAAGAGGAAGTGGCGAGGATTTTATAGGGCAAACTCCCACGGAGGTAGATGGCTACTCCACCACCTCTTATTGACTCCAGGCGGTCGTTACGAACAAGTACAAAGTCAGTAAGAGGATAGTAGGCAGAGACCAAGTTCGGTTTAAGCCAAGTTTCCGAAATCAGGATAGCATGCACATTAGTGTCGGTAAAAGTCTCAACCAATTCACAAAAGTGACTGGGGACACTCTGAGCGTTAATATGACACACGTTCAATAGAGAGTGAGATTGATTATTCAGTGATTGTCGTAATTGATCACCCAAAGTGTCAGGTAGGGAATTAAAGCTCTCGTTTTCGGAGGAGTCGTTGGCGGAAAAATATACTTCATCATAAATCATCATAACAACTGAGTACACAAAATATACATATATATTAACATGAATAATAATATGATAGAATAAATATAATACTATTGAAAAAAAAAATAATAATATAGATATTAAGATATATATAAATAAATATATTTATTTATAGATATCAATACCATTAAGCCTAATAACTTAACCTCAGCTAATACGTATTTTTACATCACCCGCCAGCTTACACACAAAAGTAAAGTGAATATAAAAATGAAAGTGTGAATACATACTACAATAAATGATACGAACGAAAACAGCTCATAATAAATTATGTGATTAAACCAGAGAGAATATATGAAAAACATAAACACAACTATGACAAGCACTCATTACTCTCCCAAAGCTGCACGAAATGGAACGCAAACCCAATGATTGACGAGTACTGAACGGTGAATGGGAGAGCGAAACGTCAAATTGACAGGTGCAGTAAATGTCGTAACACAGTTAATATAAACAATGAAAACTTATAATTTAAGAGTTCACTTTTTTTTTACTCACTTATAATTTAAGAGATTACATTTTTAAATATACATATAAAACAAATACATTTAAAAATATGTGAAAACATAATTTAATTTTCATCAGATGATGAAAACATTGCTGGCATTTCAAACTATCTCCACACTTGCGTTACTTTGTGTTATTAAACAGCAGCAGGAACGTGGTTGTGACGTCAGTGTTCAACACATTCTCACAAGTGATCATTTAACCATTGTGTATTAAACAATGAACAGGATGATCGTTAAGTTGGGGAATTTCATAAGCTCTATAGCATTTTTCTATGTATTTGCCTGCCAAAGTGACTCTACTCTGCCTGATGAAAAGCATAAGCAGAATCCAAGAGTCGTGATCACCATACTCATTGCGTATGCAGATTATGCTATAATACAGCATCATTGGGCCTTCGGTCTCGCACTCACTAACGAAACACGACCGCCCGAATACAGTTATTTTAGGTCGATCTTCTGTGTGAAGGTAGTACCGCCCGTGTCGAGCCGGCCTGTTCGATCTGAAATCAACGTGGCTCTAATACATCCAGGCTTAGAGCAACTATTTGTGGATCATACAAAGTGTTCGCCCATGTGGTGTTTGAACCCACAACAGTTAACGCAATAGTAAGCAACTAAATGACCGCTTAAACCACTATGCCATACGTGCGTCGTGCAGTCCAATTGTAGATTGCAAGTTGTAACTTGTATTAAAATTAACTTAATATAAGCGAAGATACAGATTTTACTATTCCCTAAACTTTATTTTAATAGTAAACGTAGAATTTTCCCTGTAACTGTGTTTTTTGTTAACAATCAGTGACAAAAGATGAGACATAATCGGACGAAAAGCCAAACGCCGAGTTGGCTTCATTTTAACAGGTTTTTATTAGCGTCTGTATATTCGTTTGTTTGTAACCAACTTATGTAAGGTTATATTTAAGTTTTTTTACACCACATGTCCTTCCCATTTACACGGTTTCTTCACCGTATTACTTCTCACTTTTTCACTCATCTTCATCTTACTTTGAACCTCATCCTATGATACTCGTATTAAGATTTTGCTGTCAAGTCGCAAATTAGTACGAACAAAGTCCGTGCAGCAAATGACCTTGTTTGATACAAAAATAGATGTAAAAACATCTAGTCATCGATGCTAGATTATGTGATGAATAAAAATTTACATCGTTTCAGCACTGCAGTGACCTACATTGTATGATATTTGTTTGTTTATTGTTTATTGATAATCCATCTTTGATACAATTAGAAAATACGTTAATGGCTGCAATAGTAAAAACTGTGACGCAGCCATTAGCGCTCACATCTGTGGTTATAGTCAACAGAAAATCAAGGTACGTAACTCTAAAAAAACACAAAACAACAAAAAAAGAAAACAAGGCATGCAGTGATTAAAGAGTCAAATAGTAAGCGCACGTGTGTGTGTGAGTGTGTGTGTGTGTAGGGTGTGTGTGTGTGTGCGTGTGTGTGTGTGTGTGTGTGTGTGTGTGTGGGTGTGTGTGTGTGTGTGTGTGTGTGTGTGTGTGTGTGTGTATGTGTTCATTATTTTGCTAGTACACAACATAGTGTGCAATAATAATAATAATTGATATATATTCAAATAAGAAATCTCACCAAACATTCTATACATTGAGTGTAGGACGGGGAGCTCACGTGTGTTTGAATATACGTATGTTGTATGTAATATAAGTACCTACATAGATGATAGGACTATCTCACCATAAGTTCTTCAGTTTGAGTATAGGATAAGGAGCGAAGCCAGTCTGTCACTTTAACTTTGCAATTACGCAATGTCATGGAATATATATCAAGCTCTTTATTTATTACGTTATACAACTTCGGACCTGAGAAATAGTACTGGTGGCTGGCTACAGTCGTATTGTGTTTAAAAATGTTACAGACTCTGTCCGACCTGCGTGTGTTGAGAACAAAATTAGTGTCATATGGAGTTGCCGTATGTTTACGGAGTATTACATGAAGTATGTACACCTGTCGGACAGTTAGGACTTCACACAGGTTATACAGGTCCGAAGTAGGGTATCTATTCGGTTTGCAAGACATAACTTTAAGAATACATCTTTGAGCTCTTTCCAAACGCAATATGCTAGTTTTATAGGTACCACCCCAAGCACTAATACAGTACCCTATAATTGACTGTACAAAAGCATAATATACTATTTTTAAGGTGGAAAGGTCTACAATGTGACGAAGATTTTTGAAGACATATATAAGCTTCCTTAAGCGCGATGTGAGTAAATTAATTTGAGGATTCCAGGTTAGATTACCATCTATAATGATGCCTAAATATTTGATTTTATCATTAGAAACTAAGCTGTAACAGCCACAGTTACCTATTGAGGAGAGATTGCAGGTATGGGCTTTGACAACGAAAGGTGTAGATGGTTGAGTCTTTTTACTGGAGGAGAAGGTCAAAATGTTTGTTTTATCTAAATTTAGTGTTAGAAGGTTGTAGTTCAACCAGGCCATTATCGATTGGAGTGCGGTTTCAAAATGCATGATATGCATGTATGCATGCATGTACTGATATGTTATTATAGTGCATTGATGTCATATGTTATGTTTCTGAATGCACACGTATTAATTAATTAATTAATACATCTTTAAATAATTTGTTTTGTTATCTTTTCACAGCATCTTTATACGCATACTTGAACGCGCCCTATTTTTCTGATTCATATAAATATTGAATTACGTAGTGTTTTTACATGGCGCAGCGTTTCTAAATCCCCAGCAGTACACAAGAAGTGTAAAAATATATATTACAGAAGTATACAACCCTACGTCGCGTCTGTAATCTTGTTTTTTCACGAATTGTTTATAAAAAAATAATAACAATGATGGATCCCTTATTTCAGACATTTATTTTTAATATATATAAAACTCACTAACAGCGCACGTGTTTGATTTCCACTTTGATGCCTTTTCTTCGCAATTTAGGCGGGTCACGCCCTACATAAGAATCTCACTAGCCCTCCAAATTGTCTGAATCCGCAACGAGGATGGTGACCATCCTAGAGGGAATCTACTTATGATTTCCATGTGGTAAAGTAGAGTCATTTTGGCAAGTGTTTATATAAAAAAAATACAATTTATATTAAGCTATTGCATAGCTTCTATCGCGGGCCTTGAGCGTGGAGACCGAATCATGAAAATTCCGTAATGAAAAAACCTAACACCCCCGATTCCGACCGGCACAGCGGTGATACTTTTTAGTTTTTCCATCTATCGATAAATACCAGAACTTATTATTTTTATTTTTATTATTGTTTTTGTTTTTTCATTATATAAAAATGTCAAGTTGGTTTGTGTACGCTTCAAAAACTTCAAAGATCAACACTAATTCAGCTCAAATTTTCTACAAACAGCTTGAGATATGGTTTTTCTTTATTTTCGTGTCAGATTTGTTCCTGATTTGATATCAATGCAGCTATAATATGCCACAGAGAAGCATGGAAGGGTACACCAACTATAATTTATGGTAAGTTTAATTCTTAATTTACTTTTAAATCGGTAAAACGCAATGCAAAGAAGTCTATAGTAAATAACGTACGTAAAATTGTTATTTTTCATGAGTGTGTTGTACTCACATGAGTGTCTTAAATTAGATTCGTTCTGTCAGAATTTTTTTGTAACATATTTTTGCTTCGTCATTATAATTTTTTTATTTCTTTATTGTTAATAAAACTGTAGATATTGACACTGTGTTAAGAAAAACCGATACATAGGCATGTATAAGTAATACTGAACACAGTGTAATGAACCTGAAATTCAGTTACACACGATATTACTTTACGCACTAATTATGTAAATTGAAATAAAATTGTTTTGTAAGCATTTTCGCCGCCCCAGAACACAGATCCAATCTAGTTCGGGCAAATAACAATTACCGTACGTTATTTATAAATTTAAGAATTTAATTGTAAGTTTTTGTACCTTTGTAACTAAATAAAGGAATGAAATGAATGAATGCAATATTTTTCATCAAAACATAACTCAAAGAAAGACACTCGAATAAACTGAAGATATGTTTTTTCAAATAAAACTAGTGTGATGTAAATGGGTATCAGTAGGAGTAATAATATTTATCTAACAAGGCGGCTAAAGATTCCTATAACGGCTACATGGCATGCCAGCTGCGTATTATTGTGGTCACATAACGGACAATTGATGTTGATGTTCTTTATAGTAAACGACACCGATCAAAGTCCAACTTGGAAACAAGTGGATGACCTATCAACTAATACGAATCGCTGATGACTACGGTACTACAAAATCATTATGGAAACATTTGTGTACAGTTAAATTGAACTACTACATAATTTATGAAACTGAATCTGAACAAAGGGTTTCGTGGTTTAGTGGTAGCTACGTAGGTTGTTAACCTATTGCAAAGTTAAGCAACCCTAGACAGGTCAGCCTATGGAAAGGTGACCATTCTTAATGCATTGAGACCCCTCCGGTGGAGTGCAAGTTAAAACCGTGCGTCGGTTGCCAAACGAACATCCTTGGCAATTGTCACAGATAACTGGAGCCCTAATAATTGTGATACCATTATTTCTACAGAACTTCGATATCGCCTAGTTGGGGAGGTCTGATAGTAGTCGTTCCGAGTAAAAAATCTAAACGTAGTAGACTTAAGTCGACCCCATCATAGTTTGAGAAATTTGCTCAGAGAAAGAAAAAGCTTAATCATAAACAAGGAATAACCACCTTCATTTATGGGGGTTTCATATGAGAATAAAATGAAAAACTAGTCTTATAACATACGAGTATATATACGAATACATGTTAACATCTAGCTCCCTAAAGAGGTAAACAAACTCATTTATTCATTATGGATATTTGGTCACCAATAGTTTGAATTGACGTAACAAAAGGCAAGGCGATTGTTGCCAATAGGGCACGTTGTTAAGTAAAAATGGAAAATTGTTAATATGAATATTAAAAAGCAAAGTAAAGTGAGGTGAGAAGGCAATATAAGGAGAATGTAACAGCATATTCAGATGTTTTGGAATAGCGTGCGTAATGGCATAAAGATCAAGTTCGCATGCTTAAAAAACTGTAACTGAATTTTGTTTTTTTGGTTGTCGAAAAGGAAAAATAAGAGAAATATAAGCGACAGGTGTAATTTCTTGTAAAATTACACAAATACAAACTAGGCCTGTTAGGCCTTTCACACATTATGAAGCAAAAAAGTTTAATTGTTTGGTTTAACCTGCTTTTCTAATCATTATTGGGTAAATTTAAAAGTGTTTCTTAGTGTTAGATAGTCCATCACACAACACATCTCAACCAATAGGGGCCGAGCATCAATAAAAAATATTGCGAAAAACAACAAAAATAATTTCCTTTTCAAAGGCGCATACAAATTTTGTGGGTCAATTATAAAAAAATTACTATAGTTTAACTACAATAAACCTATTCAAAACTACAAAAACGCTATACTTGATTATTTAATAGCTTATGCCCAGTTCCTATATTTGAAAAACGATCCGTTCTAGGTACGAATAGTAGTATATTATACGGGGCGTAAGCTAAAATCGTTTCTATAAAAAATAAATTGAAGAACGGTATTTACGACTCGTAGTCGGTTGTAGAAAATTTTTACACGACGACGATTCGGCATAATGCCCGGTTCCTATATACTAATAATACAATAACTAAACCTCATGAATATGCAAAATAATTGAATCTCAACTAAACAATGAACATTTAATGTACTGATTATGCCCTCACATCAACTCGCATGCGATATTAAACATTATCTATTGTTCAAAATTGTTCGTCTTTATAACTAAATTATTTTAATGATATACAAAATGCTTATAATTTAATAATGTTTCTAGTAAATTTTGTAGGTAGGTTTGAAAATAGGTTATAAAGTAGATTTTTCCTTCCTAACCACCCCTTTCTTTTTACTCGGCTCTATATTGCGGTATAAATAATATTATAAACTTCTCGTGAATCATTGTCTCAAAAATATTTGTTATTACATTGTTTTAACAAAAAAAATTAAAGTGTTTCAATTATTTTGATGAGAAGTTCAAAAAAATGTGGCCTTAGCCACAGACAAAACATTTGCTTTAACACTTAAAAAATAATATTAGTAGCATGTACAAACTGCAATTAAATGAACGTTTGTTCATGATGAAAACCGCATTGTCACATTTAGATATACGAGTAAATGATAGTTGAAAAGTACAGAAATAAATATTTATTTGTACTAGTTCAGAACAAGGTCTTTCACAAGGACTTTATAATTAGACTAGCTGACCCACGCAACCTCGTTTGCGTCTTCTATTGCCCGTAGCGTGAAAATTCTTCTTCGCTTTCGCTTCGCTCCTATTAGTATAAGCGTGATCATACCTATAGCCTTCCTCGATAAAAGGACTATCCAATAATGAAAGAATTTTTCAAATCGGACCAGCGGTTCCTGAGATTAGCTCGTTCAAACAAACAAACTCTACAGCTTTATATATTAGTATAGATCTTATGTAGTTATATGAATTGAATTATGACAAGTCTGATTGACCATTCCTAAGCTTAAAGAAATTAGATTAAAGAGATTAGTTCTAGTCGATAAAGGTAAAGGTTGGATGTTGTATAATCACTAAATTCCTAATAACTATACAACATCGGAAAAACTACTGTAAAATTAGTAACGTAAAAGAGATTTTAATGAAATTTGTCATGGACATTTTAGCACGAAAACCGACAAACGTTTGTAGATTCATAGACACAAAATCTAACCTATGTAAATAAATAAATAAAATTGAAGTTAAATTTCAAATTAACAACTTTTCACTAAATACAAAATGAAAATATTACATCAAAAAAGAAATTTTAAAAATCTTTGTCTGTCTGTCTGTGTATCAGATAATCTCTGAAATGCTTAATGTGACCTCCGAATCGCGGAGACGCTCACGGTACCATGCCACTAGCGGTCACCCATCCAGTTACTGACCCCGCCGTCATTCCTTACCCTCGGTGATTGTTTCTAATCACCGAGCGCAACTAGTCTATGAGCGAATCAAGATAGTTGTAGAATAATAAACCAACCAACTCACATACATTGTTAACAATCTGTGATGTATGTAATGACGGTAGTAGTAATTATTTTAATATTACGCTACCGTCAACTTTGTCTTCTGCATTATACTATCAACGGTACGCTGGTGTTTCATTTCGCTACCTAACTAGAACCCTAAAAGGCTACCTAAAGGCTTAGACTTAACACAATCAAATTAAAATAACATTATTTTTCGTTTTGTTTTTGTAACGAAAAATTTGGACAGAGTTTCAAGTTTATGTTACTGATTTGACTATCTTATCAAAATGGCAAACTGACAACCGGTGAACGTCAGCATAACGGCATAAAGTGAGATTTGGACTTGTCAAAATAATCTACCGGCTTAATGTGTATTATTACATTGTAACCCTCATATATCAACGTCATCGGTATTACTACAAATAGGTACTATCCCGTATCTTATCCTTACGTCGCGACGTGCATACGGATATGAAACTCTTCTTATAATGTGGTAAAGATAGGTTCCTTTATTTATTTTTTTTGTATTATATAGGGGGCAAATGAGCAGACGTATCGCCTGATGGTAAGCGATTACCGCCGCCCATGGACACCCGCAACACCAGAGGCGTTACAAGTGCGTTACCGGCCGGAAGAAGTACGCTCTTTTCTTGTTGTTCATGTTTCATTATTGTTTCTTTTTTATCTCTGTCCCTGTGTAGTTTGTTCCTCTGTTCACCTTTTACAACACCCATGGAATAAATAGGGTTTGTTAAACTCCACGTTCACAATCCGTCACCAAAAGGTAGAGCGCGAAATATTTGAATAAGAAACTTTAAAAAAAACACAACTTTTTTTTCCGTGCGGAAATCCCCCCAGCCGTACGCCGTCTCGGGCACTAGGAGCCGGGGAACCAGGTACGCCCGAAAAAGAAAACCTTGGAACCCCGACATACCTTGGGCCACCTACGGTTTGTAGATCGGAAACATCGGGGTTTCCGTTGCTGTCCCCAAAAGGTGAGGAGCAAAAAATAACACTACTGGACTCATTTTTACAAATCTATCCCATTGTAAGTATTATTAAATTAAAAAGCGATTATGTGCTTGTCGTTTATTTGTATTATGCCTTATATAAATTATGCCACTTGCCGCGGTATCAAAATGCTAACTAAATAAATGTTACGTAGAGATTAGAATTTATTAATATATGCAACAGATAGTGGATAAGAATGATATAATAGTATGTAGTATTATTAAAAATATATAACAAAATTTCATAAAACGTTTTTAAATTTCTTACTATTTATTAGAAAAGATCAGAGATCCTGATAGGTTCAGGCCTGAAACATAAGTTTAAACTCGTGAACCAATGTTGTTCCTAGCCAAGTTGACAGTGTAGAAACGTAAACGTTGGTAGAAAACTAACCAATGTATGGGAATGACGTCATCTCAACGCTAAGTCACGTGGTCAAAACAAAATATTAGCCAATTATAGACAATAATAGAGATATAAGTGATTTAAACATTGGAATCTGATATCTGCTGTTGGATATCGTTAAGTATGACATTGGGTACAAGACAATAGTCAATAAATCAAGACACCCATGTTTCTAAGATTTATTCCAAACAATTTTTGTAACATGATCATTTTTCTTTTTCGCCCTTTAAAATCACACCGTGTAGTTCCACTTCAAACGATGTGTTGAAATAGTCAAAATTTAAGTATGACTATTAATTTTTAAAAAACGAATCGACTTACGTCTGTCTTATGTTTATTTTCTTTTTATTAACAAATCAACTTACCTCATCAAATAAAAACAGGAGCGAGGCGACTGCGCGTACATGCCTGTTGAACCTTAGCTCCAAATACTGAAACAAATGTCATACATCAGTCAGGTTTAACTTAACTACAGTTTTATTATAATTACTATTTAATTGTGCGCAGAATATCTAAAATAAAAGAAAGTAACATACATCCATATTTGTAGTTTTGCAGAGAGATAGAGATTGTTTAGATATAAAACATCGTTACACAAGTCACGTGTACATATCCAAATAGTGATTGAAACAGCTCTGTGTAAGACCCTTTCTTAAATTTTGAACAAACTACACGTAAGTTATTGTACGAAGTAGGTTGAAATAAATTCTTGTGAAAAAGAAGACACGAAATAATAAATGTAAATAAATATTTCGGACATGTAACACACAACGCCATCTAGTCCCAAGCTAAGCAGAGCTTGTATTATGGGTACTAGACAACTGATATAAATACTTAAATACTTTTTTTTTTGTAAATACATACATATTTAACATAGAAAACACCCAAACTTCGAAACAAATATTTGCAGATCATACAAACATTTGGTCCATCCCGGGATTCGAACCCGAGACCTCAAGCACAGCAGTCGCATTCACTACCACTGCGCCACCGAGGCAGTTCGAAATAGTTGATTCGAGTAACTTTTTTAAGCGAAAGAATCAACATCTTTCACAATGTGTATATATCTAGGTTCACATACATTTTAAGTAGACTTTACTTCGGTCCAGCAGTTGACGTATGCGACTGCCTATCAAGATGTGTCGGGTTCGAATCCCGAGTCGGGCCAAAAATTGTTATTAAGTCTTTCTGATTATAGACATACTTAATGACAGCTCGGAGTTTGGAAGGTGGGGTCTGAACCCCCGTGCCTCGGAGAGCATTTAAAGCTGTCGGTCCTGCGCATGATAACTCCCCGGTACTGTCAGATAACCGTCCCATCGGATTATGAGAATGAGGGAACAGAGAGTGTACCTGTGTTTGCGCACACACTTGTTCACTATAATATCGCCTGCGTATTTGAGTGGCCGCCGTTGCCGTAACCGGCTAGGAAAACATAAAGTAGCCTTTAGATTTACATAGATGATGGTGATGGTAGTTACAGATGTACTTATTAAGAATTATTTTAATAACATCAAATACAGTCTATAATAAAGAAAAGCAAACTATTTTCATGATTGAAAAGAAAATAAAATAACCGAGTCATAAAAAAAACGGTTGTTAACAGTTTTTTACCGATTCTTTACACAACAAAATACTTAAAAAACCTTTTAGTATAGTTTCGATAAGCTTTTAATCACCTACGTCATTAATTACATAGGTCTAACTAGCCATTAAACTTGAATGTATATATTGAGTTATTTATTCCACATAACATATTTTCATGTAAAATATAGCCACGACGAGACTATTTTCTGTGCAGAAATCTCCTCAGATATCCTGGTGGCATATCGGATTCGTACCGACTAAAACCGCACACCGTCTGAGGTACTAGATGCCGGGGAACTAGGTGCACCCTAGAAAGGAAAAGCCCTGGAACCCCGATGCACCTCGGGCCACCTAAGCTTTGTAGATGGCCCCCTCCCGTGTGGGAACCGCAGCGTCCGCGCCGTCACAAGGGCCTGCTTCTGCTAGGGTGACAGATGGCCTTATCTTATGGAGCACGGAGACCGTTCTGCGATCTTAGACAAACTTTTACAAACGTTAATAGAAAACTAACAAATGTATGGTAATAACGTTATCTCTATACTGATCAACAATAACTACAAGAGAATAGAAGTATTAGCGATTGTAGAAGAGAAACACTTGCATTTTGTCTAAGGGGGTAGATCTCATTTAGAGCCAAGATTTTAACTCTACACGCTCTATCTCTATAAGCCCTTACCACACAAATTCTATTTATCTTTGTCAAATATAAGAGTAGCTAAATCAAGCAGACTGCAGAGATCAGGATATATCCTCGAACCTTAATTTTATTTGTCTTAGTAATTTATAGATTTCTATACCAAGAAGAAAATCAATTCGCATATAGCATTATATCGTCGTTAATTTGCCTTAATTTTCAGACTAGAATGACTAATATTTATTTTTATGTTTCCTTTTATAATTAAAACAGTTACGGGGATAATCTTCAATTAAAAAAACAAACGAAAATTATGCCAAATAAATATTACTGCTTGTAAACGTATCAAACCTCACAACTTCACACTTTCCGTGGGTTCGATCGGAGTGATACCACGGCCTAACAGAAAAACGGTGTGAAATAGCGCTTGCGCTGTGTTTCACCGAGTGAGTGAGGATACCGGAGGCCCATACCCCAACCCCTTCCCCCGTTCCCTCTTCCCATCCCCCAAAGGTCGGCAACGCACTTGTGACGGTTTTGGTGTTGCGGGTGTCCATGGGCGGCGGTATTCGCTTACCATCAGGTGATGCGTCTGCTCGTTTGCCCCCTAATCAATAAAAAAAAAAAAAGCTAAAGCGAAAAACAACATAATAAGTTTAGTTAAGTCAAATAGAGATACTATTTAACTTTGTATGAACTCATCTTTAGAAGATATTTTTTGCAAACAAATCGGCTGGGTAAAGTCCATTGCAGAACAGTTGTCATATTATGTCATGATTACATACGATTATGATATCGTGTGTAACATTTAAGATAAATAGTTCCCAGTACAACGATGTAACTGTTAAGCGAATGTTGACAGTTTGTTGCTTAACGACATCGACTTTGAAATCTTTGAACGCTTGAGTTTCAGTTACTAGCTGACCCACGCAACCTCGTTTGCGTCTTATATTGCCCGTAGCGTGAAAATTTTCCCCCGTTGAAACATTATTCATTGGTGCTCCGCTCCTATTAGTAGTAGCGTGATGATATATGCCTTATAGCCTCCCTCGGTAAATGGACTATCCAACACCGAAAGAATTTTTCAAATCGGGCCAGCGGTTTCTGAGATTAGCGCGTTCAAACAAACAAACAAACTTTTCAGCTTTATTATTAGTATAGATTATGTCATATTAGCTGAGTTACGATTAATTTAATATACATTTATAGGAAATGCAATGCCATTCGGTTATTCATAGTCTTCATCTAAACCTTCATAAATATTATTATTATTATTATATCACTTTATTGTACACCAGATGCATTTACAAGGTAAGCTTAAAATTAGGGAAGTACAATTGGCGGCCTTATCGCCCGGAGGCAATCTCTTACAGGCAACCATTGGATGGAGAGAAAACATGAGTAAGAGAAAGTGTTGGGTAGTGTCCGGTGTAAGAGTAGGAAAGACGAAGAATAAATAAAGATAAATATACAGTTAATTACATACTTAAATACAGTAGTGTGACCCAATTGACTATATAAATAAAAAAATAATAATTGCATGTTAAGGGACGTTGATCTCTCCCAGGTAATGCTCCTTTACGAGTCTCTTGAAAGCAGTTAATGTTTGTGCTTGTCTAATTGAGACTGGTAGGGCATTCCACAACCGAACTGCTTGGACACAAAAGGAGTGGTCGAGAAATTTAGTAGAATGGCCAGGCATTTTCAGTTTCAGGTTCTCCGACGACCTCAGTAATTTGGGATGTGAGACATGTAAAAAAGTGAACCGTGTTTTGAGGTAGCGTGGGGTGAGAGGATTAAAAATAATGTTATACAGAAGAGAAAGAACGTGTGCATTCCGGCGAAGGCGGATGGGTAACCACTTAAGCTTTTTACGATAATAGGAGACGTGATCATATTTCCGTAATCCGAATATGAATCTTATACAGAGGTTTTGGAGTCTCTCAAGCTTATTGAATTGGTCTTCAGTAAGATCTAAATAACTGGCATCAGCATAATCAAGGATGGGGAAAAGAAGGGATTGAGTAAGGGCAATTTTGGTAGAGATAGGTAGGAAATTGCGTAGTCTGCGCAAGGACCCTGCAGCAGCAAACATTTTACGACTCAGCTCCTGCAGCTGAGGACCCCAGGAAAAGGTACTGTCGATATAGATGCCCAAGTTCTTTACCTTATCACTATACGGGATTGGTGTGCCCTCACAAGAGACCTGAGGCAGTGAAGTCCAATCAATTTTGGATATCATTCTTGGACTTCCAACGACAATGACCTGGGTCTTGATTGGGTTTATCTTCAGGCCGTGGGAAATGCTCCACTTACTGATTTTTTCCAGGTCAGTATTTGTAGTGTTAATTGCAGTAGTTAGATCAGTCAGTGGTGCCGTGGTAAAGATCTGGAGATCATCCGCGTAAAGGTGGTAGGACGAAGTCAAATTATTAGTGATAGTGTTGATAAAAACGGAGAAAAGTAAAGGAGATAGCACGCCGCCCTGAGGTACACCAGTGCAAGTGCTACACCAAGTAGAGACAATGTTGTCAATGCTGATGCGCTGTCGGCGACCAAACAGGTAGTTACGAAACCAGTCAATCGCAGTTGGAGATATGTTAATAGAGCGTAACATACACAGCAGTATGTCAAAGTCGACGGTGTTAAAGGCATTACTGAAGTCAAGAAGTGTAAGGACTGTGAGCTCACCGTTTTCCATAGCATATCTGATGTTCTCCGTAATGTGAACTAGAGTAGTGGTGGTGCTATGGCCGGATCGAAAACCAGACTGGAAAGGATTTAAGAGCAGGTTTGTAGAAAGGAAATTCGAAAATTGAGTGTGAATTAAACGCTCGAGGACCTTGGATAGGAAGGGGAGGATAGAAATGGGGCGGTAATCGGAGAATGATCCGGGGTTCTTCTTTTTAGGGATGGGAATAATATTTGAATCTTTCCAGGCCTTCGGGAAAACGCTACAGGAGATCGAATAATTCAATATGTGACAGATGACAGGGACAATTTCATCTAGGATTGGGAGGATCATGTTACGACTTAAACAATCGGAACCCACTGCATTCGACGTAATAGATATTATGCTCTTCTTAACATCACAACTAGAAAATTGACTAAAGAAAAAGGGAGAACAGTCAGGAGTTGGGGCGGAAGTTAGATGTTTCAGGGTAGCATCTTTTGTTTTATTAAAATTTGTTGAAGCAGAGAAGTGTTGATTGAGTAAACTCAAGTCTACAATTTTAGGAGAAGAGTCATGAACAGATTTGCCCACTCCCAGTGACTTTAAAAATTTCCAGACTTGAGCTGGATCTCCACTTTCAACAGAGTGGTGAATGTATCGGCGTTGTGCATTCCTACACACCCTGCTGCATTGATTGTCTGAGAATGTAGCTATTGATAAATAGCACAAGACATATTGATATGTCCAGATTAATAGACAATTTATTAATTTACAACTATTAAAACCTTTGAATAAATAATCAATTAATATTATTATTTATAATTACGATTATGATCTAATATTTCATATCTTATAGACAATCGTTGATCAAGCGTAATCATTGAAACGACATTTCTTATTGTAGACTAAACAAAGTACTTCCAAGTCATTACAAAGTATAGACCAACATTCTCTCAAAGTACAAGGCCGTCCTCTTCAGTTCAATCGAGTTCGTATACTAGCAACTAGATACATAAATGTTAAAAGTAAATAAAACTTGCGACTATGTTGAGATATCATTACCTACTCAATTGCCTCGGTGGCGCAGTGGTAGCGTATCTGCTGTTTGAGGTCTCGGGTTCGATTCCCGGATATGATGAATGTATGTTAAGTAAGTATTTACAAAAAAAGTATTAAAAATAAAATATAGTAATTAGCACTGTAATTTTAATAGACCTTGCATCATTCGAACAATGACTCTAAAATACACAGGACTAATCAAACCTTGGAACAGTTTTCTAAGCTTTATAAATATCAGTTGTCTAGTACCCATAACACAAGCTCTGCTTAACTTGAGACTAGATGGCGTTGTTTGTCAGATGTTCGAAATATTAATTTATTTATTATTACTATGGAAATGTTTTAGACCTAAAATAAAAGTTTACATTCAAATTCTACAATCTATTTACGAAAGCTAAATCTATTTGGTTCGAGTAGGACTAGTGTGCTGACGGTGTATTACAAACATAATCACAGTAACTTCAGACTCGGAAGAGACTTTATTGAATCTTTTTAACTTTTCATATATTTAAACACGTAATTATGTACTAGGAAAAAAATTGTATTCATATAAATGTAGCGTCGTTTGCGTTTTGATTGAGTGAGAAAATATAGTTATAGCATCTATACAAATAAATATAAGTGTCTGTTTCTAACATTAAAATAAACGATTTATAATAAATGCTTATGTATGTATACACGGTAGGTACATATACCAAAATATCATTTTTTATAATTTTTTCTGTCCGTTTGTGCCGGTCAATCTCTAGAACGGCTGGACCGATTTTGACAGGACTTTCACTAATAGGTGGCACTGATGATATAAGGAATAACTTAGACTAACTTCGCCTCGTGGCATTGCCTCCGGTAATTGTCGTAGCGCGGGATTCAGCTAGTTATAAATAAAATTGACTGCTGTTGATTGGCACGTGTGTTTTTAAACACACGGACAAACGAAATATTTTTTACGTTTTTACTTTTCTCTTTCGGAACCTTATTATGTACTACTTTTACTTACCTCATAAGAAGACGAAAGCCTTAGAGTGCAGAAGACCGGCAAATAAACGATGCAGACTATAATACAGCTGAGCGCAACTCCCACGACCACCAGCCAATACTGCGCGCCATAGTTATATATTTCAGCTGGTGTTCCCATTATCGTCACTCCAGAAACGTAACTAAAACAAAAATTATGGTTAGTTTTCTATTGACTTAGTCTGTAAGCGTATGTATGCCTACGTAGAATCTATACAAATAAAAAAATTGGAGTCTGTTTGTAATATTAAAGTAACCGCTTTTTATTAAATGCATCTGTATGCATCTGTATGTGCCGTGTATATTATGTAATATACACCAAAATAACATTTATTTTTATTTTTGTCTGTCTTTTTGTTCCGGCTAATCTCTCGAAAGGCTGGACCGATTTTGACGGTACTTTCACTGGTAGGTAACTGATAATACAAGGAGTAACTTGGGCTACTTTTTTAGACTAGCTTCGCCTCGCGGCGTTACAATAACCGCAGGTAACACCGCGGTTCAGCTAGTTCTAGATAAAAATATTCGAATTTTCTCTCGTCAAAAAGCTAATCCATATTTCTACTACGCTACATTAAACTACAAATGTTTGTATGTATGTATAAGTGAATATGTCTATTAAACGGAATCACTTTCACTCATCCAAGTAAAAATAACAACAGAAAAGAACAGTCATATCTATTAGATAGTACTAAATGTAGTCACGACTTTTAGGTAGTGCATGTAGAATTATAAAAAAAACAAGAATCATTCAAGAACACCGTAATGAGTCAATAGAAATTGGCCTGAATGGCAATGTGCGTCACGAAATATCAACTTGCCCGTAGCCGCTTATTACGTTGCGTAATATTTAGTTAACGACATATTCATGTGACGATGTTACCACGTACATTTACATCACACTCTGTTAAATATTTATAGAATATTAATTTTAAGTAACAAGTTTATAAAATAAATCATCGTTTAGCCGTTCTATTCTTGGACATTTCGAAATTAAACTAGGCCAAATACATTCAAATACTGCCATGTGAAATTTTTGGATAAATACAAACGTTCCATCAGTATCCTTGGTATTAATTAATTATCCACATTTTTTTTATTTTTTTTACGTGCGGCAACCCCCACGAGCGTTTACTCCACCGGGGTTTGCGGCGGTGCGGTGTGCAGTTTTATTTAAGTAAAGTTAGTCATAGATACATCATCATCTTCCTAGCCTTTATTATTCCCAATATTTGGGGTCGGCTACCAGTTCAACCGGTTTTACCTGAATATCAGTTTTTATACAGAGCGACTGGCATCTGACCTCCGCAACCCTGAGGGCGAACTGAATTCGAAGGTTGAACAAGTTGTCAGTATATTTGAGGGCACTGACTTCCCAATAACGATTGCCATAGGATATTCATGACAACCGGGACCGACGGCTTAACGTGCTCTCCGAAGCACGGTCAGGAAACACCGCCATCTTCCATACTCCGGGCTGCTATTAGGAATTTCTTGTAGGAAAACCCAATAGCAGTCCGACCCGGGAATTGAACCCGAGACCTCTTGATTTGCAGTCGCTTACGCTAACCACTAGACCAACGAGGCAGGCAAAGTTAGTCATAGATACAATTCTAAAAAAATAAATAAGACCGTAACCCCTTGTTACTTACACGTGATATGTGTTTTTGTTTTATCACTGAATATTTACTAAATCCATAAAACATTTAAGTCTTTATTTTAAATCGATTCAGTGGCTTTTGAGACTGTCAACTATATAAAATACATACACAATTTTCTTTTATTTGTGTTTCTCAACATAAATTGATAAAACAGTAAATTCATAAGTATATAAAAACATAGTAAAACCCATTTTCTAGTAGTACTTTAAATACTTTAATTACTTTTAAAATCTGTCACGGAGAAACGTTACGGAAAAAGATGATCTTATACACAACGCCATCTAGTCCCAAACTAAGCAGAGCTTGTGTTATTCGTACTAGAGAAGTGATATAAATACGTGTATACATATTTTTTTATAAATACATACATACGTGTATACATGTTATACATATATATACACGTGTGTATACACGTTATACATGGAAAACACACAAACTCCGAAACAAATATTTTCAGATTTTACAAACATTTGTTCCGAATCGAAACCGAGACCTCAAGCACAGCAGCATATGCTACAACTGCGCCATAGAGGCAGTCAAATACCCCTGATCCACTAGTGAGAAATATAAAGAGCATACAGAATCATTTTAACATGAAGGTATAGTATAAATGTTATAAATAAAAGTAATCAGGCATTGTTAAATCTCTTGAAAAAAATTATTTTAGATATGTTACAATAATTATAGTATTATGATGATGGAACTGTTAATCTAATGAATTATATTGTAAATACCGGTGTTACGTATATAATGGTACAGCGTTATGAAAATGCCTTTTAATACCCTTTCAGAGATACCTACTTACTGTTAAAGCCATAACATTACTCTTACAGAAACTATCCTGTGATCGCAACTTTATTTGCGGTTTGCAGCAAAAAGTAGGTACTCCCTGAAAATGAACGTTTCCTAAACACTATATTTTTAACCTCCTAACAACTTATATGAAAACTTGAATATTTGGGGCATAAAATCATACAAAAGAACCTTTTATTTACAATATTAATTAGTACCTATCAGGAAGTTCAAGTTGGCAGATAATCACCCAGTAATTCACGTGCACGTCATACCACAGATAAGATAATAGTTACTTCGTAATAGATACACACCTCTGTCCGTACCAATGCTCAAATACCTATGCCGTGATAGCTTACAAAGTAACAACAATACATGGCTTAAGTTGCAACCGAAATTGTATCTTGTGGGGATTGAATTTAAGTTGAGAATGATTCACCCACCGTGCGTCCGTCACATTTCTCCAGTAAACGCTCATTGGGTATTATTACTACGTGATTAAAAAGAGACATTTGAAATAAGGAATTTATCTATCTATCTATTTGATAAGAAATGGCTTTCTATGCACATGAGTCATTCGTTTCTTGTATTCTTAATCTATGTTTATCAAAATGTTAAGTTAGTTTGTCTACGCTACAAAAATTGAAAACGTTTTGCACAGATTAATCAGTTTGATAGGACGCTTCAAAGATGGATTTTATTTACATTTCTGCGATCATAGCGAAGCTGGCCGAGTATAGCTAGCAAATATTTCTAGTCGCGATGTACTTGTTAGCAGTTAGTGCTATAAAAGTTACAATTTAAAATACCGACAAAGCAATTTGTTTTACTATATCGTTTTGTAACACTTTGCAATGGAAAAATACAAAGTCTACAAGGTTCTATGTAATTGCTGGTTTTTATTGTCATGGGCAAACGGTTCACTTGATGGTGAGTGGCTACTGCCGCCTATGGACACCTGCAACTCAAGAGTCATGAGTGCGTGTAACATCCTCTATCATGCGTCATCATCCGAAGCATTATCTCCAAATCAGGAAGAATCAGATACGAGTTATGGTAACCGCACTGACTCTGTAAAAATCACTAAAAGATTTGCTTCATACTAGTTTTCCGTAAGGACTGAACATGAGCCAGACCATAGCCTATATTTGAAGGAGCATACTACCTATGCTCTTAGGCCAGGTTCGATCCATGGAGCCCTAGCTCTAACTCTTCCACGAATATGATAATGAACAAAGGTTTTTTTTTTTCTTATTGCCGATACATTTATACACATATCTGATATGCAATTGCACGAGTTTTTATTTGAAGAAAAAAAACAAGTTTTTATCATTTTAAATGAAGAACCCTTCTTTATAAAGAGAATACGGTACTTACTTTATTTAAATATTTCTCGTTCTTTGTTTCTGTAAAATTTTTCAAAAAATATTTTGTCGGCCGTAGGGTGAGCCTGAAGATCTGTCAAAGGTTTCGAGCCTAGTATGGACTGCAGCTCTCAATAAGATTTTTTTCAGAAACTTTTAAGTATTTACCTAGATATACTGTAACTAAAATTGTACCTTCCTTGTGAGAGAAATAAAGTTTATTATTATTTCACATTTTCGCTTAGAGTATCTGACTAAAGACGAATAATGTAAAAAAAAAGAAAAGATAATAATTATTTTTATTAAATTATCAACTCATTTGATGAATGAATTTTGAGGTGACACGTTTTTGTAAAAAAGTAATTTCAATTAGATTAAAACCAAAAATATTAAATTAAATGTTGATGGAATGTTCAGATTACTTCAAAATAATAACTACGGCCAAAATCATTTAATTTTTTATTGTATAAGTTTACGAATAGCTTAGCGAATAGAAATGTCGTACCTAAAATACTTTTATATACATAGCATACAGTGATATAAAAAAATATTCAGAAATTTATCAAAAATTACTGCAGAAAACTACAGATCGTCAGCTAGTCCGGAATTTTGTCATTATTAACTGTGGTACGAGTATGTATCTGTTATTACCAAGTATTTTTTTAAAGTTCCCATGAACACAAGGGTATTTTTTTTTAAATCTGATTATATTTACAAATCTACCTAAATAACAATAACATGTTTACCTACATCATACGTTACCCATATTGTAGAGATGACTAAAATTTTACATGGTAATACTGATTTAAAAAAAAATACATGTGTAAAACGTGTAGGTATTTTATATTATTCATTATTTGCTAAAATCTTTGGGTTTTTTATAAAAAACATTTACCAAATATTATATTACGCCCAATTTTACTTTAAACACGATTAAACTCAAATTTTCAAACCTCCCTTAATTTTATATAATTTCTTTTTAATAAGACCTCAGAACAATTATAGAAAAAATATTACCCCGGGCAATAAAATTAAAAACCTGTTCATTGATAGAATTCGAACTAAAATTTTAAGAACGAAACTTAAGATGAACGAATGCACAAAGAAATATTCATTCCTGACAAATATAATAGTAAAATGAAATGTCAACCATCATGATAATTCGGTGACCTATTCAATCAATGAAAACAAGTTTTTAAATAGGTCCGTGATTTAATATATAATTATATTGATCTTTCCAAAATAATCTACTTCTTTTTGTTTACATTTCCCTCGACTTTACGACAAGTGTGTGGTTTTTTCCATATGACGAAAACAAATATTGAGTACTCAAAATGGCCTCCTAAACTCAACAGAAATTTATGAAAAATTAAAAACTGAATATATTTTTATAACAATTTTTCGGACAGTTTCACTATACGTTGAAAGGTTCCAATACCTAGTTTTGTGTTTCCGTAATTGTTTAATAAACTTTTTATGTTACATCTGCTCGTTTCCCTACTCTGTCATAAAACCAATGTAACCGAATTGAGAACCATCTATGCTTTCTTGAAATAGGTTGAAAACTAATTAGTATGAAGTTAAAATTTCGAAGATATTTTTTAAGAAAATCAAATGATCACCTTACTTTCACTTTATGATCCTCTTGACCTCATCGATCACTGGTCGATCACTCAATTTACAGTTTGTATTTTGGCGACATAGCAACATGCTAGCTCGAACGCTGACCGTAGCTATGCAATCGATTGTTTATGACACTGACCTTGCAAGGACCTTTCTTACGATACCGCGGATGATCGACCTCACTTGATGTTTAAATTTAACAAATCTGTTATAATACTAAAAACTGCTTCGAATGAGAGAAAACGTAAGGGTTGAGCTGTCACAGAACAGACTGAATAGTTGCCGCCTTTAGTTAGATACCGAAGCGTAGTATCGGGTGTTCCTTTGGCAATGAAGAAGGTAGCAATAGACCACTAGACCGGAGAGTGTTAGAAGAGTTCTTCAGAACACTCTCCATGGTAAAAACGATAGATGTCGCTTCGGGTATCTGAATTAACTCAACATTTTGTAGTGACACCAAAATTAAAAAAAAAACATAATTAAAAACATACCTGGCAATAAGTGACATGGCAACAGGAAAGGTAGACATTGTTTTTCCTCCTAGTAGATAGTCTTTAACATCCTTTATAGAGTTATGCCTGGAGCCGATGGCACTGTACCACATGCCTCCGGTACATGAGGCTAAGCATAGCACACCAAAAACTACATAGTCTACCACGCTGAAGCCTCCCTCTTGCATTGTAAATGCCGCCATTATGACACCTGTAACCAAAATAAATATTTCAGACATCTTACACACAACGCCATCTAGTCCCAATCTAAGTAGAGCTTGTGTTATGGGTACTAGATAACTGATGTACTTTTTTTTTAAATACATACTTATTATACATAGAAAACACCCAAACTGCGAAACAAAAATTATGATCAACATCATACAAACATTTGGTCTAACCCGGGAATCGAACCCGAGACCTCAAGAACAGCAGTCGCATACACTACCACTGCGCCAACAGAGGTGGAAAATAAAAATAATTGAAAATCTACAATTTAAAGTCTACTTTTCAACTCATAAATATAAGCATTAACGTTAAGTAGTCAACTGACTCGACATGGCCCTCTCTTTAAAAGGATAATAATATTTCGGCCTACACAACTTACACCTGTTAGGTTTATTTCAAGTTTTCCTTCTCTGTACAGTTCTGTTGTACTCATTAGGTAGTTCCCTTTTTCAGCTCGTACGACAATCACGGGATGAATAGAAGTGGTGACGCTCGGTACCCTTAATCTATCACTACACGAAAATTGGTACGAGTTTTTTAACATACGATTTAACGTCTACTTTTCAACTAATTATACTAACTACTAGCATTAAATGACTGGAATTCAGAAACCATTAAGGTAGACTGGACAGTCTCACACAGAAAAAAAAAATAACAACACACTTCTTCTTCTTAATTGATTCATAACGGTAAATTACGGAATCAGTTATAAAAGACAATGTTAAGTATATTTTAAAATTCCATTAATTTATCTACATTATTTGGTAGATTAACGGAAAAATCTGTCATTAATATTCGTAAAAGCACCGTTGTTAAGACTTAATCGAAATCATTTTTTGTTCTAACAGTAGAGTTTCATTTGACAAACTAAGTACTTTTAAAGTGTAATACAAATGGCTATTTTTGAAAACAGCCAGGCATTATTAGATTTAGATTTGAAAATAAAACGTAAAAAAAATGGTAGATAATAAGGAACATAATACATAGTTCGAAAGGGACATTCGTTACGCGGATAATTCTTATAGAATATGCTTAATTCAGATACAATTGAATACTACTATAAAACCGGAGCTCTGTCACACCGGTTGTAATGTATTTCATTTCCACTCCTTATTGGCATCGGGCGAGAACGTCGTCTCTTTTTATATAAAGTCAGTAACTAAATAATTGCAGCGACATTAAAAAAAATAAGTGTTACTAAGACAATCGAGACTACAGACTACTTCTATACTACATAATACATCGTACTATGTATTTGTGGATAACCTCTTCTTATGTATTGTGCAACAATACCGTGTCATAAATTGAGAACGGCTTTTTTTTATTAACGCATATTGAATTTACAGAACACTAAAATAAGACTTTGGCACTGTTTTACAATAAATTAGGTTTTGTTGGGGTATATTATTGTCGCCAGATATTTTACTAGAGGTTACCAACAAAGGTTATTTGGATACAAATAATAAAGAACAGTAATTTTAACCTTGCATATTTCGTAACATCTTGGAAGAATTGTATTCGATACACTTAGAAGAAGAATAATGGAATAATAAATGATGGCTTATTCATTCAATCTAGTCTCAATTGGTCAGACTGCAACAATATTTAAAACGTTAGATAATAAACCAAGATTTAAACAATAAAACTTATAAATATCGTTGTTAGTATTGTTTTACAAACATATTCGTATGAAATATTTACATACGATGCAGGACTCGCAATGATAACATTATTCATCTTTTTATTATCAAACTTTTTGCAGTTTTTTATGAGCTGTGAATTATTATTATAATATTTTTTTTTTAATAAATAATAAATAAATATTACGGACATCTATAACACACAACGCCATCTAGTCCCAAGCTAAGCAGAGCTTGTGTTATGGGTACTAGACAACTGATATAAATACTTATATACTTTTTATTTTTTTTTGTAAATACATACATATTATACTATTATACATAGAAAACACCCAAACTCCGAAACAGATATTTGCAGATCATACAAACATTTGGTCCGACCCGGGAATCGAACCCGAGACCTCAAGCTTAGCAGTCGCATATGCTACCACTACGCCACCGAGGCAGAGCAAAAAACAAAAACCAAATGAACAAAAAACAATTAAATACCTAGACTCAATAGGATAATGGGAATATTTATTCCAGAGGTAGAAAAATATGCATGACAAGCCCCGATCAGATTCTAATTTCACATTAAATCGTTATTTTCGTATAATTATCATCTACCTTTCATTATCGAATTTGATAACACACACACAAATACACTTTCACATACCACACAAAAATACTAACACACACACATTCATGAATAAATGAGTGTGGACCCACTCATTTATCAATCCACCACACCCACTGATAAATTTAAATATTTTTTTGCGAGTCAATTATTTATCATAAATTCATTCATGATCGTCTGCACAAAGATCTCAGTGATTGCGGTTAGGCCTCTGCTGGTGCGTCATTGTGCCGTCTGTGCCCTTCTCTTATCACGCAACAAAAATTTATAAAAAAATATCTTTTTGTTTAGATACTATTATGGTCTATTCAAAGTTGAACATCGTTAAAAATATTACTATTTATGTCATTAACTTTAATGACTATCGATATCAGGTAATATTTTTAAAATTAGGCCTGATTTGTTAATTAGAAATGCAGTCTAATGGAAATCAGTTTTAGCAGTTACTTCAAATATTCTCTTAAATTAAAGTAAAGCCTACTACATCACACTATCTTCTACACGTGTGTGTTAGTTTGGTAATACATCTGATATATAAAATTCTCAGTTCGCGGTGTTTGTTACCAAACTCCTCCAAAACAGCTGGAACGATTTTTATACAATTTTGTGTGCATTTTGGGTTGGTCTGAGAAACGGCCAACATATATTTTTCATACCCCTAAATGATAAGAATGACCCACCTCTAAATTTTCATTTTTTAATTGGGTCACTTAGTACCTATGTAATTATTTAACTTGAACATAGAAGAAAACAAGAGAGTAATCAAGAAGTTTAAATTTATGGCATTTCTTACATTTACAATTAAATACGTTTATGGTAAATATGTTAGCTGTAATTTTAAACATTTCCTTGTAGGACAGTTAAAGATACAATTAATTCTTCACTTTTAGTATATCTACGGGCCTAACGATGTTGCCATTATTATAGATCGAACTACAGGTAATTTGATACAGATTAAGGAAGCCACAGTAGATCTTTACAATACGACTACTACCAATAAACGAAAATGTTATATTATGAAAGAGCAACAAACATACTCACTTACGAGTACATACTAACAAACTTTCGCGTTTATATTAGTAGGATAATTTTTACATTCAGAGTTTAGTATAGTTTTTTTTTAATAATAAATAAGTGTGTACAAGTCTGATCAACTTTAAGTTGGTACTGAACTAAATATAGTGAAAACTGAGATGTGAGATATTCAAAAATGGACTGTAAGCTGATTTGGTTAAAGTATATAATCATACAAGAAATTTTAATGAATTTTAGTTTGGTGATGACAAAAACAGAATTACCACTATTATCTAACCAACTAACAAAAATATCAAAAATCACGTTTTTGGTATTGAAACTTCCCTTAAATATTTGTTTTATTTTATTATACTGAATATATGTATACATATACATATATATATATATATATATATATATATCTAAATATTTTGTGTATATTTCAAGCTATTGCCGTTACCAACAGCGAGCAAAATCGAGCATACATAAATTACGTTTGTTGTATGGGAGCCCCCTTAAATATTTATTTTATTCCATTTTTTAGTATTTAATGTTATAGCGGCAACAGAAAATCATCATCTCTGAAAATTTCAAATATCCAACTACCACGGTTCATGAGATAAAGCCTGACAGACGGACGGACAGCGAAGTCTTAGTAATAGGATCCCGTTTTATCCTTTGGGTACGGAACCCAAAAAAGACTTAATATTGTATCATCAAAATAAATAATATAATTTGGGTAAATAATGTGGTTGATTGGATTTTAAGGTATATTTTACCTTTGGATACACTCTGACCCTGTAAATATCCCTGTCTCTGAAACCAGTCTACGCCATCTGTCAGTGAACGTCAGTTAAAATGTTCAGATGTTCATTATTGTAATAGACGAGGTCTAAATAATGGTAAATATAGTGTGTATAAATATCATACTCACTGGAATGCTTTAGGCCCGAGAATTAGCCTGAGCACAGTGCACACGTAAAAACAAAACTCAAGATTTATTCATATTAATACGCAAATCGACAATAATTGTCATTATAATAAAATTCAAGTAATTAAATAGTATAATTAAATATGCATCGCAAATGCAATAAGCACGCACAACTGCCTCGGTGGCGCAGTGGTAGCGTATGCGACTGCTCATCGACTCAAGTACACTTGAGGTCTCGGTTTCGATTCCTGGGTCTGACCGAATGTTTGTATGATCTGCAAATATTTGTTTCGGAGTTTGGGTGTTTTCTATGTAGTATAATATGTATATATTTACAAAAAAAAAGGATATATGTATTTATATCAGTTGTCTAGTACCCATAACACAAGCTCTGCTTAGCTTGGGACTAGATGGCGTTATGTGTTAGATGTCTGAAATATTTTTATTTATACATATAGGTATATATCATTCAATTACTCACTCGTACTAAAATAATATGCACATAAAAATATAATTTATTAGAGACTCTTAAAATTATATCAAAAATTCAACAATACTCTATTTCCATGAAGTTACAAATTACGCTCCACACTACGATTGATACACATAAAATTTTGATAGATTTCCCTATAAACTACACAATTTGTGTACCTATTTAAATTAAATCACTTCTTTATCCTGTTTATTGATAAACTCACATACTAATTAAGTTAACTGAAAATTTTCATACTTTTTTTAACTTAACTTTTAGCTAACTAACAATGTTAACTAGTCTTAGACCTTTTTACTATATTTTTACTAATTATCGTTTATAGACACAATTAATTCTTCGTATAAACCTGTATGCGTAAATATATTTATATGGAAAGACATATACTTATATGTATACTAAATCCTATTGGTGTTTAATTAAATCTGGGATTGATTAAATTACACTTCTTTTCCCAAAAAGACAACTCCCGCATTGGGAATAAATCCTATGTCGGAGGACTTTACGAAGAACATACAGAAACTCAGACTCAGAACATACACATATCAATCAGATATTTCTAGTTGATATTTATTTTTTTCTTTTTATATTCCTTTTTGATGTTCGAAATAAAACTTTAACCTCAACTTTCTGTCTCGCACAACAAAACTGTCGAATGCGCTGTCGCCTGCGGTGTTCCCGGACCAATACGACCTTCAAACCTTCAAGAAAAGAGCGTACTCCTTCTTAAAAGGCCGGCAACGCACTTGTAACGCCTCTGGTGTTGCGGGTGTCCATGGGCGGCGGTAATCGCTTACCATCAGGCGAGACGGCTGCTCGTTTGCCCCCTATACAATGAAAAAAGAACCCTCGGTGCACCTACCTTAACAAATCTCTACACCCCCCAAAGGTTGGCTGGTAGAAAAGACCCTGGGCATTACGTCCGCCGATTTACATGTGCTAGAAGTTGTTAACAAATACATAATTTAGTCAATCAATCTATTGCCGTCCGTCCACTGCTGAACGAAGGTCTTAGAATAATAAATTGAAGATATCGTAGAATCAATATAACCATTAACATAACGTTTCCGAATCCGAATGATTCGTAAGACATACTAACTTCGACAATAAATGAAAACAGTCTATGACAATAATAAAATTAATTATAGATTGTATGTTATTCCACGGAAGTTTTTATAACAAATGTACTTCTATAAACAGATAAAATAAACAATTTAATAAACCACAAATTACATAACGTATGTTCCTTTGTAGACATAGGTGTACACATAAGTGAATAATGGTAGAACACCGTATCTACGCTGATATTTGCTCATAACATTTATTTTAAATGCTAATGAGTTTTTTCTAACCAATATTTTTTACAACTCGTCATGAACTTTATCCGTGGGAGAGCCACGCTCGGGCCGGCTCGACAGGAGTAATACCACGGCCTTATAGAAAACCAGTGTGAAATAACGCTTGCGCTGTGTTTCACCGAATGAGTGAGGATATCGGAATTCCATACCCCCAATCTCTCCCCCCATCCCCCAAAGGCCGGCAACACACTTAAGACGCCTCTGGTGTTGCAGTGGTTAATGGGCGGCGGTAATCGCTTACGATCAGGCGACACGTCTGCTCTTTTACCATTATTCCATTAAAAAAATGAAGCAGACCCACTTCTTCAGAGACTACATCGATTTTTTCATTTCTTTAAATTTGTATTTTAATATATTCTAAAAGGTCGTTTGTAATAAAAGTACGTAAAACCTTTACTATCGTCTAGTGCAGCACCTTGATTTAAATGTTCATATTTCTTTTCTTTAACATGAGTGTTATAACTAGATCTGTTGTAGTGTTTCAAAATCCTTAGATTGATGGCTACTATGTATTCCTATATTGTATTTAATATTGATTCGCTGCCAGGTGCAATCAATCTGATAGCGAACAAATGGGGAATAACATCTGTTTTTATTAACTGTCTTTCGATTAATGATTTCATATCCGTACAAGTTTGTATTAAGAAATTGTTCGAAATTGTGGACAAAGTAATTGACTTGAGGCAAATAATACAGGTAGGTTTAACTTTAAGACACTGGTCTGCCGCAGAAATGAACTCATGTGAGCTAGCATTTAGTTGGTACAAGTGCTTAAAGAGTAATCTTTGACAGCGATGTAGTATGGCGCCGAGGAGTGGAAGCTAACCATATATATTACAAGAAGAAGAAGTTATAGTATTCTGTAATTGCAAGGAAAAAGTTATCGAGTAACGACCATGAATCGGACTATCACGAAGGAAGCGAAGCCAAGCGGGACGTCCTCGGTTTATAAGGCAACTTTATGACTTTTTACATACATTTTTTTTTTGTAAATAACAATTATAACTTTTGAAAGGGTCATTAATATTCAAAGAAATACCATTTTCTAAATAGTTTAAATAATAATTACATTACATAACGTATGTATTAATTTTCATACGCATTTAGTAAAAAACTATTTATTTTAATTTAAAAACAGACTCTTCAATTGTATTTACTTGTATAGATTAGTTTAATAAGGAATAACCATTTAACCGTAATAAACCAAATTAGATAAATAAATAAATATTCCGGACATCTAACACACAACGCCATCTAGTCCCAAGCTAAGCAGAGCTTGTGTTATGGGTACTAGACAACTGATTAAATACTTTTTTTTGTAAATACATACATATTATATATACATAGGAAGCACCCAAACTCTGAAACAAGTATTTGCAGATCATACAAACATTTGGTCCGACCCGGGAATCGAACCAGAGACCTCAAGCCTAGCAGTCGCATACGCTACCACTACGCCACCTAGGCAGTCGATGGTTCTATATGTTAGTTAAAATCAGGCAGACTAATAAAGACCTTAAATAACCACAAAGATTGTAACATTATTTTAAGGACACTATTAAGGGCCATCACATTTGTGCATACGATACGTGTTATGGTGGGCAAAACCTCTTTTCTAAGGATAGGTCTATGTCCAGCAGTGGACTGTTGATGTTGATGATAATATATGTATTTTTTTGAACTCCTTAAATATGCAAGCCTCACGGAGAGAAATACTATGAGTAATTCAAAGGAGGAAAAAAAACAATATTTACGTACACGCAATCTAGTAGGTACGACAATAAAATGACCAACTGGAAACGATTTCATCATTACATACCACGTTCAAATCGATCATAAACACAACCAAACTTTTTATTACAGACTGAAAAAAGAAATACATATAGGTACAACATTGTATTTATACATTACTGGCTTAGCGCGTAGCTCCGCCTGCGTGTTCATCGGTTATCGCAACAAAGAGTAGCCTATGTCCTTCCTCAAGAATCAAAGTATCTCCATGCCAAATTTTATTGAAATCGGTGCAGCGGTTTGGCCGTAAAAGCAGAACAAACAGAGTTACTTTCTCATTTATGTTCTTATAGCTAAAAATAAATTGGTGTTGGCTTGTCTCGATAAAACTCGAGAATGTCTGGACCGATTTGGCTGATTTTGGTTTTGAAATGTTTGTCGTAGTCAAGTGAAGGTATAAACGGTGAAAATTTTAAAGTACATAACTTGAAAATCCAAATGTAACGTGTACGAAGTAACGGGCACTTAAAGACTGGCACCTAACTGGTTTAAGATTCTCTGTAAATCAATAAAAATGCCAATCACTTCTCAAAAATATTATTGTATGACATTCAAGGATTCTACAGCAGACAGCAGGAGTTAAACAACTCTTTTTAGGGTTCCGTACCCAAAGGATAAAACGGGACCCTATTACTAAGACTTCGCTGTCCGTCTGACTGTCTATCCGTCCGTCTGTCACCATGCTGTATCTCAGGAATCGTGATTGTTAGAGAGTTGAAATTTTGAGAGATGATGTATTTCTCTTGCCGCTATAACAAGAAATACTAAACAAAATATTTAAGGGGCTCTCATACATGAAACGTAAGTTTTTGCTCGATATTGATAACGGCAAGGTAGGCGATTGAAATATTAAGAAATATTTTCACTTTAAAAATAAACAATTATATTAAAATAAAATAAATATTTAAACTCCCAAACAAAAAAGATATTTTTTATCGTTTTTTATTAGTTAGATAATGGTACGGAACCCTTCGTACGCGAGTCCGACTCGCACTTGGCCGGTTTTATTTTTTGCAGATGAAGTCCTGAAATCATTTTAGTCTCTAAATTTGTAAAGACATTAGGATCAGGATTTTGTCGACAACAATTTAGGTCCAAATGATTGTACTCATCATACATCATTCAACTTGTATGGAAATCGAACTCACAACCTTAACACTAACCATTAACCCAATTATTTAAACTGTTATTTTTTTAAATTTCGAGCCTTAGTACAATTTTATTATGCATTTGTAACCATATTTGAGAAAAACGCCGTTTTCTCACAAACGTTATTTTTCATTTAAGACTATCGCTCTGTATGTTTGTAGGTACGTATAATCTACTCCAAAATGCAGGTCGTACTATAAAATTATAATTGTCGCCACGCATTGAGTATTTACTAGCCAGGAATTAATTAAAATCGGCTGAGTTTATTGCTGTTTATGCAGAAAAACACATGTAGGTATTATGAAAACGTGACGCGACGATAGCTTCATCCTTACTGTTAACCAATTTCATGATTTATGTAATGTTTTTTTTATCTGCTTATTTTGAGTTCTAATCTTCTAAGTTTTCTTCTCTTTCAATGTTAAATAATAAGAATATTTTGTCACTAATTCATGCTAGAGACATACCTAAATATGTTGCTAATCCCTCAAACCGCTATATGTTTAATAAAAGTTTGGTATGTATGTTTTTTAAGATTATAAAATAGTAATAAATATTTGTGAATAAACAACTTACCTTTTTTTACTTGTAATGATAAAAATCGCTAATGAATAAACTCAGTGCGGAAGTAAACAAATTGAATTGTTAGCATATATGAGGCCTTGCCAATCTCGTACGGGGATGAATGTATATATTGGCAATGGTAACGTCACCAAAGCTGCACAACCGCATTACACAGTTTACTTTCACTCAACATAACTTTAGCAAAACACTGGCGTTGATACCCTGCAGCGACGGAATTTGCCTTTACACGTAACTCAAATGTCCCGCCTGCTCACATGTCTATGTCATTCCATAACAAATTGAACAAAAATCAAAACAATTATTTTAAATAACATATATCACAAACACGCTTCTGTTTAAAATATATTTGTATTCGCGTCCTTAAGAACTCAAAATATCATTTATGGTTTAGCTAAATCAGTTTAATACATTCGAAATGATAATTAATTAGTTCAATCGTGCACATAAATAGCTCTGTATCGCACAAAGCCAGTGTTAAGACAACTGACACTGACAGTCACCACACAGGCCTCTCGCTTTACTATAGCAGCTCGTACGTCAATTCAATGTCAAATCGACAAGAAAATCGCCACATTTATATTTGCGCCCTCTGTTGACGCAATGTAACACTTAATGAATACACTGCTTTACCTACATTATATTGTTGTCTCTTTCGTTCCTGGAAAAAAAATCATATCATGGAAAATTTATGTGAAGATATTATTTTTTTAATTTTTAATTATTTATTTTATCTATGGCACAGTTCATGTTTACTATTATCTGTTTAAAATGAAATAACAGCTGTGTCCTACAAGACGTAAATTGATTTTTTTCAAAACTTTTTTTATTTTTGTCTTTTAAACCCCAATTCCTACTAAAACTATTCTGTAACAAATAATACAGTTTAAGATTTAGTATATATTATGGCTCCTAAACCTCCAACAGCAGTCACAAGGCCCCCTATTAGTGATTCAAGTCTTGTGTACATTCCAGATGACGTAGTTGAAGGTATATATTTTTCTCTTCTATAGAAAGCTTTAGATGATGACCTTATGATAATTATATTTTTTGTGGTTTATAATGATAGGTAAGCAGGAACATTACTAAGCTCATGAAAATCTAGTGCCAGAACCAAGAGGTTCAGAAATTTTGTTCGTTAACTGTCTAAGTGGACTAAAGTTTGAAATTTTTGTTTCTTTTCGGATTGTACTTTATATTTTCTCAATAATTGTAATTTCTATTGAATAAGACCTTAAACAGTATTGGTCATATTCTGGAATTCAAACAATTAATATAAATGTTTCAATATTTACACGTTTTATTTATGCTTAGGTTATCAAAAGCGCATAGAAACAGGAATAGACTGGACGCTACTTGAACTTGGAGCTCAACATCATAGAAGAAAAGCTGTTGACAGTAAAGCCATTCCTACCGTTACTTTCTCTGACGCGCTGATAAATAAAATTAACAGAGGTTACTTGAAGGGATTTCTGGATGACACATCTTGTATCAGTCTGGATCAACAGTGGGAACAAATCTTACCAACAACATTATGGGATAATGAAAAATTCGCGACTGAGGAAGAGAAAATATTATTTAACGGCATAAATTCTCTTACTGATGACTTAATTAAATTGATTCATAAAGCCGTGGTTGCAGGCAACCGCGATACTTTGTGGCATGACTTGAAGATGGTAGAAGTATTGAGGGTAAATAATGAGAAGGTAGGTGAGTAATAATGACAATGAAGAGTATTTAGTGACAACCTAAGCGTCGCGGCGACCGCTTAAACCACTATGCTATGGCAGTCATTCTTCAGCTTGTGTCAATGCTACTGGCATTGTTCAATCTGCCCTCCTCTGAATCGCCCTACCACGAGATTTTAAAAATGTGTATAATTTTGACACCTGTGTATTTCTGAACTCTATATTTTTGATTGTTTTTTGGAATCCCAAAATAAACCGAAAATGACCGTATTGAGTATGTTGTTATGAAAATTGAACTCATAAACAAGGAAAACAGTCTTACACATTTATTAAACGAATACGATTATACTCAATTGTGGATTTGTGAGAAGGCTCTTCGTCCAAGAACTTTTTCTGGTGAAATACTGATACAAATACTGACCCCCGTCCCCCTCTAGCCAAGTTGACATTCTACAAACGTGAACGTCAATAGATATACAAGAGATTAGAGGTGTTAGGGTGTTGCGATTTCAGAAAAAGAATTGTCACGAATTATGTGCAAGTTGTCATGTTTAGTTGGGTGTTGCAGCGTACTTACCGACAGGCACCGAAAAATTGTAGAGTATCTGAGAGATTGTCAGCAATACTAAATAGCTTTACGTTTACTTTACACCTGAATTTATAACTTGCTCCGTATGAGAAACACAAAATTTCGTTCTACATTGAATTTTACGTAAAGGTACTACAGGAGAACTGCATTGTCTGCTTGGACAGATAAGTGAAGCCTATTATGTTTTAATACTGACTTGTGTGTTAAAAAATGTTGGTTACCTGCCTCGTTGATTAGCGTCTCGATTCTCATGATCGACAGGTCTCGGGTTCAATTCCCAGGTTGGGCTAAGAGCGTTTTTAAGTTTGCCTTACAAGATTTTCTTAATAACAGCCTAGGCCTAGAGAATGGAATTTTGGCAGTGATTCACACCCGTAGTTCGGAGACGATGTTAATTCGTCGGACGGTCCCGGTTGTCATAACCATCTATGGCAATCTTCATTGGGTAGTAAATACACTCAAATGTACTGACAACTAGTGTTACCTTCGAATTCAGATCGCCGTCAGGGTTGAGGAGGTACGATACCAGTCGCTCCGCGGTAAAACTGATATCCAGATTAACCGTTATGAATAATAAAGGCTAGGAAGATGATGAAAATATTAAAAACTTAGTTATGCCTCATTCTTTGTATCATTTCCAGATTACTGAATTAGATGACGGCCTTCTTGACTTTAAAAAACTAGTATCACTCAATTTATGTGGAAATTACATAATGGAAATTGACCCGAACTTTATACCACAAACATTGAGAGCTCTTGAACTTCAAGCTAACCATTTCTCTGATATTAAGTTATTTGTAGAACATTTGCCTCATCACCTCATATACATGGGGTTGGCTAAAAATTTGCTAACGAATGGTTAGTACTCGGTAAATAATTTAAAAACAAGATGTTGTATAGAAACAAGACTTATTTCTAACCTTTAAACGGCGAATAATGATTAAATGTGGCATTTTTTAGATAGTGTTGAAGCATTTTCACGGTTGCCTTTTCAATTAACTGTTCTCGATCTATCAGATAACGACATCTATCATTTAGATCCGGTACTAGATGCTTTGGTCAGACTACCAAATTTAACCTCGTTGTACCTCATGGGAAACCCTTGTTCGGTTAGTAATCATTTTTACAAATTAATTTACAGCTGTTTAAATAGATGGCGTTGTTTTAAAATTATTTTATTTTCTAGGTATGTGCCACATACGCTCGGCTTACTTCAATGGTATTACCACGTTTGAAATGGCTAGATGCCCGTCAAGTATTGCCTACAGACCGATCTCTTGATCCTTACGAAGCACATCAAGATGACTTGCGATCGTCTTATTTTTATTTCACTGTTTTCCGAGTAATGAGTGCTCCTCAACCACCAAAACCGGAAAAGGTAATTAGTCGGCTTCAAACTCATTAATTTATTTCAATAATATGTTATCATTAAAATCCAATCAGATCATTTGTATTAGTTGTATTTGCCATAGTGCCGGATTCGACCCAGGGGAGACCAAAATCAGAGTAGAGCGCCTGAGAACGGCCGTCGCGGTGTCGGGGTGGTTTTAGGTAAAAGAAAACACATCACCAAAGAAATAACCTTTCTAGGACGAAAAAATAAATAGAGTTTTTTTTTAAACTTTATTTGCGGTACGACAATAACCGCGAGGTAGGTATCACCGCGAGGCGAAGCTACAAAATTTATAAATTGTAGCCTATGTGTTATTCTGATGTATAAGCTTTATTATTGTAATATTATAGTGGTTTCCTCAAAATCCATTCGGTAGATTTTGCGTGAAAGAGCAACAAATATACTCACTTAGATACTCACAAACTTTCGCGTTTATAATATTAGTAGGATTTAATGACAACAATGTCTAGGGCGCCACAACAGCATTTCACGTAGAACTAGAGCTTCCATTACTGGATGTGGAAAGAAGAAAATTCTTATTATACCGTCGTTATGAGTCACTAACAGAGATACTAGCACCGCCTGAAGAAGAGGAAGAAGATAGAGCCATATCTGCGGTTCTACGGCCTAGTAAAGCTTTAAGTAAGTATCTTTTCTTTTTCTTTTTTTTTTTTTAAAGACAACTCCCACATTAGGAATAAACATCCTGTGTCGTGGGGGACTTTACAAACATACATGAAACGGACACAAAGTATTGCTTATTGTTGTGTAGTTTTGTTTTCTCTATTAATAGTGAAGAAAGGAAACCATACATAACTTTTGTCGTTTCGACGTTTATTTCTAGACATATCTTAAGATCAGCCGGAGTCTACTTTGCACAATATATTTACCAAAATTTTAAATAGGTATTTACATACAAATACAAGAACATTGTGTATTCAAAGACGTACATATTGACTGTAGGGCTACTCCATAAACTGAAAGTCCCTCAACGTGCTATGGAATGAGAGTATCTGTAAAGGATTAAAACTTAGGAACGAAGGTGATCCGTCTGAAAACCAAGGTCACCGGCACAGCTGTAAAAGTCAGTAGATTGAAACTGCAATAATAATAATAATAAAATAAATAAATACACAAATACCATCTTGTGAACTCAGAGGTGCCATACTACAGGTATGTGCCCGACCCAGTTCTCGAGAATGGTCGTGCTACATTATATTGGGATCGATCTATTATTACAGACAGGACTATTGTTGCCAATAAGCCTGATATTGTGGTGATAGATCGATTAGAGCGCCGCGCAATTATTATCGATATCGCCGTTCCTCATGACGAGAATCTCGTGAAAGTCGAAAAAGAAAAACAAATAAAATATTTGGATCTATCTCACGAGATTGTCGATATGTGGAATGTGGATTCGGCAATAATTGTTCCGATAGTCGTATCTGCTCATGGATTGATTGCCAAGAGCCTCGACCAACACCTTAAGAGGCTCACGTTAGAAGGCTGGATCAAGGGTCTGATACAGAAAGCAGTCCTTCTTGACACGGCACGCATAGTGAGGAGGTTCCTGTCTTTGGAGCCCTAACCACCGGTTTCTTGGTCCCTGTACCCGAAGTCGGTGGTCTACTATTTTTATATTTTTAAATATATATTATGTTATTGTTTATCTTTTTTATGTATTTAAAAATGTAATTAATATGTATATATAATTAAATAAAGAGAATAATAATAATAACTTTATGCTCGTTAATCGTTAACGCCTAAATTCTCGTGTTTCGTAAGCTAATCTTAGACAAAGTTTTAGCCAATAATAAATAAATATTTCAGACATCTAACACACAATGCCATCTAGTCCCAAGCTAAACAGAGCTTATGTTATGGGCCCTAGACAACTGATATAAATACATATTTACTTTTTTTTTGCAAATACATACATATTATACATAGTAAACACCCAAACTGATCATACAGATCATACAAACATTTGGTCCGACCCGGGAATCGAACCCGAGACCTCAAGCTCAACAGTCGCATACGCTACCACTACGCCACCGAGGCAGTAAACCGAGCCAATGACACACTAGAGTTTAAGTATTAACGATTGCCGAAAGAAAAACGCTTGCAACTTGGTTAGGGGGCTGATGGCGGGGCGACTTGCGTAAGAGCGACTGGTTGCTAAAAGCAGCAGATCATCCGATCTGTTGCTTTTAGCAACCAAACCAAAGCTGTAGTGTGTCTTGGAAAACGCCTATATCTAGCAGTGGACTGCAACGGGCTGATAATAATGATCATGCTTATACGAAGAATGATAAAACGGACTCGGATATTGGCAAATATCATCATAGTGCCATGACGTAATTAGTTATTTAGACAATTTTTTTTTTTTTTTTTTTTTATACCTGAGCTACCAAAATGACTCTGCCCTGCCTGATGGAAAGCACCAGCAGAATCCAAGAGTGGTGGTCACCATCCTCAATGCAAACAAGGACAGTGCAGCATGGTGACCAGAACTATGGCGGCCTAGTGAGATGCTTTTTCACGCCCCTCTTAAAGGACCCGGGATCATAGTGGGACGGAAACACGTGCGCTGGTAGTGAGTTCCAGGTCTTAACCGCTCGGCACAGGAAGGAAGAGCCAAATCGATGAGTGCGAGAATGTATGTCTTCCACTCTGAAGCGGTGACTTCGGAGGCCAGCACGTGTCGTCCTGTAGAGGAAGGGAGAAGGGGGGACCAGTTGGAAGAGCTCTTCAGAACACTCCCCATGATATAGGCGATAGAGGACTGCCATAGAGGCGATTTCTCTACGCATTTGCAGGGGTTCAAGGGTCTCGGAGGCTTCGGGACTGCCGACAATGCGAATTGCTCGCCGTTGCAACCGGTCGAGAGCGTCAAACAAATACTGCGCGGCTCCATCGCAAAGGTGTGAACAGTACTCCACGCACGAGCGAACCTGAGTCTTATAAAGGAGACACAGATGCCCGGGCGAGAAGAACCGTCTCACCTTGTTGAGAACACCTAACTTCCGCGAGGCCGCCTTAGTGACGCTCTCAACATACTCGCGCGGGTTGAGGTCGCAGCAGATGGCCATGCCCAGGACATCGAGCCTGCCTTGTAATGGTAGTTGAGTGTTCTGAAAAGTCGGAAGGGGAAGGAATGGAGACCTTTTGGCAGAGAACGCGCACACCTGTGTTTTCTTGGCGCTAAACTCGACCAGATTCTCGCAGCCCCATTGTGAAATGCGGCCTAGAACATGGTCAAGCTCAGCGACAAGCTCCTGTCGTTTTTCCTCTACATCTACCGGCTTTGCCGCAGGGCGCCCAAAATATCGTCCATGAACTGTGCTGTCGTCTGCATAGCAATGAATGTTGCCAAGGTCTAACATGTCATTGATATGCAGAATAAACAGCGTGGGCGACAGGACGGAACCCTGCGGTACTCCTGCGTTAATCGACTGAACGTCGGAGGCCGCGCCGTCACAAAGTACTCTGATGCGACGTTGGTGCAGGAATCCGGCAACCCAGTTGCAGAGTTTGGGGGGCAAGCCAAATGCCGGTAGTTTGGAGAGAAGCGAACGGTGCCAAACCCTATCAAAGGCCTTGGCCATGTCGAGGCTAATAGCCAAAGATTCCCCGTGCCTGTCAATAGCCTCACCCCAAAGGTGTGTGACATACGCTAGAAGATCACCCGTGGATCGGTTCGGCCTAAAACCATATTGACGATCGTTAAGTAGGGTGTGATCCTCCAGGTAGTGGACCAATTGCTTGTTTATGATCCGTTCGAACACTTTGCAGATAATGGAGGTGACAGCTATTGGGCGGTAGTTGGCCGGGTTGGAGCGGTCGCCTTTTTTAGGAATGGGCTGAACATTCGCCTCCCTCCAGGCCTCCGGAACAGTTCCCGAGGAATATGACAGGCGATACAGGCGCGTCAAAACCGGAGACAACTCTGGTGCACAGTTCTTAAGAACCACCGCTGGGATACCGTCGGGTCCACTGGCTTTCCGAACGTCGAGAGACCGAAGCTCTGAGCGGACATCACTCAGCCGGATGCGAATATCCCGCATTGTTGCATCGCAGGCCGGAATGGTAGGTGGGTGCATGCCGCGGTCTTCGACTCGGGAGTTAGCCGCAAAGAGATCTACAAGCAGTTTCGCTTTCTCCTGCGGCTGATGGGCAAGTGATCCGTCGGGATATTTAAGCGGTGGTAGCGAGGGCTGGCAGAAGTTGGACTGCACGGCTTTAGCCAATCGCCAGAACTTTCGGCTACCCGTAGGGTATGCGACGAGTTCGTGGCCAAGCCGCGCGATGCGCTGGGTATCCGCTGTGATGTAAGCCTTCTTGCATTCCCTAGTGGCTTTGTTGAACGCTGCTTTTAGTCGATCCACGTCGGGGTGGCCGTGAGCGCGGGCCCTGGTCCATGCGCGGTAGGCTGATTGTTTTAGGGCGACAGCATGGGCGCATTCGCGATTGAACCAACGACGGGTCGTTGCGCCGGCGACCTCACTGTAGGGAATGTAGTATTCCATTCCGACAGTGATCTCGCCGGCCACAGCGGCCGCACATTGCGACAGATCACTGTATTTAAAGCAGCGTTGTGCCCACGGGATAGATGCGAAGTAGTCCCGCATTCCATCCCAGTCTGCAGACGAGTAGTGCCATAAGCGTCTTTTTGCTGCCACTGCTCGTGGGGGGGCAACAAGAGGCACAGTGGTGGACACCAGGCAGTGATCGGAGGATCCCAGAGGGGCGAGCACCCATACACTGTACTGCTCTGGGTGACTCGTCAGCAGAAGGTCCAGCAAGGAAGGCGCTTGACTCAGTATGTCTGGTATCCTGGTGGGCTGGAGTACCAACTGGGTGAGGTCATGCGTGAGAGCGAATGCGTGGACAGTCCGACCCGCGTGGTCAGTTCTGGAAGATCCCAACCAGGACTCATGGTGGGCGTTAAAGTCTCCCAGAAACACCAGTTCGGCGGTCGGGAACTGTTCCTGCGCTTTATCCACTGCCTGACTGAGATGTTCGAAGAGCTTAGTTGTCTCGTAGTCTCCAGAATGGGATCGATATAGGCACACATAGATTCGGCTCGAGGAGCCAGTATCCACGTGTAGCCATATAGTGGAGAAGGATGGGTCTTCAAGGCAACGTAATCGGCGACAACAAACATCCGCCCTGACGAAAAGACACACTCCAGCCTTGGCGAGGAAGCGCTCCTCAAGCACGTAGCCGGGGTAGAGAAGATATGTCGTGTCGGCAGGGCGGCGTATTTGTGTCTCCGTTAGGAAAAGCATGGCCGGCCGAGCGGTCTCAAGATGTTGGTGGACGGCGTTGAGGTTTGCATGGAGTCCACGGATGTTAGTGAACTCCACCTCAAAAAGCGGGTTGGTGGGAAAATGGCGTGCCGCTGTTGAACGTTTATATTTTTTTTTCCTTACTGCCATGATAAAAAGAGATGGGGAGAAGTGGGAGCGTAAAAGGCGTGACAGTCATCGTGGCAGTGTAATACTGAGGCTCGGAATGCTGTGTCGCCATACAATAGTGAGGCCTGACGGTGACCGAACCGTCGGGCGGAAGGGCCCCCGTACCCTCCCGGAAGTGGTCGCCTGGTCCCACCGTCCGGTCACCAACCGGCACGACGAGCCACTCCGTGGATTATGCGCGACCTGACGGGGCAGCCTCCCAGGGTGGTTAGCCGTGGTTGGGCCCCTCTCTATGCCGCGGGCGGCCAGCGGCACCACCGTTTCTACGGGTCTCCCTGGCCGACGGTTCGATCCACGTCACCCTCTACATGACTTTACGAACATTCCACTGCTCACACACTTACCACGATAACTGTCACCCCTGCATCATTGGGCCTCCGGTCTCGCACTCACCAGCGAAATACGACAGTACTAAAACCGTCATTTTAGGCTTGTCTTCTGTGCGAGGGTAGTACCTCCCCGGTCGAGCCGACCCATTCATGCTGAAATCAGCATAGCTCTACTACCTATCAATTATGTCTCTTTGTGCCTTCTGTGAACATTGTAAAGGTTATTAAATGTAGATCTATGTTTACAATATACGAGTATATAAAAATCATTGTATTTCAGGCACGATTAAAGCGACCGATGTAGGAGACGAAGCTTCATCTCATCTGGACAATATCTACGATCATCTTGTTGCCAAATCTTCCCGAATAATCAACAATTTTACTACGTTTGAGAGCAACAAAATACAATGGGCGAAAGTAATGAACTTTCAAGAACCTACAGTGAAGATTTTCTGCCCTGACCTGGTTGCTCTTAGAAATACATTTAGAAGCGTGATTACCGTCAAACTCGTGTATTCAGTAGTAGGTTTTATACATCTTACTTATTGGCAGAAACTGTTGCACGATGTATTGTTTGTGGGATAGAGGGAGCCGATGAGCAAGATTAAAAGTCTTCCGCCGCACATGGGCACCTGCAATTTGGCTTTTAAATTAAGCTAAAATCCCTTATAATACTCATGACCCTAGGTCGACTCCAAATATAATTGGAGGGATGAAAAGATGAAGATGATGATGATAATAGGTTTATCATAGTGAGATGATCAACTTAGGCTGGTCCGCATTAATATTCCTTCAAACTTTGAACCCTCGACTAGGTTTGAAATTAATTTTCGAGATATTTACCTGGAGTGTTTGATCAGGTATACGCAAAATCAGGAAAAACCGATCGAAAAAGTTCCCACGCCCTGAAAATGCCAACGGAACAGAGAGTTATTTTAGCTTCTATTAAATGTGCTCTGAGAAACCCGGACTGGACCCAGCCTTCACAACATTTTCACTGGGACGACTCTCTCGGCACCGACGAAGCTATTCATTGGGGCGACCGAGATCTTGCAGTAAGTACAAAACCACCGTCACAGTGCGCGCTACAAATAGGTTGTTGGTAATTAATGAAGAACCTACCTAATATAATCACAAATTTTAACAAATTTTCAAATAAAAAAAAGAATCATCAAAATCGGTTCATCCAGTCAGAAGTTATGAGGTAACAAACATAAAAAAAACAGACGAATTGAAGACCCTCTCCTTTTTTGCAGTCGGCTAAAAATTTAATTAAAAGTAGGTACTACTAGCACTATTACTAAGTCTACCACTAACCTAGTGGTCAGTCGTAGACTAGAACAAATTAATAGATATTGTAGCGGTCAAGGTTAGTGGGACCAAAACCGCTAACAAATGTTGTGTGCGCCACCAGTGTTAATACTAAACAGTTATAAATGTGGACGACCGTAGAAATTTGTCGAGTAAAACAACGGGATGAATGTAAAGGATGGTATCAAAAGATGACTGATGATTTAATTTCTATGACTGAATTATATACAAAAACAACACCTGTATTTATACTAATATTAAGGAGAGAGCGAGTCAGGTAGCATGCGTAGATGTAAACGTATGACGTCCCTCTCTGTCGCACACCTACAGCGGGTAGTTTGACATGCGATGTTACATAATGTCAACGGAGAGAGTAAGTCAGGTAGTACGCATAAATGTAAGCGATTTGACATCTCTCTCTCTCTCTCTGTCGCACACTTACAGCAGGTAGCGTGACGACGCAATGTAGAAATATATAATAATATTTATTTTGTATGGAAAAGATGAAATTGAATCCGTGACCGCTACAATATAATTGAAGGGATAGAAACTGCAAAATTGGCTGTAAGTTGCATAAATATTGAATGGTGTGGGTTGTAATTTTCATTAATATTGTCTAAAGAGTCTTTTTTTATGCAAATTAAAAGTAAAATTTTAAGTATTCATATGTACGAGTATTTCGAATTGGAAAACCCTATAGGTCGTTTATCAAAAGATAAAAAGTCTTTCTATACCCTTTTCTCTTACTTTCGTATCAATTCTAACGACTCGTTACCACAGAAAACCGGTGTTGTTTCACATCGGTTTTCGCGCCTGCGCTGTGTTTCACCGAGTGAGTTTCCCATCCCTCTCCTCATCCACCAAAAGCCGGTAACGCACTTGTGTTACAGCGTACGCCTCTGGTGTTACAGGTGTCCATGGGCAGCGGTAATCGCTTATCATCAGGCGATAGGTCTGCTCGTTTGCCCCCTATTATACAAAAAAAAAAACCAAGAGCCTAATGTGAGCTGCGTATTTATTGAAATGTGTATTGCAGAGTTATTAGTAGCAGGCACTATTATACTCACAAAACTTTATAATAATGTAACTATGAACCAGGCTCCTAGAACACAAATTTTAAGGCTAACAAGCCGAATGCGGTCCTAGTCCTTGCTTCTATGAAGTCAGGTAGATTTGACGACTTATTTCAGATTCTTCACATTTTTACCCATTCCTTTTCCGTGCGGAAATCTCCTCGGATACCACCCCCTGGTCCCCTGGTCAGTTCGGACTCAAACTGACTAAAACTGCACACTGTCTCGGGTACTAGAAGCCGGAGAACCAGGTACACCCTAGAAAGGAAAATCCTGGAACCCCGACGTCGGTCGGGCTACCTACGGTTTGTAGATGGCCCCTCCTGTGTGGGAACCCCGACATTTCCGTTGCTGTCCCCCGGGGCGGACACGCAACGCAGCGTCTGCGCCTCCACCTGGATCTGCTTCTGCTAGGGTGACAGATAGGCTTGCGCTTATAGAGGACGGAGATCATTTTACTATCTCTGGCTCCTGAATCGCCTTGGGTACCTGGCCCGTTCTTGGCAAGCATAACTGGCTCTCAGAAAGAAACGGCGTAGTTCCACGCGCTCTCGCTTCGCAACATGGCCACAATCAAGCTACCGAGCAAGAGCCATGTCGAACATTCTGCAGGGTGTGGAGCGCACTCAGGCGTTGGCTACTTGCGGATCAGACACAGGTAATCTCCGAAGCTTCCTTTTGCAGTGATCACCTGCGTCAACCGGTATGAGAGAGTCCCGAGACGCCTCTCGAGCCAATCTTCCATATCCATTTTTACCCTGGCACTAAATATTTGTCTCTCGTTGAGTTCGTGGCGTCTTCGATTCCCATTTAGAATAAATGTTTGCATGAATGCATATTTTGTATTTACTCCTTTACTCGTATTTAAGCGTTCTAGAAAGCACTACTTAAGATAACCCTATCTTTAAACTATGTAGACATCAACATCTCTAACCTACCTGTTAAGAACTCCTTGCTCTTTAGAGACAAAGCCGGCTTGAAGATCATTTCACGCTTAAAAATGCTTTAGAAAAATCTCATTTTAAATAACCTGTATATGCTTGTAACGAAACGCGTAAGTTCCATAGTCTGGATAATCTAAATCATGTAAATAAAAATTTTTTTTCGAGTCTGCACAAATATAAAATATCCCAATACAGTCGATACTAGCGTCTTTATGAGATAATAATACATACTTAAAATATCATAAAATTTCTTTTCGATTTATTTCTGAGCGATGTTTACTTTAGAGTGATTTATGGCATTTAATAATGGCACTTCGTCGTATTACTGCCGTTCTAAAAACTCGTAAAGTTATTAATGCATTTCAACCATGAATTACAATGTAGAAGTTACGATTCAATGAGCAATAACTGAGTGTAATGGGATTTCGTATAATTTAGATAATGCTACTGGAATTATATATACCTACTACTACTATGTTCATCTTTTTACCTGACTACGAATAAGCCAAATATAACTCCAAGAGGTCTGCAGTTTATGTAAGTTTGTATGTCCCACCGCAGCGCCTTAAATACTGAACCGATTTCAAGGAATAAGGTGTCTATATAAGTATTCCTAATACCTAATGGCCTAAATAACCTAGCCTACGTTATATATATAAATATTATCAAAATTTATTACAGAATTGGATTATAGTTTTTAAACTTTTTTCTTTTTCATGCTGTATCATTCCTCCCTTTTCTTGTCCTCTCCCAGGAAGCGAAGTAAAGTTAGTTTAGAAATGTCAGTGATATGTTCAAAGCGAATAGGAGATAAAAGTGCATAACACTGATGTAATCAGGATAATGTTAAATGCAGCAATGCATATCTTTAATGGCTAATGGTGAGAGCTCTACTTGCGAGAAATACAAAATGTTTTTGTGCCTTAAGCTACAATTTCAAAATAAGAACAGGTTCCTTTCGATATTGAAAATGCTAACTTTGCATCACTTGTAACAATTTACAATGCTACATCTTTTAATTATAACTACTTTTGTGGTGTATAACTTTAGCTAAACTAATTATTTGCAAATGGTATTTGACATGAAAATTTTCGTTTCGAAGTCAAGAATACAAATATTGCTCAGCAATATCGAAAAATGTTGAAAAAGATTTGGAAAAATGTAGTAAGTTAGCATTATGAGTAAGAATTAAAGAAGCAAAGTTTCTTGTAAAATGTTTTATTTACGAATACACCCACTTACAGCCCTACTATAAAATGTGTGATGGGGAATTATCTCAATAAGCCACCATAGTGTGGGTCACCACTGTGGAATGAGCTGTCGCCTGCGGTGTTCCCGGACCAATACGACCTTCAAACCTTCAAGAAAAGAGCGTTCTCCTTCCTAAAAGGCAGGCAACGCACTTGTAACGCCTCCGGTGTTGCGGGTGTCCATGGGCGGCGGTAATCGCTTACCACCAGGCGATACGTATGCTCGTTTGCCCCCTATATAATAGTAAAAAAAAACACTTTGGTAGGCTTATATATAAAAAAGTTTGTAAATGTACGTCGTGTTGATATTTACAAGTTATAAAATAATTCCAGGTAATTCAGTACACGCAGGCGCCCGTGAAAGTAGTTAAAGGTAAAGCAGAAGCCGATCCAGCTACCAGCTCCCGCCAAGTGCCTCCGGAAAATCTCACTTGTCATTTCGGCTTCGGAATTGAGACCATACGTGCTGGATAGTAATATATAAATGAACTGTGTACCATTTTCCTGTTAATTGTTTGTAGTACATACCTCTTAAAAGTAATATTACCGAAATAAAGTCCCGTTTTATACTTATATACATACCAGCCGGCGTTGCTAGACGTATTGCTTTTGGCGGGACGACCCAATTTTTTAATCAAAATTTTAATGTCACCACGTGGGACAGGCTCTTTCTCGCTTTTCGGGGATAACTGGCCGGACCCAAAAGTGTAGATAGTGAAAATGTTTTATCGTTCAAATTGACAGGCAATAAAAATTTAAAGACAATACTGCAACCATTCCACGTAAATGGCACCAGCTCTTTCAACATCAGAAATTAGAGATAATGGGTAGCAGAAAAACAAAAAAACTTTTTTACTCACTCATACACTTATTTGTCCCGATTTCGGCGAAATGATCCCGCGTTTTTACAGTAAAAAGTTTCAAAATCTTGTTTCAACAAAAAAACATTGGCAAATTATAGGTATGGATCAGCCATACCAATAATTTAAAATGTGTGTTGGTTACGCTTTCACGAATAAACCGCTGCACCGATTTCAATGATAATCGATGAATGATTTGAAACAGAGATAGTTTGATTCTTGAGAAAGTACCTACTCTCTAGTACTAGTAAGAGGCTCTCTACGTCGAGAACAGACATATACGCGGGCGAAGCTTGTAACACGTTGATATGAACAAACGTAAAGGTCTCGATGTTTTTTAAATTTTTAACTAATCTCTAATAAAATACTTGACAAAATGGGTCAAGCTCACAAATCTTTAATGTGATAATATAGTTAGTTAAATTAGGATAAAAATATAGTTTTAAATATATTTTTTTAAACAAACGTCACGTGATATGTCACTGATAAGCAATGGCAATGGTTGTTGGTTTATCAAATTGTTTACCAATCGTCAATGACACGTTGATTAAAGGTTGGGCCAGACAGCCATCGGGACGAGACTGCGACGCTCCGTGAGCGGTATCAACCGGTCGCACTCGGCTAGTGCAATGATGCCATATTACATCTTCTATATTAAGTAATACATTATATCTATATACATCCTATCCTAAATATAAATGTGAATGTAAGTTTGTTTGTTACGCTTTCACGCGAAAACTGCTTAACCGATCATCATTAAACTTTGTACACATATTCTTGAAGGTATTAAAATTTTATACAGCAAGAAGTATATAATACTTTTTGTTGTATTGTATTATTAACGAATTAGTAAAATTGAGAGCAATCAACTTCTTGTGTACGAATGCTTGCATTCTATCAATCCTGATTCTCTGTTCCCTTTTAAAGTACGCGTACATATCTTGATTCTAATTTTAACATAAGCAACTACTTTCAATCTGTTGAACGGTGTTGAGCGATTCACTGAACCTATTATCCTATTATCAGAGCAGTGGAAATAACAACTGGACCGGGCCAGACCCCTAAGGTCTGTAGTTTCCGACCAATCACGGCGCCAGCCGCAATACTCAGGATTAAACGAACAAAAATATCTCTTGTTTCTATTAGAGTGTTAGTCTGATGAAAAGAAAGAACGAAGTTCTTGATTAGTGGATTTCTTAGTGGGCCATAAGTGTGTGAATGGCTGTAGGAAAACGAGAGCAATGGGGCAGTCAGGTGGAATATCTTTTGTCTTGCCTCGGATACGCGGTTGGTATAGGAAACATTTGGAGATTCCCTTATTTATGCTATCGGAATGGCGGGGGTAAGTCACCGTTTCTAATTAATGTAGATCAATAGTCATCTTGTCTTATATTCATTGTTTTAAAATAAATAATAATAAAGTCGTCATTGTGGTTATGTTTCTGTAGAAAACTTGAAACTTAATTATTTTGCGTTTACTAAAATAATCTGTCCGTAGAGTATACTGAAACTAAATTAATGTTTTGTTATAGTATATATACAAATACCAAGTTAACTAAAATTAGAAAAGAGAATTAGAAATTAAAAGAGAGTCGTAGACGTTGCAATTATTTCCATTTAGGGCCGGTTTTTCAATGGCCAGATAAAACTTATCGGAGAAATAAACTATAAGACGGCAAAAATAAGGACACGTCACTACTGTCACTTACACCTTACAAATAGTGTCCATAATTGTGCCGTCTTATAGTTTATTTCTCCGATAAGTTTTATCTGGCCATTGAAAAACCGGCCCTTAACACATATTAAAGTTTGAATTTAGATAGATGTAACATTTAATAATACACTGTTGTATATGTAGTATACTATTATGTGCATACAGTGTATAGCAAAATTATTTTAAAAAAATAGCGGTAGATCACCGTTATCATTAAGGGGTATGAAAAAAATTGATGCTGGCCTATTCTCAGACCTTCCCGATAAGCACACAAACACTGCGACACGAGAATTTTATATATTAGATAGTGATATTTTAAAAGTTCGTAATGCGACTGAACTGAGAATATATTGAAATAATACTGAAACTAGATTGTAGTTTTTGTTAGCACAATACCTACTTACAGTCGATTCGTAATTCAGTCTCGATACAATCACATTTTCTGCTGTGATATTTTAAAATTACGAGAATTGGCCTTCTAGTGACTAAACACTATCTTGAACTCCTCTTCCGTTCTTTTCTTTTTTTTTAATTGAATAGTGGGCAAACGAGCAGACGTATCACCTGATGGTTAGCGATTACCGCCGCCCATGGACACCCGCAACACCAAAGTGCGTTGCCGACCTTTGGGGATGGGAAAGGGGATGGGGGGAGGGGTTGGGCTATGGGCCTCCGGTATCCTCACTCACTCGGTGAAACACAGCGCAAATGCTATTTCACACCGGTTTTCTGTGAGGCCGTGGTATCACTCCGGTCGAGCCGACCCATTCATGCCGAAGCATAGCTCTCCCACGGTGTGGCATTATTCGTCGTTCGACGACATATTGTCCTCGTAGTTTAATCCAATAAAATATTAGATAGGTACATTAAAAATCTTGACTCCTTCCGTGGGAAGTTACAAGCTTTAAATATGCGATCTGTCGCAAAAGATATATGATTAATGCTTCTTAGTGATGATGAGTAAATGGACCCTTGTATTTGAACTAAGCGTATCAACAAACATTGTCACACCAATGCCTAAAAATAGACGTACATACATAGGGAAGCCATCACGAATGTTACAAGTTTATAACAATATGCATTATCTTTTTTATTTCAGGAGCTTTTCTTATTCCGTATTTCCTTACATTATTCACATGCGGAATTCCACTATTTTACTTGGAAACAACTTTGGGACAGTTTGCTAGTGCAGGATGTGTGTCAGTTTTTAACCTAAATCCGCTCCTCAAAGGTAAGATATTAAAGAAAATGGTTGCTTATGGTCATCTGTCGTCCCAAGACCTAGACTGCACGTTGGCCTATTGGTCGTCACACCTCTTTTTACTGCGCCAATAATTAAAGGTATTTATTGTTCTAATTTTTATAAGACATTAGATTATCAGTCAAAATGGTGAACATGCCAGTTGAAATATCTCTCCTATATATATATATATATATATATATATATATATATATATATATATATATATATATATATATATATATATATGTATATATATATATATATATATATATATATATATATGTATCACGTCGACATGAAAATGTACCCACGAGTTCAAATTTTAGGCAAAAACGGGTGCACAATTGTTAAAAAAATAATCCGAACCTTATATGCCATAAAGAGCATGAATTCTTTATACATAATATCATAGTCGGTAATTACTTGATATACAAGGCTATTAAAAACTATATCACAAAGGAATAGCCGTCACAACAGATTTGAATTTAATATAACATAGTGTACAAGACAAGTAAAAAGACAAATTACTTTTAACTTAGTGATCGGTATCATAACCCATACAAACTGTTTAATCCATACTAATACGAGTAAATTCGAAAGTAACGCTGTCTGTCTGTTTTCATGGCTAAATGATTTTAATGAATCTTGGCATGATTTGGTTCTATATCTTTGAATTTTGACAAAATCTGGTATATGGTGTTGCGAGTGTCCATGGGCGGCGGTAATCGCTTACCATCAGGTGATATGTCTGCTCGTTTGCCCCTTATATAATAAAAAAATATATATAAGTATCTGTATTTATACTTGAACAAACCAGATACCACCAGTCAATCAACCAAAATGTATATAATATTTAAACCTACTTGTATTATGCTAATCTGTGGGGGATGTTAATCACTTTTGCCAACAACGTGACGAGTTTTGATGAAGCTTATACATTTTACATTCTAAAGATGCTTTGATATTTGTATACGTATTATATGCTTCGTTGGTCTAGCGTAGATTAAGAGGTCTTGGATCGAGCTATAGACTGCTATTGAGTTTTTTTTTCTGTTTATAGGTTTTTTAATAACAGCTCGGTGTTTTAAAGGGCGGGTTCAATAGAACACCAGTTTCCCGACTCGCACCTCTTCAACAGTTATCGTTTCTACTGTATTCAATTCATTAATTCCTCTTCCCTTTCTTCAGTACACTGAAAAAGAACTCGTTAAAAGTATGAATATTATACCATCAATTGAAATATTGAAATCAATTCCCACAGGAGCCGGTTACGCAGCCATATTTTTAAACGTAATAGCTATATCGTACTTTGCGACTATTATGTCCTATCCGGTGCTCTACATCTACCACTCAATGACCTCACCTTTGCCTTGGCAAAATTGTGGCAATTCCTGGAATACCGACAAATGTACCGAGGTTAGATAATTTTAGATTTAACAGATTAAGAAACTCGAAGTTATAAATATCGATTAGATCCTTCTATATGATGAAACTTTTTTCAGATAAGAAGCAATTCCAGCTTTTTCACATCAAACGGATCAATCACGACGCCAGAGGATGAATTTTTTCAGTAAGACATTTTTAATAATATTTTACTTATTAATAGAAAATGTTATTTCTACTTGATAGTAGTTGTCGAAGGTTATTAACACTTCTAAGAGTTACCACGCTCGCGAGTCAGTCGTTTTACTGTGCAAAAACTATAATATTTACAGTATTTATAACAAACATTTATCATTAATAAAATTAGGATTCAATCCAATGTATTAAAGAAATTGTTTTTAGAAGACTTTTAGAAGTGATTCTAGAAGATACAAATGATGTACTCACAGTACATCATTGGAGGTAATTAAACAGTTTTTTCTGCTGGCTCAGAGGCACGGTTGTGATAAAATAGCCAATGAGAAGAAGAATTGCATTGCCTGCATTCGCAATGAGTATCAATGAGTATACCGTCCATCAGGCAGAGTAGAGTCAATTTGACAGGGCCATACATAAAAGAACTTACAATCGTAAATACTATACATTTTTAAATGAAAATAAAGTGTACACACTGATGCAATCTTATTTTAATAAGTGTTTGTTTTAGCATCCGACTGCTACAAATGTCTCCCAGCATCAACCAGATCGGCACAATTGTTTGGCCTGTATTCTTTTGTAATGTATTTTGTTGGGTCGTTGTGTACCTTTGCATCTGCAACGGTGTCAAGAGCGTCGGAAAGGTGAGATTTTAAGTATTTCGTTTAATTGATCTTTCTTGGCATGATGCCGTTTTGTCAATCACGTACTCTTCTTGAAAATGTGTTTATTTATAATGTACAGATCGTTTACTTCACGGTCATCTTTCCTTATGTGGTTCTGACTGTGTTATTCATTCGTGGCGTTACTTTACCTGGAGCTTGGAAAGGTATCAAGTTCTATATCATACCAGAATGGGATCATTTGAAAAAGCCAAAAGTACGTATTTTATTATGTTTCATTCCTAATCAGAACCCTATTTTGGTTATATTTTTATTGTAGTCTTTTGCCACAGGTATGGGCAGATGCGGCGACACAACTGTTTTATTCTTTGGGTCCAGGTTGGGGAGGCTTGCTGAGTATGGCGAGCTTCAATAAATTTCACTATAGAAATTTCAGGTTTGATCCTATATACCTATAGTTATAAAATCATTATATACGTAACACTAACGTTACAGTAATTGCATATGACATTTTTTGTTTAAAAATATATAAAACTCAAATTGATAGTTTCTTTTTTGTTAATAATTTCAGGTCGTCTATTATAGTCCCACTTGTGAATAGTGGAACCAGTATTTGGGGAGGATTTGTGGTATTCTCTGTACTGGGATTTGCAGCCGATCGCGCAGGAGTGCCCGTTGGGGAGGTGGCCACGGCAGGTCCTGGACTTGCCTACGTCACTTATCCTGCGGCTGTGACTATGATGCCTGCTTCCAATTTTTGGGCTGTAACCTTTTTTATAATGCTCTTCTTTCTCGGGATAGATACAATGGTAATTTTACTTTCATTCGTTGTAATATGGTTTAGGCAAAAAAGTCATAATTGTTGATAAATACAATTAACCTTTGGCTGCTTTGATGACGCCATTTTAGTTGAAAAATACAAAAAAAGTACTAGCTACCTTCTCGTATATACTTATATGGAATACTTATTATAAATGTATTTGTAGACAATTTTAAGTCCGTATGGTAAAATGGTTGCGCATTTCAATTGATTCGCATTTTAAACATTAATATACCTATGCATCATTATACACCTACACATGGATATAACGGGTCCGCCATCTAAAGTTTTTTTTTTCGACTAGTGCTTATTTCGTGAATGGTAACACTTAGCTCATGTCTAATTTGAAAGATAATAAGTTTTATCCTTTCGCTAAACGAATATGGTTGTGTATACGCTTGAACAACGCTGGGAATTATTGCGACATTACTTTGAAAATCATGGTACTGTTGCAGAATGTGTGCGAAAATTGCGTACGGATTTTGAAAGAAGAGAAGCACCGTCAGCTCCGTATGTTCGTTATCTTGTGAAAAAAGTGAAAGAAACTGGCATCCTCATCGATAAACCAAAGCGTGAAAAGCCAAAAACAGCGCGTACACCCGAGAATATTGCTGCTGTGGCAGAAAGTGTGCGTGAAGCGCCATCAACATCAATTCACCGTCGTTCTCAACAATTGAACATTTCGGAGACATCATTGGGACGAATTTTGCATAAAGACCTTGGTATGACGCCATACAAAGTCCAATTGGTTCAGGAGTTGAAGCCAACTGACTATCCAATACGTTTTAGCTTCGCTAAGTGGGCCTGCGATCGACTTACAGAAGATGCCTCTTTTCAGATGAAGCTCATTTTGATCTTAGCGGGTATGTAAACAAGCAAAATTGTCGCATTTGGGGCACAGAAAACCCGCATGCATACATTGAAAAGCCGACGCACCCAAAACGAGTCACTGCTTGGTGCGGATTTGGGTCCAGAGGCATAATTGGGCCACTTTTCTTCGAAAATGAGCAAGGAGTGGCCGTTACAGTCAATGGCGATCGTTATCGGGCCATGTTGAACGATTTTTTGTTCACAAAAATTGAAGAGGAGGATATTGGCAACATTTGGTTTCAACAGGACGGCGCTACGTGCCACACAGCCGAAGGTCCACTCGATGTTTTGCACCCTGTTTTTGAAAATCGCATTATCAGCCGCAGAGCTGGTGTCGTTTGGCCACCTCGGAGCTGCGATTTGACACCGTTGGACTATTATTTGTGGGGTGCCGTCAAGGATAAGTGTTACGCCGACAAGCCAGAGACAATTCACGCTTTAAAGGACAATATTCGTGAAGCCATTGGTGAAATACAGCTGCACACAATCGATAATGGACTTAAAAATTGGACCGATCGTGTAGGCTACTGCATGGCCAGCCGAGGCAGCCATTTGAATGAAATTATTTTCCATTATTAACCGGAAGGATTGTACTTTCAAATAAAAAAAGAATTTTGAGAAAATATTCAGTAGCTTTTTTTTTATAGCATTTTCAAAGTTATTTGGCGGACCCTATACATAAGAGATTCAGAGGTAGAATTGCAAGGGCATGGTAAAGAAAAGCCTACAAAGATCCAAACTTTAGACTAAGAGGAAGCAAAATCCAATAAGAATTTAAAAGCATTTTATCCCAAAATATATTTTAAAAAATTTCACTAGAAACTTCCGAGCAAAAAATGATTTATGGCTATTTTATGCTTTTATTTTATGATACGATATTTATGACAGGAAAGAAGTATGTATAAAAACTGTTTAATATTATTGTTTTGCCACAAACTATCATGAATTTCATTGCGTTGTGAGTGGTGCTAAATATATAATAGGGTACTTTCCTATAGTTGAAACATATAATACAACATAAAACTTTCAAAATTTGTGGTCCTCACCTTTTAATTACTCACCTAAATACTCATTAACACTGAACTTACCGTTTTATTGAAGTACTAAGTTAATACACTGAGCATTTAAACAATCAAATTCTATGTCCTATGTATGTTAAATTAATAAATAATTTTGAGGTCGTCTAGCGTCTCCGCGGTCTTAGCACATTAGAATAAGAAATTGCAAGATTGTGGCGATATCATGCAAACAATTTGTGTAGGTATAGTATAGCTCTTAAGTTTCAAATTTATTGTATAAAAATCTTTTAGTACAGAAATGATCACCTGCTTTGTACTGATACTTATTGTTCGTTAACGTTTCAGTTCGTGACAATAGAAGCTGTAATTGCAGGTATATTAGATGAGTTTCCCAAAATGAGATCGCGTAAAAAGCTTATTAGTTTCCTGACGTGTTTTGGGCTTTTTTTGCTGTCCATCACCTGCAATACTGAGGTAAGTGTTGAGTTAAGATTTAATGTTGAATTCATTCGTTACGCTCTTCCCCCTTGCCGCCTCTCCCCTGACTCTAGGAGGAGGGATTCCTGGATAGCAACGCACTCTTGAGTTGCACTTGTCCATCTTCTTCTTTTTCGGCTTACTACCGTCTACTGCTGAACGAAGGTCGGCGCTCTTTTTGGGAGGCCCTCGTACCATGTTTTGTAGTAGTTATTTGGAATTCGTTACGCTCCTTCCCCTTCCCGCCTCTCCCCTGACTCTAGGAAGAGGGATTCCTGAATGGCACCGCACTCTTGAGCTGCAGTTGTCTACTGCTGAACGAAGGTCGGCGCTCTTTTGGGGAAGTCTTCGTACAGTTAGTTGTCCATACTGCCGTGGTAATCGATTAGGTAGTAAATCAAGGGTTACCATGTTTTGTAGTAGTTATTTGGAATGTCCGTGAAACGACTTTTTTCTGTCTTGGTTTTGTACGTGTTACACTTTTACGGTCGTTAGGGTCGCCATTTGTGCTTCGTAAAAAGCAGTACCTAAGTATTGGTAAGAAAAAACTTACGCGTTCTGTATTCCCAACTGCCTTTTCTGCCTTACAGCCCTTATCATCATCCCATCTGCTCGTTTGCAGCCTTATACCGTATAAAAATATTGATGTAATTTTGTACAAATATGTTCACAAACAAGTACACGGTGAATAGATTTATATTTACACTTCTTTCTCTAGCTTTACTGTTACCGGCTACCGCTTCTTAAAAGAATGTTATAGCTCATTGATATGGAATATGCGTTTACTAATACGTTACCAGTTTCTTATCTATTCCGTGCCGTGTCCATTGTTGTATAGAAATTACAATACAGATATACCTAGACTATTATAATGTCATATTATACCAATTATTTTGTAATAGTATCCGATCACGTCATCGTAAGTAATACCATACATTTGATAGTTATTCCAATACGTCTCCATATATCTATGAAATCTGTTCAGTAATATTCAGGTATCCTGGAGGCCTAGTCTGGGTCTCGATCGTCATGCTTAGTTCGCCGAATACTAGACCGCCTATACTCTTGATCAATCGCATCGCAACGCCAACCGCACTCGCCATTAGCTTTCGAGAACGAATTGATGTGAAATAACATTAGACCCCCATTAAAAAGTGATGCCATTCGCAAGTTACAATTGAATGAGCTATTCGCGTGACTAAAGCCTTGAAAGTTTCACATGCACGATAGCGAGCACGCTCGTTTTGTATGATAAAAGCGGCTTTGTGAATATTATTGTTATATTAATTGAACCGGAGTGTTTTACGACTTGTTTTCCTTTGTTAAGTTGTTAAAACCTTATTAAGTTGTTTTATACGATGGATAGATAGTGGATGATTGTTTTAGCATGTTTCGTTTATTATTTGCGAAATATCATACCTTATTCCTAAACACCAAGTGTGTGCTATTAAATCTCTTGATTAAAGTGGTACAATTTGAATTAATAGTTAAAATTATTGAAAAGGCGCCCGGCGAAATGTTATTAAGCTAATGTAACATTACCCTATCTGTAAAAAATTTAACATAACATAAACGATAATGGGTACTAAAACCAGCTATGTTGTTATTTCGTGTTATTTAAACACAACAACAACAACTAAGCAACATTTCCATGGCAGTTTTTCCGCATAACTCGAAGTAGCGACGTGGCTGTTTCTGCGTTACTCGAAGTAGCGACATGGCTGTTTCTGCGTTACTCGAAGTAGCGATATGGCTGGTTTCTGCGTTACTCGAAGTAGCGATGTGGCTGTTTCTGCGTTACTCGAAGTAGCGACATGGCTGTTTTTCTGCATAACTCGAAGTAGCGACGTGGCTATTTCTGCGTTACTCGAAGTAGCGACATGGCTGTTTTTCTGCATAACTCGAAGTAGCGACGTGGCTATTTCTGCGTTACTCGAATTAGCGACGTGGCTGTTTTCTGCATAAGTCGAAGTAGTGACGTAGCTGTTTTCTGCATAACTCGAAGTAGCGATGTGACTATTTTTTTGCATAACTCGATCCAATTATCTTTGTGAAATGTCATCCCTTTTCACTTTTCAGTATATTACATTACCTTGATTGATTATGTTACGTTTAAAAAGCAGACAGTGTGTGAATTTAAAACTTCAATTGGCTTTTTTTTTTATTTCTCATATGTAGGTACTTTATGTTATAATTGCCGTAAACTGCTCAGTTGCGCAGTGGTAGCGTATGCGACTATTTACTATTTGCGTTTATATGATCTGCAAATATTTGTTTCGCAGTTTGGATGTTTTTTATGTTTAATATGTATGTATTTATAAAGAAAAGCATAAATGTATTATATCATTTGTCTAGTACACATTTACACACACACATACACAATTTGTAATTGGTTCGTTTAGAGATACTAATTTAATATTTGTTTCACAGGGTGGTCTGCATGTAATATCTCTCCTAGACTCCCACGTTGCACTGACTTGCGTGCCAATTGTTTGTGGTCTTGAGATCTTTGCTGCATTGTATACATATGGACCAAAGAAGCTTTCTTCTGATGTTTTATTTATGACCGGACGGCCACTGGGACGCTTATGGATTGTATTATGGAAATATGTCGTGCCAATGATACTAGTGGTAAGATCGCTTACTAATAATGATTTGTTATTAATATATAACCCAAAGAAGCTACTCCCAACGCAAAAAGAGGGATGTTACAAATTTGACGTCGATATATGTCTCTGTGTGTGTATCTGTCTGTGGCATCGTAGCTCTCAAACGGATGGAATGATTTCGATGCGGTTTGTTTTATTAAAAAGTCAGTTTCCTTGCGGTTGTTCTGTATGGAATGTAATGTAATACCGGTCCAGCAGTGTTAGAGTATCAGCTCTATTTTATTCTTAGTCTACATAGACGGTTTTTCTGCATTAGTTATAACAATGTAATGCATTATAATATTAGCCATACTATAAAATACGAAATAATAATGTTGAATAATATATAACAATGTAATATAATATTTGATTTCAGGTTATTGTAGTATATTCATTAAAAGAGATATCAGGGTTTCTCGGATGGTTCGTAGCTCTGATCACACTTATCTGCATTCCAATCCACGTCGTCAAAATACTTTACAATTCTAAAGGTTCATTTATGCAGGTAAGTTTTTTTAAAGATAACTTTTGACTGCCTGTGTGGCGCAGTGGTAGTGAATGCGACTGCTGTGCTTGATGTCCCGGGTTAAAATCCTGGGTCGACCCAGTCTTTGTGTAATTTACAAATATTTGTTTCGGAGTTTATTAGTGTTTTCTATGTATAATATGTAGGTACGTATTTACAAAAAAAGTAGTATGTATGAAAGTATATATGTATTCATATCAGTTGTCATTTATATATCATAGAGTACCCATAACATAAGCTCTGCTTAGCTTGGGACTAGATGGCGTTGTGTGTTAGATGTTCGAAATATTTATTTATTTCACTACTAAGGCCGTTTACTATAATCTCTAGTTTTAAGAATTGAACTTATTTAATATGATATTGTTAACGGTCTAAATAGACTTTAAAATGAGTATTTTTTTGACAATCAAAACATGTCAAAAATAGAAAAAATGATCCTGCAAATCAATGAAATTATTGAATCAATCATATCGAAAAAGAAAATTATTGACTATCTCCAGTTTTAACATTTAACTAGTAATCGAGAGATAGGTTATCGAAAACGGCCGTTAAACACTACATTACAAAGCATCCCTTTAGGGATGTACATTACCTAGACTTTCACACACGTGTACTCTCACCGGCAATAAAACTGGTTATCATATTGTTTATTAGATAAACAATGAAAATATGTTAACATTTTTTTTTACATGATTTTTAAAATAATTCATGTAATAGAATTTAGCATCAACTGACAGCATGTTGTATTGCGATAAAAAAAACAACGAATAAAAGTTTTTTATGGAATAGGAGGCAAACGAGCAAACGTATCGCCTGATGGTAAGCGATTACCGCCACCCATGGACACCCACAACACCAGAGGCGTCACAAGTGCGTTACCGGCCTTTGGGGGATGGGGAAAGGTATGGGAGTAGGGGTTGTGGTATGGGTCTGCGGTATCCTCACTCACTCGGTGAAACACAGCGCAAGCGCTGTTTCACACTGGTTTTCTGTGAGGCCGTGATATAACTCCGGTCCAGCCCATGCATGCCGAAAGGTGGCTCTCCCATTTAATTTTGAAAATACTTCACTCATGTATAATATATTGATTTCAGCGTGTTCGCGACAACTGTATACCGAACAGCATATGGGGTCCAGCGGATGCTGACATCCGCCAGCGCTGGGACGAAATGAACAAACAATCTCAAAGTACAGATGTGAAACTCAATGACATAGAAAAATATTAAATGAACTTTGTATAATAAATACATATTTTTGATTTATTTTATGCCTTATATACCACTATAATGGAGGTAGTAGTGAATAAATGCAGTTACTAGTACTTACGTATGGGATAATAAATTTTAGAGCGTCTGGCGTCAGGATATTGACGTCAGAATCTACCTAAATATACAAATAAATAAAATTGGAGTGTCTGTTTGTAATATTAAAATAATCGCTTTATACTAAATGCATAAGTACCTATGTATACACGGTACATATGCCAAAATAACATTTTTTACCATTTTTGTCTGGTTTTATGTTTGTTCCGGCTAATCTTTGGAACGGCTGGACAGATTTTCACTGGTGATTTTTTTTTTTGTTGAATAGTGGGCAAACGAGCATACGTATCACCTGATGGTAAGCGATTACCGCCGCCCATGGACACCCGCAACACCAAAGGCGTCACAAGTGCGTTGCCGACCTTTGGGGGATGGGAAAGGGGATGGGGGAGGGGTTGGGGTATGGGCCTCCATTATCCTCACTCACTCGGTGAAACACAGCGCAAACGCTATTTCACACCGGTTTTCTGTGAGGCCGTGGTATCACTCCGGTCGAGCCGACCCATTCATGCCGAAGCATAGCTCTCCCACGGTTTAAAATGATGATATAAGGATATAAAGATTAACTTATGCTACTTTTTTTAGACTAGCTCTGCCCCACGGCGCGGCGTTACCTGCGATACGATAATAACCGCGGTAAGTAGTAGTAAAACCGCGGGGTTCAGCTAGTTTTTAATATGCGTAGTAAACTCATGCATATCCATAAATATATGATGCTGACAACGATCTTTGTCAGCGAATACGTAAGTCCATAGGTGACGTACATACCAGTTTACGTCATAAAATTTTTGACTGCTTCCATCATAATATATCGGTCTTATTACTCCGCAAATCAATAATAAGATCTTTTAAACGTAATTTTTTTATTGACATAAAGAGTATGTTGTAGACCAACTAGATTTAACTCATTTCTAATTTATCTACACTAATAATTTAAAGAGGAAAGATTTGTATTTTTCTATATTTGTATGTAACGAATAAACTCAAAAGTACTGAACCGATTTTAAAAATTCTTTCACCGTTCGAAAGCTACATTATCTACGAGTAACATAGGCTATATTTTATTTTGGGAAAAAATAGGGTTCCGTAAGATATTTGCGTTTTTCAAGAAACAAGGTGTAAAAAATCAACCAGAAAAGTTACTTATTTTAAGATTTACAATAATATAGGTTATACATCAGAATAACACGTAGGCTATAATTTATAAAGATACTAGCTTCGCCTCGCGACGTTGCCTGTGATTATTGTCATACCGCGGGTAGCACTGCGGGGTTCAGCTAGTTGGTTATAAATAGACGTTAGTAATTTAGCCCTTGTGAAGGCTTGCACGTAAATGCATTGTACAAATGAAAAACACTATCTTTAGTATTGTCACAAACCGACTTGCAAATTTTTACTTTAGACGTCACATTTGAAGAGCAAACGTAGGTTACATTTATATACTCGTATTACCAGTTTTCCCCACGACTCCACGCGCGTATATATCGGTATATGATTTTGGATCTTATTATTTACTAGCTGACCCTCGCAACCTCGTTTGCGTCTCCTACTGCCCGTAGCGTGAAAATTTTTCCCCGTTTTTGAAACATTCTTAATTGGTGCGCCGCTCCTATTAGTATTAGCGTGATGATATATAGCATTTAGGCTTTCTCGATAAATGGACTATCTAACACTAAAAGAATTTTCCAAATTTGACCTCTAGTTCATGAGATTAGCGCGTTCAACAAACAAACTTTTCAGCTTTATAATAATAGTTTACATTCCTCAAGAATTAAAGTACCTTTACAAGATCTCCTTAACGCCAGATAGAGCTACTATTGAATTTACAATATATATGGATACTGTAATGTACAATGTTATGTTATCTATTTACCTACTGATAGATATCGGCTCGCAGCAAGCGCACACGTCTTCACTCCGCGGCGGTCGGTAGACCAGACCTTCCCGCCCCGCGCACCGCGTAGCTTGCATTGAGACGGCAGAGTTATATACCAAAAAGTCCATACACTACAGTAACACTATAAACACACATACATACAAAGAAAAAAAGTTTTATATGCCTACTAAAAACTAGACAAATTCGTCATCACGAATTTGTGTATCTGTCATAATAATTGTTATTTATATAATCTGTGATCGAAACGTACCTACATATGTCATGACCACTAAATTCAAGTAAATTGATATTTTCGGTTCAAAAAATTGTACAATAAAATGAATTAAAAACCTAAAATTTTATGTGATATTCCAAATTGAATGTGTAGTAAAATTATCAATATTTGTTAAAAATTATTAGGTAGTCACTTTCACAATGAATGAACCCGAGGATAAGGGTGCCGATGGCGAAAAGGAGAAAAAAGTTAAACTCCCGGTGTGTATTCGCAAATAATTCAGAATAATATTTAATTATGAACCTTTAATGAGGTTGTTGAATGCACTAGTAATAAAAAAGTGAACGGAATAACTGGTCATAGGATCACATAGGTAAATCTTTCAACCGTGGGAGAGCCATACTTCGACATGAATGGGCCGGCTCGACCGGAGTAATATCACGGCCTCACAGAAAACCGGTGTGAAATAGCGCTTGCACTGTATTTCACCGAGTGAGTGAGGAAACCGGAGGCCCACACCCTAACCCCTACCTTATCCCCCTCCCCTTCCCCCAAAGGCCGGCAACGCACTTGTGACGCCTCTGGTGTTGCGGGTGTCCATGGGCGGCGGTAATCGCTTACCATCAGGCGATACGTCTGCTCGTTTGCCCCCTATTCAATAAAAGAAAAACATCAGAATAGTATTTAATTATAAACCTTTAATGAGGTTGTTGAATTCACCACTATTAATAAAAATGTGAACAGAATAGCTGGCCATAGGACCACATCATATGTCCAAATCTATACCTTCTAAAAATCACGTCACACATTACATCAAGTCTTTAATATTTAATTGCTATAACCACGGTGTCCAATAGGGTTTTCTTTTTATGCATGGCCTTTGCCAAAATAAATCTACTCTATTTAGTGAGAAGCCTAAGCAGAATCCAAGAGTGGTGGTCGCCTTATCCATTGCAAATGCAGACAATGCAACAATGCAGCATGGTGACCCGCACCATGACAGCCTAATAATGCTTCTGCACCATTGGGCCTCCGGTCTCGCACTCACTAACGCAACACGACAGCACAAATGCTGTCATTTTACGGTGATATTCTGTGCGAGGGTAGTACCTACCGCCCCAGTCGAACCGACCCGTTTGTGCTGAAATCAGCGTGGCTTGGCGTGGCCTGTAATAGTTATACCTATATAATATACACTATAACTTCACTATTTTAGTTATAAGAATTAGATGCTAACAGAACAGTATTTCAGGATGAGGGGGAGGATGAACAAGGAGAAGGAGAAATGGGCCGAAAAAAAATGAAAAGATTCCAGCTGCCTAACTTACCGCGATGGTGGCAGGCAAAAATCATACAATACGCGTAAGTATCTACTTAAAAACTTTATTTTTCCTAATTTTTCATGGTATAAGACGCAAGCTGATCGGATACCTGACAGTTAATGATAAGATTGACACCTTAAACTCAAAAACGTTGGTTTTATCATTATTCGAAAGACGGCCCCTATTTTTTCTCATCCACATTTTTTTATCATTTTTAATCGTTAATTTCATCACGACGAATTTTATTACTTTAAAAAAGCATTGTTCTCATATTAGTGCTTTCACCCCATCCGAATTAGGACCGTAAGAATACATTGACAAAATATACTCTAGCAACGAAACCTCTTGTATCTAAATAGCTGGCGTGACTGTAAAATGTTAATTACCATTTATGTTTCAAACCCTTATTATTTACTTTAACTTTTTTAATAGAAAACAAAATAAATAAAATTTTAACCTATACGATCTCTATTATAAACGACAGTCAAGCAAGCTAAACTAAAGGTTTTTGGGTGTCCCAAAAACCATCCCTCTTGTCATACGGTTCGCACGGAGGTTCAAGACCTCACATTTTTGAAGTGAAAACTTCTTTAGCGGCGCTGTGTACTTTTTTAGAATGGGTAAAAATGTATAAACTCGCGTCAGGTCACGTGACCTGATCGAAAATTCGTAAGACGGATGGAGAGAGGACAGGCGGCGCAGGGCGCTTGCGCGAATGTTTTTGTGTGTATGTAATATAAATTGTCATGTTTGTGTACGATAGCGCAATAAATGAATATTGTATTCCACCACATAAATAATAGTACTTTTATACTGATAATGAAAGCAATTCGTACAAAATTATTCTCTAACCATTCCAAAATATCAAAAATGCACAACGTTAATATTCAAGTTTTCACTTCTGCCGGCACTCCCGGAGTGCATCCCGTCGTTTTTTTTTCCTCCTCAGATTTTTTTTCGTCTCTTCCTCTAGAATCACTCGATATATTAGTGAAAACTGTATTAAAATTCGTTGAGTAGTTGAAAATATCTAAGCGAACAGCAACTTCATTTTGTACTACGAGTATGAAAAGATACAAAATCACGCTGCCCGATGTTAGTTGGAGGGTCGCAAGCTTCTTTGCAACCCTATTCCCCAAAATTCTAAATATCTTGCCATAGATTGTCTTATTATTTACATTAATAGTATTCTTAAAGATAAAAATTACCTTTTATATTATATATAAAAATACATAAAAACATAAACAGACAGATGAATATGATAAACAAAATGTATCGTGGAACAAGACATCAGAAGCTTTGGCTTTGACAAAGCGAGACAAATAAGAAAAATATCATTGATGCTTATTGTATTCTTTAGCCTCTTTAGACTATAATTAAGTAGGTGTATTTTATCAAGTTATATGCGGACATGACACTTTTAAGTTATCAGTAAAATAACAACCACCCGCGGACTTTGCGCGTGTTCAATGTGATAACAATACCTACTAATGTTTACGTGGCAACCTATAAAATATTGATAAGAATCTGTACGACAACATGAATAGTAAAATCTTAAGTTTCATACATTGAAATGGTTATTTACAACTGATAAATTCGTTCGTGTTCGTGAACTTTAAGACAATACCCGCACTAAGAATATTCCTGTATCACGGGAGACTATACAAACGTATCTGAAACGGACACAAAGAACACCCAGACTCGGGACAACAATTTGTGGATTACACAAAATGGTGTCCCAGATGGGGTTTGAACTCACAGTACTCAGCGCAGTAGAAAGCGACAAAGTGAGGGACTGCTTGAATCACGCCATAAGTGCAATGAAACGAAGTGGATTTGTTTAATTGTAAAATATTTAATAAAAACAAAATATAAGTTAAAATCAGCACAGTCTAAAGATTTACTAAATGAGAATATTACTACGCACAGATTGACGTTTCTTAAAAAAAACCGCACATAGGTTAACTTATGTATTATGTATTTAATAATCAAGACAAATTCGAATAAAACTTGGGCTCAATGAAATGTACGTATGAGTTGTAAATGTATTTTTTACAAGATCTCATAACATGTTACAAATTAAAAAAAAAACTTAATGTTCTTAAATTATTGATTATGATTAAATTTTCACCACTGAGTAACTACTAGTTGTTAGAATCGTAATAAATCAGTAGTTGGTAAATAATGACGTCAAACGATTTTTTTTATCCAACATCCGATTAAACAGCTGTTATATAAAATAGAATCACGGAATAAAGTTTAGATTCGTTAAAATAATGTTCATATCTATGTAATTCTGAATCAACTGTTATCACAATATAATAAAATGTGTTTTCATAATGGCTGTGTAAACATAAAGATATAAATGTGGAGCACGTGCGCCGCGCGCCCTGTCGTGACCGCCTACAGTTAAACCAACTAATATCTTCATTTCAAATAAGATGTACGGTACTGTGATATATTATTGAACAACATGGCCTACTCTAACTCACAGTTATATTTAAATATATGTTTCTATTAATGTGCGATAATTAAATAAATTTATTAATTAGAGGAGGGCGGAATTTAAGTGTTCAACACACCGCTGAGTTTGAGTTGAGTTCTGAGGGTTTTGAGTTCAAACCCCACGCGAGACAGCAGTTTTCGTGATGCACCAATTGGTGATGTATCTTTTTTCTTTCTTTTATTATTATGTAGCGGGCAAACGAGCAGACGTATCGCCTGATGGTAAGCGATTACCGCCGCCCATGGACACTCGCAACACCAGAGGCGTTATAAGTGCGTTGCCGGCCTTTTAGGAAGGTTTACGCTTTTTTCTTGAAGGTTTGAAGGTCGTATTGGTCCGGGAACACCGCAGGCGACAGCTCATTTCACAGTTTTGCTGCACAGGTTTGCTGCAGTACCTTATGTCAGTTACATTTTTTTTCTTAAAGACACTTCCCACATTAGGAATATATATCCTGTGTTGCGGGGGACTTTACAAACGTACATGAAACGGACGCAAAGCGTTGTCCCATGTGCAATTTAAACCAACAACACTTGGCGTAGTGGAAAGCGGCGTGGTGACCGCTTATACTACTAGCCATACCGTGCAGTCAAATTCAGTAACATGTATGTTTGTGAATTCCCTCGGGACACAGACATATTTCTAGTGCGTGAGTAGTCTTTAAAGAAAGCAAAATGTATGTGAAATAATTTAGATACCAGCATTTTAGACCACTTTAGAAAATACCAGCTACTTTAGACTGTGCTAACATTAAATTAGTTTTTTGTTTCACAACGCGTTTACAAACATGACACCACCTCACAAATAAAACCATATACCTACACACTTATAATGATTATCATTATTCCGCCAAGTTGATAATGTTATTTCATTTCGAAGTTAATATAATTCTTTGCAATTTAATCTATTGAATTGTAAAAGTGTATTAACCTGTGAAGACCTAATTATTTTCGTGAGTCTGCGAAGGCCGCGGCTGAGGCATCCGACTGACCCGGTCGCGACCGGCGACGTTGGTGCTATCCGGGTCAATACAGGATATACCAGCTTTACGAATGCGCCGCATTTAAACCAAGTGTCCACTAGATACACACCATTTTATTATATTTCCTCATAATTTGATGAAAGTATTGCTTTTTACAAAGATGAATCAACTTGACAGTTAATTGCAAACGCAATTATACTTCGAAACCATGTATTATGTTCCTTCTAAAAAGTCAATTAAGAGCCACGGCCACCAATGAACTTTTTATTCAGAAGCTAAAAAGAAATTTTAAACATCGTATAAGTGCCTATAGCATCATTTAATAGCCGTAAAGGTATTCATAAAAGGTGTCGAGGCGGAGATTAATGTTCGCGTGTAGAATCGGGGGTGTCGAAACTATGTGGGTAGGGGTGGTTGAGACTATGATGGCGGCGGCAGTCATTGCACCTTGAGCCACGGGTCGGTCAACATGCAATTGTGATTAGATCGTAAAGATGCACCGAATACCATCAACTTCTTCCGAAGCCTCGTTTTGGAAGACCATCGAGCTCCTCGCCGGTCGAGGTCGGAGACGATCTGCTGCAGATGCAGACGAATGCGCTACGTTTTTGGATATTTCGTCGAGAAGAGCCTCTGCTATCAGGTTAATTTAAAACTATATGTACAGTTTTAGCACAACGATGATGGTTTTGTTTTGTTTACTTGCACAAATGCACATTAAGATTTGTATTTACAGTTCAAAGAAATGGACTTACACACTGCAATAAACTTCCGCTTTATTTAAACCAAAACCACAATTGTAAGAACCACATAATTTTGTTGCATTCCAAGAAGTGTTCTTTACAAGAAACGTTTGTATTTTGTAATATCATCGAGGTCACACATAAAAAACAGTTCAGAACCATTTTATCTCGTGACTAATCAAAACAACTAGTATCAAGTATATTACGTTTACAACTTACGTAAAAGGATAACAATTAGTTATGTTTTTTTTCTTTATTTTGCGTTATCTCTAACGTACTCGTAAGCAGATAAATACGTTCTCAATAACGCAACAGATAGGTACCTACTTTACTAAGACAATCTGTTTTATTTTTTAAGAAGCTTTTCTTATGATATAGTTATTATTCTGTACCTGCATGGTTTTTCTTTCCAGATCTTATTACCTTAGTACATTTAATAAAATAAATATTTATGCAAATTTCAAGACAATCGGTTATATAGTTATGTTGTGAAAGTTACGGGAGATATTTCGTAGTTTTGGCATTTAATTTACTAAACATAATAAGGTGCTTACTTATTGAATAGGCATGATGTATGTATGTATGTGTCAGAAATACTGGTTTCCATTATACAAAATGAACAAAAAAGGTTTTATGCATAGTCCCCATGGATTAAAAATCTGCGAAAGATAACGGTCAATGGACAAGTACCAATTACCGTTATTGTTCACTATTTCATTGGTTTTAATTGTTTTCTTTTATTTATTTTTTTCTCTAAAATAAATAGCCTAAGTTACACCTTAAACGAGTAGCATCAGCTATCTGACAGTGAAAGTCCCGTCTAAGTAGGCCCAGTCAAAAATTTTAAAAAATTGCCTTTTTTTGTGAATACCGTATTTACTTCCACAATAATATGCTGTTATTGATAAAGTTTGCTAACTTGAAATTATAAACACACGTTTCAATTTTATTTATTTTTATAGACTGTTTGCCAATTATTTGGATATTTTTTTAATTTTAATTTAAATAATTGTAACCTTAACATATTTACACTTAAAATAACTTTTGTTTCTGCCTTTAACAAAAAAAACGAAGTTATAGAGTGAACAAGTTCACTCTACGAGTATAAAACTGTAGACAATATTACGACAATGTATCGTGCGTGCGTAAAAATGTTTGGAGGAATTGGTCGGACTGATTGATATTGATAGAGTTTGATTAGGATGTTGGACGTAGAAGTTGAATTATAAGAATGTATCTACTTACATTTGAATAATAAGAAGTTCTCACTAGAAATATGAACCAGTATCCCTTAAACCTTCCCTTATGTATGTATTTGTGGGGGAACGGGTATTAGGTCCCTCAAACACAAAAGGAGGATCCTCCGACCAGGCGAGGTGATCATGCCTGGCGGGCTACTGCCCAACAGTTTATGTTGGGATGTTGTATATATATATATATGATAATCGGCGCGAGAACTATTTATTGCGCGATTCAGGATTTGTAGTTACTCCGTTTGGTGCGTTACTTCGTAGTTCAGTGTATCTTCGGTAGATGGCGCTGTAGTAGGTTATTGTTGTGTTATATGTGGAAGTCGCCACATATTCGTTTTGTATACTTAACTCTCTGTTGCTCTCTAACCTCTTAATGACATCATATCACCTGTCTATGCCTAAATAACATCACACGTGTTCGTTGATGAACACATAAATTTAAATTCACATTGAAAAGTCGATTCTTGAAGTATATAATTTTAAAATCAAAGATTTAATTGTTTCAAGAAGTTATGCTTCTCTATCGACTGGATATAGCTGGAAATTTGCTACACAATTTAGTACAAACGTGTGACTTAGGAATTAAATATTCAGTTTATTGTATGCTGAAGTTTAGTTTACTATTAAAGTACTACATAAACTTTGTGGCATTATGACGTATTTGCTAATTGTGAACAATTCTAAAGCTAATAAATACGCATTCGTGGCTCGGTGACTCAGTACACATTACTAATTTTCACTTGATACATTGAGCAGTAAATAATATGGTATGAACAAGCGCTTTCAAGGAATCAAATGCGTGATGTCTAGACCACTCGTAAAGCTACAATAAAGAAGAAATAAACTTGAAATATAAGCGTCGACGCGACTCATAATTCGTTCATTTTAGTGTTTAGTTGCTACCGACCCGTAAAACCCGTTAAACTGTAGGCTAAGCAAACTTTTCGACAGAAATGAAATTCACAACGAGGTCACATGTGTTTGAGAACATACACATACTGAGTTTTATTTACAATAGATATAAAAATGTTATAAGCAGCCTTTACGTGTAATTGAGAAAGACATTAAGATAAATATACATTTAAAATGAAAATGTGACTGGTATCACTAAAGGTTTACATAGTAAATTTAGTATAAGATAGCCCAGGTATTTATGTATGTTGTATGCTGCACCGAATTGGATAATTCCTTCTTCAAGGATTGCTCATTCTTAAGATAAGGTTTGTATGGAAAGATATTAAAAAATAACCTGAAGCTTTTTTTCTCCGCAACACTACCTGTGGGAAGCGGAGACGGACATATATATACTAAAACAAGTTAAAAGGAAATATTTAAGATCTGGTGGTACGAAGTTCGCCGGGTCAGCTAGTTTAACATAAAAAGAGTTATTTGATAATTGTAAGACGTCTCCTTAAATGATTCTCTACAGCTAAAATTTACCGAGCCTATCACTTTGACGTTTAACAAAACCTTCTGATTTGACTCGACCTACAACTTTGACGAAAAGGGATGTATAAAGAGGTATATACACACACTTAAAGCATTTCAAGCAAGCATTTACAAGATACGTAGACTGCGTTTATACGTTTTCAACGATTAGTAATGTTCGCGCCAACAGCACGACCATGAAAACACTCACATTCACGATGACGCGATCTGGTGAGTAAATGTATCGTCACGAGTAATTTAGGCTCCATAAACATTCAGTTAAAAGCTGTAACGTTAAGAATACTCGCTCACATTTAGATGGACATGGAATTAACACACTTTTTTAATTTTAGTTTAATTTATAAACCTATATAGAAACTTCATTTGTGTACTGAATTCATCGAAAGAAATTAACTCTTACAGTTTTAGAAACTAATTCAGTCATATTATTTACTAAACAACAATTGCAAACAATTTTATAACGTTACTACTAAACAAGTACCCCAGACCCACCATGAGCCAACAGTATTTAGTTGTCAGTTCTTAGAAATTTAAAAATTTCCACAGATTTTTAGAAACTTCCAATAACACTATATATAATAAATGTAAACTTACATGTAAAGAATTCTTCGTCGTTCCTTATTTTAGGAAACTAATTTTGATAAAGATTTACATCATCATCAGCCCATTGCAGTCCACTGCTGGACATAAGCCTCTCCCAAAGAGCACCACAGACCCCGGTCTGTTGATTTTTGCATCCAGTCGCTGCCAGCCCTACATACTTAAAGTTTATGTAGAATAAATGCAGAGAACTCGAATTTAATTATCATAATACGGAAAAAATATTAATTCAGTATTGGACATCTATTCGTTACGACTAGCACTTAAAAATTAAATTTCGGTCTTCAGAAAACATACTCGTTTCGAAAAGTTATACATAGTAAAAAGGAAGTTTTTAGATAACTAAACTAACTACTTGAACTTGAAACTCGCGGGCTGGGTCTCCGCAACTCGACGACTTCAGTGCGCCAATTTTGCGTGGTGGGATGGTATTATTCGTGCCACCCGAGTTCCTCCAAGAAGCCTAGCAAACCCCTCACGTTGCCGACGACTTCAGGAAGTGACCTCGGTGATCCGAGGTGTCTCGCTCGGTAATCTGCCACCTCAGGAAATGTCACGATGACATGGGCGGCCGTTTCTTCGCCCTCCATGCATGCCCTGCACAGAGGAACTAAACTAACTAAAACTTTTAGAAAAGCTTATATTGCCCTCGTAAAGTAGATAAACAAAAGCACTTTCGTTATTTCTGATGCGCATATTATTAACATAGCCATAAATTACTCGTGAATGCAGACACTCGAGTAATTGTTTCTTATCGTAATACTATGCGGACTTTGTTCACACGCTCGTAATAGCATGGGCAGGCTTCTTGTAGGTACGCAACCTTTTTTCTTCTTTAGAATTGTAATAAGTTAGTCAAGAAACCATAATTGCAATTGAGATCAATAGCTACACTCGGTATTCGCATGACCGCAAAGGAAATTATGTAACTATCAGACATCATTATTTCACGATTGTGATATGAATAGACAGCTATAAAGAAGAGGGCTTTCGCAGCCCACTGTCGACCGATAAATCATACTATAAAATTTAAATCTCCTAAATCAACTGATTTATTGAAAAAAATAGCTCAATATACTTACCAGAAAAACGTACAGATATTCTTAAGTAAACTATTTCTTGTTTTTAGTAATACGTATTTTGGATATATGCGAACATCAAGATCAGGTTCCAGAATACAAATATCTGTAGCATTCATTGCGTGTAGTTGGAGAACTTCAATATCACCTAGTACCTACTTTTTGCATCCAGTCGCTGCCAGACCTCCTATGCAAGTCGTCCCGCCATCTAGCGACACACTACGTTGTCGAGGTTGCTGACCCCTAATCTAATCTTGGGATAAATAATACTATGAAGATAACTTGAGTTGCAGAGATCTGATGGCAGTGGCTCCGCGTAAAGAAAGTCAAAGTTCACCCATATCGAAGTTGACTCAAAGCTGACCCCAACCTGGTTTGGGAGTAAAAGTTGGCATTTAAGTAGGAGTACAATCCTTTGCAAATATTTAAATACTAGCTGAACCCCGCGGTGCTACCCGCGGTACGATGATAACTGCGGGCAACGCCGCGAGGCGAAGCTATATCTTTATAAATAGTAGCCTATGTGTTATTCTGATGTATAAGCTATATTGTGGTAAAGTTTCATTCAAATCCATTCAGTAGTTTTTACGTGAAAGAGTAACAAACATCCATACATACATACATCCATACTTACAAACTTTCGCCTTTATAATAGTAGTAGGATAAACTATTACTAAAATAGATCTACCTGTATAGAAAATCCAATAGACAAAATTGGTTATTCGTTACCTTTAATAACATTACTTGTTACATTTCACACCCTTACATTTTAGAACGACTATTTCTAATTTACTGATTGTATGTGAAAGCTAGAAAATTAAAAAGGAAACAGTTCTCTTCTTTTATTAAATTCTAATTCAACTCCCAGGAACTTATAGACATACATACATTTATAATGTTGACGAATATTAAGTGCGTCCGTACAGAGAATAATTAATTATTATCAGTGATTCACACTGGCAGTTTTCTCTCTCTGAATCGTACGTGAAATACCCAATACAGTAGTATTTATATTTCTGCTTCATTCTCTGCATATTCTTAGAAGAATTATACAAATTCATCTCTCTGTTGATTTGATTCTAACCTCATTACGAACTAATAACATACATAGAGGTATTTTTGTAGATGTTTAAACTATTCCATGACACATTAGAATGTCCAAAATCTCTAATTAATAGACTTAGCCTTTGTATTAAGTAAGACAAGCCGCACGTGCATTAAATTTTACTTGCATAATTATATAGCAATGATAGTGGCCATATCAATTGTTGATTACATAACTAGTAAATATGTGTAACCAACAATGTTTGTAGCACTAGTATTAGAGGTTATCTAATGTTAGTTGATATTTATTGCGACTGTTGTGCGACGTTGCCTTATTTTCGTAGACCGTATTTGTGATCATATTGTTTTATAAAATACATATAATAAAACATTGTTTATATTTTAAGTTTAAGATGCTAATATGTATTTAACATGATTACATAATAGAATAGTTCTCTTTGTAAGTATTGCTTAAAGTCGATTCATATTTGTTTGTATATTTTCTATTTTGGACCGTCATTTTTTAGAAGAGATTTAAGGCAGTTAGCTGTGGTTGCTATTGACATATTTGTCATAAGCAAACTATATAAAGTCGTGTATTTTATTGCTGCCTCTAAATTATCACTGCATGTTGTAGTTACTTTGTTTTTATTGTACGGTTTCTTAATAAATGTTATTAAATGGTTAAAAGCCCTTACAATTAAAACTAAGCAAAACGGAAGTTACAGTTTCGCTGAAGATGAAGAAGAAAATATCACATTAACCGTGATGAGAATTTATTACTCTCATCGGTTTTTTTATAGATAATATTGTTTATAAAATAAAGCTCATAAGTCATATGACTTGAGAAAGTTTAAGCCTAATTTTTATAATAATCTGTGCCCGACTTTTTTTTAATTGTGACCTCTTCTAATGAGGGTAGAGATAACTTTATGTTTTATTTTTTAGATAGCGTCTTGTTTGCCTCATTAACATTTATTGTACACTTTAGCTATTTTAAACCGACTTCAAAAAAGGAGGAGGTTCTCATTTCGTCTGTTTTTTTTTATGTTAGTTACCTCATAACTTTCGACTGGGTAAACTGATTTTGATGATTCTTTTTTTATTTGAAAGCTGGTGGTTCCCGTGTGGTTCCATTTCAATTTGGTCCATTTCTGAAGTCGTTTTTTTTTTGTTGTTAAAATTTGTGATTTTTTATAATGGTGGTAACATATATTTTATAGTTTTCTTTACTCCACCACCATTTAAACTTTAACTATGCCAAATTTTATACTCATCCGTTCGCATAGTTTTCGTAATAAAAGGTACAAAGGTTTTTGCTTCGCGTATTAATATACGAGTATAGATAGAGACAGGCAGAGGTATCTGATATAAAGGGTCCTTAGCTTATTGACGAATATTTTATTAGATTTAGTGCATCTGCACTAAATCTTTCACCGTGGGAGAGCCGCGCTTCGGCATAAATGGGCCGGCTCGACCGGAGTGATACCACGGCCTCACAGAAAACCGGTGTGAAATAGCGCTTGCGCTGTGTTTCACCGAGTGAGTGAGGATACCGAAGGCCCATACCCCAACCCCTCCCCCATTCCCTCTCCCCATCCCCCAAAGGTCGGCAACGCACTTGTGACGCTTTTGGTGTTGCAGGTGTCCATGGGCGGCGGTAATCGCTTACCATCAGGTGATGCGTCTGCTCGTTTGCCTCCAATTCAATAAAAAAAAAAATCTAATTATACGAAACAACACAAATACGTAGATTTTTACATCGAATTCCCTGTTGGAATTCCTTCCGATTTAATGAAGTCCTCCGAGGTGTGCAAGGCTTGCCTCTCAGAGGCTACTCTATTTACTCAACCAGATTTTTCAGGCAGTCACAGATGAAACATACAGATTTATAAATTATATTATAAAATTATAAATAGATTATAAATTTGTATGTAGTAGGTATACAATTATACATGATGTGCATAATGTTTTCATATATTCATACTACACTATTTTTCTCTTTGGTTTAGTGATGTTCAGCGTTATTATACGTTGTTGTACCATCTGTCATATACTGATGGTAGGGACAACAGTGTGCATGCATAAATTTGCAAATCAACCTACTCACTATTGTGCTATTGATTCTCTGACAATTTAATTGCCATGGAAAAACAATGTATCTAGCAATTGTCATATTATATTGACCTTTAATAAAAAACTCATAATGCTGAACTTTAATATCGATCAACGTAAATGTACATATTAGTTAGAAATAAATCCGTTAACCTACTTAAGTTTGACACAAGATATCGGGGGAGAATCATGCTTTAGAACATATGGACCGTCTTGACCTGAATAATACTCCAACCTAAAGCTACAATGGTTATGGTCTGAAGTTTTTAATTCGATTTTTTTTCCAAGGTCCAGGAATGATGTTGACCGGCATCACACACACATACAGAATGAAATGATGCGAACGTGCTTGTTTGCTAATTTACGTCGTATATCAGTTAATAATATTAATTCTTATCATTTTCTCCATTCGGTTTGTACCCGGGGCGAGGTTAAGAACTCACGATATCGACATGATGTCATATATATTCGACTTAAATAGGTATTAATAAACACAAGCGTGCCGCGTACTTTTGTTGTTGATGTTGATTATATATCCTGCTTACACCTCACTCTATTCACTCCGTACCTTGGACAGCACGCTAAAAACTTGGTAACTTGGCAACTGCCTCTGTGGCGCAGTGGTAGTATATGCGGCTGCTGTTCTGTCTCGGGTTCAAATCCTGGGTCGGACCAAATGTTTGTGTGATCTGCAAATATTTGTTTCGGAGTTTGGGTGTTTTCTATATAAAGTAAGTATGTATATACAAAACAAAATTTACGTATATATACTGATATAATAATGTATTTATATCAGTTGTCTAATACTCATAACACAAGCTCTGCTTAGCTTGGAAGTAGGAGGCGTTGTGTGTAAGACGTCCGAAATATTTATTTATTTGGTTGTTATACAAATATCTGTAGCATTCATTGCGTGTAGTTGGAGAACTTCAATATCACCTAGTACCTACTTTTTGCATCCAGTCGCTGCCAGCCCTCCTATGCAAGTCGTCCCGCCATCTAGCGACACACTACGTTGTCGAGGTTGCTGACCCCAAATCTAATCTTGGGATAAATAATACTATGAAGTCGCTCCGCGTAAAGAAAGTCAAAGTTCACCCGTATCGAAGTTGACTCAAAGTTGACCCCAACCTGGTTTAGGAGTAAAAGTTGGTATCAAGCATTGACTATAGAGTTCTCTACTAAATAGTAATCCAATAGAAAATATATTTGACGAATAGATTACACTAGCTGACCCACGCAACCTCGTTTACGTCTCTTATTGCCCGTAGTGTAATATTTTTTCCCGGTTTTTGTGACATTCTTCATTAGTGCTCCGCTCCTATTGGTCTTAGCATGATGATATACAGCCAATGGGCTATCCATATATATAGCTATAACACTGAAAGAAATTCTTAAATCGGACCAGCGGTTCCTGAGATTAGCGCGTTCGAACAAACAAACTCTTCAGCTTTATAATATTAGTATAGATAATAAAATATGACTTGCATTTTGCTTAAGGAAACAGGGAAGGAAAACTAATAAAAAGGGGGTTTCTACGTATACACAAATGTTTGGCTGGTTGCCATGGATTACTATGAGTTATTTATTGCGCATGGGGAAATTCTCCATAACATCTCGATGTTAGTTTTTACATATGGCTCTGCCAACATGACTACTCTGCCTGATGGAAAGTAAAGTAATTTCCGTGGGAGAGCCACGCTTCGGCATGAATGGGCCGGCTTGACCGGAATGATACCACGGCCTCACAGAAAAAGATGTGAAATACCGCTTGCGCTGTGTTTCACCGAGTGAGGATACCGGAGGCCCATAACCCAACCCCTCCCCCATTCCCTCTCCCCATCCCCCAAAGGTCGGCAACGCACTTGTGACGCTTTTGGTATTGCGGGTGTCCATGGGCGGCGGTCTGCTCGATTGCACATTATTTAATAAAAAAAAAAAAAACAAAAAAAATTTAGAAATGTTTATTATATTTGATGACACACCAATTTTGATATGTCATTTATAAGACATATATAGTTAGATAGCGTATAGCTTATGCTTCCAAACGTTAAATGCTGAAAAAGTCAGAATCTTGGGATACAGGTACATTCCTCTTGGAAAAATTGCAAATAAATCAAATTGGAGTGTCTGTTTGTAACATTAATATAACCGCTTTTTACTAAATGCATATGTATTTATACACGGCACATAGATGTACCAAAATATATATTTTTTAATTTTTGTCTGTCTATCGGCATGTTTTTACCGGGTAATCTCTGGAATGGCGGGACTGATATCGACGGTACTTTCACTGGGAGATAGCTAATGGTATAAGAAGTAACTTGGGATACTTGTTTAGAGTAGCTTCGCCCCGCGGCGGTACCTGCGGCTACAACAACAAACGCGGATAACACCGCGGGGTTCAGTTAGTATTAAATAATACACGGTATTTGTGTAAAAAAATCTGTCTATCTTTTTGTTCCGGCTAATCTCTAAAATGGTTGGACTGATTTCACTGGCAAATAGCTGATGTTATAACGAGTAACTAAGGCTAATTTTGTTGTAAAAATAATGGATTATGCAAAAACAAAATTAAAACCATTGAAATAGTGAACAACATTCAAAACTAACAAAACCGCGAGGCTTAGCTAGTACTTAATATATTTGTGAGCTCACACCATTCAGTTAAACCAACGTTTATCAGCAACTTATGAAAAAGAAACAAATGGAGAGTCTAGAACTCTAGAAATTACTTCTTTTAAGTTGTAAGAAAAGTAGCAAAGTTATAAGAAATTTATACAATGCCTATAAGCCCAATATTAAGATATCCAGACCCATTCTGTTTGGCTTTTATGGGTTTACAGGCCACGCCTTTTATAGCATAAAGTTTCGAAAGTTATTTACACATAAAAAGTTACAAAAGAGATGATTTTACGAAACTTTTAATAATGGTAAGTAGTTTAATCTAGACAGACATATAGATAGGCATCGTAAATAAATAAACTAACTCTGCCGTCACGTCAGTCCGTCCGTGCCGTGCTGGGGTCACTACTGAGGGGGATCGAGTGTCATATTCCACCAACACAAAGGGAGGATCCTCCGACCAGGCGAGGTGATCATGCCTGGCGGGCCACTGCCCAACAGTTGATGTTGGGATGTTGTATATATGATAATCGGCGCGAGAACTTCAATTGCGCGATTCAGAATTGGTAGTTACTCCGTGTAGTGCATTACTTCGTAGTTCAGTGTATCTTCAGCAGATGGCGCTGTAGTAGGTTATTGTTGTGTTATATGTGGAAGTCGCCACAAGTCGTTTAATATGTTGGTTGTTAACGCGACCTTTTAATCTTGGTGGAAATTGTGTCGCTGTTCACTTTTATTAATGCAAGTTGGGCACCTTAAATAGATTTCACATCATTTGCCAAGTACTTCCTAAACTGTTTGCTATTGCCCAATAGATGTTTTCATTTGCCAGACGTAATCTGAAAAAAAACATGTAACATTTTATGGAGCCTTTGCAACGCAAAAGAAGTCTTCGAACTTCACTTTATTCTATAGAACGTAAATACGAGTACATAAAGATGCAACGTTATGCATTCCATGAGTAATAATTCAAAATTTCTCATACCAGTGTCATGTATGGCACTGACAAAATTTTCAATCGTCACGACAGATTAAGAACCTTTTACAATGATATGCAAATAGTAGGGAAAAAACGTTATGCTTGAACTGTATATTTTATTTAACATAAAACGTTGACACACTAATTAAAAATGTTGAATTAACAAAAACATTGATGACACAAGTACGTTGTAACTCTCTGAGGGACAACCCTCTCCTACTACTCTCACTCTCTCTCTCTCCTACTCTACCCTTAACTCCAGGTTAAGGGTAGAGACGGTTGGTCCTTCGGTATCTCACTCCCTCGGTGAAAAGCAACGGAATAATCGTTTAACACCTGTTATCTATAAGACCGTGGTGATTCCGACTTTAAGCACAACTGGGGTTCTCTCAGGACTAAAACACGTAGTATTTTGGTTCTACTTTACGAAATAAAGAGTTCAGAAAAAAACTGGCAATACTACTGAGGTATTGCCAGTTTTTTCCTCATTATTGTTTTTATTCCCTAACATTAAACAATTAACATTTCTTTGACTTTTACTTATATGTACTTTAAAAGACAAATATGTTAAGCTTCAACTAAATAATACGATAACAGTAAATAAAGAAAACCGGCCAAGTGCGAGTCGTACTCGCTCACCGAGGGTTCTGTACATAAAACCTGTAGGTATATTATTCGATGTAACTAAAATCTTATGCTTTTCGCAATTTTACCTTTATCTGTGCTATAAGACGTTCCTTTGTAACAAATTTCAAGATTCTGAATTCACGGGAACCTGTAGGTTTTGATTCCCTTGCGAGTGTCGAAAATTTTCAGCATAAACGGCTGTATCTTTTGAATGCGCTGGTTTAGAAGTTTGATTTTTTAACAGCTGCAAGGGACTGTAGACTTTAATATCTGACATGAATTTCAACTTGATGCCTCCACGTGTTCCTCAGAAAAAGAATCTTGACATACAAACGGACAACAAAGTGGTCCTTTAAGGGTTCCATTTTTTTCCTTTTGAGATACGGAACCCTAAAAACAGTCACGACTCTATTTAGTTACTATTTAATACTGCTTGCTGAGAGAAGTAGCTATAATTATATAAATTTTCTAATCGGCCTACAACAAAATGTAAACGGTTCTTTAGTCCAAAATTTGTATATGTACATGTAGTGTCGGTGGGGGTCGTGCCATACCGTGCCAGGCCCATCCCACACCGCGATAAAGGTCTCAACTATGACACTGAGCATGTAGCGTCAAAACTACTAAAGTTTACGGCGAGACGTCTGGCCGCCTGCGGTGTGTACGCTGCTTATAAACAAACGCTCCGTAAAAACGGTTGGAGACAGGGATCCTCATGAGTCTTCAAGACTCTGGTGAGTCAAAACTGAGGCCCTAATATGCACGCCCATAGTTTTCATGCACATATGTTTTTGTTTATTTAGAATGTAAATATTTTACTACCCTTATGTAACTAATGCATTATTTGTATTATTACTAATTAATGTAAACATGTGTCAGGCTACGGACAAAAATCAAAAAGAAATACACGCTTGTAAATATTAATAATAATAATATTAATTTATTTACACAAAATGCACTCATGACACCTTGTTTACAGATAATACTCGTAATTGTTATAATCGAATTAAAAAAAATAACAATCAGTTCATGTGTAATCAAATATGTTAAATCTTGTACTTGACTCCCAAACTAGGTTCGTCACCTGTGACTTGGGAGCCAAATATGTATTTCTGACCCACTTAATTCTAAGCAATTGGCGCCAAAACTTTCAATTTCTTCATACGTCTACACTACGCACTACATACATACTTATACTTTTATTAGTTAAGTACTAATAGTTCTTCATTTAAAAATGTTCAGATAATAATTAAATTACATTATTTGCAATGGATGAATTAACAAGTGTCTATATTAAATTGTGGTAACGAGTAATAAATTGTTTATAATCTCAACAGCTTCGCGCATCCGCATGTCCGGGCACGCCTGGAGAAACATATGGGCTCGAACCTTGTGAAGCTGACGGATAAGTCTTACATGACAGAACTGGAAGAGCGGATCCGTGCAGTCAATGAAGAAGGTCTCAACAAGAGAATCTCTGCAAGAGTCGTGAGTATGCGTACATCTTAATTGGCACAAAGTATTTTAAGGAAATAGTTAATGCAATATTCGAAACACACAGTCATAAACTTACTTAAAAAACTTCTTTACTTTTTATTAAAATACTTGTCTTGGTCTACTTCTCAATATCTAAATATAATTTCGATAGTTACAACATTGAGTATTACTATCGGAAATATAATAGCTGTCGGAATAGAAAAATATCTTTAAAGTGTAGCATTGAATGAAATTTCGGATTTCAGACAGGCTTAACCATAGGTTTTCAGTAACATTGTCCATCATCGGGCAATTTCTCGGACTTAAAATACCGTATCCATATTCTATGCAGCTTCTGTAATTAGACAAATTAAAAGTCAATAATTAAAACAGAAACAGTAAATCTCTATTTACGACTGATTGTATTGTCAAAGCGAAATGTATAAGTAAAGCGTACGTCTATGCTTAAAAAAAATCGGCTTGGAAAAACAGACTTTGATCGTAATGTTACGCTTTAGCTGTATTTAATATATCATAGTATATGAAGTACTAAATAATTACTGCCACCGACGGACACCGCGCTCAAGCAACACTAATGTATTGCAGCCTTTAGAATGCTCTTCCATTTTAATCGGAGATATGGCGGATAGCTTCCACATATTCACTTAGCAACGAAAAAGCAATTTAAGGCCGCGGTCTCCAAATCAGCGGGAGTGGGGCGGTAACGGTGCCGTGAGCAGCGGGCGGTCTAAAGATAAGCCTCTCGAAGATAAGCTCACCGCTCCGCCACTGACTTCGAGGTCGCAGCCTAACACGGATTTTTTCTGAGATCTTGGGTCGAGCTCCCTTAAGTATATCTAAAAATATTGTTAGTCTAAATTTAACTTTGAAGGACGAAATTAAATATCAAGCAATTAAGAAAGTAATTATCAAGCTTTCAATTAGATTCGAACATAATGACGTAGAAGCCAGCCTTCGTGTCTGCTATGATGAACGAGAATGGCGTGTCACTAATTACCCGACAATAGCATCGTTTATGAATTATACCTTGGGGGGTAAAAATGTCAAACGTGGTTTATTTTTTATTATAGTTGTTTTTCTATTTCAAAAGATTCAAATCTGTTCAATGGACATTCATTTTCAATTCACTAAATAGCCTTTGAAATAATCACACTTTGAAACTCGGTACTTATCTTTAAGGGTACATTCACACTAAGAGTATCTTTAAGTCGACCTCAACTACATAACACGGATGTATGAAGCGGATGTCAAAGACATATGATAATTAATTTACCACTAATTGGATGTTGGATATATGAATGATGTGAACCCCGCATATATTGTCTGTGGTCCCTTCCCGTGTGCGCTTCCCTGTCGAATACACGCATTAAATGAAGATAAGAAAGTCTTTTATTTCGGATAGTATTCCCACAGGTTATGGGCCCAGAAAGGACACAGGGAGCGCAAATAAGATATTTAACAAAGATTAGATGCAGTTGTGTAGGAATTTGTAGGAATAGGGCAGTGCTAAAAGAAAATAAAAATTTGAAGAAATAAAAAATGGCGTCACTACAGTACCACCCGCAATTAAAAAGCGGAAATTTTTCAAATTGGCTGTTCCGAATAACATGCATAATGGAAGAAAAGAAGTGTCGGGAAGCAATAGATGTCGATGCAAAAAAGGCATTAGAACAAAGAAACACAGACGAGAAGTTTTGTGCAAAGGATGCTGTTGCTAAATCAATAATTGTTCAATGTTTAACGGACATGCACATTGAATATATAAAAGATGCGGTTTGTGCAGCAGACATGATATTAAAATTAAAGAATGCCTTGGAACGTAAAAGTGTATTATCAGATTTATATTGGCGCAAGAAATTGATCAATTTAAAACTTAAAAGTGGACAAAGTCTCGAGAGCCATTTTGTGGAGATAGAAAAAATATTCAGAGAGTTGGAGACAGATAAGAAAAAGTTAGAAGAATCAGAAAAGGTATGCTATTTGTTACTGAGCATGGACAACCAGTACAAAACTATTGTGACAGCATTGGAGGCCACGAATATAGACCTGACAATGGATTATGTCAAAGGAAAACTGCTAGATGCAGAACTGGATATGTCAGAAAGCAGATGTGATGAAGGAGAGGCATTTACAACAGAAACAAAGTTTAAGTGTTACAATTGCAATGAACCCAACCACTATGCGAGAGATTGTCCAAAGCCAAGTAGAGGAAGAGGTGGCGGCAGATCACAGAGATATAGAGGACGGTTTGGAAGATATAGAGGCCGAGGAAGAGCCCATTTGGTTGAAGAAACAGAAGAAAAGTTTACATTGGTTGCCTTTCCAACTGAAGAATTAAGAGATAATCAGAAAATAAGTTTTGCGGTTGATTCCGGAGCAACCCACCATATGGTCAGTGAGACATATGTTAACTATATGCATAACATAGTAGAAATACCAATGATAAATATACGAGTAGCAAACGGACAAGTAATGCATATAAACAGAAAAGGGATATTAAAATTAAAATCAAAAGAAGGACATGATGTAACATTAGAAGCTCATATTGTAAAGGAATTAACGTTAAATTTGTTATCAGTCAAAAGTTTAAATGAGAAGGATTTCGAAGTAGTTTTCAGAAAAAATACTGCAGTTTTAAAGCATAAGAATGGTGGAACTATGCATGGGAAATCGAGTGGAAATTTGTTTCTCATAAATTTCACTATAAAAGATAATCAAGCCTTGATAAGTAAAGAAGAAAGTAATTTGTGGCATCGTCGTTTAGGCCATTTGAATCATGGAGGACTGAGAATCTTGGGCTTGCCATTCTCGAATAATATATGTGACATATGCATGCAGGCCAAAGCAGAAAGAAAACAGTTTCAAGATGCGAATAGACCGAGGTCAAAAGCTATAGGAGAGTTAATCCACACAGACATAGGAGGACCCCTGTCTGTAGAAGGTTGTAATGGCGAAAAATATTTTGTGACAATAATAGATGACTATTCACATTTTACAGAAGTATACTCATTAAAATATAAAAGTGAAGCTACAGAAGTACTAAAAGAATATGTGATTAGAATGAAGAACCAGGGTTATAACATAAAAAGAATAAGATCAGACAATGGAAAGGAATATCAAGCATTAAAAGGATTCTGTAAAAGTAATGGTATAATACAAGAATTTACATGTAATTATACTCCCCAGCAAAACGGTGTAGCAGAGAGAATGAACCGTACTCTCATGAACAGAGTAAGAGCTTTGTTGCTAGAAAGTAACTTACCAAAGTATCTCTGGGTGAACGCATTAAAATGTGCAACATATACACTGAACAGATCACCTACAAGGGCACTCTATGGTAAAATCCCAGCTGATATTTATTTAGGCACCAAATCGGAGTTGGATAAGCTAAGAGTTTTTGGAAGTAAAGCTTGGGTAGTGAACTTGCCAAGAAAAGATAAATTGCATTCTAGAGCAACGGAGATGAGAATGGTCGGATATGGACCAGCAGGGTATAGACTGTGGAACCCTAAAACAAATGACATTATAACGTCAAGAGATGTCAAGTTTGACGAGTCTAACTATAAATATGAAGAGAAACCCAAAAACCAAACAGAACAGAAATATACTACAGAAAATTATGAAGAAGTAGAATACTTAGAAGATACAATTAATGAAGAAGAAGAAAAAGTAACAGAAGAACAGGAAACACAAGATAGTGACCAAGAAGGCGTATACACCCCAGAATATTCAGAAGTACAAAGAAGACCTAAAAGATTACCGAAAATACCAGAAAAGTTGTGTGATTATGAGGTAGATTTATATGCAGCTTTTGCTTTAATATCGGAAGATCCATTAACATATGAAGAAGCTATAGAAAAAGACTGGAAAGAAGCAATTGACAAAGAAATAAATTCATTAACAAAACTGGAAGTGTGGACCGAATGTAATTTACCAAAAGGAAAGAAAATTATTGAAACAAAATGGGTATTTAAAACAAAACAAGATGGTACTAGGAAAGCAAGGTTAGTCGCAAGAGGTTTTCAACAGGAAATTGAAAATCAAGATTTATATTCACCAGTAGCAAAGATAACAACAATACGCCTAATGTTGTCACATGCAGTCACAAATGACTGGATGGTCAGGCAGTTGGATATTCCATCAGCTTTTCTCAATGGAAAATTAGACACAGAAGTTTACATTGAAGTACCTAAAGGAGTAAAAATATCAGATAAAAGAAAAGTTTTAAAGTTAAATAAAGCTCTTTATGGACTAAGAGAATCACCACGATGTTGGAACGAGACTATGAACACATTTTGTGAGAGAGCAGGAATGAAAAGATCAAAATATGATGTTTGTTTGTATACCGGAAAAGACATTTGGATGATACTATTTGTTGATGATATTTTACTAATGGGAGAAACAAAAAACATAGAAGAGATGATTAGTAATCTGAAAAAGGAGTTTAAGGCAAAGGATATGGGAATAGTAAAAGATTTCTTGGGAATAAATATAGAAAGAAAGAAAAACAAATTAACATTATCACAAGAAAAATTTATTGATAAAATGTTACAACAATTTTGTATGCAAGAGTGTAAGGCCGTTGATACTCCAATGATGAATGGTTTCCAGGCTTTCCGAACTGAACAAACACCTTCAAACGAAGAATTACCTTACAGACAACTAGTTGGATGTCTAAACTATCTATCAATGTTGACTAGACCTGATATTACATATGCTACAAGCTATCTAAGTAGATATTTAGATAAATACAATGAAGAGTTATGGAAAGCAGCAAAAAGAATACTAAGATATCTAAAAGGAACAAAAGAATTAAAATTAATGTATATGAAGAATGAAGATAATACTATTTTAGCATATTCAGATGCTGACTGGGCGGGTGATAAGCTAGACCGCAAGAGTACCAGTGGCAGCATGATTTTTCATGGGAAAAATCTTATTTCATGGGCGTCTAAGAAACAGACCGCAGTGGCTTTGTCGACAGCTGAGTCGGAATACATTGCTGGTGCAATGTGTGTTGCTGAACTTCTCTACATAAAAGGACTAACAAGTGAACTCTGTATTGAAAAGTGCAGTGTTGAGATGATGGTAGACAATCAAAGTGCTATAAGTATGATGTGTAATTATGAAAATACGAAGAGATCAAAACATATTGACATAAAAGTTCATTTTGTCAAAGACATTGTTTACAAGAAGTTAATTGAAGTTAAATACGTGCAAAGTGAACAAAATGTGGCTGACTGTTTAACAAAAGCATTGTGTAGTAATAAGTTAAAGTGTATTAGATATAAGTTAAATTTGTTTTGATCGAAATAGGCAAGTTGTGTCGAAATGAGGTTATAAGTTTGTATAGTAGAAATGTCACACATGTTATGTCAGATTGTGACAGCTGTCTATTGTCATTAAATTAGTGTTGCCATTGTAAAATGTATAAGTTGTTCCAATTTCAAGTTTTGGATGATAGTAGTAAATATTTGAGAAAACTAATTATTGTTTATAGTAGACTTGAAATTGAGAGGGGGTGTTGGATATATGAATGATGTGAACCCCGCATATATTGTCTGTGGTCCCTTCCCGTGTGCGCTTCCCTGTCGAATACACGCATTAAATGAAGATAAGAAAGTCTTTTATTTCGGATAGTATTCCCACATTGGATATTCAAGAGTTCGCATTATGACCTGTCGTTGTATAAATCTTAAATAATGTTCATATTTTTCCAAAATTTTATTGATTTTCACAAAATTGTGGAAAAATGTAAACATGATTTAAGATATTCAGGTAAAATCGGTTGCATTAATAGCCGTTCCCAAATAATGTTAGGAATAATAAAGGTTCCGAAGATGATGAGTTATATTCGTTATTCACAGTTGGATGAGATGGAAAGACTTAAAAGATTAATCCTGGTCGGGAAGACGCCTCTTAAAGAATGTCCTCCGGAGCTGTACCATCACCCAGTCTTTGTATTCTGGCGAATGGTCAACCGAGAAGTTGCACGTGCATCTAAAAAACGGGCCGATGCATACTATAGAAAGCTCAACGCCTCTCAGAAAACTGAACAGGTAACACTAATCGTTAATCATTAAATTTTAACAGATGGTTAGAATTCCACCAAGAACTTGCGAGATTGTTTCCAATTTTGTACATTACCGATAGAATAGATACATCCTATTCTTAAGTGACTTTAATAAATTTCTCATTTCTTTATACTACATGCGTAAATGAAAATTGTGCAATGGCGTACTGTTATGCTACAGACGAATGTCTGTCTGTCTCACAGTCTACCTTAGAATGATTCAAAATGGTGTAAATAGAAAAAAAATAGAAGTTGGAAAGAAACAATGAGACATATTTATAATGTACATAGATATATAATATGTTTGGGTATGCAATAAAAAAAATTCTCGTTGTCAATTTTGTACTCAATATTATAGATCAATATATTTATGAAGAAATAATTATAAATGTGTAAACTTACTTTTTTAGGCAGTAGATGAAGAAGCTGAACAGGAACAGGAAGAAGAAGAACACGAACAGCTTACACCTGAACAACTTCTAGCTAAATGTAGAGCAGAGATTGAAGCTCAGAAACAGATAGACATCGAGAGAGGAGTTCGTTTTACCGATGAGGAATTTGCGCAGTTGAAATACGAGACAAATGACGTCAAAACCCTGAAGAACCTAACGGTAATTACTCATCATATTTTATATTTAGTTGTAGACCATCAAAATATGGTTGATTACTATTTGTTTACTTACGTTCATGTGATAAACTCGTGGTTAACCGATCTGAATGAAGACCTAACCCCAAGAGCACTTCGTGTTACAATTAGTTTACAGCCTCAATACTTAGACATGTATGAGGTTTACATGATTACAATGATAAATAGTGCAACCATGATCGGAATGACTAAAGAAGTCTGTTGAAATCATTGCTTAATTTGTCGATTCAGTGAAATGAAACGACTCGATTTACGAGCATGTCATGATACACGAAGTTGCAATTTAATGGTCTCGTAAAATGTTATAATGTTCGATACATTTGCATTTTCCGTTTTCCATACACTCCCCATACATGTTCACACTCCACAAATGTTAAAATGTAAACATTGTGGCTCGACTTATACTTTACCGAATGTTTTCACTTTAGAAACTTACTTTAATTTTCACATGAATTGAAGGAGGAATAGAATTAACGTAAACGCGTTGTCGGCCTCGCTCTTTTTTGCCTGTTTAAATCACTTTTTCGAAAATGAGTTCCGTGGACTACACCTCACTCGTAAACGTTGACAATCATTACTCAACAACAACATAAAACTGTTATTTTAAACCCAGGTGACTTAGGCACTTGTTACACCTACAGAGAATTTTTTAGTGCAGTTTGAATGCCGTCAACCTCTCTTATATACCGCTCGAGAAACTTAAACTGCAATAACGAGCTTACTTTTGATAAGCCTTGCCTAAAATGTAGCCACACAAACACGTACAGAAAAACAGTTTTACTTTTATATTATTTATTCTATACTCTAGGTTTTGCCTTTTGCGTAAAACTTATTTCCTTTGCCACGGGGACAGTAGGTTGTTTCTGGATTAAAGGATATCATACCCTCTTTTACATCCCTGTTTACAAAGTGGTCATTATTGTACCGATTAAATATACCTACTTTAGATTTTATTCTACTTTAAGAGGTAATAATTTTGCGATAATTGAAACCAAATAGTAATAAATATGCCATGGATACACAGCTTTACGTAACTTTACCTTAATATCTATAAGGTTTATCTTCAAGGGTAAAACATTGACATCGGATAACCCGAACGACTATGAAATGCCGTCTATTTTATCGTTCTCATGATTCGTATTCATCTTACGATCAAAGAAATATAATATTATTACGTTCGTGGATAGATAATATATAACAATAACATGCGTGATTATTGCACCTATTAGGAGAACGAGAATGTTTAACTCAGCAATATATAAAAATAGGTAATTCAACGAACAGGGCAGGTCAGTTCGTAAAATTTGTTCAAAATATAAAAAGCTTAAACCTTTTTATCAAATCTGTCACTAGTTCAAAAATAATAAAAAAGAAAATTAATAGCACACATTAAAATTTACAGTGCGTTGAACTTAAAAAGTTACCACATGCTGATAAGACGCTTTTTTGAGTACGTAAAAGGTGCGTGATAATCCGTATTTGAAATTAGTTAGAACCGGTGTGGAACTGGACTTGAATCACGTTCAACTACTACAGATAAGACAATAATGACCTAACCCCGCTGCTACCCGGGCTCGTGCTAACCAAACATTTGTTATGCATAGATATTATCAGTATTTAAAGCGGATCCACAGACCAATAAATAACACAGGCCTTAGCTTAATACAGATAAATTTCAATTCGATAAATTTTCGTATTTCACTTGGTTAGGTTTGTGTATTTTAGTGGTTGTATTTTTTTTTTATAATCTTTTGTCTTCATGTGCCTACTTCTTCCTCATGGCAGTCGACATCAGATATCATAGAAACTGATCTATAAAAAGATTTCATTTGAACAATTTCCAACCCCCATTTTGCAACAAAATGTGGAAAATTAAAAAATCATTTTTTTAATACACACTGGCGTCACCTAATACCATTGCGCAAAAAATTCAACCCAACTCATCGGTTTCAGCTGTGCGTTAATCGATCAATAACTAAATCAGCCTGTTAATTTCGTCTTATAATGATGTGATTTTCTTTTAATTTAGAACATCAACCTTGTAGTTGTATGGTGTAGCATGGTTATATACTTATTCTGAAAAATATCATGCTGTACATAAATATTTTTTCTGTAAGTATAATATACATGTCTCGTCCAAAGTCCGAAACCTTTATCTTCATTAATAATTAAGGTTTTTGAGTACCTACGCGGGCTGTGACCTACAAATGTCATTGAACTTTTGAACTTGTAGATAAACCCAAATATATGGTTAGAAACAACAGCAATGATAAAATACTAAGAAAACGTTTGAACTTTAGCCAAATGGCAATATGGCCCATTTATTTTATTTAACTTTATTACTTTTATAGTAGAGCTTACAAATATATTGATACCTTTCTAGTAGCGAAATGTTATACCTAACATGCAAGACTCTTTGTTGCTATCCCTACCTTGGACAAGGGGTCCGGTCGTGTTAATAACAGTAGTTCCCGGATCCCTCCCTTCTCAGGCGCAGAGTGGCACACCGTGTGGTTTTAGTCGATTCGGTTCCGACACACCGCCTAGTCGCAAACACCAGAGGGATGACGGCACGTGGGGATTTCCACAAGTAAAAAATAAAAAAAGGGTAAAGCAAGGTAATTTCATTTGAATTGTCTCAGAGAGGTATAAAATAAATATTGAAAGAGAAGAAAACTTGACACAAACCAAGATGTCTGCGTCATATTGTATACCAAAATCTTCTGATGATAGTAATTCTAAGTCGATAAGAAGACATCGTTGCTTTTACAACTACAAATAAGCCAGACTGCTTTAACCGTTTACAGTCTACTATTTCAAAAGCCGTGGGTAATACTTCTGATCTCTCCCGGTCGTGTCGGATAACCGTCCTATCGTATAGTGGGACTAAGGTAATTGAGAGGGCACTTGTGTTTGCGCACACACTTGAGCACTGTATTATATCCTGAGTATTTGGTAGGTCTCCGTTGAGACTTGCCGACGTGGCGGATATTGGCTGAGCAAAGCATTGTAAAGCGCACATCATTCGTTATGTAAAAAAAAACTTGTTAACTTTAAATGTGCTGCAACACGATAATGTATTCTAGACTGTTTTTGTGTGTTACCTAAATAATGTTAGTTATTTAAAGTGATCGTATAAGCTAAGCACGAAACGTGATTAGTGAGCTTATTGCGTGCGCCAAACTCCTGGACTATTAGTATAATAGGAGTATTAACCCTTAAGTCGAACAACAATACTCGTCTTTATTGCTTAACTTAACTTAACTTGAATGACTAAATCAATTTGAAAAAAAAATAAAGGTAGACTACACAAGTAAACAGAATAAGGAAAGCGTTTGGTATTGTAGGTTAAAATGGATTGTGTGTAACTGATAAAAATGTGACGTCACGTTAGTAAAACTTTAAAGTTATCAGCATTACTCGGTATTTATATCAAAGAAAAATATTTTCATATTTTGTTAACAAACAGTTCTAAATAAATCGGTCACTGATTGTTAATTTTGTTTTTGAAAGGCCTGGTATTTCCACTATTATTTATGATTAGTTCCACATTTGTTGTTTTTCCGATTTTCCCATCAGTAGAGGATATGGAAAGATTGTTATAGAAGCTTGAAGAAGAAGTCGCAAACGCGAGTGCCACATGCATTTGATCTTGCGTGCATTGCAATTTTTAAGCCGATAAAGAACAGCTATCAATGTTTACTATTAACCGTTGACTTCAACGATAATTTTATCTAACGCTCTTGATTATATTATACAAATAACTATTTTAACCCAAGTTCTGAAGTTCATTTTCTATCAACCGTATATAGATATGACAGAGACATGTCACATAAACTAAAGACACTCAGTCTAATCTTAAAATCATTCTTATTTAAACTATTAGTACTCTAAACAAATTAAAGATCAGCCGGAATTTCTAGTACCAGTAGCTGGGAAATCAAACCTACCTTGAAAATGGAAATCCCTGAACCTCAACGTACCTTGGACCATCTAGAGCTTGCAGATGTTCTTCATATTACGTTCATACAAATTAGCAAATCACGTTGTCCGGATAAAAATTCGTAGAACAAATCATTAGTTTATTTACTGACAAAAATGATAACTTTTTAATAACAAATATTCGCGATAACAACACGTTGAATAATACTATCGTCATCGCTACAGTCATATCGTATTGTGACCCATTCGACCATCGGCCTAGCAGATAAAACGTACTCACATTATCTCTTGTACATATAGTATTTACTAAGCAAGTATGTACCTAACTCCAAGGAGTTAAGAAGCTTAAAATAGCAAAATTATTAGCACTTGAGTCATTTAGTTTATGCTAACCTATTTGCCTATTTGATCAGCTGAGGAAGATGATAACTTAAGTAACTGAAATAGGCTAGGGTCGATAACGACTACGAAAATAAAGCCGGTTTGATTAAAATTCTGTTTTATTTGAAATGTTTTTTTTCATACATTATAGTGGCCATATGTGGTGTGTGTGACGAAAACGTAATTATGCAAAAAAAACATTAAGTTATTTACTTATTAGTTATTTTGTATTCTTTTAAGTAAAGAAGAATGTTTTTTGCTATATTTACGATAAGCTATCCATCTGATGGGATTTTAATGAAACCTTCCTTACAAAACATAATAATTATTAGGTTTATGTTTTACTTACATGTGTATTTCAGAAGTGCATGCATGTACATAGCCACGACTCTGAAGTTTTTGATTGTCTAATTGTAAAAATTGGGGACAATATTATAATATATATATGGGTTCAGTAAAACGATGTAGCAATGTACATCTTATGACTCATTGGTAGTCGTAAACGAAGCATCTCTCGTCGTCTTGTCTAAACAAAATCAAAACAGGAAAACTCTTATCGTGCCGTAGTAATACTGCACGATTGGCCTAGTGGTTTAAACGTTCACTACTGCGCCAAGTGTCGCGGGTTCAAATCCCACGTGGGACATCACTTTGTGTGATCCACAAAATGTTGTCCTAAGTCTGGGTGTTATTTGTGTCCGTTACATGTATGTTTGTAAAGTCCCCCGCGACACAGGATGTATATTCCTAATGCGGGAGTTGTCTTTAAAAAAAAAAAAAAAAAAAAAAAAAAAAAAAAAAAAAAAAAAAAAAAATACGCATGGCAGCCCAGAAGTCCATATCTGATACCAACTGACTTTTTCCGCGTGGTAATAGGGGCTTAGTATAAGACCATACCTTAGAAAAAATCACCACTACGCGTTATAAGTAAATGCTCCTTGTTTGCAACGCAATCGCGAAAGTATAATATTATCAAAAAGTATTTGAATAATATTAGTACATGAAAATTAAAACAATATGCTTTTTTAATCTTTGTTGAATATTTTTGTGTTTTGTATATTATCTAGATTATATTGATAAACCTATTTTATGACTACTATAGAACCCCGTGGTATTTCCTGCGATTATTGTTGTAGCGCGAGTAACGCCGCGGGGCGAAGCTAGTCTAAAAAAAACCTAACATAAGTTACTTCTTATATCATCAGCTACCTACCAGTGAAACTCCCATCAAAATCAGTCCAGCGGTTCCAGAGTTTAGCCGGAACAAACAAATTATATTTTGGTGTATCTACCGTGTACATATTCATTTAGTAAAAAGAGGTTATTTTAATATTACAAACAGACACTCCAATTTTATTAATTTGTATAGAGATACTTATTATTAATAATATTAATAAAAGTAAAATTGTATTGAACATTCCACTTTCTTCTATTGCAGACTGTCGAAGAGCTCTACGCACTTGCAGATAAGATCATTGGAACGAAACGTCTGTAGTTTTTTATTTAATTTAAGAGTAATTACTTTGTGCATTAACGTGTCATAGGCCTGTGTAGCAGTAGTGTTACGTCTACCTTGCTGAGTCTGGATGAGTCCTGGTCACAAAATTTCTCTGTTGCCAATAGTTTTACAATGAGCTGCTGGCAACAAAGTAAAAAAACATCAATTTTGTAAATAATAAATGTCTATGGAAAATCAAATGTGTTGTATTTTTTCTAAAACTTTAATATTAAACTCGGTTTAATACTTCAACTTTTATTGAGCCTTATCTTACTTACAAAACTAGTGGTAAACAAACTTATGTATAATTAAAATCTACTTTGAAACTACTCGAAGTTGATTTACACAGTCCAGCCAGTAACATTAATACCTTGACTAGATACATAACTGCTTAAAATTATATACACTTTCATGTTAGAACGTTAAGTGTTTTATTTTCTATTGTTGTGGACTGTAACTAATCCATAGGTAGAAGAGAATGACATCCCCTCGGCAACTTAAGTAATAGGCATAACGAAAAACTAAGATGGCGACGCTCTACGAGGCGTAGCAACGTTTTCGTCACAAGTGACTTTTGGGTCTACGGCGTAGTTGCGCGTAGATGAGACCAGCTGGCTTGTCTATGGGCTGATAGATTTGATGGCGGGGGTCGCCTTTTGTTACATTCGCCGGGAATTTTGACATGTCAATGTTGAGGTAGTGTTTGTTTGGCATCGTCATCTTGATCCAGGTTATCTGTAACAAGAACAAAGAGAATGTTAGCAAATAATTCGCAATTTTATTGTAAAAACAATGACTTCACTGAATTCTGTGCTGACTTCATTTACCTATTGTCTAAGATTAATGTTACATAAATTAAAAACTTATTTTTAGGGTTCCGTACTTCAAAAGAAAAAACGGAACCTTTATAGGATCACTTTGTTGTCCGTTTGTCTGTTTCTCAAGAGTCTTTTCTCAGAAACACGCGAAGGTATCAAGCTGAAATTCATTTCAAATACTCAAGTCTACTGTCCCTTGAAGCAATCAAAATCAAACTTCTAAGCCAACGCGATCAAAAGATACAGCCGTTTATGCTTCAAATTTCGACACTCACAAGGGAATCAAAGTCAGAGTTTTGAAATTTAGTACAAAGCAACGTCTTATTTTAATTAATTTTTAGTTATATCATATAATATACCTACAGGTTTTTACGGAACCCTCAGTGCGCGAGTTCGACTCGCACTTGGCCGGTTATTTTATTATAATAAAAATGAAAGATAATAAATGACAACGGTCAATCTTCTCTGCATACTTCTCTAGTTATCAATGAATGAAAATACCTTAACTGGAAACCAAGTTTTTAAATTAAAAAGAACTGCAAAATGATCTAAGATATTTACATGGCAGTTTAGTGATCAAACAAGGTCAAACTATATCTTGAATCAAAAAAGCACTGGTAAACAAACTCAGGAGCCTCCGGGTTTTTAATGATAACCCTTTCGACCTCCGCTTCACGTGACTGGCGCTCACAAACAAAATAGCTGTGACGTCCACACTGATAGCGGCAATATAACTATACGAATGACCGGATTCACTTCCGATAAACCCTCTTTGTTGTCTCATTAATATTTAATGAATAATTGTTACTGTACCGATAACAACAATTAATTACGAAAATAATTTTAAAGTCAATGGCTACAGATGTAAATTTAATTAAACAAATGATAAAGAAAGTGCATTCAAATAATTGAAAACATGTTATGACAGTCAATGTATAATATCATTATTGAAAATAGAATGAAATGTGTAATATCTACAGGTTTTAGTTTTATTCAACGTATGACGTAACACGATAATGAAATATCCTTTAAAAACAGTTAACTAATGTATTTTATTAGTTAGAGTAAATTAAAATCGCAAACACTCTTAACTCAAAAATATTTTCATTGCAAAGTAAGCGTACACAATTTTTGAAATTGTTTAGTATGAAATGAACCACACGAGTATGAATAAACACACTTAGTATTGCAATAAAAACTCCATTGAGGCGCCCCTATACAAAACAAACATGCAATATCTCTGGCTATCTCATTATCGTTTATAAAACTGATCAATAGTAATCTTATTGCATGCTAAACATCTCAAATAAAGCTGGAAAAATAAACTTTTCAGAAGAAATGAGTATTGCCGCAAAACTCCGGGCTTGTTGAATGATCTAAACATAGATTCTTGCTTGTTTATTTCTGAACCACTCTTAAATACATCTTGCTTTGCAATTGTGTTTAAAAACTTTCATTACCTATAGATAAAATTTGCATAAAGTATGTAAATAAAGATTTTCTCAAGACAATAATGAACTACATACGTAAATATATATATTATTCAAATTGTGAGTAGTCAGTTTTTATAGCACTTAAACTGTATAAAATTAGTTGCTAAACGCGCCTATTAATCGTTGACATTAAGTGCTTGTAAAATGTAATTTATAATGAAAATGTATACGAATTTATAAAGTGAAGTGAATCAGAACACAGAACTAAATGATTTCAAATTTTATGTACTTTAGAATGGATAAAATTATGTGCAAAAAAAACTGTATACGATTATTGTCACTTGCAAATTCACTTGTTAAAATTAGGATTCACGTGTTAGAATAGTTTGGGTTCAGACATATTTGAAGGAAATAATATTTAGTAACCAATAATTTGACGTACCTCTGAAACTTTCTCTAAAACTGTCTTCTCCGCTTGATATAAGGTATGTTGAACTGAAGGTGAGTAAACTCCTATGTCGGGTGGGCCGGCAAATTTATCGAGAATAGCGTCCTTCACTGTCAGCCAGGCATTGTCAAAGTCTGTCGTCCGCATGCTGTCGTACGTCCATTCAGCCTCTACCACAGTACTATAAATAAAAATTAATTAATTTATAGAAACGGAAACTCAAGCTAATAAACCAAAGATAGAACTTAAAGAAATACCTAAATATTCTCTCAGCAGCATCACTCAGGGTCGTATATTCATCCTGCACAAAGTCCACGAACGCTGACTGCGTTGTCTTCAAAACACGAAGTCCACTTAGTCCTGATTTCACTACAACAGCCTCTGTACAACAAAACGTACCGTGAACATATTACAATGTTTAAAAACCATTGTAATAACTTTAATGCACTTTTAACTAATGATTGAAACTTACCATGACGGCACTGGGACACTTCACACCATCTCGTAGCTGTTGGTGAAAATACGAAAGCGTGATTGTGAGGCGTCCCCGCTTGTAACCTCTCCCAGGGATATTCGACTACTTTACATTTAGCCTCCACAACTTGTTTGTACATATACAGGAAATGACCCACCACTACAGCACCAAATTCTTCAGGAGTCTTAATCCCGTGTTTTTTAGCTAATAAATATACGGTATTCTTCTGTGAATCTGTTGCTACCACCTCCTTATTATCTCCCACAACGTAAGCACTTTCCGATTGCAGTTTTAGTTCCGTGAATACTTCAAATTCGCGGATAGAGTGGTAATCCGCGTCACGGTGCACGTGGAGAAGTTTGATCGCGCATTTGCCGTAACCATGATGGCTCAGTTCAAAACGACCACCAGTATCCGCCGCCGCTGTCAGCACCGGTCCAGCTTTGGACATTGAACTGGACACCGGCTCTTCAGAACTAGTGTTCGAAGGCGATGCGTAAATTCTGAAAATTATGTTTTAAATTATAATAATATGTACAACATTATTAAAGCACCGGAGTTTAAAGAAAAATTATGCGATTGTAAAGCTAAAAATTCTACGGGACTGTTTGGTTTAGTTTATATATTTTTTATACCTTTTAATACTAGTCCAAGGCATTATTTAAAATAATTAAATCACTTAATTTTGAGAGAATGTATAAAAGATCGTCGGATCATAACCCAACTTAGACTGTTTTGCAACCGATCCAGACATCATATATATGAGTACCCTGTGACCTCTGTTATCACCGAGCACGCGCCTGTATTGCCACAGAGATATTGTAACACTCATTAATTAGTGGTTTATCTAATGTCTACATATAATATATATACGTGTAACATAATATAGATGTTATGAATCTTGAAATCAGTTTATTTCTAACGCCTGATTCACTTTTAGATCTGTAAGATTTAATTATATGTCGGACATAGTAAACAAAATGAATTTAAGTATGAATTCCTTTATAAAATTAACGTATTAGCAATACCAATAATATTTAATAATAACTGTTTATTATTAATGTGTAATGAATTATTTATCCAAAAAAAACCCAACTGCGTCAATTTCTGCCATCTTTATTAAATTCAGGTTGTTTTTTTAAATCATTTTTTATATTGTTTTTTTTTATTTCGATGTACCCAGTGTCACTATCACGACTAAGACGAATCTGTTGACACCACTTACATAAAAATGCGACAAGCCGTTTAGGCTCTAGGCATGCCAAAAATATACCTACATACACTCGAAAAACATAACCTTTCTTCTTAAGCAGTCGAGTAATTAGCTTAGATTAGAGTGTTTTTTTAACATTCGATTTAATCTACTATAATGCATCAATACGTTATGACATATTTTAGTCAGCTGAAGAAATAACACATTCTACTGGCCGATAATATTTCGTCATGACTTATGAAAATAGTCTTACAAGGGACACGGTAAACACCCGTAACTCCATAATCAAAATTTTATATTCGGATTCATTCATCTTCCTAGCCTTTATTATTCCCAATATTATTTGGGGTCGGCTACCAGTTCAACCGATTTTACCTGAATATCAGTTTTTACACAGAGCGACTGGCATCTGACCTCCGCAACCCTGAGGGCGAACTGAATTCGAAGGTTGAACTAGTTGTCAGTATATTTGAGGGCACTGACTTCCCAATAACGATTGCAATAGCTGTTCATGACAACCGGGACCGACGGCTTAACGTGCCCTCCGAAGCACGGGCGGGAAACACCGCCATCTTCCATACTCCGGGCTATTAAGAATTTCTTGTAGGAAAAACCCAACAGCAGTCCGACCCGGGAATTGAACCCGAGACCTCTTGATCTGCAGTCGCTTACGCTAACCACTAGACCAACGAGGCAGGCAAAATTTTATATTCGGATACATACAAATATATTATTTGTAGACCCTCATCAATCTAAAGCTGTTTTCCATTTAATTAAAGATGAAAGGACTAAAAGCCTTAATGTGTATCCAATGATACAATATAAATAAAAAATATTACTAGGGCAACTAAGACAATCTATAAGTGAACTGGTCTACAATCCTGGTTCGCTTGTTAAATCAACTCATTGAATGAATGAATAACGACAGTTATCGTCAAATGTGTAGTTTGACACAACAACGACGCTACATCCAGATACGACAATGAGAAGTAGATTAAAATTGACTTCCAAGATATGTTGACATAGTTACAATAAAGTAGAGCTAAAAACAACGTGTTAAAATCACCACATTACTATGTAACATGTCAAATGATGTAACTTTAAATTAACATATTTGGCAGTAGTACTTGTACCTATATAGTTTCTACCCAGTAAGTAAAGTGTTTATATTATGTAAATAAACAAAGATAAAAAATATGAAATAAACAGTTTATTATACACGAATGAGAAATAAGAGACCTTGCCAACCATTGGAGGTACCTAGGGTGGGGCAGGGGTGGTCATTTTGTTTACTTTCCTACTATCTTCTTTTGTCGATGTAAGTTAAGAAAAATAAATTTTACTGGCAATGTCTTATCCTACTGCCACAATTGAAAGTTCATTCAGCACACTCACACGCGTAAAAGCATGACTAAGATCGACTATGTGCAAAGATAGAATTAATGAGCTTTTGTGCTCAGTGTATATAGAAGATTTGTTAACATTATTGGCGATTATTCACCAAAAACGTCTTAGACCGTTTTGCTCAAGACCCTCGAATGTTACTTTTAAAATAGCTATTCTATAATTAAAGAATTTACATAAACAATACCTTTTTTACGTTCATTTATTTGACTAGGTGCTTTTAAAAATTCTGATTTGCCTCCCCCTGACCCAGAACCTGAGTACGTACATGTTGCTTACTACTATCGTCAATAAGCGTACAAATCACCTGATACAATCAGTTTAAATTGTCAATAAAAACAAAGTGAACTGAAATGATTCAATATAAATAATATTATACAATTGTTTGTAGGAAAAGGGAGAATTATAATTATCTTCACCCCGGTGTTGTTGACAAGATAAGGGTGAACCTTGATACAGAAGAATCGATACATTATATAATTATGATTAATGAACTATTTACAGTATAAAAAGAATAAAACTATTATGTCACTAAGCAAAATAAAAAGGGGGTTTTCAATTCACTGAGTTTCTTTGTTGCGAGGATTTCAAGGTTAGTCCTCTTAATCAGTACACTTTCATATGGAAGTGTACTTAGAAAAGAAAAAAAATAGAACTCCTTTCCAAATGGCATTAATTATTCGCTACAGTTGAATGTCATTTTATGGAATAACGATTTTCAAAGTCTTACCAGTCACATGCCAGGCTTAGAGAGGGACAATGAAACTCCTTATCGGATAGCAATAAATTAACAGTGATTTATAATATTTGCAACCAGTAGTATGCATGTTGCAAATTAACTGCTCGACCATCCGGGTCAGAAGTTGTATCAAAACATCTGATATTTTTTTCTATAGCATTTCTATGGTTATTGCTAGTATGAAATTTTATAAGTACCTTCATTTATAGTAACAATTACTTAAAGATTTAAATGAAAAGGATTCCAGATTCCGCGAATAACTTCAAAAACGGTACTAACCATGAGGACATAGGTACTAACAATAGGTTTGATTAAACTTTGAAAGATGGCGTATAATTAAGTATTATAGAACTTTTTCATATTTGAATTCTGAGAAGTTTATAAAATAAATAGAACAACAACAATATAAAGAGATAACTATACTCGCTACAGCCGTATGATATAATTGATGATTCATTGCGATTTAAATTAGATTATTTTTAGGTATTCATTTTCATTTTTGAAACGAAGTTCCTTATCGCGCGTTGCGAAAATTAAGACGAAAAGTTGTAACGACACTTTTTGCTATAGTAAGCTATTATAAGCCGTGCGGCGTGCGCATGATTCTCTGTCTGTCTCTCTCTCTCTTATAGATAGCAAGCCAGATATTTTCGTTTCCTCTTTCTATTTCGAAATTCGTTCCATCCGGGTGTCCCTTGACACCTCTCAAGTTTTTTAATACTCAATTTACAAAAAACCAAATATCACTTATTTACTCACTAGCTGTGGGATCAATGCCTAAGCCTGAACTATTATACGTTTACCTTATAAACTCTTTATTTCATCAGATAAATTACTTGTAACTCATTAACAACAATTAATTATAACTCGTCAGTTGTATGATAACAAGAAAGTCAAAACAATGTTTTAAAATGAAATATAAACTGTATCTATTTATTGGTAGTACACAAACATTCTGATTAGAAATCAATGAAATTAGAACAACTTCAAAACAAAAACTGACAATTCTGTTTTTTTTTTATTATTATATAGGGGGCAAACGTAAGCAGACGTATCGCCCGATGGTAAGCGACTACCGCCGCCCATGGACCTGCAACACCAGAGGCGTTACAAGTGCGTTGCCGGCCTTTAATCCACGGGTCTCTTTGATTGAACAGTAAACTTTTTCAGCACATGTGTTCTGCAGACAAAAATATAACATAACTAACATCGCAGTGATAACTTGGTCGAAAACATTGAATTCTAAAGATAACTAAAACAGCTATCTACAACTAGCTTTTATGTGCCCGCTTGTTTGTCGGTCATCGCAGTAAATAGTAGCTTTTGTTTTGCCTCAAGATTTAAAGAATCGTAATTGGAAATTCCATCCAAATTGATTTAGCGATTTTGCCGTGAAAACATAATGGACAGAAAGACAAAACACAGAATATTTTGCTTGTATTGACTTTAATATTCAAATTTTCGGTCCTTGGTTCTACCTTTTTAAAATTATTTTTTAAATTATTATTTGACGTGTAGCTTTGACTCCCGGTTTATCTACATAGCTTTTAATCATATAAACCTAGAATAAATTATACGTTACACGCTACTATTATGTTAATCAAGAAAACGAACTGAATACTTTTCGAAACAAGTCATAATTGTTAACTAAATGAATATCTTTGATGGAATTTTAATAGAATCGACGAACTATATATTTTAAAGTAAGTTTTAATACTAGTAACTTCATAAACGCAGACATCTGCTATCAATATAGATAGGATTTGAAACTGTAACTGTTGCAGACTGAGTAATGTTTAACTAGGAGATATCTTATCTGTGCGTTAAAAAGCAATCACTCCTAACAACAGTATGTAACCTCCATAGAGTTCAGTTGACCCTACTCATTCAGTAGGAGTAAAATAATAAACACCAATATTATTAGAAGAGTTAGGTACTTCTGTTGATTGAATGATTGAATGACTAATACAGATCGTCGATTCTAATTAGAACATAATTATTTCTATTTCATAAAAGTAATCCAATTCAATTTTGGAACAAGGCTATGTATATTATACAGCATTAAATATAAAAAATAGTGCATGTTCGGCGGTGAACTATCAAAAACTGTTGATGTTTTGATGATGTTTCCAATTTGTATGCTGCCATACTGATTGCACGATCGAAACAATATGTTGTATGTGTTGCCATGAGTTTTTTTTTTTTTTAAAAAGACAACTCCCGCATTAGGAATATACATCCTGTGTCGCAGGGGACTTTACAAACATACATGTAACGGACACAAAGAACACCCAGACTCAGGTCAACACTTTGTGGATCACACAAAGTGATATCCCACGTGGGATTTGAACCCACGACACTTGGCGCAGTAGCAAACGGCGTAGTGACCGCTTAAACCACTAGGCCAACCGTGCAGTCAAATGAGTAGAGACAATATAGACTTGACGAGAGTAAAGGCACGGAGACAAATCTACTTGACCGCGTAAAATTATAATAAGAAATTTATTTTAGATATATTTTCCCGTTAACAGTTTACTTACGAAAAAAACCGATAGATAAGTGACGTAATTTACATTAATTGGATGACGCACTTAATACTTATTTGTTATCCATGAACAATAAAAAAGAGGTCAATAGAACATCATAAATTTTATTATATAACGCTATCAGTACACGTGAGTGCCCTAAATAATCTCTTGGGAACTTCTAAAACATTCGTTGGTTGTTAAATATCAGCCCAAGTGTACTTGACACGAACGAAACACGTTAAAAGGGAATGATGAGATAATACCTATTTAAAAGATTCGCTTCTCATGAAAAATGATTGTATTATATGTACTAATAATTATATGTTTACGATTATATGTATATGGGAATTTAGGCAATGGCTGTCATAGATATTCATTCAAAAATTTGTCTATGGCGTGATCGCGTTGTTTCTTTTACACTTACATATTTACTTAATAGTGTATTTCATACATTAGCCTTTTTTCACATAAAATGCCGTTTTATAGTTAAAAAATGTACCGTATATTATCAGTAACATAGCTAATAGTAAATGAACGGATTTCAATAAAGATATTTCTTTGAATTCTTAGGTTACATTTGTGTAAATTAAGTAGTATTCACATATTTCAATCAATAAGTTTTAATAAAAATCGCAATAACAATCAGCATACCTCCATATTTCATTTATACATTTTACACGAGTAGGCAATGAACGCCGAGATGTAAGTGCCTCATTTATCTATACGAATCTATCCTATAAATAAGAAGGTAAGTATTAACTTTTAAACGTATGTATGTGAAGTAGCAGAATGTGAGTGGTACGCAATTTTATAGTACGATCGTAATATTTTTATGTTTATTGCTTTATGTCTACATTTTCATGGCTTCGAATAAGACATTTAATTCATCTGTATAGTGTAGGGTATATGACAAAAACAACCTTCTTGATAAATTAAGAGTATTTTAAGAGTTTTCCTGAACTTAAAGTATAAACGAACTGCCGTAATCTTTATTTTAGTCTCGCTAAACAAGTCTAAAATTATAACGTAGTGAGATCCATTGTTGGTAGACATCACCTACAGTTGTAAATTTGTCTGCCACTCAAAAATAATTCTGCAGTAAGAGAATAATCTCCGTCAAATAAACCTGACATTTTGCTATTAATAGAAACGCACAATTAAGCAATTAACGAATAAATTAGTTGATTATCGCGCACTCTAGCGTGTAGTCTAAAGTACAATCAAACTGCTGACAATCACAGACTACCTAATACCTAAACAGATATATGTAGCGTTTGGGAATAACACACCAGTTGTAATAAACGTTGAGTAGAGTGAAAGGCGGGCGGATTTGCGCAAGCGCGGTTGAAGCGGGCGGGCGGGCGCGCGCCGCAGTCGTTATGTGACGTGCTCAGCTGACGCCGCGGCAACCGAGTGACGCGTCGCAACCACGCATCGGTGCCGCGCACGTCTATTGCAAAAATCCGTCGGTGCCGGCCAGTGGCATTATCCGCTACTGTCCATTTGGTAGTGAGGAACGCGTTATCCGTTTAGTGCACGCTTAGTGCAGTGTTTACAGTTCATTAAAATGATGGTGCGGCGGAGTGGACGATACACTGTTAACTGGAGAGGGTTTAAGGACTTCGCATTCGGCAATAAACCTCCAGATGAAGGTGAGCGTACCTGACAAACGACACTCAATTGATCCAAGGAAAATATGAATTCGAAACATAACCTCAAAAGTACATAAAATATCATTTAAACAACATTTTCATTATCTGAAAGGGTCTGAGTGCTAAGAAACTGTAACGTTTAATTAATGTTAAATTAACTTTTAAATAAATATAGACGCAAAATTCCTGTTATTGGTATTAACCCACAGCTTGGACACAAATCAAATATTTAATAGGGCATAAATATGTATTGTTCTATGTTAAAACATTTATATTCCAGTTCAGAGTAGTTTTCAGTTACATACTATCGATACCCACTTTGAAAAAGTACTATAAGTGTGCCTTAGAGTATTTTGCGAACACAAATATAGTTTGATCAATATTCAGCTACTAGAATTCAACCAATCACAGTTACTTTTCTTTTTTATACTTCGCTAAGTTCCAAACAAGCTTTTCATCACCTGATGTCATAGGGTTACTTGTACTCACAGGTACTTCTCACAATCCTCATCTGATTCTTCTAGTACTAAAACAATTATGCATCAGCAGTGCTAATTCAGCACGGCTTTCTGAGTCTGCATCGATCGGTTCGGTCGTTTGTCTCGAGCAAAGTATACTGTTGTTCCGTAACTCCCGTTCTCTTTGTATTTAATTATCTTGGAATTATCTTATGTTAAGTAGTAGTGATACAAGCTAAAACGTATATATATATTATATACCTATAAATATGTTTGATTCTCAATATCAAAACTATAACGATTAAAAAACTAAGTGATATTTTACATAGACATCCCTATTACACATTTTTTGTACATACATGCAAGAATCGCTCGTTTAACGGTGTTAGATAAATTAGGACCAGCAACAACAAATAACCCAACACATATTTTATCCTGCGTAAGACGACCCTTAACTTCTGGCTTACCAGTCATAATTGCTTTCGAAATTATTATTAAGCGTTTAAAAGACATAATGGAATAGTCACATTAAAGTTTCTGAACGTCGAGTTGTAGTTACGCAGGCGTAGTACCTACCTACCTAGAAACTTTAGCACGAGTGAAAACACGAGGTATGAATATTTAATTGCGTAAACTTATACAGACAACTTGCAAAGTATACCCTTTTTTAGTGCGGACATTCTCTCGAATACCACCTCCTGGTGGCAAATCGGACTCGAACCTACTAAAACCGCACGCCATCTCGGGTAATAGAAGCCGGGGAACCACGAGCAAAATAGAAAAGAAAATTCTAGAACCCCGACGTACCTTGGGTTACCTACGGCTTCTAGATCCCCTTCCTGTGTGCGAACCCCGATGTTCGTTATTGTCCCCAAAAGGGAAGGGCGCGCGTACTCCGCATAGTTCGCACCAGCAAGCGGGCCTGCTTCTGCTAGAGTGACAGATGGCCTCATCTGTTACCTTCAGACTTGCGCTTATGGAGGATGGTGATCTCCGGCGCCTGAGTCGTCTGCGGTACCTGGTTCGTTCCCGGGCCTGGTGGGCCGCAAGATTTCTAAACCTCTCTAGGTCCCTCTCCGCCGTCTCCTTAGCAAGCATAACTTGCTCGCAGAAAGAAACGGCAGAGTTCCACGCGTTCTCGCACTGCAACATGGCCGCAATCATGTTACCAAGCGAGAGAACCCTCACCCTGATGGCCGCCATAAGATCACGCCTCGGCTCCCCGTTCGCCAGACATTCTGCCAACGTGTGGAGCGCCGTGTCTACGGTCTGGCCATCGCAGTGGTTGCACTCGGGCGTTGGCTCCTTGCGGATCTCGAAGTATCATTTTCCAGTGATCATCAGCGTCAGCCGGTATGAGCACCCTCTCATACCGGCTGACGCTGGTGCCCATGACACCTCTAGAGCCAATCCTCCATAACGAGTCTTACCGCCGCAATACCGGCGTGCCCAATGCAAAGCATGCCTAATGGTTTTAGTTTAGTACATCTAAGAACTTATTGAAAAAGTCTGCCATTTGTATAAATTAGTAGGGTCCATTTCATCCGTCTAGACCTCATTTCGTCTCTCCGTGTGGTGACGGATAATACAGAGTGTCACTGCCCATATTCCCGTTTCTAAGTAAAGGCCTTTGTCTAGCAGTGAACTGTTAAAGGCTGTTAATGATGATGATTGATGAGACATCTTTTAAATGCACTTGTAGACGAACATCTAAGTATATCTTGTTACAATGTAACAGACGTAACAAAAATTATGAAGGTGTTAGTAGGTACTATTACAACAAATAGCACAAGAATATTGATCATATCACTAAATCTTTTGTATATCCTGGCCAGGCAAAACACTTGACAACATAAAATATTATAGTCGTAATCATAAGCAAACTTTAACATGATGTAGATAAATAATACCTAGTATTTTTTTCCCTATGAATTCATTTATAATTTCAAAGTTACATACACAGAAACATTTTAAAAAACTGAAAAAAAAAAAATGATTTCTAACAAATCTGTCATCCCTATCTATAGTTACTTTTGTCTACCTTGTCTTCTGCTTCGCAAATACATATTTACTCGCCGCCGATATGTTATTCAAGTTTTGAAATGTAACACTTGGAAACTCGCAATATTTGAGCCACTTGATTTTAAGTGTAACCGTGTTCGAGTAAAGTTATAGCTTTAGGCACTTAAGCTTTGAGATCTGGTATATTCACTTCATTCTTTTAAATTATCTGTAAGCAACATCACGCACAAAACTGTTTGTTAAAAAAAATACTGAAAATTGTAAAAAGGGACAAATATCTGTTAATTTAATAAGATCTTGATAAACATAATCGAATTTGCAATCTTTTCTCTTCAAATATTCAAATGTGAACATGTTATTATTATTCGGAATATATTGTATAATAAAAGTATATTATGTAAAACAAAAATAACGTGACATTGCCCTTTTTTCCCTATATTCATGCAGGTACGTTGAAGTCCAAATAGCAATTGTTGTTTGGTTAGGTGTTCTTATTGTGTTGGGACGTTCGGCGTTGTGGACTCTCCCCCTATTCTAACGCTGTGTTCAAAAATTCACCCTTTTTTACAAATTACGGCATGCAGAATAACAATTATTTTTAAATTGAATTTGCTTTGTGTCTCATTGTCCTCGTCTGAGTAATTTAAAGAGTAATGTAATGAAAATATGTAAATGTTAAGTATTCAAGTCTACAATCAATAAATACCATGGAGAACCTAAACTTATCGCATATAGTACTCGTAGGATCGTAAAACTGTTGCATGTAGGAACTAAGCTTCAATTAGTAATGTTACCAATGCACACACTAATAGAAGATAGTTTAATTTTGAGCCTAGCGTCTTTTTTCTTTAACAAAGTTGTTTTAGAACTATCATTTTACTTTTACAAAATACGTCAAGTCACAGTTTAAGCCATTAAGTAAGAAAAAAAATTTCTATGAGTATGTATGTTTATTATTATTTTTACTTTTTCTTGACGGAGTAGAAAATTCCTTCGGATCTACCAAACTATTTATTACTTACTTACCAACTTTTATCACATCATTATGTCATGTTTGGATTTGGAACCATGGGAGAACCCCGCTTCGGCATGAATACGGCTTGATACCGTAGTGATACCATGGCCTCTCAGAAAACCGGTGTGAAACAGCGTCGTGTTTCACCGAGTAAGTGAGGATACCGTAGGCCCATAACCCAACCCCTCCCCCCATTCCCTCACCCCATCCCCCAAAGGTCGGCAACGCACTTGTGACGCTTTTGGTATTGCGAGTGTGATAGCCCTCTGCAAATAAAAGTTCACCTCGAAATAAAAAATTAAAATGTTTAAAGGGCTTAAGATGTATTGTGAAAGCGTAATTAATGAAATAGAATCAATGACAAATCTATTGATATCATGACATTTTCAAATTTATTTTGATTCAGCTTACAGCATCTTTTAGTTATTAAAATATTAATATTAATTAAAATTGATTTTAAATATTATTTATTTTAAAATCGATTTTCATAAATATTTACTTTATTAACTTTGCCTCCAAGATCTCTTCACCGCCCCCCTGGAGAATTTTGCCTGAAAGAAACACTGGTTGTGAGATCTAAAGTTGATCGGAATTCAATTTTAACTAAACCGCGAGGCGCAGTTTGTGTTCAATAAATATCTATCTATTTATATTAATGCAATTTATGTGGTGAGAAAAAGTGTGGTAATACTGGTAATGCAATTGTGCTCTAATAAGATTAGTGGCTAAGGCGAAACTACTTTAACATACCTACCTGCGGTCATTGTAATTGAATGATATTATTTGTAAAATAACAGATTTAGTAATTACTTAACTTAACTTAACTTAACTTACATATTGTATTAAATTGGAATTGGATTATAACTTAAGTTTTTTGATTCAGAAAAGGAGGAGGAAAAACCGGTGGAAGATTTATCCAATCATGAAGTTATATTTTTAAGAAGCATTGTAGAAAGTCCAGACTTCGCTAGAAAATGCGACGTACGTATTTTATAATTTCTCTGTAATCTCTGTTTTTAAACTTGAACCACTGTTCCCGCTATTATCGACAAGGTCTTCGTGAAATTGCCAGAGTCAAAAAAGATCCAAAATAGATTGCAGTAAGTTGCAGTAAGCGAAAAACAAAAGTTTACTTTACATTTCTGTAACGTACTATTCTATTAATCTAGTATTTGTTTCATTATACATAAAAGTCTTTTAAAAATTTTGTAATTACGAAAAAAAAGAAAAAAGTAAATATTTTTATCGTTATATTTTAGTTTGTCTTGTCTATCAGTAGTTGGATCAGTCTTTGTGATTACAAAACGTGCCATGTAAATTACGACGTTATCAACGACCGTTACGGTATAGATTCCCTGTAAAAGTCTAAACTTGAATCTGTCAAAAGATTTTGAGAAAACACGAATTTATGAGATCGTGCAATGCAAACCTTACACTACTCTATGGAACTAGTATACACAGTTGGAGTTGGATTGTGGGTGTGTACGTTTGTTACAACGAAAATTGACTCAATTATAGATGTAGCTCTTTGTTATAATTTAGATTAATCTAATAAAGAAATGAATACTTCATTTTATTTAATGAGCCGTCATGTCCAGACATTAATATTGTAGTTTTCATTCAACATTTTAACGACGAGTGCCACGCCTATATACGCTCGTATTTTGGAATGCTAGAAGCTGTTTATGGATTAACTTATTATTGGTGAGTTTTGTTATTCTTACAGTCCATCGATTCGGAGGAAGACTTGATCGTAAAACCAGTCTCATTGGGTAACGTTAACATAATTCGTTTGCTAAGCGAGTATCGTGGCAACAATATACGGACTATTGAACAAGCCGAACTCGCTATTATCGTGTCCAGGTCACACTTTAAGGTAGGTCGCCTCATCCAATATTAGCCCGCCGTCAGCAAATTGTTTATAGAGCAATGCAAATATTTACAATCGTTTGTTTATATTACAGATCAGTATAATGAGTTCTTTATCACAAACACTAAATAGAATCTGTTGTTGTGTTTACGTTTGAGTTATGACATTGAGATTCGTAAATTACGGTGCAGTTTAAATGTAAACAATCTATTTTAATGAGCATTGAGGCCTTTGTTAATAACAATGTTTCCTTGGTCTAAAATATCCAATCTATATCTTGTGCTTTTGTCTTCTAGGCTTTAATAAATGCTCACGATCTAATAGGTGCAATTTGGCTAGACCGAGGGTCTGGGATAGATGAAAAGACATTAGTACCAGTAGCAGACAAAGACACGGCAGAGGGAGCTGAAGGTGGTATAGAAGAAAACGGAGACATGCCTGTAGAGACTGTTAAGGTTGTCGGACTGAGGAAAGTTCCTGGTCAGCCTTTAGGATTAACGGTAAGTTCACTTTTTTTTTGTAGTGAAACAAAACAATATACATATTTAAATGTAAATTGTAATGTTATTTTTTAAAAGAAGCAGAGCATATAATATTTCTTAATAGTGCTATTAACCTTGGCCAATATTAGCATTTCTTTATAAATATTAATGTTTTAATTCATTAATACCATACTTATATAAAGTTTTTACTAAAATTAAATAAGATAATAATATAATTTTAACAATCCTTTTTGTTACTTTAGTTAAAGAGTAGATTCTTTGCAACAACATTATTAAAGTACAATTTTTATCCAAACAGGTGACGACTGATGAACATGGACAGCTAATAGTAGCTAGGATTCTAGCAGGCAGTGCAGCTGCTAAACAAGCTTTAGTTTCTGTAGGTGATGTATTATTAGAAGTAGACGGAGTACACATAGACTCTGAAGATCAGCTCAAGGAGGCTGTAGCTAAGCCTAATGATAGAATTACACTTAAAGTTGGACCTAATTTGAAGGAAAAGACTGCAAACTTAACTAATAAGCTCAGTGTAAGTAGCTTGTAGTAAAATAATGAAAGGGAGAGCTATGCTTCGGCATGAATGGGTCGGCTCGACCGGAGTGATACCACGGCCTCACAGAAGACCGGTGTGAAATAGCGTTTGCGCTGTGTTTCACCGAGTGAGTGAGGATACCGGAGGCCCATACCCCAACCCCTCCCCCCATCCCCTTTCCCATCCCCCAAAGGTCGGCAACGCACTTGTGACGCCTTTGGTGTCGCAGGTGTCCATGGGCGACGGTAATCGCTTACCATCAGGTGATACGTCTGCTCGTTTGCCCACTATTCAATAAAAAAAAAAAAAAAAAAAAAAAAAAAAAAAAACTGCCTGATACTGAATTCAATACACCTTATTCGTGATAAAAAAATTATAATCAATACTTTATTTTAATTTCTAGTATTATTTATTATTAGTATTAATTTCAAGCGACCAGAATAAAAAAAGTCAGCAGAATAATTGAAGAAGGGAAAGTCGAAGGGATTAAATGCTTGCTCTGAACTTATAATCCTCCTGCTGAGGATCTTACAGCAATTGATAGATCTGTTGGGGTATTTTTTTATTATTTTAATAGCATCAAGAATAGTCTGTATCAGTTTCATTCCACCAGAAATCAAAAGTTTTTTTAATATAGTTGTATATGACCTGCTGATGTACAACCCGCCATTATCTTTACTACTACGACGATTATTTCCAATTTTTTTTTTTTTATTACAGTTATTATGATTGTTTAAGCTATTGCTGTGCAAATTTTCAAACGACTGGACTGATTTTTTTTACATATTGGAAATTTTATCTCCATTTTATTTTACTGAGCCTGCTGACATTTAGATTATTAAACAAATATCCATAAGGAATAATTCTGATATGATTCAATCGAAATCTTAATATATATAAATCTCGTGTCACAATGTTTGTCCTCAATGGACTCCTAAACCACTTAACCGATTATAATAAAATTCGCACACCATGTGCAGTTCGATCCAACTTGAGAGATAGGATAGTTTATATAACAATTTACTAATTGGGAAAAAAATATTTCTTTTGAAGAGAAGCAGACGAAGTTGCATAAGTCAGCTAGTTATTATGTAAAATGTAACACTACCTCCCCAGCTATAAATCAAGGCTGCCAGTGTTTTTAAAAATTACAACTATAAATAAAAAAGTATGTTTAAGAAAAAGGTTTTACATATTGTCCTTATTACTTTCAGTGTTACATGAGGGCACTTTTTGAATACGACCCTAAAGAAGACACATTACTACCATGCAAGGAAATTGGTTTAGAATTCAAGAAAGGAGATATCTTACAAGTAAGTTAGTACAACAGGTTTAAAACTGTATAAATAGTTTATAATACTATTTCTGTACATTAATATGATTGAACATTAGGTGTCGGACCGTAAAGACCCCAACTGGTGGCAAGCAAGTCATGTGGAGAACCCTGAAGTTGTGGGATTAATACCATCCCCAGAATTAGAAGAAAGGCGCAAGGCGTATGTGCCACCAGAAGCTGACTTCGTTCATAAAATTAGCATTTGTGGTGCGAGGGTAAGTATATTCAGTTATATTTTAACATAGTCTGGAATTTCATAATAACAGATACACAATGCAGATTAAATGGGATTTTTTTTAAGACTAAAGTATTGTGAGCTGTATTTAAAAAAGTGTGTTTAATTTATTTATGTTCACCTCACTTAGTGTGCTATTATTTTTAAGAGGAGGTTCTATATTCCGCTGTATGTATTATTATTTTTTTACTACTTGTCTACAGTGAAGCCAAAAGATAGGATAATAGATTTGTGAGTTTATGTATGTTCCACCGTAGCAACCAAATTACTGTACCAATATCAATAAATGAGGTTGTCAATAGTTACATAAAAATGGGGTGGGTAGGGTTTACGGTATATAAATTTTAGAACGAGTATCCAAGGCTGCACTAACAGGTTCCTACCAAATTTGGCTAGGTAGGGCGGGAAACTCGAGCAGTGAAGGTGACCGTTGATGCGTATCTTAAAGGGGGCCTCCTTAAACCTACACCTAGGTCGTAAGTCCTGGGAACTGCTTTGAGTTTCTCCCTCTGCCACACGATGGACCCGGCACCCGCACGGTGAATCCATGGAGTGCTAAGAAGTTTGTCTCTGTAAGATAGTAAAGATTATAGTTTTTTAAGCTTTTGCTTGTTAATTAGGAATATTAATAATAGGCTTATCAATTATGGAAGAGCTATGCTCTAGCACAAATGGGCAGACCCAAACGAAGTAATACCACAGCCTCAGAAATTGGTAGTAAGCAATTCTTTTTACCCAAATGAGAACCTCCCTGCCTTTGCCCCTCGTTATATTTGTTATTCTAGTGTTGCAGGCGGCCATGGTAAGTTTCCATCAGGGGACTCGCCTATTCGACTGTAAATTAAAAAAAAGTCTCTTTGATATTTTTAATACTCCTGAAATGCCAAAAACAGGTCGACCACTAAGATGAAATTGTTCTATTAACTTTTTTTTATAAGTTTGACATGTTTTTCTATCAATCACCTATAACTGACTGACTGACTGCACGGTTGGCCGAGTGGTGTCAGCGGTCGCCATGCCGCTTGCTACTGCGCCAAGTGTCGTGGGTTCAAATCCCACGCGGTACCTACAACACTTTGTGTGATCCACGAATTGTTGTCCCGAGTCTGGATGTTCTTTGTGTCCGTTTCATGTATGTTTGTAAAGTCCCCCACGACACAGGATGTTTATTCCTAATGTGGGAGTTGTCTTTTTCAAAAAATAAGAAATAAGAAAACTACATTTTATGTTGCAATATGTGCTAAGGCAGTTCAAATATGATGGAGATAAACGCTGTAGATGGCGCGCATGTATGTTTTGAAGGTCGTGGCTCGAGTATGTGATAGCTGGGTCCCTTACGAACATTGTGGGTTAGTTTTCGTTGGGAGCACTAATTTTGGAAAAACGTGTGAGATGAACGTTCGAGACATTTCGACTGAACTCGGCATCAGTATTGGTAGTGTGAACACCTTCCTAAACTATAGGTACTTATACTTCCAGCAAAAATTCATGCGACCCCATACCGCGCGTTTCACGTCTGGTAAAATATCGGAATTGGGGTGGAAGGTACTAGGACACCCCTACAGTCCAAATTTATCAACACCGATGACAAGGTAGAGGATTTCGTGCGCACATGACTGTCCGAGTTGCCCAAGGAATTCTTCGATACCGGCATGTGTCTCGATCATATTTAAACTGCCCTCGTAGCATTAAGTTAGTAATATAGTTAATCAGTTAGTCAATTATAAATCTATGCGTAAATACCAGTTATAATTTGCATTGTACATAATCACTGTCTTTATTAATAAAAAAATAACAGCCTGTGTATTTATAGCCTACAATTATATGCCTGCGTCTCCGCCTGCCTGTATGTCGTTTATCGCGGTAAAGAGTAGCCAAGTCCCTCCCCAAGAATCAAAGTATCTTGAATGCCAAATTTAATCGAATTCGATGCAGTGCTTTAACCATGAAAGCGTAACAGACGGAGAGAGTTACTTTCGAATTTATAATATTAGTATTTTTTATGTCAAATACAATCGTTCAGTTACATTTATAGTAGTGAAAGTCCTTTGTTTTTATATTGATCACTGCGCATGAATCAACCGATTCTCACGAGTTCTAAACGAAAATGCTGACAACTGAATGCTTCATGACAATGCCCAGACGTGTCGAATAACAAAACAATCTCTTGAGATATTTTTACGTAACCTTATTGAAAGCATGACTCACAAAGGCAAGACCGTGTTTTAGAATCAAAGTATTGCAGTTTTTCTTCTTAATTTAAAACAACAAAACAAATAAATAACAAAAGCATTCTCATAAGAGAAACTAAATTTTGACTGCGGTTCCGTCCCGCGTGTATGTCGATTTCTCCAAGGCTCATTTTTTTTTTTTTTTATTGAATAGGGGGCAAACGAGCAGCCGTATCGCCTGATGGTAAGCGATTACCGCCGCCCATAGACACCCGCAACACCAGAGGCGTCACAAGTGCGTTGCCGGCCTTTAGGGGAAGGGGAGGGGGATAAGGTAGGGGTTAGGGTGTGGGCTCCGGTATGTGAGGACTCACTCGGTGAAACACAGCGCAAGCGCTATTTCACACCGGTTTTCTGTGAGGCCGTGGTATTACTCCGGTCGAGCCGGCCCATTCATGCCGAAGCATGGCTCTCCCACGGTAATTTCTTTACAGAAAATTAACCCAGCGGTTTAGCCGTGAAAACGTAACAGTATAGACGCTATTCCATATCTTTGTTAGCATTGTCATGTAGGTTAACATTCTTGATTGTTTCTATTTGTAAACTTTCTCATGAGTAATGCAAATATCTTTGTGAAAATTGTAACGGTTTCTACCTTAAGAATGTGTGTCAAAAAGTTAAGCGAAAGTTCAATTATTTTTCTAGATATTTATCTCAAACAATACAAACAGTAGGTATCTGTACTGTCTAAATTAATTGACTTTAACCCAATTTACGCGAAAAAAACTAATTCACTCGCGAAATCATTTATCCGTTCACTTTTCTTTCGAAAATCATGAGTCACTAATGCGAATGTTTTCAAGCAAGTTTCATAATATGGTCAACGTTACCCTATCATCGCATCAATATTGTTCCTTATGATCTTTATTTTTTTATGTATGAGCCTACCAAAATGACTCTACTCTGCCTGATGGAAAGCAAAAGTAGAATCCAAGAATGGTGGTCACTATAATCATTGCGAATACAGACAATGTTACAATGCAGCTTGGTGACCCACACCATGGCGGCCTTGTGATGCTTTTGCATCGTTCGGCCTTCGGTCTCGCATTGACCAACGAATCACGACAGCACGAATCATTTTACGTTGATCTTCATTGAAGCGATGACAGTTTTTAATATTTTAGTAAACGGTCTTAATTTAATTCAATAGTCGACGATAACAGTTATCAAATATAATTCACACTTTATTCCATAGCTTTGACTTTTAAAACATTATTGTACAGGATCCCTTTTGAAGTGGGTCCTGATAGTATAAGCGGCAATTGAGCAGTAGGGTCGTATGACGAAGTTACTAGACGCCACTCCCTAGATAAGGGCGAGGGAGATCTATAACCTCACTCAAGAGGTAAAAAACAATGAAGAAATGGCTAACACCTGTTTTCGGTATTTCGGATCCTTGCCTGTTTATATAATAATAATAATAATCATCATTTATTTGCCAGAATGTAGGTATACACAGTACGGTCTTAAATTTATACATGTCCCATATACATTCTACCAGTACATCCATGGTATGCAAATATTTGTAATGACATTGATTGAATTAAAAATTAAAAGTATATGAATGAACTGAACTCACATGCAATGTCAAAAATATATATACTATTAATACTATACTATACTATACTACTATACTATAAATATACTTCTTCTTCTTCAATTAATTCAATTAGAAGAAGTATATAAACAGGCAGGGATCACAAATACCGATTAATTAATCGATAATATTAATGTCTGAGGTTTCCAATTGGAAACCTCAGACATTAATATTTACTGAAATTTTGTAGTATCTACATATATTTAAATCGGCTTTCACCGTTATTCTTTAAACTGATATAACTTTTTTATTTACCAACCGATTGCAATAAAAAAAAACTAAATGTTAAGTGAAGTTTACCACAATATATAAGAGAAAACCGTATCCAAATTATTAGATTAGCGAGCACAAACAAACAGACAAATGTTCTTAAAATTGTTGTTTTTAATTTTGTTACGAGTACTTCATTAGTTTTTCTTCAATAAATTTAATGTGCAGACATTGACTTCTTAAAATATTATAAGGTACATATAGATTACGGAATTTTTAAAGGCATTGTATTTAACTGAACCATTTTTCCTCAATTTGATATAACACTGCGATGTAATTTTTAAAAAAACTTGAGTTGAGCACAATCGTGTTTTCAGATATCGAGAAAGAAAAAAAAGTTTGTCTATGAGTCTCGCTCAAGTGTGCAGTTAGAAGGTGCGGAGTTGGCGCTATATGAGGAGGTAGCTCGTACACCACCATTTTTACGTCGAGTTTTGGCAATGGTTGGAACCCGAGGGGTCGGCAGGCGGACCATCAAGAACCGCATGATACAGGAACATCCCGACAGATTTGGTGCTGTCGTTCCTCGTAAGTTAATAGATGTTGAGTTTATCCAAAACTACCATATTTCTATATAGATTCTGTAAATTCTAGAATGTAACAGAAACCTAATTTACTGTAACATAAATTTTCAAAATGCTCACTATCCATTCGCATAATTTTGTTTATCCTACTTATATTTGTGCATAATTTTTAGCATGTTCTTTTCAAATTCTTATAATATTTAAGGGTAACATTTACAGAAGTAGAAAATTAATTTTCGCAATATTATTAAAAAACAACTTTTGAGATGTAAGAGATACGTAAAATAGTGAAGACCTGAAATGTTACACACAAAACTAAAAAAATATTATGTCACTAACTTGGCCTATATTAATCATAATTACTATCATGTCAAAGCATATTTAAAAAAATTGGTGTTGCGATACGTCCGCTCGTTTGCCTTTACAATAAAAAAAAATCTCAAGAATGGGATTACTTTTCGAGAAAATGGATCAATCATCTTCGTACAGTAAAGCATTACTTCCTTGTAGATACATCTCGTCCCCCACGGCCTATGGAAGAAAACGGACAGTCATACTGGTTCGTTTCTCGTGAGGAAATGGAGCGCGATGCCCACGCTGGACGGTTCTTGGAATATGGAGAGCATAACGGACATCTCTACGGAACTCACCTTGATTCCATACGAGCAGTTATGAAAGAAGGTAAATCCCTTTTATGTTATTTTAAACTTTGAAGTCCCATTTCCTTTTCATATCCTACTAATATCATAAACGGGAAAGTTTGTGAGTATGTTTGCTGCTCTTTCACGCAAAAACTACTGAATGGATTTTGATGAAACTTTACAATAAAACACATAGGCTACAATGTATAAAGATACTCGCTTCGCCTCGGGGCGTTGCCCGCGGTTATTCTCGTACCGCAAGTAGCACCGCTGGGTTCAGCTATATTTTATAAATCTGCAGCCGGTCTACATTAGATTTAAATAATATCGGTTTATAAGTATCAGAAGGCCTAGTATGAGTACAACCTGTTCTGAACAGTAAATGGGTTCGGCGTTGTGATTGGCTCACACTTCAATACAGGTCAATCTTCACTTATCGCAAACTGAAAGCGATCACCTTGACGATCGAGTTTTTGTCAAAGAAACTCACACCAGGCATTCATATCAGGCGTAGAATGTTTTCAAATTCAAATTTGCAATAACTAACAAGCAACAAGATAAAAATGCAAGACACGAAAAACATATTTTTTGTATTTAATCTTTAGTGACACCTAACCTACTATTTATTGAGGGCGAACTGCTCTTACTTTAGTCTTATTACACGAACTGATTACAGAAAAAATAACTGTTGAAGCAAAACATATTTCAGTACCTAAATATCAATTGAAACAAGCAATTTATCAATACAAAACAATTCATTATCTGTTTATCCGAGTCCCGTCATACATATTTGCGCAAATATAACGGACGTGCTACATTTCACATAGGCTTTATGTTTGGCTGACATGTGTTATCTAACTAGTTTCTTGTTAATCTACCACAATACGCCTAAACTTCGGCCACTAAAAAACTGGAGTGATACCACGGCCTCACAGACAACCGGTGTGAAATAGCGCTTGCGCTGTGTTTCACCGAGTGAGTGAGAATACCGGAGGCCCATACCCCAACCCTCCCCCCACTCCCTCTCCCCATCCCCCAAAGGTCGGCAACGCACTTGTGACGCTTTTGGTGTTGCGGGAGTCCATAGGCAGCGGTAATCGCTTACCATCAGGTGTACAATCGCGTCTGCTCGTGTGCCTCCTACTCAATAAAAAAAAAAAACTTCGGTATGTTACGCGAAGCGACTTTTTTTTTTTTTTTTTTTTTTTTTTTTTTTTTTTTTTTTTTTTTTTTTTTTTTTTTTTTTTTACGCGGGGAATGCTTTTCGCACCATACCCTTCATGGGGAGACGAAGAGGGCGTGTGTGGGACTCCCGGAAGACCGGTCTACCCACTAAACCCCGCGGCGGCCTACCTCGGCAGTCAAGGGGAGCTCCAGGAACGCATCGGCGGCTTCTGGAGTCCCCTCTGCCGTACCCCATGACTGAGGTACATCCCAGGGTGACCAGAGTCACCCCCAGGGCGGTACGCTGTCACGCCTCACACCGTTTTAGACAGTAAGAGGCGGAACAACGACCCGCCCACGACGACACCCTCGGCCGCAATGCGGTGTCACCTTCCCGGGTCGTTTGCAGCGGCCACATTTCCCCTGCATGTGGCCGCAGCGACCCTTAGACGACGATTGGGGAGCTAGCGACCTCTACCACGTCCCCTTCGTCGCCTCCTTCGAGCGGGATCGGCCCTTTCCCGATCACGCTCTGCGGACTCCTTCTGGAGCATAACGTCCTCACAGAAGGAGACCGCGGCTTCCCATCCCTCACCACTCGCCAGCATTGCCGCGATCAATGCTGGCGGCGACAGGTTTTGTCCAATCTGTCCGACCAGGACTCGACGCTCGGACTCCCACGCAGGGCAGTCCTCCAGTGTGTGCTGGGCGGAGTCCCGTTCGGACCCGCAGTGGTGGCATTTTGGTGTGGCCTCCCGTCGTATTCGATTCAGATACTCACCGAAGCAACCGTGCCCGGTGAGTATCTGAGTCAATCGGTAGGTGACACAGTCGGTCCTTCCTATCCAAGCTTCGAAGCTCGGCAGAACGGCCCCGACAGCGCGTTGGCTAGCACAGCCCTGTATGTCGAGCCGTGCCTGCCAAGCCCGTAGAGCTTGCGTATGTGCGTTCCGCCGTAACATTCCGGGCTCATGGTCCGACGCTGTCTCTTCGTCACTCCGACCGGCAGAACGAATTTGGTCGTAGACCATCGTGTCCATGTCGGCCAGAATGTCGAAGGGTGGATATCGCGCCAGGACCGTCGCTGCCTCGTATGATATCGTACGGTAGCCCCGTACGACCCGTATGGCCATCAGCCGCTGCAGACTCCCTATTTGAGCCTTACAGCGGGGGGAACCCGCCAGATCCTTAGACCAGACGGGTGCCCCATAGAGGACCATGGATCGCACGACGCCCATGTAGAGGCAACGAACTTCTTCCCGTGGTCCCCCGAGATTGGGCAGCAGACGATGTAACGCCCCTGCTACCCCTCGTACTCGGGGGACTAGTCGCCCGAAATGCTCTTCGAAGCTCCACCGACTATCCAGGATGAGGCCTAGGTACTTCATGTACTGGCCCACCTGGATTTCAGTGTCATCTACCCGGAGGCGTGAGCTGGGTGGTTCCTGGCGCTTACGTAGGCCATGGAACCATATCGCCTCAGTTTTCTGAGGCGCTACCCTCAAGCCCAGCTGACGAATTTTTTCTACGACACATGCCACCCCCTGCTCGGCAAGCAGAAGCACTTCCTCAAAACTGGACCCTCTAGCCAATATTAAAGTATCGTCCGCATAGCAAACGACACTTAGGCCAGAGGGCAGACTGGTGCGAAGGACTGCATCATATGCGAGGTTCCATAACAATGGGCCCAATACAGAGCCCTGAGGAACCCCGCAACATACTTCCCTTTGATTTTCCATCCCGTTCCGATCGATAAACTTCACGGTTCTGTCGCGCAGATAGACCCCTATGATGATCCGCAGGTAGGGCGGCACCTCGTGGTATTCAAGGGCCGTCCTAATTGCTTGCCAGGGGAGGGTGCCGAAAGCGTTGACAATATCCAGGCTAACTGCCAACGCCACCCCCCCTGACTGGACTGCCGACTCCGACAGGGAACGGACACATCTGATAGCGTCCACTGTCGAACGCCCCCGTCGGAATCCAAACTGGCAGTCCGACAGATCAGGGCCTACTCGCGACAGGTGCCCGCTGATACGGTCAGAGATGACTCTCTCAAAGAGTTTCCCCGACTCGTTTAGCAGGCATATCGGTCGGAACGCAGATGGAGAATCTGCAGTCCTTCCTTCCTTTTTTAGAAGTACCAATCTTGCTTCTTTCCAGGCGAGGGGGAAGATACCAAGGCTGAGACACTCCGTAAAAATCTGCCTCAGTTTCTCTCCCAGTACCGACAGAGCTATCACCAACGCCCGACCTGGAACTCCATCAGGTCCAGGCGCGGTATTACGGGAAGCCAGCCGCCGTACGGCTCGATCCAGCTCTCCTTCCGTCACCTCACATCCGTCGGACCAGAGTTGCAGGTCCGATTGTGACGGAGGTATTGGGGGACTGTCCTGGACCCTTGGGAAGAGCGTGTCTAGTACTCTTCCCAGGAACTGCGGGTCCAGGGTTTCCGTCAGCGGAGGGACCCACGGTTTGAGCTTGCCCAATACCATTTTATAAGGTCGCCCCCATGGATCCCTATCCAGTCCCGCAATGAGCTCTTTCCAGGACCGAGCCTTGGCCTCAGCGATTGCATCACTGAGAGCCTTTACAGCTGCCCCATATTCCCGCCGTGCCCTGTCGATCTCCTCGACTGTAGCTCGCCGTCTTCTGCGGGCTCGAAGGTACGGGCGGCGCATTCTAGCGACTGTCGTTCGCAGCCGCGAGATCTCTGCGCTCCACCAGTACGCAGAGCCCTTTCTGGCTGGCATGACTCGGGGCATTGAGGCGTCACATATGGACGCCATAATGTTCCCAAACCAGGCCGCCAGCTCCTCCGGATCGAACGAAACCCTTTCCTCCGACCAATCCGCGACGTGGGATGCGGCTACAACCATCTCTCTGTTGAGCCGCTTAAGGGACCATCGTCGCGGAGGTTCTCTCTCCTGGATTGGGCGGCTAGGGCGGCAGAGAGACACATCAAATATAATGTGCCGGTGGTCAGACAGACTAACCACTTCCTCCGCCACCCGCCATCCCGATACCGTGTGTACTGCGGAGGGAGTCGCCCACGACAGGTCGACAATCGACTCACCCTGCCATCGTACACAGGTACTGACTGAACCTCTGTTTAGAAGTCGGAGGTCCAGTCCAGCCGCCCACTCCAGGATAGTTTCTCCCCTCGCGTCGTCTCGGGTATCTCCCCACTCCCTAGAATGGGCGTTGAAGTCACCCAGGACGAATACCGGACGAGAGGTGTAACTGCGGATGCAATTCCCCAACCCGTGCAGGTATGCCTCATATTCGGCTAGGCCGCGATTGGGAGAGAAATAACAGCCCACCACGACTGTTAACCCCCACTCCACTGCCACAAAGCCCGCACCCTTTCTCAGGAGAGAGCAATGGAGGCCTTCCCCACCAGGCCAGTATATGGCTGCTGTGCCATCGGTCGCCCCGAACCAACGCGGATGGTCCGGAATGGAATAGGGCTCTGCAATGACTGCTAGGGCAACCAACTGCTCCGCAAGCGTTTGAATCAACAGATCCTGTGCTGCGCGGCAGTGGTTGAGGTTGCCCTGGAGAATTCTTGCGTGTGGTGGGAATTCTAGGCCTCCATTTCCTCTCCCGTCGAGTTGCCACTCGAAACAGTCTGTCCCGATTGAGTAAAGGCGGGGCGAGCCCGGTCTTCCCCGCCTTTTTTCTTCTTCGGTGGGCAGCAGCTCTTGCTGCCCAATCGATGGTTTGCGGGCCGGCCATAGTCGGTGCATACCGGACACTTCGGCGCATCCGCTACGCAATTTTGGGCCTTATGACCCAATTCCCCGCAGCGGAAGCAGCGCCCACTCCTATCGGTGTGACCTGGGCATTTCACCTTGACGTGCCCCATTTCAAAGCACTTGTAGCATTGCAATGGCCGTGGTGCCAATGTTTCTACGCGAACTGATGCCCAGCCCACCCGGACGCGTCGGGCGGCCGCAACTTGACGTACTGCTGTAAGAGGACCCCGGACCCAAACTGTTGCCAACCGAGTCGCGGTTCTGCGTATCTCCCCGACCTTGATGTCGGACGGGGAGCAGCCACCCGCTTCAGCTATTGCCTTCGCAACCTCGGTGGGTGTGATGGATTCGTCTAAATCCATCACCCGCAATTCGGCCATCTTGCACGGACGCATAAATCGTGCATCCGTGTCGCCCATGACCTCGCGCAAACGTTTGGCTAGGGCGTCCGCTTTGAGAGCACTGTCTGGCCCAGGGACCTCCAGCACTAGGTCCCCCGTGAGCGCCTTTCGCTGGCGGACCCCACTCGTAATGCCTAGTTCCGCTAAACTTATGCGGGACTTTGCGGTCTGCATTACCGCCGCCAATGAGGTGCTGGATCCCGGAGGTACGTTGATAACAATGGCGGCATTGGTGGGGGGTCGCGGTAACTGCGGACTCTTCATCTTCGGGTTGAGAGTAGCCGCTGCGCCTTTACTTGCGGTTGTAGCCTTGGATTTTCTCCTAACTACGTGGGCCCAGGTACCTTCCTGCCTTGTTGTTGGTTCCGGCAGTGTCTCCATTCCCGATGTTAGCACTGTCAGGGGTGCTACAGAGGTCACTTCTTGTTGTGTTGTGGGTCCTTTTCTTTTCCTTTTTTTCTTCTTCTTCTTCTTTTTCTTCCCGGATAATGCAGGGAGCGTTGTGACAGCAGTAGCTGACTGCTGGGGCTCTGAAAGCCGTCCCTGACCTAGAGGGGGTCTAGCACCCCTCTCTGGGAAGAATCTCTCCATTAACCCAGACTGGAATCGGGCAAATTCTCGGTTCATGGCAACCTCGATCTGCTCCCAGTCCGGGTGATCCTTTATTGCGGAGTGGCCTGCTGACATGCTACTTGTCTGCTTTCGGATCCGTCCCGCTACCTTATTAGCTGGGGAATTACGTGGCGTAGCTGGCGACGGCGCCCCTGACTTTGACTGCGTAACGGATTGAGTCTCCTGTTGGAGATTCCTTACCTGGCTAGGCAGCTCCACTATACGATTCCGTGCCAATTCCTCCTCGTGCTCGCGGGAGACCGCCCGACTGCAGAGCTGCTTAACGCCGTCCTGCAGGGTCTGCAGAGCCCGGCGAATGGAGCTTATTAGTTCTGCCTTCGTGCAGCGGGGTCTGTCTAATATCTCCTCGACATCAGACAGACTAACCAGCATTTGGGCGCCAACATCTGCTAAACTCAGCTGATTTTCTACACTTCCACTATGTGCTCGCTTTGCACGACCAGACCCGTCTTCGGTATCATTCCTGCGCTTTCGAGACTGCTGGCGCGTTTCTCTCAGTGACCCTACTGAGCTATCGCTCTCTTCAGCTCGGTCACCCCCATCTAGGGGATGCGGAGTTATGGGTCTGGGGAAAGTTGTAACAAGTGATCGCGACCGATGCCGCAACCGCCTTTCCTCAACATCTCTCGCCTTCTCCTCTCTTGATATCGTTAGTCCATTTTTCATGCCAGTTTCATTTGAAGAATCGTCCGTTGTTTTGTTTTTAATAATTTTTTTTTCACTATCCATATCTAATCCCACGAGTATGGGGGAAATACAGTCCATCCGGGCGGTGCCCCCTGCACCCGGATAAGCCTATGTACTGTGGAGGTCGGCCGGTATCCACAGGTTTTTACGACTTAGCTGTCGGGTGTTATAGACTATCCTTGTCATGGGCCGGCCAATCAAGGCAAGCCCTCCGGCCATCAGGTTCTCAGCGTACCCTCTTGGAGCCATCAGTCAGGTCGTTGTTGAGCCCCTTTTGGTTACGAAATGCGAGAGGGTGGCTAGCCCTCTCTCACAGACGGTAACACTCAAGTGCCAGCCTCTCTGACCTATTCGCACTCCAATACGCCTTCAGCTAGAACAGAGGGACGTTTAGAGTGCGGCATGACATCTGTCAACGTCACGTCTTTCACGGTAGTCTTAAGTTAGACTCCGCCGTCCGTCTTCGATCCCATTTCGTCTGGAGTCTCACTCTGGGCCAATCCGGCATGAGTAGCTCTACCCGGCACAGCCCCAGAGATCATTGACCCACGCAAGCCCCACCACGACGACAACGTAGGAATACATTGGGGGGAAAACCCAACGTACCTACTAGATAATATAGGGTTCAAACGACCCGTAATGATTGCCAAAGACTGCTCTAGGGGCCTCACAAAAAGAAGGCACGTGACTGAAACTAAGATGATTAACAAAAAAATAAATAGCAATTTTTATAACAAGTAAAGTCTGAAACAAGCAATCTACAAAAATTGAGAGACAAACAACTCGAACTCGAAAATAAGCTGTATTACCTTGTCATTTATTCTACTACTGGCTGGCCCACGCAACCTCGTTTACGTGTCCTATTGCCCGTAGCGTAATAATTTACCCCTTGTAACATTCTTCATTGGTTCTCCGCTCCTATTGGTCTTAGCGTGATGATATATATATATATATATATATATATATAATGCCTATAGCCTTCCTCGATAAATGGGCCATCTAACACTGTAAGAATTTTTCATATCGGACCAGTAGTTCCCGAATTGGCGCGTCCAAGCAAACAAACAAACACTTCAGCTTTATATATGAGTTGATGCTTCTTCTGCATTGAAGGTTTGTTTGCATTAAGGATCGAACCAAGTGCGCGATTGGAGTAGCCTATGTCCACAACTTGACTGCGATAGGCTGATGATGGTATAAGTTGATGTTAGGATTTATGGGGTTTCAGGAAGAGATTTATATATTAAATACCAAGAACGATCTTAAAACTTCTTCATTCTTCTTCTTTTGATGAAATGGCAACCAGCCGGATCACTCGGATCAGCTATTTCTGCCAACGTCAAGTATTTACAGCCTTCAATTCTCAGTCTTCGAGTCTTCAAGTCGTCGTCGTGATGAAATTAATGATAAAAAATATATAAAATGTGGATGACGTGAAATGGGGACCGTCTTTCCAACAAAAACACGATCTCCAACTTCTTTATTAGATGTATAAGATAAAGACAACCGTTCGACATTGATTCAACAAGAAAAAGGCGGGCATGAGATACACACATCTCTTAAATAAAATGACGTTAATATTACACATTTGTATCACGTTTCGTTTCATTGCTTTTACAACAGTTGAAATCAACTTATTCTCTTTCCAGGCAAAATGTGCATCTTGGACTGTGCTCCTCAATCTCTTAAATTGCTGCACAACAGCGGGGAGTTTTTACCGTACGTTGTGATGTTGGCAGCCCCAGGCATCGAACAACTCAGGAACCTCACTTACGCGTCCAACCGCAACTTGACGGTAAGATACTTATTACCTTTCGAAATGATGATCTATTTTTGTAGCCAATCAGGAAGGAGAAGACATAGGTACATACCTATTTTGATGACGTAAATGTGCTAAACGATAGAATAAAAACAGCTTATTTTTTACGTAGTACCTAGCGATTACTTTCTTTAAGACAATAAAAAAATTTAGAGTGAAATTCAGCATGTTAGAATATAGCGATAATATATGCTCGTTCATAGTGTGACGTTTCGCCATTATTTTTTAAGGATCCATAGCTTGCAATAGAAAAAAAATAAGACATTTTAATATAATTTAGATGGCATGCAATACCGACATTTGTTATTTAAAAAAAGAATAGATTAAAACAGTAATAAATATTAGAAGTAGTGAAATGCCGAATCGTGTATTTTTTTTATAATTTATTAGATTGTATTGTGCATTGACCTATTTGTGCATGTGTTGTGTAGTTTGACAGGCAGAGCTCCATCCGCTACAGTTCAAGGCGTGCGCGCACTCTTGAGTCACTGGCGTCACTCTACGAGGTAAGATTGTTTTTTTAGGTTTAGTTATTTTTATCACATTTGACACTATTACTGCTGTGATAACATGATCTAAATATATCTCTCAATTATTAATTATCAATCGGGCATTGCATCAGAAATTAAAAATGAGGTCTGTTTAAAATAGTTTATGTGATACAAATGTGATGATAGGTATATCCATATACCTATTTTTTTATGGAATAGGGGGGCAGACGAGCAGACCTATCGCCTGATGGTAAGCTATTACCGCCGCCTATGGACACCCGCAACACCAGAGGCGTTACAAGATCGTTGCCGGCCTTTGGGGGATGAGGAAGGGGATGGGGTAAGGCCTTCGGTATCCTACACCGCCCCGCCGCAAACCCCGGTGGGGGTGGGGTGACGGCCCGAGGGGGTTTCCACACGTAAAAACAAAAAAAAAACATAAAAGGGGGCCTTCGGTATCCTCACTTACTCGGTGAAACACAGCACAGGCGCTGTTTCACACCGGTTTTCTGTGAAGCTGTGGTATCACTCCGGTAGAGCCGGCCCATGCATGCCGAAGCGTGGCTCCCCCACGGTAAATTCTATTGCTGCATGATGTGGTGTACCCTTTCATATCTGACGTGATCAAATGCAATGTTTATCATTATTTTTCTATAGATAACTTTTTGTTAAGATTACGATAAGTGCTTGCCTTTAAACTTTATTAAATTACATATTTATTATTTCTGCATGTTATTAACGCAGTTATTTTTACTGTTTTTGGAATTGCAAGTAATAATGACTCTATAAGTAGAAGCAGTCAAATTAACAGTTTAACGTATATCTATTGTCAAACAGGAAGAAGATATGAAGCAAACCCTGGAAGAGAGCGCCCGTATTCAACGACAAAACGAAAAGTATATTGATCTCGTCATTACCAACAGTAACACAGATACGAGTTACTCTAAGATAATGGACGCCTTGCATTCGCTATCCACCGACCATCAGTGGGTTCCTGTCAGTTGGATTTACTAGCACGCAGACTACACAACCAGCAATTCTATTTAGCGGCATTAAATACGCAAACGCCTTTTAGGTGTGACCGGGAAGACTCGTGTCTGCCCGCTCAAAAATAAGAGCATAAAAGTTTTTTAACATATCCTAGCTTTTCAACTATGTAGTCTTAAAAAACTTAAAATTAATCCCATCGCAAAATTTATAGATTGCCATATTTAAGCGACTCACTAATTTGTCCTTTAAGCCTAACATTGTTCAATCACTCGTGTTCAAGCAAAGCAATATTCCATTTAAATTGCGTAATGTTGCCAGCATTAAAATGCCTTGAACTGTATGATAAAAAACATTGTACCTACGTATATAAACTTATTTATAAGACTAAACATCACATAGTTTTAATAAAAAGCTTTTTTTAAATTTACTATTCAGTATTTTACGACAGCCATTTCTATGACATATTTCTTAAGAATTTACATAATTTTATATAAAAAAAAAATACAATTGGACCGAAAAATTTATAATTTAACAAGTGTTTTAGTTAGATTTCAATCTTTTTATTTTATAACTATAATCAGATCACACACAAATTATTATTTTGATGTTTTATCAGTAGATAAATGACACAAAAATGGCTTAACAAAAAGTTTGAATATAGAATTATTATTATTTAGGTGAATTTAGGAAAAGAAAGTGTAATGTATGCAAAATGTGCCACGAATGAACTTCACTATTAAACAGGTTAGCTATTTGTTGAAATAAGGCATTCCATAATTTACTCTAAATGTTACTTCTTATCAATTTGTTACCACTGACATACCAAGGCAATTTCTACAAAATTATTAACAAAGTGCAGTTAAAAAAAAGTTGCTATAAAAATAATGTAAATCTACCCCCATGTAAGAAAAAACCGTAAATTAAAAAAGCAAATATGTAGTTAAATTCTTTCGCAAAATTAGTTTGACTGTAAATGAGATTCCCGCCTAAGGTACAACAGCGTCTTTATTTTCTAGATATAAGTCTTATAATTATATAATGTGCAACATAGGCCTAAATTAATTAAGAACATTTTGTACTATTTCACTGTTAAAATACTTGCTACAAAGCTCATAAAGTATTTAATACTGTAAGCACTGCGATTTAAAGTATTTGCATTGTTCTGGTACCACTGCCGGCAAAAACAATTTATTATAATTATGAATTAAAGCTTACTTAATGAGTAATGTTATATACTTCTTGTATTATTGGAAAGTATTACATCACACTGATACATTATCACATAATTTTATTGTGTTTTATATGCGGAAATATATTATGTTTACAATTTTACCATTTCTACATTTTTTTATACAGGCAGATTATTTAAATATGAATAAGTTTTGTTTGGCAAGTTAGCAATATTAAAATTTTAAGTATTATTAATTTTATATATTATAAAATCACATTTACTTTTTTTACAACAGTTATCATAGATTTTAGTACAACCTGTTGGAAATATCTGCGAACCTGGCTTAATGATGTAACGCAAACTAGAGAGTTAATATTTCACTGAACAGAGAAACAATGAACAAGAATGAGATTACCAAAGCAAGAATAATACACGTCAGTTGGCGCTTTCGTTGCCAACGGTACTGGCTAGGCGAAGGCGGGGCGATGCGTGGGGAAGCGAGAGGTGAAGCGCATTCCAGCCGGGTGCGCAGATATTTCTAACGGGTAATAATATGTAGTATTTATACATTTGTGTGAAGTGCAACCACCTGGTTTAGAATTAAGGGGTTTCAAGGTCAGGTGAATCATAGAATACACAAATATGCAGGTCGAGCCTAATTATGGTATTCTTAAGCTTCAGATATTCTAAAAAAATCTGAAAGAGTTACAATACAAGCTTACACACTGATAATCTGTTTAAATATTATAATTTTTTGACTTGATGGATGGTATTCTGTCGTTTCACTACTGCACCGATATACCCAAACCCTTAGATTAGAAATTTGGAATTGCAAGAGTTATCCAAAGAATTGAGCGCTGTATGTCAAAAAGTAATTCGCTACGGTCCTTAAAATGTTGCTTGATCTATGATATCTTGATAGATGGTTTCGTAAAAGACAAAGAAATTTTAAAGCCATTTTATTTTTTATCATCTATATTTTCAATCATTCATTGCCAGTTTTGTCACGGATGAAGTGCCTGAAGTCTTAAGATACCTCGTAAGTTCCAAAAGACACTAACAACTGACAACAGTTACAAATATCAAGCTATATTATAAGAACTAAAAGTGTGATTACGTCACAGCAACCATTTATTGAAGATTGATACTTGCTTATATACTTTAAATGAAATTTTGTGAATTTAGCATATATTTCATTATGAATCTCACATTCCGTCCATTTTATTTTGTTATTTAGCTGTATAAATTTATTGTGTCAGGAAATATTTAATATACATTATGTAATTATGTGCTTTTTTTTATTTCATGCTTTAAATATTGCAATAAAACTCTGTGCTGCTGTACTTGATTATTTTATTAGTTTTTGTTCAATAACACATTCAATTTCGTGAGTTATTGTGTGATTAAATTGCCTTGCAAGTGCTCATATTGGCTGAAACTTCTAGGGTTTCTAATTCAAAAGATATTAAGCTGTTTAAATTATTTTTGAAAGATATTTCTCTTTAGAAAAAGCATTTTTCTGTCTTGCATCGTTCTCGAAGGTGTCGTTTATTGTAACGTGTGGCGCGAAGTGTTCTTGTGATGACGAACCGAAGTCTTAAATATATTAGGGTCGATATGATTCAAACCAGTTTCGCTTCCAACCGTTATTAAGGAATTTTCAGATTCCGATTTGTCGAGTAAATGTGGCGCAAGTAGTAAAAAGAGTTGCTGCAAAAAAACATTTCTCATTCAAAATCATTTGACGAAAACACCAGCAACATTGTTGATATTCAATATAATAATATATCACTTTTTCGTGACTAAGCCCTCATTAAACAAATAAAGAAAAAAATATATATCACTTTACACCAGATGCATTACAAGGTAAGCTTAAAATTAGGGAAGTACAAATGGCGGCCTTATCGCCCGGAGGCAATCTCTGGCAACCATTGGATGGAGAGAAAACATGAATAAGAGAAAGTGTTGGGTAGTGTCCAGTGTAAGAGTAGGAAAGACGAAAAATAAAGTAATAAAGATTATAGAATACCGTTATAGTAATACATAGTGTGGGTATACATATAAGATGGTACTGAAGAAAAAAACTAAGAAAAAAATAATTTTGTTTACTAGAGGAGCATGCTATATGTTGATTGGAAGTTCAACACCAGAACCACAATTACTCAATTGATTTTTTTCTGACGATAAACGTAAAACATTAAATACATACATCTAAATAACTTGACACATGGTATGCTACCACATAGTAGGTGCTTTTAAATAAATTAATAACGAAAAAAAAATGTTCTTACTTCAGCCCAAGGTATTAATGGTAAATTAGCAAAAGCAGCTTGCCACCCAGGAAGTCCCAAGTGAACTAACGCCATTCGAAAGTATTGCGTGAAAGAGTCTGAGAGCCAACCCCAAGCGCCTTCGCGTGTTACTAGCCACACAGACCATGCGTTACCAGTGTACACTAAACAAATCTGTAAAATAATAAAGAAGCTCAGCTCATCAGTATTTTCAGTTCATTTACGACAAATGCAGAAATATCAATTTCTTCATTTTTTTATCGATTTCAAACAAGGAGGCAGTTCTCAATTCGACTGTATTTTTTTTATCTTTGTTACCTTAGAACTTTCGACCGGGTGAACCGATTTTGATTATAATTTTTTTAGTTGAAAGCTGGTGTTTCCCTGGTGGTCCAATTCTTGAAGACGGTCTTTTTAAATTTTTCGTTATATTGTCGGTACCTACTAAACACATGATCGTATATACCCAAAAACAAGAAGCTGTACCACATACACCAGAGATTAGTCATAGTGTTAATGGTACAAACCAACTTTAAACTTGTACAACAGAAAGTTAAATTTAATCGTATTTATTATTTAGTGTCGTTTTAATTTATAATGTCGAGAATTCTATAATTCACGTTGTAAAACTATTTGATGTAAATAATTAAATTACTCAACGCAATATGGTCCTTCGAGCCGGATGACTTTGTTTTAATTTAAAAATTAAAATCTTCACGATCGTCAATAACTCAATGACAATGAATGAATATATTCCTCGTTGTATGTGGAAATTGCCATAAAGTCATCCCGACAGAAATTTTCACCAATGTAACGCCGAAAATAAGTTCATGTGAAATAAAGTCACACTAGGGATTGCTCTCATTCAAGCTTACTCCTTTGTTAATATATCAATACTCTCTCAAATTTCTTACCTTACCAATGGTTCTGCATGTATCTAATTCAAATACTTTACTTTTGGTATTCAACACTGGTCGCGGTCCATTATTTTGTCTAGTAAGTGAGAAATCGAGAAGATCTTTTAGCCCCGGGGCAAGGTATAACTCACTTAGGGAATTTACATGAATTGAACCAACTGGTAAAATTTCATCCGCTGAAATAAAAAAAAATTATATATCATCGACTGCACGGTTCTCCTAATAGTTTAAGCGCTCGCCACGCCGTTTTTTACTATGCCAAGTGTGGATTCAAATCCCACATGGAACAACACTTTTTGTGATCCACAAATTGCTGTTCTGGTTCTGAGTCTAGATGTTCTTTGTGTCCGTTTCATGTGTTATATGTTTGTAAAGTCCCCGTGACACAGGAATGTATATTCTTAATGCGGAAGTTGTATTTTTTAAATATATATAAATAAAATGCGTCTCGCGTCTGCAGTGCAGTACAGTTTGAGCTATAGTGCGACAAATATCTGAGTGATATACGTGATACTCAGACACCTCGGCGATCATTAAGTAGGTACTATTGTTCCAAGTTATTCTTTTTTTAACAGTGTTTATAATAAAGTGTCTTTTACACGTTAGAGGGCTTATTTCTCAAATTCGTTGAACTCATAATAGTAATTATTTTTATGAAAAATTGTGTTTTTTGCAAGTTTTTAGGTTATATTTTTAGGTTTTTATAACACGTAATAATATAATAAAAGATTTTTGCATAACAGAAAACCTGAAAGAAACCGTTATCGTTATTGTAACCAAAACGTTTGTAGCATTAATATCATTTATTACATAATACATTACATATATACTTGTTTACTCTTTTTGTTTACTATGTAAGTGTATTTAGATTTCTTTACTTCAACTCCAAAATCTTGTGTGCACAGGGCTCCAACTTAGCTTAAGATGGTCCTGGAAATGAGTATGAATGGAAGTTTGTTTATCACACCTCAGGCCTCAACTCAACAAAAGTAAGTAAACGTTGTAGGTAGTATTAAAGATCATACAATAGATGGATAATATTAAACCAATGTAACCTGAATACTTGTAATGCCAGGTGAGTTTAAATCCATCCGTCGATGCATAAAAATTTCTTAAATCCTCCGGCAGAACCGCTGAATGACGTTGTTCCCAAGTTGTGAGAGCTAAACGATCGCAAGGGGATCTGCGTTCAACATTAACATCGCATATACGGGGGTCAGCCTCTGTAACATAGTAATTTAATATTTTTAAATCAATACTAATATTATAAAATTCAAAAGTCTGTTACGCTTTACTGCGATAACCGATATACACTGCTTTTGCCCGAAAAGCTAGTACGAAATATGTTTATGTAAAGTGAATACAAACTACATCGTATATCTATAATAATACAACTGGTGCACTTCACATAAAAGGTTTATTATTTGCTTTTTAGGTTGTTTATTGGCTGCTGTAGCACAGTCGTCAACGATTCTAATTATAATTAAAAGCTAAAACAAAAGCAAAATGTAAATAGTTTAAGAGAAACTGTAAAACATATGATGAGAATAAAGTATTATTTTATTATTGTTATTAATCTTTTTCGAATAGCCTTGTACCATAAAGTTAAAATTCAGATTAAAAAACTGATACCAGCTGATAACTGTCATTAGTGTCATCTGATCGGCACACCACTCGGCGGTCGTTGTGTTTTAGTCGTTATAACCTTATGAAAAAGCATATTTATTTAAAACTGCTATTTTAGAAACATTATGGCCAATGTAATGGCAGGTGTTTGCGCAATTAAAGAAGAATTTATTATACCACGTCCGGCTAAAACCAATAATGTCGATGAAAATACTTCCAAACGTAAGCTTAGTGATACGGACGAGGTTGATAATAGCGTAGATACCAAGAAGAGTAAAACGGAAGATGATGAAAAAAATTTAACAAGTAAAAATAAAAAGAGGGGACAGAACAAAGCGCGTCCAAAAACATTTCACAACAACAAAGAATCCAAACCATGCCCATCTATCATTACTGCTGTCTCACAAGATACTTTAAAACCATGTGAATATAAAAATTGCAAGTATATCCATAATCCAATGGATTATTTAAAGTCAAAATCTAAAGATTTAGGTGAAAAATGTCATTTATTTAATCTGAGAGGTCGGTGCTCAAGAGGAATAGCTTGTCGTTTTGGATCTAGTCACATTACCCCAGAGGGGTATAACATCATTGATGAAGAAAAAGTCAGCCAATGGAAAGAAGACACAAAAAATACAATCCAACCATCTCTTCAGACATTACTTCAGAAAAGAAAATATAATTTTAACTTTTCTGAGACACTTGTTAAGTTCATGGACAAAAAGAAGAAGCCAGTCCAAAGCCAAAGTACTGAAAATTCAGAGTCCTTAGAAAAACAATCTGAAAACAATCCAGACCAAAAAACTAATAACAGCGGTGCAATCACAGATGAAGATTTGATTAAACTATTGCCTAGAGAAAGGAAAAAAATCGATTGGCAAGATAAATTATACCTTAGTCCTTTAACAACTGTTGGAAATCTTCCATTCAGGAGAATCTGTAAAGAGTTTGGTGCAGATATAACTTGCGGAGAAATGGCTTTATGTGAATCATTACTCAAAGGTCTAAAACAAGAATGGGCTCTTGTCAAAAGACATGCATCTGAAGATTTATTCGGTGCACAAATATGTGGGACCAATATATACCAAATAACTAAAGTGTCACAATTACTCCAGGAGAATACTGAACTTGATTTCATCGACTTAAATTTAGGTTGTCCTATTGACCTAATATACAAGAAAGGAGGAGGAAGTGGTATGATGCACAGATTGTCAACATTAGAGGCTTCTGTCACCTGTGCTTCTAAATTACTAAGTATTCCATTCACAGTTAAAATGAGGACTGGTGTTTATCAAGACAAGAAAATAACACACACTATTGTACCAAAGATGGCTGATTGGGGAGCTTCGCTCATTACAATTCATGGTAGATCAAGAGAAGCGAGGTACACCAGGTCATCTGATTGGGAATATATTGAGACTTGTGCAAAAGCAGCGGCACCTTGTCCAGTTTATGGTAACGGCGACATTCTGAGCTATGATGACTATATTAATAGAAGAAATATAGCACCAACGGTACAGGGAGTAATGATTGGAAGAGGAGCCCTTATAAAACCATGGATATTTACCGAAATTAAAGAACAGAAAGTGTGGGACATTAGCAGTAGTGAAAGATTTGATATTCTTAAAAAGTATACAAACTATGGACTGGAACACTGGGGCTCTGATATGCAGGGAGTTGAAAACACACGTCGATTCCTACTTGAATGGTTATCCTTCTTATATAGATATGTGCCTGTGGGCTTATTAGAAAAACCGCCACAAAAAATTAATGAGAGACCACCAACATATTTTGGCAGAAATGACTTGGAAACATTAATGGCTTCAGGCAACTGCGCTGACTGGATAAAAATTAGTGAGATGTTATTAGGTCCTGTACCAGAGGGGTTTATATTCTTGCCAAAACATAAAGCTAACTCATACTGATAAAGTTATTGAGATTGTACCTTGTTGTATAAAAGTAAATAAATTTTTAAGATGTTATATTATAATCATTTATTTGTAATACTAACCCAAGATCTTGGTTACTCCTAGAGTAATGTTTTCATAAAAAGAATCCTCTGACACCAGGTCAACACAGAATGTCATATTTATTAAATCAAAAACACAATTTTACCTATAATGAATTTGATGCAATGTTTATTATATGCATAACATAATAAATATGTCAAAATATTCATAAATTCCTGTTTATGCAATATTTGTAATTTACAAGAACTAAAGGACAAATTACTTAAAATGTGCTGCCATGGTAACCATCAATATTAGACCACGTTCAGACGATCGTTGGCCGCGCGTCGAACACTATAAGATTTTGAAATTACAGTTTAATGGCGATTCATTCATTTAATTTTGTATAAATTTAAAATAGTGTGTCAACGCGTTTGTGATTATTGTTACAGCCGTCCATTGGTGGTAGTAGCCGTAGTAGCCCACCTCCACCATCATCCAGTGTAACTAGCTAAGATCTGTGTCCTCCTTGAACTTGAACTAGCGGGCTGGGTCCCCGCAACCCGACGACTTTAATGCGCTTATTTTGCATGGTGGGTCGGCATTATTAGTATCGCCCGACTCCGCCCTGTGGATGGTCAACTTGCGTAGCCCCTCAGCGTTACTCCGTCCCTGCGTACGATTACCCTTGGGTGGGTACCGGGGTCGCGTCTGTTACAGCAGCAAGTCGCTTCACCCTCTCCCTGCGACGCTGCTATTTGTTTTTCGGCACAGGGCAAGCCGCACAAGAGGAAATAGATGGGGGTTGGGGCGCCGGAACTGCGCGTTTCGCCTTCTTCCCCTTTCTCTTTCTGTCATGGTGACGTGCCAGACGGACAAGCTAGGGTCCATGGATGGGTCACTTCGTTGGGACGCCGTCCCCGCGGTCTGCTCCAGGTTGGTGGGCCTGTACTTGGCCAGCGGATAACTTAGCGTTGGGAGACCTGAACACCGGTCTGCCTGTGGCTTTTCTGCCCCCCGCGGTTGATTTTGTCTTCGGTGTCGGTACCGTGGTGGCGCCGACACAAGACTGTTTGTCCTTAAATTACTGGGTGTCTTGTCCAGCTGCTGCTGTACCGTCCACCTTTGGGTTTTAATTGGGAAAATTATCACGCTACGGGCAATAGGATACGTAAACGAGATTGCGTGAATCAGCTAGTAGTAAAAAATAAAATTCAATTAATGGTAAAAACTTTTATTTCGTTCACATTACACAGTATTTATCACACTATATTAAGAGATACATTGTATTAATCAAAGATCTATAAGTAAATTTACGAAGTATTTTTTAATATGTAAGAATTGTAATAATACTAGCTTAACATAACATTGTTAACTTATGAAACTTGACGATTACAACAGCAGTTCATCAACAACCTCTAACAGTCCACAGCTGGACAGAGGCCTCTCCTTAGAAAGGAGGTTATAGCCTACTATACCACGCTAGCCAATAGTAATTAAATGTATGTAAAACCCCTTGAGCGTTCATTTTTTGCACAAGCAAAAATTTCTGACCATAGTTTATCAGTTGAACCATGGAAACATTTCATTACCTGCAGTCGTGCAATTTGCGACGGGCAATTTGCTTTTCTATGGTTCTAGCAATAGGAGTACGAAAAAGTAACATTACCCATTGTTAATTCTGCAGAGACCTTATGCAATTGGCATAAACAGACTCTCCCTTGAGTAGTTAACAAATTTCAATAAATGTTGCAAAAGAAATAAAAAGAGTATAAAGTAGAAAATAATGTAACCGTTGACGAAAACACGAAAGTATGAGTGGATTATTCATATAGTAAGGATTATACACAACAAAAATGTTACATTTAAATATGTACTCAAAAATACGCTACAAATTTAGTAATCAAACTCTATAACCTTCTGAAAGACCTTGGCCTGTCGAGATCTGCAGTAAGTTCTATTTTAGAACGAGTATCCAAGGCTGCACTAACAGGTTCCTACCAAATTTGGCTAGGTAGGGCGGGAAACTCGAGCAGTGAAGGTGAGCGTTGATGCGCATCTTAAAGGGGGCCTCCTTAAACCTACACCTAGGTCGTAAGTCCTGGGAACTGCTTTGAGTTTCTCCCTCTGCCACACGATGGACCCGGCACCCGCACGGTGAATCCATGGAGTGCTAAGAAGTTTGTCCCCCCTCTTATTTTTTTAATTAAACATGTATACTTTCAGAGTTGCTTGCTTCTTTTAATTTCGTAAACTGAGCTTATCATATTACGCAGTACGTGTTTACACAACCCAAGTTTTTACAAAATATCTATTCAATAAATTTAAATATTTTGTTTTATTTCTGAATTTTAAATATTACAAAACATGGTATAAGTGTTGAGAGTGTGGCTTTATAGTGTATTGTGTACTAATTGAATAAGCACAGATTTCGGTTGTATTGCACTAACAAATACACTTTAAGTAAATACAACATGGAATGAAAATTTTATAATGTCTGTGTCAAAACTTATGTAACTACAAGGTCTTAATCGCTAAGATAAATTTAGTTTAACGTCTCCTGCGTCGACGAGAGTCCCCATTATATCCATTTTCTGTAAAAGAATAAAAATTAGGTTTATATAAATAATAATGGTTTAAATTATTTTTCACAAGTCACTTTATAGCACAATGTATATAATAAGTAATATTTCAACTATATTGAAGTTGAATATAACAATTAATATCTAAATACAAGAATGTTCGTTTTAGATATGTCACCACTGCGACATATCTTAGCACAGTTATTGTGAATTGTTAAATAAGGTGAGTTGGCATTGGTTTGAATATAACAAACCTCAGTAGTATTCATCGTCGGCGATTTCTCTGGCGGTCATTATTGTACCCCGCGGAGCCATTTGCCAGCGCACCGTTGGGATCAGCCGGCTCTAAACCGACTGCGTAAGGCCTTCCGGGGCCCATGTTTTGCGGTCCATAATAATCCATTTTATAACTTGTATCATTGTAACCCTGGCCGTTTTCGTTTCTTTGGAAATCCTGCTTATTTTTGGGCCCATAAGACCCGAAGGCGGTAAAATTCGCACCCTGCGGTCCTACGCCGTCGCTGCCATTTTGAGGGAGCATGCGCGGCAATAGGCTCCCGTGAGGTACTCCGAGACCGCCAGAGTTGTAGCCACTGCCAGGTTGACCAAAGCTGCTGCCGTCGGGGCCACCGAGTCCGGCGGACCCAAGTCCAGGTCCAGAGGACCCAAGCCCTCCAGACCCCAAATCCGAGTCGTCGTAATCCCGTCCTCTTCCGCGGCGTCGTCTATCACGACCTCGCGAGCGAGAGGGCGGCGCGTCCGACATGAGCCCGCCAGAGCCGAGCCCGCCGCCCGAGCCAAGTCCTCCGCCCGAGCCGAGCCCACCGCCTGAGCCTAGCCCGCCGCTCGAGCCTAGTCCTCCGCCAGAGCCAAGCCCGCCACCTGAGCCGTGTCTGCTGCCAGAAGGGCCTGAGCCCAGTCCTCCGCCAGAGCCTAGGCTCGCAGCTGAGCCGAGACCGCCGCCGCTCGAGCCGAGCCCGCCTAGGCTGGATGAATGCCCGCCAGAGCTGCCGAGCCCGCCTGTACGAGCTCCGCGTTTTCTGGAATCTGACTCGTGGCCATTTGATCCAGGGCCCCTTTGCTCGTGATTCTCGTTAGTCGAAGAATCGTTGGGTGGAGGGGGAGGTGGTGGAGGAGGTGGTGCTGTCCATGCGCCAGGTGGAAGCATTGGTGGTGTAGAGAAGTTAGGTAGCATCATACCATACTGATCAGGAAAAAAAGGTGGCATAGCAAAGCTTGGACCACTCATAGGAGGTGGAGCGCACATGCTCATTTGGGGATTAATCCCCATTAACGGAGGAATTTGACCAGTTTGTGGAGGATAATTTGTGTTAATATTATTGGGTAAATTATTATTACTAGGTACAATAACTACTTTATCTGTTTGATTGGTACTATTGTTTGTAGGAGGAGTAGAAGGACCTTTGGCGACTTGACAAGAAAGTTGAGGACCAACAGGTGTGGGTAGAAGTGGTTTTGGTGTGGGTAGAAGAGCTTGGGGCGCCTGTTGTAGGCCTGAATCCTTATTATCCTTCTGTGGGCTGCACTTGCCTGAGCGAGATCGGCTACGCGAACGGGAACGGGACCTCGAATGACTTCTCGAAGACCTGGATGATCTGCTTCGCGACGATCTAGAAGAGCTGTGACGTCGACGCCGACGGTCACGTGATCGAGATCGTGTACGGGAACGGCGACGACGTGAACGGGAGCGTGAGCGAGAGCGTCGTCCTCCTCTTCGATATCTGCCACCGCGTCCTCTATGTCCTAAAAAATAAATTATCACAATATTTGGTATTGTAAGTTCTACCACATGAAAAATTAAGTGATTAGACAGAGTTACTTTGAATACTAGTTTAATTTGACCAAACTAATGAAAAACCACAAAATTTTCACTCAATATTGGTATTTACATCTAAAAAAAAATTTATTCAACATTACTCAACACTTAAAAAAAATATTGAAAAAACTTTTGGGTATTTTTTGTGTTGGGAAAATAAACTACATATCTCGATTAGATTTTAATACCAAAAAACTGTAAAACTGTTCTCAGCTACCCAAAGTTACTTGACACATTTACTGGAATCACTACTCACGTCGACCTCCTCCACCTCCACGTTCTGCTAGCTCTTGCAATTTAGGATTGACTACTTGCTTTGCTTCTTTCAGGACAGAAACCAAATCTGCCGCTTTTGCAGCATTGGATGGAGTGAAGAATGTGTATGCTGTTCCAGTTTTATTAGTACGCCCAGTCCTTCCGATACGATGCACATAATCTTCAGAGTTGCTGGGGTAATCAAAGTTGATGACGAACTTAACATCGTCAACATCTGAAAATAGGCAGGTTAATATTAATCTTTGAAAAATTAAAGAGCACTTCATTTATGTGCCTACACCAGGAAATGTACAAATATTCTCAGTTATTTTATTCCAATTACCATTTTTATCTTAAAACCTTTTTAAATGTTGACTTTACCATACTCATCATCATCAACAGCCTTTTATAGGTCAATGCTATACATAGACCAATCTTCAAAATAGTCACACTGGCCTGATAGTTATACAATGTTTTAAGTTTTTCCTTTTACCATACCCATCTATATGCATTGATTTCGTTTTGGGTCTTTTTGATATGTCGTATTTACAGACATGTGTTTAGCAACAATATCAAGAATCCTATAAAATAACAGGAAAAGACTTACCTAAGCCTCTTGCAGCAACATCAGTAGCTACTAAAATGGGAGCTTTTCCACTACGAAAGTCTGTAAGAAATTATACATTTAAGAATATGGAATAATGGTGTTCCTGCATGTATAATCACCGATCATGATAAGTTAATCATAGTTTCTTCTACTATCTTGGTTTCGTTTGGAACAAAAAAATGCCAAATGTATTATTGGCATGTGAGCGACACAGATGGTAGATTGAACAAGTGAAACTTCTAAGTCTATGTGAATGATGAAGTTATGATTCTCTGTTTGGTCATTCGAACACACATCCGCTTCAACTTCAAGGCGACAAGAAGTGAAGTGACATACCAATCCAGCTAATAAATACAAAACTTGCTGTAACACAGTGGGAACACTAAATGTTATGTAAGATGGGTGAAAATCACATCCCATTTTGCTGAAATTTGTCTAAATTCCATAGTAGTGGTCTGAAAGTAATACTGTAACAGTATTTAGCCCTACTTAGATGGCAAAAATAAGTCAAGTTATAAAAGCACTCTCTCTGCACTCAGTATATTTAATGACATCTAATGAATAACCTCATATAATAAAATATTTTATGTAACTTCCAACAACCTAGACAATACCTTATTTATGAAAACGCATGAATAATGAAAAAAAATATAAGAAGAGATATTGTACAAAAACTTAGAATAGTTTAAAAAGTTGTTATAACTTGTTTAAACACTATTGGTCCTGGTAAGATGTGCTGTTACCAATCAAACTTTCGACTGTTTTATAACAAAATACAAGCGTAATGAATTTAAATTTAGCCCCATAAGATGCAATTAATTACTATTCATCTCACATTTCACCCCTTTCAGGCCACCAACGTTAATGAATATTACAATACATAAAATTATCATGATATAGATAAATGGATAGAAATATTTCGAGTATAAAAAAGATTTAAGTAAAAAGGGAAGGAACGAAGAAATAAAAAAAATAAAAGGATATAGATATGAATAATGAAAATTGAGGACAACCTTTAGAGGTTTAATGAGAGACGTTAAGTATAATTTAATCCATTCACTATTGTATTAAACTTACTAAAAACATTGTTTCCGTGTCATATATTGCGCAAAAAAATAAAATCGTGAGCGAGGGGTGAGAAGTCGGCCGTCAGCCCGTGGGCGAGAACCGAGAGCCAACGGGTCGAAGAGGCGCGGCGGCGCTGGCCTGCCGCCGCCCGACAGCGCTACGACCGGCCCCTCGCGCGAGAAGCGGCTCAGACTAGCCGCGGGAGCGAGCGGAGTGCATAGGGCTTAGCCCCGGGACCGAGAGGCGGGCTCGGCGCGGGCGCTGCGGCTCGCCGCCGCTAGGCGACGCACCGCGGTCCGGCACCGCGCGGCCGCAGCTCGCCTCCGCCTGCACATGCAGACAGTTTATAGAATATTTACTGCAAGGTCACGCACGCACGCTCCGCGCTCGCGCTCGCGACGTACTGTCCGTCACCGCTTCTCGTCGACCAGTGCTATTTTTGAATGTTTTTTGTTATTGTACAGCACTAAGTTTGATTCAGACTCAGTTTGGCTACCGTCTTTCATATAATTTAGTAAAATTATTTTAAATTCTGTCAAAACAATAAATCAAATATAAATTATCAGACAGTATTTCAGCATATTTGACTATTAATCTTACCTTGAAGGACCCAGTCACGCTCATTTTGTGACTTGTCTCCATGAATACATACTGCTGGCCATCTAGAAACATTAGAATTAAAGATTAATTTAGTTTCAATATAATTCATATAAAGAAGGTAATAACATGCATACATAATATCTCTTCATAGATTAAAAACTAACATACCCATCTCTTTTCATTTTTCTTGTAATGTCATCAACTCTTTTTTTAGTCTCAATAAAAATTATGGTTTTATTTTCCTTCTCTGCCATTATTTCTTTTAAAAGTGTACTTAGCTTAGTTTCCTTTTCATACTCCATGCAAACATCTATTATTTGCAATATATTATGGTTAGCTGCTAAGGATAATGAACCAACATTGATTTGTAAATAATCCTTTAAAAATTCAGATGCCAAACTCTGAACTTCTCTAGGCCAAGTTGCAGACCACATGAGAGTTTGACGATCAGGTCTAATTTGTTCAATGATTTTTCTAATCTGTGGTTCAAAACCCATATCCAACATTCTATCGGCTTCATCTAGTACCAAATAAGTACATCTTTTTAAATTTGTTCTGGTACTTTCTAAGAAATCTAAGAGCCGACCGGGTGTGGCAATAACAATTTCCACACCTGCATCCAAGTCTCTAGCTTGCGGCCCTTTTGGTGCTCCACCAAACAAACAAGTGTTGTGTATTTTTGATGTATTAGCAAATTTATCACAAACTTCTTGAATCTGTTGTGCCAACTCTCTAGTTGGTGCCAATACAAGTGCAATTGGACCATCTCCTCTACTGGATTTTGGTTGATTATTTATGTGTACAATTGCAGGTAAAATATACGACAGGGTCTTTCCTGAACCTGTCGAAGCAATTCCGACCATATCATATCCACTGAGAGCTATAGGCCAACCTTGAGCCTGGATTGGAGTGGGCTTAGAAAATCCCATTTTATCAATTTCATCCATAACATAATCAGGGAATCCAGCTTCATCGAAAGTCAATGTTGGTTTTGGAATGTTGCGTCCTTTGAGGGTTATATCATTTTCACTCCTCCAAGCTTCCACTTCCGACTCAGAGCGACTTTCAACATCAGTGTGAGGGACGTAAAAATCTTTCTTAAAGGGTTTTAATCTGCTTAAATCCCATTTTGGTTTACGTAAATTAGCACCGGGATTGCTTCTACGCCCACCACCGTAACCTCCTCCACCGCCTGAACCTAAACCATAGCGTGGGCTCCTACTGCGGCTTCTGCTACGGCTTCGGCTCCGACGCCTATCACGACTACGATCTCTAAAAATAATAAACAAAATCAAATGAACAATGCAGTTTTATCAATGTACGCTATAATACAATGTGATATACAGAGATTCAATTACCTGCCGCGGCCCATGATAAATTTAGGAATTTATTACAATACACAAAGCTTTCTTCTTTCTAATTCTTTATAGATAACTTTGATGGGATATTATTAGACTAGCTTAAATAACTCTTCACGTATTTATAACTTTGTCACAAACGAAGTTGAAGCACTACACTGCACATCTGCACGACGCCATTCATGGAATAAAACAAAATGGCGGCCACTTATCTCTGCAAGCGGCATCAGTGCTGACAACCCCAAAATTACCTACATTTATTAGGTAGTGGAACTCACATATATTATTATATTATAATATTGCATTCGACATTAAAAATTACTACACGGTTGGCATACCTAGAAGGCTGAAAAGACAATATATTTGGAACTTTATTCATCATCATAGGGTGCCACCTTCAAAATGAAGTTTGGAGATCAGCAGACGGTATCCATGCATACATGCGATCATGAGCGGCCTCCTTCAGTTGGTGATATAACTTTATTAATAAACCCTAATTAATAGGAGATAGCTTTCTCACTGGAGGAACAAAGTCTACCGCTATTGCATCTTCCTAAAAAATCTGCTAAATGCTTGTGAAGCCGATTGCAAGATGAGGGAAAAAAAATGTTAATTCTAAGTGGCCTCACTTTCAGTATTTTCAGACTCATTTTAGTTTTTAAAATAACACATTTTTTAGGTTCTCCTTGTGTCTTCCTGTGTTTTCAAATAAATAGGAAGAGGCTAAAAATTTTAAGACAGTAAAAATTATTAATACGAGTATAACAGAAAACTGGGTAATTTTTATAAAACGGGAAATCCAAATGAAAACAGTAGGGTTGGTAACACTGAACAGCATCCCGGCAAAATCGAAATCAATCAGCATCCATCCATAGAGCAAGAGTAAACAAAACAATGTTTTTATCTTTGACACAGATATAGGAGTGGGCACTGAGAGCCAATTTAGTTCAAATTCAAATTTTATTTAAATGCTTGTACAAAGTGTCACAGTAATACAGTAATAATTGATGTTGGCACCCAAACTAAGCTACGCGTGTATCTTGGGCTGCCACAAAGGACAAAAATATAGTACAGTGGAAATTAGCGTACGGGATACATTTTTACAACTTAAAATACTTAAGTAAATTTAAATTAAAAAGACAAAGTAAAATAAAAAACAAAAGAAATTAGTTAATTAAGTTACTGAATGTAATGTTTACTAACTTTACATGGTTTCCAATGTAATTTCGACTCCTTTTGAACAACTCAACTGATTAGAATGCAATTTAGAGGAAGACATATGTGTAATTATAATAAATGCATATTATTTTAGAAAAAAGCCGTGAATTTCAAAGTGCTAAGCCGGGATAAGTCGCTCTAGATATTAATTTAAACTATAAAACTGCAATGTTTCATACGAGTTGAGAAAAACTCTCAGTAATTTTAAGCATGATGACAAAGTCAAAGTCAAATCATTTATTTCCATAGGCCCCAAAAGGCACTTGAACACGTCAAAAATACAAACATCAAAATATAAAATAAAACTCAAGTAATCAATTCAGTGATAAAAGGTACTAATACTAATTCATTGAAATGATTTGAATTACCGGAGCCTAGATTGATTTCGATTCAACTCAAAGGTTTAAATTGAAATCAATCCAAGTACCAGCTCCGATGGGTATTGCATTCATGAGAAGAGCTGGTGAGAAACTCATGTGCACCATCTTTTCAAGTAATTCATACAAAGTTTGTTTGTTTTTGACAACAGTACTTCTATGTGCAAGTTAAGGCAACCAAAACACAAAGGCTAGGAAGCGGTCTAATAAGATGTTAAAGTTAGGGAAATCAATTTTTTGTCTAGTTAAATAATAAAAATTGGTCCATAGCATTTAAGATTGCAATCACTTACACAAGGAGTAAAAGCAATGTGTGTACGTACTGCTCCCAGAAAAAAACGTTCAAAATGTAATAAAATAATAAATATTAATTATTTACACTCCAACAATGTAAACGCAGATCGCCTTAACTTAACAAAATTCAAATGTCAGGTAATAAATCAAGAATTAATTACAATCAAATAAATTATATTAAGGATTGTAAATAAATAAATACATTGCGTATAAATATAAATTATTTCAATTAGTACATAATAAGTTAATACTAGATATTCATTCATATCCAAGGTATTGTGTCGGTTAAGAAATCGTCATCGACAATAACCAAGAACGGCAAGAACCACTAAAATTATGCATACAGGGTCTGTCGTAAATAATGGATAAGTCGTAAACTGGAGTTGGTCCGGCTATGAGACTATTAGAAAATCGTATCTTTTTGCCAGGGTTTCTAACCGTATGGAAATGGCGTAGACTTTTATGTTTTTTTATAAATTTCGCTACTCTTTGCATTCATTCCGTTGCCATTTCGTTAAATTTAGGTATTTCTGTGTCATTTTTTTTGTATTATAGTCTTGAAGATGTGTATTATTTAGTTTTAGTACTGTTTTAGGCGTTTTTAACGTTGGTCATTTTCAAAATTGTCATTTTAAGATTTTTTATGTTTTTGTTTTACTTAGGGTCAACTTTTGATCATTTACTGTGTAAAAAAAAAGTACGGCGCTATAGCTGCCCATGATCTTAATAAATTATCTAGTATGTGTAGATTCTAAAAAGGTATAACAATGCATACTTCACAAGTAATATTAAGCTACATGAGCGAGATCAATATCAAGGTGAGAAAATATTTTTTTCATGTAATGTTGTAAATGGTTATAAAACTTCGTCATAATGATTTATTTCTGCCAAGATTCTTTACACAAACACTATGGGGTCACTATTAAGGATATTCAAAAGAAAACTAGGTTGTTTTAGTACGTAAAAATATTTATTCAACAACTTAAACTAAATGTTCGAAGTGTCCTCCGCCGGCAGCTATGCACGCTCTACATCGCCTAATAAACGATCGCTTAATCCGGCGCACATAACCGGCTTCTTCTATTCTATGCTATTTCCAGTACTTCGGCTGCACTGTGGCGTTGTGGTCGTCCTTCACTCGCCCCGCCTACGCCGGTCCCAGGAAATCGTCCTTCCAAAAATGTGTTGTGCACTCTTATGAAGACACGATAGTCAGGATGCCGGGCATTTGGATATTTTTCCCGATAAACTCTAGCAGCTCTATTGGCGTTGCCATCACATAAACCATAAATGTAAAGCATGTTTCCGTATTCGGCCGGCGTGTATTGTTGAGGCATGATATACAAAATTTTCCAAAATAACACGTGCAATCGATAGCACAACACGATGCCCATAAATGAGAGCTGAGTTGTCAATATCACCAGGTTAACAAGTCCAAATCACAAAGAAAATCTAAGTCCGATATTAGAAAGCAGTAACAAATTGACGACAGTAATGAAAACGAGAGCACATGCGATGGTCAAAATCACACTGAGAGATGTATCAGGAGTGCGCCCTAGCTAAACGCATGCTAACCTTTTCACACATCGTGAGTGTGAAAGGGACGGTGCATCATGCAGTGTGCCTAGTAACAATGTCCTTTTCACGCGGGGAGACCCTTTGTATTGCTGTCTTTGTTCATTTTTTTACCTGATGATCCTTTTTACGAATAAACTTGTAACATGTTTGTCGCATGTAACTATTAGAGCACATCAATTTTAAAATTAAACACCTTTATGAAATGAGGAGGCATGAAATTTTTTTGACAAAAAACTACCTAGTTTTCTTTGAATATCCTTAATAGTGGCCCCATAGTGTTTGTGTAAAGAATCTTGGCAGAAATAAATCATTCTGACGAAGTTTTATAACCATTTACAACATTACATGAAAAAAATATTTTCTCACCTTGATATTGATCTCGCTCATGTAGCTTAATATTACTTGTGAAGTATGCATTGTTATACCTTTTTAGAATCTACACATACTAGATAATTTATTAAGATCATGGGCAGCTATAGCGCCGTACTTTTTTTTTACACAGTAAATGATCAAAAGTTGACCCTAAGTAAAACAAAAACATAAAAAAACTTAAAATGACAATTTTGAAAATGACCAACGTTAAAAACGCCTAAAACAGTACTAAAACTAAATAATACACATCTTCAAGACTATAATACAAAAAAAATGACACAGAAATACCTAAATTTAACGAAATGGCAACGGAATGAATGCAAAGAGTAGCGAAATTTATAAAAAAACATAAAAGTCTACGCCATTTCCATACGGTTAGAAACCCTGGCAAAAAGATACGATTTTCTAATAGTCTCATAGCCGGACCAACTCCAGTTTACGACTTATCCATTATTTACGACAGACCCTGTATATCTGATGAAATGTGGTTCATAGAGTAAAAAAATTTATTTATTTTCATATTAAGAGCGAGATAAATCCATAATTAACAAAAAATAAACTACAAAATACAGTAATCTGCCATGTTAAGTTGAACTGAGTTGAACACCAATCAGAGCGAGTTACGTCACGTATGTATAAAAGTCACAATAGTTTAATTAAATATATTCGAAGATCACTTTACTGTGAGCTTTGCTTTCTGAGTAAAAGTGTTGTGTTTAATTGACACTGGCCGTTGGCAAATGGTGACGTATTCTGCGACGTGATGTCACAAACAAAATAAAATTTAAATAGTAATTTTATTCTACAATCTTGTTGTGAAAACATATATTAACTATGTCTGAAAATTCATTATTATTTTTTCATTTAAATTTGATCTTCTTAGAAAATCTGAACCGAGAAGATAATTATGATGAGGTAGTAGTCTGTAGGTGAGAGACTTTTAGATCGAGTTGGAGAGTGGCAATTAGCATCTTCCAGATCAAAGAAGGTCACATTGTTTTGTAAACCAGTTTCTTCCATTTCTAATAGCTCTCTATTTCTGAGCCAGAGCGCCCTACCCTGCCTCCTGACGTGGATTACGTTACGATTATTACCGATGATGTCAACTATAAACCCTACCATATGTTTTTTAAACATTTCTTACAAAAAAAAATTAGCAACTTGACTATAATAATATATAGACTAGAATATTTTACTTGATTTATTTTATTCCGAAGGAGGGCTAAAATTACCAGCTTTCAAATCTTATTCTTATGTGCTTAATTTCATTAAAATTTTGTTAATAATCTGTGGCGGTATCCATTTTCTGTGTTGTTGTGACATTTTAAGTTTTACTCTTCAACCAGTTCTTCTTGAGAATAGAATTTGTATGAAAATTTCCGTGCTACTGAGCATTTAAACTGTATTAAATAAGTGATGATTATCATTCTCTATTCTTAATATCACGAAGAAATAGTCCTTTTTATATTTTAAAAGTATGCACTATGGGTTGAAGTAGTGATTCCAATCGGCGACAGTATAAGATTTTCGTTTAATTATTTGCTATTTACACCCGTTATATCGTAATAATGGAACTAGATGTATCCCCAGCGGATAAAGTAGAGATCGATATGGAATATTCAGATAATTCTACAGATAGTAAATACACACCATGTAATAACGATCAGTACTCAATCATACGCATTCCTGAAGATGGAGAGAAATCCAGTAAGCACTCGTCAAGAAAACAGTCAAAGAGGAGAAAGAAGAACTCAAACCATACTCGGCCTTTACCTAGGATCATTGTAAAACCTTTACCACCACCTCCTCCTCCTGAAAGCAGAGAATGGACAGCAGCTACATCCTACACTGAGCCTAGTACTATTACAAACAGACCTTGCACGATGCGTGAAGTTCTTGCTAGCATTCCAGGGTTCTCTATCAAACCTAGGAAGCGAAGTAGCAAAAAATTATCTACAGCTGCTCAAATACAACAAACAAGAGAAGGTTATATTGATTTAGAAACACCTGACTCAATATTAGTAAACACAAATATAAGAGCACTGCTCAACAAGCATACTTTTTCACTTCTTCCTCCATTATATCAATATAAACTTGGGCAGCTACTTCCTAGTGTAGATAGGTTAAGCCCTTCCGGTCGCTTAAATTCTTCTAGTCTCAATAACGAATTTTTTGCACGGGCTTGTCTACAATGGCAGGATAGTCTCTCTGGAGGTGAACTAACTCCAGAAAATCAACAAAGAATGAAGAGTGAAGCCGAAAAAGAAAAAAGCAAAATAGATCCTTGGAAATTGAAGCACTTTGAACCTATTTGGGGAGAAAAGTCTAGAAAAGATAAATCTTCAATCAGTTTAAACTCTGATAGACCATCTCTAAAGACAACTATTAAATTAAGACCTACAGCTTCTATAACAAGCAGTAGCACTGTTCCAAAAATTAAAAAGAGTAAATCTTCAAGTACAAGTAAAAGAATGCGCTCTGTTGGTGCTGTAACAAGATCTTCAGCAAAAGCTGATGAAGTTTTAGAGGAACCTGTCACTTTTTGTACAAAACAATCTGCCCCTGTGCCAGACTTATTACCTCTAAAACATACCAAAACACATAATTCAAATTATGAAGAATGTCAAGTGGACTTTAATTTCTCTGATTCATCATCCATACAGAGATTGGACGACTCAGTCTCAACTACACCTGTTGATCCCTTACTGCTACCAGATAGTGAAACAGATCGCAATGAGTTGAAACAAGAACTTGACCTCAGTGTTGTAACTATAGAAGAGTCAAGTACATCAAAAGACTGTGAAGAGTACAAAGCAGATTGTGATGGCAATTTACAAGAATCATCTAAGAGACCTAGTAATGAAAATACTGAATATCGGTCCATTGCAAAGAGGATTAAATTTGAAGATGACTATGAGTTAGATGACTCCAGGTTTTTAGTTCATAATGCATCTGATAATACAACTAATTACTCTGATGTTGAAACCTGTTATAGTAATGAACAAGTTTGTCCAAATGATGAACTGCTGTATACTGTACAAGATCATGGTGATACTAATAGTGAAGATAGCAAAGCTACTGCTTCTGGGTATGAGTATGATGCCAGAAGTGAATCATCTGTGTCTAGCTTAAAGATAGATATTAATGGAAGTAATATACCTGTGAATGAATCTGCAGAGCCTATAGAGACAGGTAATTATGAAAATAAAGCAATGGTAAGGGAAGAAAGTCTGGATGCTGATGTACTAAACACTAAAGATTCATTGAGCAATGAAATTCAGGAAGAGTATGTGTCAGATCAGTACCAAGAATCTTCAAAAACAGTATCTGAGGCAGATGAAGAGTCACCTCAAGAATGTAAGGATCCAGATGTAAAAGAGGAGCTGTGTCAGAATTTAAATCAAGAGATGGAATGTCAAGTGCCACTACCAAATGATCATTTGAAAATTAAAATTGTTAATAACTCTGAAAAATTAGAGAAAGAAATTCCACCTCTGCAAAGTATGGCACAAAACTATTATGATGATCACTTTAAAGATGCAGAGTCTTTCATATTAGAGACAAGCCTCTCGATACTAAATAATCAGTCCCGTAAGTAAATCTGTTTTCAATATCACATTACACACATGAACCTCTAATAATAATAATTTTGTCTATAAGCTTAATTGAAATATGCCATACATACTTGAGTACATTAAAATTAAAAATCTGTCTCTCAGTAGTACCTTGATGTTGTGCCCACTTGTAATAAAAAAGCCTGAATTTACAATGGCAGGTGTACACTTAAGATTCTTTAGTTTTATAATTGCATCTGATCCAATTTTTTTTTTAATACTGTCAAACTATTCTAACTATTGACAAAATTATTATTAATTAAATTATTATTACATTATATTAACAATTTTAACTATTGACTGCCTCGGTGGCGCGAGTGGTAGCGTAAGCGACTGCTGTGCTTGAGGTCTCGGGTTCGATTCCCGGGTCGGACCAAATGTTTGTATGATCTGCAAATATTTGTTTCGAAGTTTGGGTGTTTTCTATGTATAATATGTATGTATTTACAAAAAAAAAAGTATATAAGTATTTATATCAGTTGTCTAGTACCCATAACACAAGCTCTGCTTAGCTTGGGACTAGATGGCGTTGTGTGTTAGATGTCCGGAATATTTATTTATTTATTTATTTATTTATTCTGAATCTTGACTACTAAAGTGTACTAGAATCACATGGCAAATAGTTAAATTAAAATTGGATGTGTGCAATACTTCTTAAATTTAATTGAATTGCAATTGACAGTTAATATTATTATGATTAAATCACTTTTTAACACACTTGTTTTAGCTTCGTCTTTATGTTTGTTTATAACCAACTTTTGTAAGTTATATAAACTATAATTTTATTTTTATACCATGAGATTATAGTATATCTAGTTGCGTTTTTTGTTAGTATTAAACACAACATTCATTTGAGTAATTTTAATTTTTGAATATACGGTTTGGCTGGATACATACTTACATAAAGTCACGCCTATTAACTAGAGGGATAAGTAGAGACACAAGTGGTCTTTACTACGATCCTGACATACCTCTTTTGCTTCGCTCATATCTATAAATTTAACTGGATTTTGTTACAAATATCATTGTTGTCTTTTTGAGGTTTGGTTTTATAGATAAAATAAATAAATAAAAATAAATAAATATTCCGTACATCCAACACACAACGCCTATAAATACCTATATACTTTTTTTTTGTAAATACATACATATTATAAATAGAAAACACCCAAACTCCGAAACAAATATTTGTAGATCACACAAACATTTGGTCCGACCCGGGAATCGAACCCGAGACCTCAAGCTTAGCAGTCGCATATGCCACCACTACGCCACCGAGTCAGTCAATAATGTAGTAATTATGTAGTAGTGGCTACAGTCGTGCAGGTTATTAAAATAGATATGAATTGAAAACTAAAGTGAAGTTTCTTGAAATATTTGCCTATGTTGCAGAAAATCAAGAGGTGAAGTACTCATCCCATCCTAATCTAATGGAATTGTCATCATATATGAGTGAAACAAGTAAGTATGTTTTTAAATAATAAAGAAAGTAGGTTTTAATCATTTTAAAGTTGATATAACAAACTGCTATGTGTTATTTATATGGTTTCAGATGTAACTGCTGTTGTAACAATGCCATTAACACAAAATTCATCAATACCAATGATGGAAGTTACTAATACATCAGTAAGTTGTTTTAAAACATAATGTTTGTTACCTAAACTTGTTAAATAATTTTAAGTGGGGCTAGCGATTAAGATTATGGGATGTCAAAAACCATATTTTTTAAGGAGCAAATTCAGAACGGCAACAGGTCTACAAATAAAACAAGAATTCAAACTATCTCTATAACAAACTTTCTTTTAAGGCGAGTTCTTTCCAACATCCAACAGTGGACATTAGAGGCTATTGATTTGATATTATTTATTAAATATTTTAAATAAAAACAAGACAATTATCTTAATATTGTTGCAGATTGTTTCTTACCCCGATGATATGAAAGATGCAGCAAAACCCAAGGCTTCAGCTGTATCATGGAAAACAGAATCCGATTGGACAAATAATGAAAATGTTATGAACTTACATTCATTTCAAAATTTAAATAATGACAATGCTAAATATGTTAGCGAAGATTCCAAAACGGGAATGGAGGATATTGGAATGAACGACGAAAATTGTATGTATAAGGAAGATAGAGATGCTAATTTTAATATGGAGTCATCAAATTCATCAGAGAGTTGTCAATCTATAAAAGAGACATTGGTAAAGCAAGAATTGGAAGGAACAACTCCTTTAATGTCTAGTACTCCTACAACTAACCCTCCACTAAATGCTACAACCATGGCACAAAGTATGAGGCCAGTTAGTAAAAAGCCGAAATTGCCAAAAGAGTCTAACAGGTATGTTAAATTTACTATTCTATATACTTGTTCCTCATTCTTCCCATAGATTTGGATTTTGATTAATCATGTTTATACCACTTGTTCTACAGTTCTACATAATTATGGGTATCATATAATTATTTTTCAACTAATATAAACTATATTTACTGATACAAGACTGCCTCGGTGGCGTAGTGGTAGCGTATGCGACTGCTAAGCTTGAGGTCTCGGATTCGATTCCCGGGTCGGACCAAATGTTTGTATGATCTGCAAATATTTGTTTCGAAGTTTGGGTGTTTTCTATGTATAATATGTATGTATTTACAAAAAAAGTATATAAGTATTTATATCAGTTGTCTAGTACCCATAACACAAGCTCTGCTTAGCTTGGGACAAGATGGCGTTGTGTGTTAGAAGTCCGGAATATTTATTTATATGTATTTCTACGTAGTATCAGCCAACTTTCATTCTTCAATTTTATTAACAAAATCTACCTTAGACAAATGGTAGTAAAAGTCTTGTTTCCGAACATTTGACGTTTTTATCAAAAAATTGTAACTGATCTAGAAAAGATTTAATAAAAAGTCAATATCGCTTTAAAATGTATGTAAATGTCATTTTTACCTACAGATAAACAATATTTATGAATGACACATGTTTCCCAATATAGTAAAAATCGTATACTTTGTATAGTACAAGTCAAGTTCAGAAAGCAAAAGGAACACAATTTATTCACAGTTAGTTCTTCGTAAAATTTTACAGTGTAGTTAATGATACAGTCCCTACTCATATTTTAGGAGTAGAAGTACCAACAAAGTCCCTCCAGGTACAGTGAACTTGGAACGGAGTTACCAGATCTGTCAAGCGGCCATACAAAATAGCCCTAACCGCGACGCTTTACGCGGTCAGCTGCGACCTCCGCCCGCGCTGCTCACGCGACCTGCGCGCTCCGTGCGTCCAAACCCGCCACCGCCTCCGCCCCCGCTCCCGCCTATGCTCGTCAGACAACTACCTGTTTCTGTTATGCCTCATAATGAAGTAAGTTGATACATTAATAATGTGACTGTGTATTACCAAGTTCGAATTTAAGTTATTACTTTTGACCTAACGAGTATTTCAACTTACAATGATTATAAACAGTTGTGAGGATCCTCATTGATGTCGACGAAACTAATATTTTAAGGAATGAACTTGACATTTTTTTTAAATTGTAGTCTTCAGTAACCTCTTAAAACTTAGCTTCATATGAAACGTTAAAGTATTTTGTTAATAGTTTCGTTATATTCAATATTTCAGATGAACGAGAACCGTTCGAACAATGTTGGTCAGTACATTTTGGTGCAAAGAACACCCAGTGCGGCACCGAGAGCGTCTAGTGCACCGCCAGCTAACCAAAATACAAATGTAGTAAGTATTTTGGAGGAATCGTACCTCATGATAAATATACATAAAAATAAATTATAAATTGTTTTTGATAGTAGTGATAGAGCTAACACAAATTGAATGTTTAGAGCGTTGCACGGTGTCGGAGTGTAGGCGCGGAAGAGCCGTGTGTGTGCAACCTGCGCGCAATGATCCTGTGCAAGAAATGCGGCGCCTTCTGTCACGACGACTGCATCGGTTCTGCGGAACTGTGCCTCACCTGTCTTATACGCTGACCCACACTTCGAGGCTCAACTACCGCAGAGAATACGCAGCCTGCCAATAAGATAATCGCGCACTGTAAAGGCCGAATCAAACACAACACAAGTACATGGTCCGTATTAGACCTATCGTCCAAAATTATCGTCAAAGCTACAATTGTAGTGCGCTGTTCGTCACTTGCTGAAAATATATTATACTGCAGAATTTTAAAATAGATCGAGTTTAGCTGCCGTATCCGGATTTATACGATTTCAGTTCAGTGTAGCTGTGGGAATGTGAGTATTCAGGATTGAAGTGTGAACAGAGTAAAAGGTTGTTAGGAATGGTGGTGCTATATGTTTGAATGTATCAATACACATAAATATTTATTTTGTAATCCGTGTACGAATATTGGACAATATTGTGTACGAAAAGCGATAAGGTCTGATTATTGCTTATGCAGATTCTACTGTATAGCTTTAGTCACTGTAGTTAATATAAGTTTACCGAATAGTGACGTAGATTATTTAGAAATACAAACCCGCCTAATTTGAGCTCACCTCATTGTTGAAGCGGCGTCATTAAGGCTAGTCGGCTCACAACAAATTTAATTAAAATGTAAACCCTTTAGATTGCGTTAATATATATAAAAAAACAGTTCAATTAAATATTTTATATATGTTTCAACTATTTTTTACTTATATCAACCAATCTATAGATGAGACAGTTTACATATTAATTAAATATTTTAAAAACATTCTGTTTCGCTATTTCTTTACTTTACTTGAATATTTAATGTAGTTTTCCAAATTATTGACTTGAAAAATATATCTCCTTTGAAGCTTTACATTTTGCTGGTGGTTTTTAACCCACAACAGCTTGGTAACTTTAGAATTGTATTTGTTATAGTGGGAAATTATTCGTTTATCTGCTTAAGGGTAAGCATTTTAAAGGTGTGATAAGTATCGATAAGATATACGTATGTATATTGCAATAAATTTTTTTAAACAGAGCCGTTATTCAACTTTAAAACTAAGTTCCAATTATGAGAACCCGTTTATGAAAACGTTTTATGATGGAACTTTGTAACATTAACATAATTATTTACTAAAATTCATATCAAAGTAATAGATTATTGTATGTTATTATTGTTCGCAGAAGAAATTGTTCTATGATAAGGTCTAGCTTTTGTGGCGTCATATTGATGATGTTTTTGTGGTGTATATGATTAAGTATTACATAACGTACATATTATGTTATGAACGACCCTTAAACAAGCTTACATTCATTAAATATTTTCCATAAGGAAAACATATTTAAAGTTAACAGAGCTAAGAATTTAGCATTTGTTAAATTTTATTTGGTATCGTAATAATTATTGTTGTTAAGAGTACATACGTATAACATAAGTAATTGCTGAGATGATTTTTTTTTTATTTTTGCCATTATTTTTTAGTATTAAAGTCATCACAATTTACTTTTATGCTACTGTTATATTAATTTTAGTTGTACTTTACCATTTCGTGACTTTTAGTGTTTATCAGTAATATTTAGTACCTATTTTACATAGAATTTAAATACTTGCGCACCATCTGATATCCCATGTATTTATAACGTTTATTATTAAGTGTATGTACAGATATTTATTGATACGAGAAGGCTGATGGGCTGAACATCGGATGGACTCTACTGTAGGTATTTATATAGAGCATTACTTGTTATATTTAAGTTTTTCATTATGGCGTGTACACTAATATGACACTAAGTTATGCAATATATTTATAGTTGTCTATAATATTTTTATAAGGATCTTTTACAAATTGAGACAGCTTTTGCTAATTTAAGACTTTCTTATAATATATATTTGAACGGAATCCAAATTATTCAAATAATCTCGTTCTGATCTCTTGTTTTACTGTCCCGGTAATATAAGTACGGCTCTTTTAGTTGCGTATCGCATCAAGTTGTACATTTGTTATAATAAAATATAACAGAGAATAACTGATTATCAACAAATAACTAATTTGCGCTGTTCCAGCAATGCCTGGTTTATTCACATAGCAATGCCTTACAAGATGACTTACAGATGTTATAAGTTACAATTAATATTCATAGATATATAGGTAATAAATAATAAAAGTGTTGCTCACTATGTTTGAATCACAAACGTATATCTGTATATTTTAGCTTAATTATCGATAAATCTTAAGTATACGTATACATGTCACAAAAACCTAGATACAGTCTAGATTTTAAAGACATCTCAAGGAAATATTAGACCACTGTTGGGACGTTTAGAAATGTATGAAAGAATTGGAATACCTTATAGAGAGTACTTAAGTTAAGGTTTCATGTTCCGATAACGACGCAATAATTAAAATATTCGGAATAAATTGTATATAAAGAGTTGATTTGGTATACATATTTGCAATTTTCTAGAAACTACCAACGACTTTTTATAGACTGCTATTATTTTTAATATACGGAATTTAGGAGTCGACTTTGATTTACTGGACTAACACATTATTGTTATTTATTGGTAATTAGTTATTTTATGCTCATGAACATTATTCTCTAATAAAATTATGTTCTTCGTAAGACATTTTATTATTTTCTCCTTTCTCAACAGATACATTGTAGCTCCTTACTTCCAGAAGCACAAACCTACTGAAGTGTGCACAGTCCCGTAGGAATTACCTCATAACCCTGAAGATATTATATAAGAACTTTACACTTAGATGGGTTGTGACTGTCATTAGGGGTCTGAGGATTAAGACGAAGGACAGTTCAGGGAACTCCTCAACGGTTATTAGTAGCTACGTATGTATGTATGTTCCTCCGTTCGTTCATAACTCCTAAACTACTTAATAGAACTGGACAAATGTGATATCGTTAGAAGCGTCATAGCGTCCGCTACATATAGGCTATCTAGTTTATGACGTATCACTGTGTTAAAAATCAATTTGAGATATTTCTTTTTTTTTTTATTATATAGGGGTCAAACGAGCAGACTTGTCTCCTGATGGTAAGCGATTACCGCCGCCCATGGACACCCGCAACACCAGAGGCGTTACTAGTGCGTTGCCGGCCTTTTAGGAAGGAGTACGCTCTTTTCTTGAAGGTTTGAAGGTCGTATTGGTATCATTGAAAAGGGCGTTATGTAAATGGTGTAAAAAATACACAACAGTGAACAAAATGTGTGTAAATACACACAAGAGACTTCTCTTGTGTGTATTTACACACATTTTGGCAGTAGATTGTTGCTAGAAGTTCGTATTCCTAATAGCCAAGAAATGTGTTAAATACTGTAGAGAGACAGACATAAGTCTTACTTTATTTTTTTAATATCTTACTTTAATAGTGTTTAATATGTACATATAATAAATAAACAGATTTATTTTTACATTTTACCTATTTTAATACAAATTCCAGGATTATTTTTGTAAAAAGTGGCAACTGTTCATTCCCTTCTTATTTAAAAAAAGGCTATTGCTAGTTGTCCGCTAATCGGACGAATAATATATATTATTCGTCCGTAACGAACTGAACCGAAGAGGAAAGGAAAAACCAAATATATATACAGATAAAGAAAGAAGAAGTGCAGAACAAGGACTCTTGTCATGCAAGAGGAAGACAGTATTTATAAAAAAAAAAAATCCTAACCTAACCTAACCAAAAAAAAATATTTTTTCGAACAAATTGACAGTGAACTTTATTTTGCCTAAAAAAAAAAAAAAAACCTAACCTAACCTAACCAAAAAAAAATTTTTTTTTGGAACAAATTGACAGTTATCTTTATTTTGCCTATTTATCCGTCCGTTTATCGGACGACTAATTTATGTTATTCGTCCGTTTATCGGACGACTAGACACTTTGTTAAAAAAATGTCTTCACTTTCATAATCTAGGTCCGTTATCTACCTTATTATATGATCTGAGATAAACATAGCAAATTTGGGTAGTTTTTAATTATAAAAAAATGTTTTGCTCAAAAAACTACAGATAAAACATATTTTTACTTCATTTTCGTTTGAAAAAACTCTTTTGCATATTGCAAACAAATTGCATTTGCGTTATATGCTTCAAAAATACTGCCATTACTTTGCTGAAGGCAGTCAAGGCAGTGGACACTCATTTATGCCCGCTTACAATAATTCGCGAAAATGTCCAGTTGTGGCATGTTGCCAGCCTTTATTATTGGATTCCCCAAAACCTCTGTAGCGAGTAAGCGAGTTGAATAGTCATCTAAACGCTCCTCAGAATCATATGACAGACGGCGCCCGCGCTACAGAGAGGGATGTTGCGCGGCTTCGCACTTGTTACCTGTATCCCTTCTCCGTTCTAACAATTTCAGGTGCAAAACATTTATTATAAATAACTCCGTTAACTGGTAATAAAATCACATTGATTCCTAACTTGCTGTTGTCATTATATTGTAAACAATAAACTTCGTACCTCGTTGCTAAAGCCCATCGCATCCTCCATAGATAGTGGTCTGAGGTTCCTTAACCTTAGGCTACTTCACCTCCTACCTACTGAGTGGATTTCTGGTAATACATTACACATTAAATAACATAACACTTCTTTGCAAAACATTATTCAAGTGTTTATGGTTTAGAGAGTATTGTAAAGATCGAACAAATTCTAAAGAGGAAGAAAGTAAATAAAAGAGAATAAAAACTTTTTTGTTTTTATATTTTAAAAACTTGTTTACCTCAGACTATTAATCTAAATGGTTTTTGCTATTAGCTTAAAAACTGTTTTCGAATCTATTCTAACTTTTTTTAGATATGCAAAAGACACGAAGCTTGACTCGGAGATAAATTTTCGTATAAGGAAATAGTAAAATAGCTATTTTGTAATTGAAAGTACGTATTTCTGTATCACATGTCCTTTTATCTTGATTGATGTTGTGATTTTATTTCGCATGGGCATTTTTGGTTCAGGGTTATTTTCTTTGGACTAAAAGGGTGGTAGAATTTAAAATTTAAAAATGGTCACACCGTCCAACAGCAGGTTTTACTCTCTGAGTAAAAGTTTTCTGTGGTTTTTAGTCTGCTCGTGTGAGTGAGAGTGTTCTGTCAGTTCTGTGGCCGTCGGTGTCGTGTGTCGGGTGTGTGTTTGTTGTTTGTCTAAAACAGCGACAACGTTTGTGTTTTGCCGCTATTATGTAAAAAATTCCATGTAATATTGGACACTGGGGTCTAATTAAAATTTCTCAACATGTCGACAGTACTGCTTGCTGTTATTGCGGTTATCTTGTGCATACTTTTCCGAATATTAAACGTTAACAGTCAACCACAAAAACCTGTGATTTACGGGAGAGATAGAAATTTTATCGAGAACATTTTATTCATTTCACCGTTTCTCAATGAACCGTAAGTAGTTTTATTTGGTTTTAATAGAAATAGAACTTTTTTTTTGCTTAGACTTGATATTGAAGTGATCTCTTGATGATGTCATTATGGAAGCCTTGGTTTCAGTGACGTAAAATTAACTATCAAATTAATAGTTTTTGACTAGAGTGTGACATTACAATTATACAGGAATAAAGGGAGTAACCATATGTAACTATTGTCGGTCCAAATGTATTTTTTTTTTGTTTTGTATGATCTGCAAATATTTGTTTCGAAGTTTGGGTGTTTTCTATGTATAATATGTATGTATTTACAAAAAAAAAAGTATATATGTATTTATATCAGTTGTCTAGTACCCATAACACAAGCTCTGCTTAGCTTGGGTCTAGATGGCGTTGTGTGTTAAATTGTCCAAAATATTTATTATTATTATTATTATTCTCTTTATTCCATTTGTATATACATATCAATTACATTTTTAAATATACATATAAAACAAATACATTTAAAAATATAAAAAATAGTAGACCACCGACTTCGGGTACAGGGACCAAGAAACCGGTGGTTAGGGCTCCAAAGACAGGAACCTCCTCACTATACGTGCCGTGTCAAGGAGGACTGCCTTCTGTATCAGACCCTTGATCCAGCCCCCTAACGTGAGCCTCTTAAGATGTTGGTCGAGGCTCTTGGCTATCAATCCGTGAGCAGATACGACTATCGGAACAATGATCGCCGAATCCACATTCCACATATCGACAATCTCGTGAGATAAATCCAAATATTTTATTTGTTTTTCTTTTTCAACTTTCACGAGATTCTCGTCATGAGGAACGGCGATATCGACAATCATTGCGCGGCGCTCTAATCGATCCATCACCACAATATCAGGCTTATTGGCTACAATAGTCCTGTCTGTAATAATAGATCGATCCCAATATAACGTAGCACGACCATTCTCGAGAACTGGATCGGGCACATACCTGTAGTATGGTACCTCTGAACTCACAAGATTGTATTTAAGGGCAAGTTGCTGATGTACGATCCTGGCTACTTGGTTGTGCCTGTGCAAATACTCGCCGTTAGCAAGACGAGAACAACCAGAAACAATATGCCTGATAGATTAAAATTTATGTATTTCTAAATTTTTCCTTTTCTGTGTCACAGTCACAGAAATGATGTATTAAATCAGTAATTAAATATATTGAGAAAATATCAATTAAATATTTTAGTCTATTTGGACTATATGGTCCATGTAAAGGTCTATTATTTTTGTTAAAGTTGTTTGTGCACAACAAAACAAAACATACAAAACTAAATATGAATGAGTTATTATTATTATTATTATTATTGTTATAATTTATTAATTATATTAGTAAGCAATAACATTATATTCCTTTAAATAGTGATTAGTAGGCAATTTTTTCTTGTTTTAACCTCTAAAATGTTAAAGAAGTGATTATTACTTTTGCAATTAAAAAAAACAAATATTGTAACTAAATGCTGATTTATTACATTTACTTTTTCATTAAGAAAATCAGCAATTACTTGCATATTTCAATATTTTTTGAACTCATTCATATTTAGTTTTGTATGTTTTGTTTTGTTGTGCACAAACAACTTTAACAAAAATAATAGACCTTTACATGGACCATATAGTCCAAATAGACTAAAATATTTAATTGATATTTTCTCAATATATTTAATTACTGATTTAATACATCATTTCTGTGACTGTGACACAGAAAAGGAAAAATTTAGAAATACATAAATTTTTAGGTACATATAATATACCTACAGGTTTGTATGAAACCCTCGGTGCGGGAGTCGGACTCCCACTTGGCCTACTTGGCATACTTTACTGGAGCACCAATCATAATTGAAAACATTGATAAAAACAAATAATCAAGCAGGTGTATCGAAATTGAATTTCAAAATTGTAGAATGAAAATTTGTTTTTAAAATTACACAAATCAACAACATATTTTTAAATAGATTTAGAACAGAATAGAATAAAATTTTATCCTATCCTTTGCTGAAAGAATATCTTTAACAATATTTTTTCATTTATTGACTTATAGTTATCACACTATCACTTATTGCAAACTAAACTACCTAATCTTATTTACTCACAATATGTAAAGAAGATATGTGATTAACGCAAAAGCAATATGCATTAATTAAGTTGAATAGATAATGCAAATTAGATAACAGGAATAATTAAACATGCCATTTCTGATACATTTACTTTATTATACATGACTTGTACATAATATTTTAATTGATGCTTTAACTAAGGAAAAAAATAAAAAAAGATAGAACTCCTTAAAGCTAGTTAAAACAACTACACTAATTCCCTTTTTGAATGTTATCTAATAATTATTATACAATACAATATATTTCTTTGCATTAATATGGTACAAAGTTTTGAAACATTAGTTAAGCAATGGTTCTATGTAATTTTTTTTCAACTTTAACCTTTAAAAATTCACACATCTAAAGAAATTAAAATACAAGACAATCAATAGGCAATAATAATTGTTTAAAATACTTGTAATTTAACTAAAGTCAAAAGTTAGGTAAGTTAAAAAAAGTTGCGTGTACACTTGTAAGAAGTGAAACTCTTTATGACATTATTTTTCAAAAAATAAATATCATATGTCGACATAAGGTATAACGACAAAATACTTATAAACCAGCAATATTCGTGACAATTCTTATTTCAAGTGCAATAAAAGTTAAGGAGCGAGACCTGAGTAAATATTTCGCTATCTGTGGTGTGAATGAAGTAAGTTTGTGGAATGTGATGTGTGTAGTTATTTACATTGTGGACTAAATAAAATAATATTGTTTGTAATGTGATATTTCATTGTAGTATTAATTTGGTCCTGTTTGTGTTTGAAAATGTTTTTTGTTTTATTTTATAAATTTTTTTTGAAGGATTGTATATAACTACTCTCAATAATGATAAAACATTTTATTTTAACCCTGATAAAGGGGCCATCCATAAAGTACGTCACACGAATTTCATGATTTTTTGAGCACCCCCCGTCCTTGTCACAGGTGGTCACATTTCTGAGACCCCCCCTCCCTAGTGTGACGTCACATGTTTTGCAATTTCACATCGAAAAATTATTAAATTAAAACAGCAGTTCCGAAATGAGTTTTATTTCCATTTAAATTAAGTACTTTTTTTATGAAATCAACACTTATAAATTCGGATCGAATACTGAATAAGCAACAAATCAGAACTACATCAGACCTTGTATGAAAAAGATTAAATACTGATTATCAACAAAACAATTTGAACCGTATTCTCCTAAAGATAGAGTTGGAAATATTTTTTAGTTAAATTAATATTTCAAATTACGCGATTAGCACCTCTAGATATATTAGATTTTGAAATGTGATGTCACGAAACTTAGGACCCCTCCCACCCCTTGTCACACCATGTCACACTTTGTCGACCCCCTCCCCCCCCTTTACGTGTGACGTACTTTATGGATGGCCCCAAAGAAGTTTCACTTCAAAAAGATAGCGTAACGGATAAATGTGACGCGTAACGTAACGGATAAATGTTACGCGTAACGAAAAAATGTTACACAAAATTTTTTGACAACCCCGATAAAGAAGTTTCACTTCAAAAAGTACTGCTTACAAAAAATATATAAAAAAGTTGGAAGAGGCAGCACTCAAGATTTAGAAGTGTATTAAAGTAATTCATTATAGATACTTGAATGATATCCTACCAATATTATAAACGCGAAGTTTGTGAGTATGTAAGTGAGTATGTTTGTTGTTCTTTCACACAAAAACTACTGAATGGATTTTGACGAAACTTTACAACCATATAGCTTATACGTCAGAATAATACATAGGCTATAATTTATAAAGATACCAGCTTCGCCTTGTGGCGTTGACCTCGGTTATTGTCATACCACAGGTAAAACCGCGGGGTTCAGCTAGTTCTAATATAACTCGAAAACAAACCATACCAACTATTTCCAAATCTGTTTATTATAAACCATAAATAAAAACTATTTAATGGTGGCACAAAATACTTTAAAGTTAAATAAATATTTAAATTCTAAATTGCAAGATATTTTCACAAAAATTAATATTTGTTTTCTAAATACTATAATTAAGATAAAATAGTTTTTTAATAGACATTCTAATGGCTTACTTATAATGTATCACCATATATTCTAATCAGTATAATCACCTAGTTTTCCTTAATAATTACTATCAGCTGCTATTTATTTATCAATATAACAACACCGATTCTTGGTGAACATCCTTACACCGAGCTGGAATTAATTGGCCATCATTGTCGTATCTCAGATACTAGTATTTACAGGCTTTTAGAACCTGATATATTGGCTACCATAACAAGCAACTTAGGACAATTAATAGAAGTAATTAAAATTGTACATAGAAAATGATCTATAAATAATAAACTTCTTGTGTCACTAACATTTTAGTTTCTTGTATTTCATGCCCAAAAACATTTTTTCTTTGTTTATTATATAGGGGGCAAACGACGTATGGCCTGATGGTAAGCGATTACCGCCGCCCATGGACACCCGCAACACCAGAGGCGTTACAAGTGCGTTGCCGGCCTTTTAGGAAGGAGTACACTCTATACGCCTGGTTAATTTGAAGTCAATCAATAAGATATAATCCAATTATAGTATCCTGTTATTATAATTATACAGTGCTAGATTTTGTTGTCAATTTATTTAATGGCCTAATGAAGTGTCTATTGATCCTGTAAATAACTTGTTTTGTCTCATTGTTAAGCATGTGTATGTCATTAGGTAAATTTATAAATTTGTATTAATCATGTTGTAGTGATTTTGTTGATAAGGCTAATTTAACACCTCGTAACTAATTAAGCCTAATGTCAAAGGTATAATTAAAGCAATCTTGACTCATTGAATTGGTTACTGTGACCTTGAAATAAGTATTGCTTTATTGACTCACAAAATTGTATTCATCTATTTACATACAATTAGCATTGTAATAATGAAAAGAGTACATTACTTGTTGGTTATTTACATTAAAATCAGCTGTTGCTCTCATGCACGAAAACAGACAGATTTATGAAACGAAATATTTTAGTAATTATAATTAATAGTAGGACCAAGTAAAGATTTCCGATGAGATGGTGAAGGAAGGAAGCAGTTGAAAACGAATAGCAGAAGACCCATTGTTGTAGAAAGCTTTGGGGAAGGCCTATGTCAGGCATCTTTCGGTTGAGATAATACCTTGTAGCTGTAAACGTCATTGAGATTCGAAACAAACTTGTGTCTGAAATTGAGACCATTTAGAAAAGGTCTCAGATTGAGGTAGACTCAATTTAGTCCAGTAAACCCCACAAAGATACAAATTTGCGCTTTCACCGCAAAAAACCTGCCTTGGGTCGTATGTCCTCGGTTTGAAGACACTCCCCTATCTGCCTTTGCCAACATTGGAATACTTGGTGTCAGCATATCGAGTGAAGTCCAGTTTAAGGGCCATTTGGAGGATAAGGCCAAATTGGCCTCTAAGAAGCTTGGCATGCTCAACAGATCGACACAATGTTTCACTCCAGCCCACCGCCTTCAACTTTATAAGGCGCAGGTTCGGCCTCATATGGAATACTGTCTCCATCTTTGGGCCGGGGTACCCCAGTACCAGCTCCTCCCTCTGGACCGCATTCAACGGAGAGTGGTTCGAATTGTCGGCTGCCAGGAATTTTCAATTCGTCTGGAACTCTTTGGCGCTGCGTAGAGATGTGGCTTCGTTATGCATCTTCTACCGCATCTACTATGAGGAGTACTCCGAGGAATTGTTCGGACTGATTCCTGTCGCCTCTTTTCGCCATCGTCCTACGCGACAGCAATTCCATCCCCATCACTCGGATGGCTGGCAGTCCACAACTGTGCTTTTTTCGCGTAACTTTCTGCCTCGCACAACAAAACTGTGAAATGAACTGTCACCTTCGGTATTCCCGGACCAATACCGCCCTCAAATCTTCAAGAAAAAAGTGTACTCCTTCCTAAAAGGTAGGCAACGCACTTGTGACGCCTCTGGTATTGCGGGTGTCCATGGGCGGCGGTAATCGTTTACGTTTGCTCGTTTGCCCCTACTCAATAATAAAAAAAACCTATACCTATATATTTTATCCGTGTAGTATTCCATTATTATATTATTTCCCATTATATTCCCATGGGTGTTGTAAGGGACTAAACTAAACAACAACATCACTACAGATAGAAGGAAAACTTGAAATCCCTTTACCTACCCGTTTGGACATCATGGTATAGCAGGCCAGAACCTCCTTTGTAAGGACAGCCATATGTCCAGTAGTGCACTGTTAAAGGCTGTTGATGATGATATGTGTTACATTTATTTTATTTATAAATATTTATTTATTTATATCAATTTAAAACTACAATATCCATAGAAATGATTGTGATTGCACAACTCACTAAATGTGTATATCTCTTGCAGGTACATTCCGACTCGATTATGGGGCTTCAGCGGTCACGTCCAGACAATCCTTCACAGCCTAATTGGACGCGTTCGTTGTCCTTGGCCTATTGGTGGAAGAGTATCTCTGACGTTGCCAGATAAATCAACACTCACATACGATCTCTACGAGGGAGTAGGCAACGAGCATGAAGGTAAGTTTATAAAACACGTAACTATACAGTTTTCGAACATGATCACCGGTTACGGATGATTTTAAGTCGTCCCATGTTCATTATATATATCTTTCAGGTTCAACTCGGTCATTCACAGAAGATAAATTACCTATTTTAACCGTTCACTCTGCACTTTTCCACTTGCCCTAAAACATAACGACCTACTTTTCTAAATACTAGTCAGCGAATATACCACCCAAATGGTTTATGTACCTTATCGCTTTTTACCGTCAGTTACACACACCAATGAAAGCATTTTTGGGCGGTAATTTTATGTTAATATTCAGACTACAAAGCAGGTTAGAAAACTTGAGGAGACTAGATTTCCTGGATGGAATGTACTCGTATACTTAATAGGTGCCCGGTGCACACCTTAATTCGCAAACCTTTTTTTATGACACTTAAGTGAATTTTCAAAAAGAACTGAGACTTTTTCAAAGAGACTGTTGACTAAGTGTTCCTTATGTAGCTTTATATAAATTGCTTTAATTTAAAATTGTCTAAATTATCCATCTTTTGCATTTGTGCATATAATTCTCATCACACGTTCGTCAATTACGGAAAACAATAGAGCAAAGTAACAAATATCGGACGTTGTCTATTCATCAACTCACTTTAAAAGGGGAGTCATGCTCTGTGAAGGCGCTAAGCTGCCAATTTGTTCTAACAATTTACACTTTATTATACTCTTCAAATGACGAAAACATTTCTCTTGATAGTGTAATAGTATTTTATGTAGAACAATCTAGACTCTTTTTATACTTTTGTTCATTAGTATTATTATTTATTTTGCGTGTAATTAGAGAGGCTACATTAAGCAGTGGATTGCGATAGGCTAATGATGAGGATAAATAATTTTTAATCAAAAATAATCTCCTATGTCCTTAAAAACCCGATTTCATAGCTATATAACTATATTTAACTAGATAACCGACCTTGATCTTTTTAACAGACTTTTTCTACTTTTTAGTCTTGTATGGACATCAATCAAAAACCAGAAATGGTAATGGTCTTGATTCGCCAAGCACTAGGTCATTGTTACAAGTTAAATTAAACATTCTTTAATTAGCTTAAGCTTGTGTAAATAAAAGTTGTTACAACATTGTTTACACGAACTATGTGAAGGTCGAAAAAGCTGAAAGTTTAAATGTAGATAAGTACATATTGTGAATTTACGTCTAATTTTACCGATTTCAGTAGTGATGGTACATTACCTAAAACTAGTAAAATTAGTAAGTTACTAACTATTAACATTAGAAATTTATGTAAAAACTGATGTAAACTGAACTAATATATAAATCTGAAGAGTTTGCTTGCTTGCTTGAAAGCGCTAATCTCAAGAACTACTGGTCCTATTTGAAAAATTATTTTAGTAATATATAGCCTATTTATCGAGGAAGGCTATAAACTATATATTATTACGTTAAGACCAATAGGAGCGGAGCACCAATGAAGAATGTTTAAAAACTGGGAAAAATTATCACGCTACGGGCAATAGGAAACTCGGAAAGAGGTTGTGTGGGTCAGTTAGTAATTTAAATAATAATCGTCTTAAAATGATAACAATGGAAAATAAATATAATGAATTACTTATAAACTGAGCTAGACAACAAATCAGAATCAAAAATAGGTTACAAACGAATTAGGGGTCAAATAGATCTCTAACAATTATTTTCGATTAATATTTTTAAAGCTGATTTTTATTTTTTCTGTTACCCCAGTCTGAAAGTGTGTTTATCTACCTAAAATCAATATATTTGTATTACGATTTATCATTAATATTTATTCAATCTTTACATAAGGACGTATACAGAGGTACAGTAGCATAGACCTATATTCAAGGACTCGTGAATCACTATAGTGTGAATCATTCATTGGATCCATACATAATATAGCACCTTTTCTCATATCGGCAATGTTATGATACCGCAACAACACGGATATACAAATATTAAGTATCTGATTTGATGTAATTTATATCTCTGGAAAATCATCAATATGCTATCCCAATTATATTCAAGGTGGACAAAACATGTAATATGCTATGGATTTTTTTGTTGGTTTACTTTATACTGTATGATATCCATGCGTGACACTAACTGTCCTTTTTACATAAAATAAAGAGGGTAAAGTACTCAAATGTGAAACAAAGTTATGTAACTTTGTCTTTTCTCTGTGCACATATTGTTTAGTTGCAATTCAGATCTAAACTGGCCATAAGATTTAGGGTTAGCGCATACATACTAATTTTTCATCGACTAAACTGTTTCGTCGATGGAGGTGCGCATACAATTTTAGTCAAATTATCTCCTAAACAAATCCAACAGTCTTCCGTAGGCAACGCTCGAGTCAAGGTGCTAAGTACAATGCCACTTAACCATAAAGTTATAGCTTGTGCTTTGATAAAGATATATAAAATACGTTAAAAGGGATAGGAAAAACATGTATTATGATTATGATGAATATTTCATACGTTGCATTTTAAGTTAATAGAGCACCACCAGAGGTCTGTAATGGTTCCCGCCATTGTGACAAGAAACGTGGCGCTGCGCCGCTTCACATGCTAATGCTAGACTGAACAGTTTCGGATCGACTGTACGAGTATAGTCGATGTTATGCGCACTTCAATACATTGCAATACATAACGAGCGCGTGATCGATAGTTGTCCAACTTTTAAATCTAAAGCAGATCGATACAGCTTTTAGATTTTTTATCGATCAACTATCGAGTTGACATAATGCGCACTTTCATATATTGCTATAAACTTATGAAATAACAAAATAGTTGTTGAACTAAAAGTTGTATGAAGGGTAAAACCGGGTATTTCAAAAAGTGGGACATCTCACTTTTTGAAATCCCTTCTTAATTTAAAAAATATTAATTTTAAATGAATAATTTATATGCATGTAGCTAGCTTAGTCATTAATGTTTAATTATTATTTGTTTTTGCTGACTTATCAATTACAGATTTTGCAAAATGCAGGTTTTTGTGGAACGCTTTTATTTGGGATAGACCCCTACCTGTATGGATAGTTGCCGCTATATGAAAATGAAAAGAAGGATAGATGCCCGCAGTGCGGGATAGATGCCTTTCATACTGTGTAAAACAGCAATTCTCGTAAAACAACAATTGTCTCGAAGAAACATAGTTTGAATTACGAAAAAAAAAAATTTCTAATATGACACAAATAACTATTATTAAATTTTAAAAGCATTTGTTTAACAAAAAATACTAATTATTAGTTTTATATTAAAACTAGCTGACCCACGCAACCTCGTTTGCGTCTTCTATTGCCCGCAGCGTGAAAATTTTCTCCCGTTTTTAAACATTCTTCATTGGTAATCCGCTCCTATTAGTATTAGCGTGATGATACATAGCCTTCCTCGATAAATGGACTATCCAATACTGAAAGAATTTTTCAAATCGGACCAACGGTTCCTGGGATTAGCGCGTTGAAACAAACAAACAATCGAACGCTTCAGCTTTATATATTAGTCTAGATATTATTTATTAAGTTTCAACAAACGAAAATCATCCATCATCTTCCTAGCCTTTTTTATTACCAAGAATAATTGGGTTCAACCGGTTTTACCTGAATATCAGTTACCTACTCTACCGAGCGACTGGCATGATGGGTAACTGAATTCGAAGGTTAAACTAGTACCCAGTATATTTGAGGGTACTTGACATCTTAATAATGATTGTTATAATTTTTCATGACAACCGGTACCGACGGCTTAAAGTGCTCTCCGAGGCACGGGAAATACCGCTATCTTCCATACTCCGGGCTGCTATTAAGAATATTTTATAAGAAAAACCCAACAGCCACCAGGAATTCGCACCCTAGACATCTTGATCGGCAGTCGCTTACGCTAGATCAACGAGGCAGTCCCAAAATATTATGTTTCCGTAAAGAAAAATACCCATGTTAATAAATCTAAATAAAAGCTCGTAATATACTGTATTTCATTATGACTTTGTAATTTTAGCAACAAAACGCCTTTGCAATATTCTAGATTATCCCAAATCATCAAAATATTTAGTTTATCCCTAAGGTTTTTTTATTAATTTCATCGAAAACTGACTGTAGTTGTACAATAACATATATGGGTATTGAGGGATAGATGCCCTTACCATTTTTTCGTTAAAAAAATCAGGGCAACTATCCTTTTTGATAGGGATAGATGCCCAGCTATTTATAGCAACTTTTTACATTTAGACGCACACATAATGAACCAGTGTATAGACGTAATAAAAAATATAACATAATTGATTACTACTTATAAAGTTATACAATGTTGAAATAGTAACTTTCAAATTTTCGAGGTGTTAGTGAATTTAACCTCTAATATAAATACACACATGAGCGAAACAAATACTCAAAGCAAAACAGCCCGTAGATGAATTACCCCTAAATAATTAACACGTTGACAGTAGTTTGACATGCCAGGATGGCATGCCCGTCTTGTCAATAGAGAGGCCACCTGGTCAAGAACATAAACTAACGAAAACGGCAAAGACAAAAAAGACGGTTCTGGTTAAAATAATAAACAAAAAATCGCTTGCAATGCGTTTCTTACACCTCTATTGGTATAATGAACAGTTTTTGGGTCCCATAAACATTTTAACGCTTTGTAAAGTGATATCAGACGGCGACTTTACGAGATGTCCATAGCGTGGTGGAACGCACGAACCACACACATTATCCAAACCGAGGCACCTTTGAGGCTGGCAAAAACCTACAACGTACCGCATGCCCGTCTTGTCAATAGAGAGGCCACCTGGTCAAGAACATAAACTAACGAAAACGGCAAAGACAAAAAAGACGGTTCTGGTTAAAATAATAAACAAAAAATCGCTTGCAATGCGTTTCTTACACCTCTATTGGTATAATGAACAGTTTTTGGGTCCCATAAACATTTTAACGCTTTGTAAAGTGATATCAGACGGCGACTTTACGAGATGTCCATAGCGTGGTGGAACGCGCGAACCACACACACTATCCAAACCGAGGCACCTTTGAGGCTGGCAAAAACCTACAACGTACCAGGTGCAGAACTCGTAAAAGTAAAACAATTATATTAACCAATTATAAATTTTCAGGCAATAGCTAAATATTAAGTAGATGCAAAAAAAAAGTCAAATATGCAACAATTGCAGGATACGCAAACCGTATAGTAACTTTGTATTCTTGTAAAATTAATATGCAATTAGAAAGTTACTTTTATTTTTGGTGGCATTATACCATTTTTTCTCATCTTTGTTATTAAAATAAATAAAAACAGACTGACCATGATTTTTATAATTTATTATTTTTCATATACTGTAGGACACGAAATGAGACTCCACGAAAAATATAACACGTTAGAGCACGCAAAATCCAATAATAATTAGTTAATAATAATTATTAATCAGGGAATTAAGGACGTCTCTAATTAATCGCAATTTTACTAAGTTTAATTTAGCAGATATTAATTTCTAACAAAGTGTAAGTAGCGCATAACTAATACAACTAAAACATGGAAAGTTACTACGAGCGTTCTTTGCTAAGGCCTCAGATGATACGAAAGTTTTCTTGAGACCACCGCGCGATATCCGCTTGGTTGCCGTGTTATGTTCTCTCTGGTTTGCAGCATGGTTGCAAATGAAAAATGTCTACATTATATATTTTTTTTTTTTATTTAATAGTGGGCAAACAAGCAGACGTATCACCTGATGGTAAGCGATTACCGCCGCCCATGGACACCCGCAACACCAAAGGCGTCACAAGTGCGTTGCCGACCTTTGGGGGATGGGAAAGGGATGGGGGGAGGGGTTGGGGTATGGGCCTCCGGTATCCTCACTCACTCACTCGGTGAAACACAGCGCAAACGCTATTACACAGCGGTTTTCTGTGAGGTCGTGGTATCACTCCGGTCGAGCCGACCCATTCATGCCGAAGAATAGCTCTCCCACGGTTATAATGTAACTGTAATTTCTATACAGGCACAAACTATAGCTGCGCGATGGCGCACTAAAGCTATTGCTGCTTCTAACACAACAATCATGAAGTCGAAGTTATGTTTTCATAGAATGTCATGCTATATATTATGTCCATTTTATTATCTTATTTGTATTTAATACTGTTACGTGTTAGGATTTGAAGGGTTTGGGAAATAAACCTTCTGACTTGTAAAAGAGACTTTATTAACACCACTCTTCCAATCACAATATCACTCCAAATACCAACCCTTAATGGTCGCCGAGGTCGCTAGATCACTTCGATGTTTATCGCACTGTAGCTCAAACTGAACTGAACTGCGGCCCGCGAGAGTTCGTATACATATATGTCAATTTTTACTATTACTAGCGCTTTCGAGAAACGTCTCGAAAGCTGAGCCCCGCGGTACAACAACAACAGCGGGTAACGCTGCGGGGTAAAGCTAGTCTAAAGAAAAATTACTCCTTACATCATCAGCTATCTGCCAGTAAAACTCCCGTCTTAATCGGTCCAGCCATTTCAGAGATTAGCCGGAACAAACAAACAGACAAAAATTTAAAAATAATAATTAAAGTAGGGGAAAGTGTTGTACCTATGCACGGTTTTACCTGTGGACACCACTGATATCTTATAAAATAAACACATAAAATGAACGAATTGAACGCATCCGTAAAGTATTTTTGATATGTGGCAACACTGACTTGCTCTCTTCTTGTGTTTTTTGTTGAGTAACCGGTGACAGACTGTTAAACGTTTTCACTCAAAAAAGTAAATATTTATCTCTTTCTCGTCCTATATTTTTGTCAATATAATATGCAGAATATAGATAGCTAATTTGGTCAGACTGTAGTGTACATCGTTAAACATCCATTTTAAGCGGTATAATAATGTCAACTCGTAGCTATCATGGTGGTAACATGTTTTAAGGTTATACTGTCAGATTTGTACCTATGGACATCGAAATGTATGTACCTATGGACTGTCCACAGGTACAAATTTTAGTTAGAATTTCTTGTTTGATTAGAACTTTATATAATAGAAACTTTATAAAGGATGGCTCAACTACCAAATCTAAAAGCAAGCCTTTCTCAATCCTAGGTACTGCACCTGACTGGACTATTTTGATGGATACGTATGATAAGCACTATAAAATCCCAGAGGATGTTGGTATTTCGTCATCCAGACCGGATATATTCCTCTTCTCTAGACAAATTCAACACATAATATTAGTAGAACTTACTGTTCCGTGGGAAACTAATATTCCTAAAGACCATACAATAAAATTAAATAAATATTACGATCTAACAACCAAACTAAACAAAAATGGCTATGTGGTTAATTTATACGCGGAAGAAGTAGGAGCGAGAGGTATACCAGCTAAATCTCTCTATAATCTTTTGAAAGACCTTGGCCTGTCGAGATCTGCAGTAAGTTCTATTTTAGAACGAGTATCCAAGACTGCACTAACAGGTTCCTACCAAATTTGGCTAGGTAGGGCGGGAAACTCGAGCAGTGAAGGTGAGCGTTGAGGGGCCTCCTTAAACCTACACCTAAGTCGTAAGTCCTGGGAACTGCTTTGAGTTTCTCCCTCTGCCACACGATGGACTCGGCACCCGCACGGTGAATCCATGGAGTGCTAAGAAGTTTGTCTCTTAAATTTAGACATAGAAGCTGAACCTACTGCAAGCAAGTCTGTTCATCAACTAGAAATGTCCTCTCTTGATAAGACTATTGGTGGATGTGGAAAAAGTAATGTAAACGCAGCAATCACTCCGAGAAAACACCTTATTTCACAAGTGACACCAGAGTCAGTACGCCCATTTCTAAAAGCAGACCCCCGAAAGGCAACGCGACGAGGAAGGAAACCTGGAAGAAGTAGAATTTTAACTGATACTCCTGAAAAAAATGAAATAAAGAATGAAGCAATAAGAAAGGCGGAAAATAAAAGAAAATTTGAAGCTCAAGTGTTCCCTATGTGATTTAAAATGTCACCAGAAATGTATATCAAAGATAATTTTGAATCAGATGATGAATCTGGTTTTATATGTGAGAAATGTTTTATATTAAATAATGGTGATTCAGATGCCACTGATGATTCTGCATTTGAACTGTATGAAAAGTATTGCGATGCCAAAAATAATAATTAATAATTGATTATTTGATGTTAAAGTTGCTTTATAAAAGAAATTCTGTTTATTGTTGATTTTTATATAATTATTACTGAGGAAAAGTGATCTGTCCATAGGTACAAGTATAGCTGTCCACAGGTACAATCATAACATGTACCTGTGGACAAATTTAGTATTTTTAAAAAATGTGATTTATTGTAATAATTATAATTAGTAAAAAACTTAAGACTGCTAATACTTAAGCGTTAACTATTCCTGTAACAACATTTGTGATACTTCATGGCTAATAAATGGAAATTAAGTGATTAAACCTTATTTTCGTTCAAAATTCGGCAAATGTCCATAGGTAAAACACTTTCCCCTATATTTACCGTGAATATACATATAAGTATTATGCATTTGGTAAAACGGTTATTTTAGTATTACGAACAGACACTCCAATTTTATTTATTTGTATAAATGAGACTAAATGATTGTTAGTAGGAGGAAAGCGACTTGATAATGGAGAAAAAGGATGGTCATGAATTGATTGACCTAACAAAATCCGATAAGAATGGTATATTTTCTGTTCAAGATGTTTTAACAGGTGTCTTTGTTTCCAGATGATGTCACTGTTGCAATTTGCCCCGGTATCGGGAACACCTCAGAGAGTGTGTACATTCGAACTTACGTGCACTACTCGCAATGCCATGGATACCGGTGCGCTGTACTAAACCATATTGGCGCCTTGAACAGCGTACCGGTGACAGGACATCGTATATTTTCCTATGGTAAGTTGTTTTAGTTTTAACCAATTAAAATGAAATGAAGTAAAGAAAATTTAATCAAGTGGGTACAATAATACATGGACCATGTTTAATGGTAACTGTGTGTAATATAAATTGCTTCGCTTCATACTTTAGATAATAAGTAATAACTTATGCATTATGATGGCAGTTTGTTTAATTAACGATATTTTAAGTTATTAGTAAACTACAATCGATACTATATAATTGTCTTGCGATCGCCTTGAAAATCAATTAGTCAAGTAAAATCTTCGTACATATTTTATTTATTTTATCCTTCGGGAATAGAATCCTTCGGAGTTTGGGTGTTTTCTATGTATAATGTGTATGTATTTACAAAAAAAGTATACATATATGAATTCATATCAGTTGTCTAGTACCTATAACAAGCACTGCTTAGCTTGGGACTAGATGGCGTTGTGTTAGATGTCCGGAATATTTAATTATTATTTATTATTAAGAATAGCATCTGCCATTTTGTTTTTAAATTTGAAATCGCAAAAGTTTGATTATAATTCAAACGTTCAACAAAATTTCTTCAAGGTACTTATTTTAACATCGTATTTAATTAATTTTTAATGTCAATCTTTAGTTCGAAATAATGTTTTTGTGTTAAATCTAATCTTGAAAAGTAATCTCGTTTTGTTCCTCGTTGTCAAATTGTACATTTATGTAAACTGATGTTCAACATTTATGTATTGTGTTCTAGTGATGTACTTTCTTAATTATTATGTTATAATACAAAGATACGGCCCATCTGAAACAAGTCGTCACTCACAACTGACGCTTTCGTCATTCTTTTAGAATAACCAGACTTATTTGCAGGTTAGCCTTAGAAAAATCGAATTGTAGCTTCAGCTCTAGGAGTATGTGGTGCTTCTACTAAAAACACCCTGACGACCGGCCTCTGGCGCCCTACTCTGATAGGACCCGGACCATATTATTTCAGGTCTTATTCTTATCTGGTTCTGTCCCCGCCCACTTTCAATAACGGCGTGGTAGGTCGATTACACAATTATGCAATCAGGCCGCTATCCCGACCGTAGTAATCGTTCTACCACCAGAGAGTCCCAACCGAGCTATACCTACCGCACTATCTTTCTACCACTAAGTATGATAACCAGAGCTACCCTTATTATATGAACTGTTATTTTGAAAAGAAGTTAATTTATTATGCTCAACAATATTAGTTGATTTGTACAGTACCTACTTAATTTATGAAATTGGACCATTGGTAAGCCAAGTTACAACTTTCTATGAAGTTATGACAATAAATCTTACTATTGACATATCAGCATAATACTCATACATATATATATCTACCTATATCTGTAGTAATACCAAGGTCATAAATAAACATCATCATCAACAAAATTATATTATCTGGTCATTGATATGTATGAATACGTACGTACGTCAGTTTTATCAATTTCTCTAGTGAAATGTGTAAAGGTACAAACTCATTGAAATGCAATCGCAATGTTCTGTAATCCTTATAAGCGTTCGTCGAAGAATTACCGCCTTGCATATGCTTGGCATAGTCGTCACCTACAGTGGAGAAATCATATTTTATTAGAAGGATCGACCTTGACATTCGTTATATACGTGACGAATAAACATAAAGATTATCTCCGTCTACATTACTAAAGTGTCAAATTCTCTGACTTCTCAGTTTGTAATGAGAAAAGTCAACGGACAGACGGGAAGTTTTTTTTCAATATTACTATCAGTTGAGAAAGTGAAACCTTGGTTTTGTATTCAGACAATAGACGTCCCCCAAATAGACTGACACTTGAACCATTCGGTTCAAGTATCAGACGTAGGTATATGTTAAAACGCACACAATGACCAAATAGTATTGCATGGTTCCCTTTATTTTTACAAGTTTTTTACAAATAAAATTAAAATATAATATTTATATTTTCTTTGTGTTAGATGTCCGATATATTTATATCGGACATCTAACACAAAGCCATCTAGTCCCAAGCTAAGCAAAGCTTGTGTTATGGGTACTAGACAACTGATATAAATACAAATATACTTTTTTTTGTAAATACATGCATATTATCCATAGAAAACACCCAAACTCCGAAACAAATATTTGTAGATCACACGAACACTTCGTCCGACCCAGGATTTAAACCCGAGACCTCAAGCACAACAGTTGCATTCGCTATCACTGCGCCACCGAGGCAGTCAGTATAATATATATATAATTTAACATCTATATCTGTTAATCAATTACTTTCTTACTTCTGCTTTTTTTCACGTGCAATGTAAAATTATAGGCCGGTATTAACTGTGTTAGTTTACAAAAATAATATTTTTATTTTTTTCCAGGGCACACTGATGACTATAACTACATGGTAGAGAACCTATTGGAGCGTTATCCAAATACGAAATTGATTCTAGTCGGCTTTAGTTTAGGTGGCAATTTGATAGCTAAATATCTCGGGGAGGAAAGAAAAAGGCCAGCCAACATCATCGGTGGAATTTCGATTTGTCAAGGATATAATGCTATTGAGTAAGTTATATTTTTTATTCTACCAACTTCCTTTAGACTTTAGATTAATAACTCTAGGGTATATACACTCTCGTAGAAGAAAAATATCAAGACAAAATACTACAAGCAATATCTGTGTAAAACCTCATAATAACACGATAACGTGTATAGGTATGTATGGACGTAACGATGGAGGCTGATTTCTTAAAATTCGAACGCAAATCGTACTCGCATGTAGGGTCACGTTGAGCGATCTATCGTAGACCACAAATTTATATCATTGACGCTGATGTTAATGCACATCTAAATTTAGGTATGATAATTATAATCATTGTTCAACTGACATATTCAGATGATTTCATCGCGAAAATGAATGACGCATAGGCAAACGTCGAGATTAGTTTTCTATAGATGCAACAGATCACCGCCTCATAAAGTGTATGAATTCATTCGAAGCGAGACACGAGAGGTATATGTAATATATATTATGCAATGGTCTGTTTATAATATTGGATACTTGCTGACATATGCAACCTCGTGTGCGTCTCCTATTGCCCATAGCGTGATGTTATAACAGCGTGAACGGAACATTTACCACAAAAAAGGTTATAATTAACTTTTAAAGAGAGAGAGAGAAAACTTTTAAAGGGGAACAATTCTTTCAAACATGGCACACAATGAAAGCTCTCAAAATAAATAATTTTCCCCTATGAGGTTGGGATAGTAAAAGACGATTGATGGATAAATACTGATTTATTTTATATGAATCAACAGTTTATATGCTAGCGAACAATGGTGATTACATTTATAATATGATTTATTATAATATTATATAAACACATACAACACCCTTTTTATTATATATTTATTATAAAGCCTATACCAAACCTTGACAACTGGGCTAACCACCACTGAAACAATTATTCGCATCAGATCAGTACTTCCTAAGAATTACACTTTCAACCATACAAACAAACTCTTCAGCTTTATAAAATTAGCATAGATGACAGTCATAACCTTAATTGGCATCTTCAAACTGGTTATAATAATCTTTCAGCTGAAGAAAGTGTTAAATTATTTTTGTATAACACATTATCATTATTTTGTATTAAATTTACGGATAATTTACACTTTCAGTTTTAATATTTTTGCATTCAAAAATAATAACCTTATACATTTGTGGCCTTTATAATAAAACTAGCTGACTCACGCAACCTTGTTTGCGTCTCCTATTGCCCGTAGCGTGAAAATTTTCTGCCGATTTTTAAACATTCTTCATAAGTGCTCCGCTCCTCGCGTAATCTTAGTGAGATGATATATCGCCTATAGCCTTCCTCGATAAATGGGCTATATATCACTGAAGGATTTTTTTCTAATCGGACCAGTAGTTCCTGAGATTATTGCAAACAAACAAACTCTTCAGCTTTATAAATTAGTAGAGTAATAGATAAGTAATACATATATCAAAAGCGTAATACCTATACTCAGTTGCTAGATTTGTTGACTTTTTGCATATGTTGTAAAACACTGTAGTGTATAACATACCTATTTGCACAGTAATTTTATTGAGTTCTGAGAAAATCTTTTACGGAATAAGCTGTTTAGTTGAGTGTTTTGCTTTTGGTTATTATTTTACAATCTATATAGGTACGTAAAGTCAGAATGTTTCATGCGTCGCCTAGACAGCAATTTACAAATTAAGACGTACATCCTGCAGAGTATAAATCGTCATAGCTAAAACCATAGATGCACTTCACTCTCAGCACTACATTCTCAGTCCGCCTTCGAACGATTTCTCTTAATATGCTTGTAAGAAATTTTTGCCTATAGTTCAGGTACTGTCAGTTACCTGGATATTTTTGCATTCAAAATTTGAACAAAGATTTTAATGTTTAACATATTATGACAATCTTACGTGTTAAATTATTCTTTATTAACTGTATATTATTTGTAAGAACGGATAGATGAAAATACTTTTGCATGATAAGTTCTAGTAGAAGAACCATGCGAAGGTTATTATGAAACAATTCGAAATCCAATTGTTGTGCTGGTTTGTGAGTGTTAAATAACTAAGTTAGATAGTAGTCATATACACATTATATGCCTCGGTGGCGCAGTCGGGATGTATGCGACTGCTATGCTTGAGGTTTATGGTTCGATTCCAGGTTCAAATCAAATATATTTTTTTATCTTATCTTTTTTTTCTCGTGTTTGGGGGTTTTCTATCTATCTATCAGTCACTCTAGCTTTCATAGTGCAAGCTCTGCTTAGTTTGAAGCTAGATGGCCTTGATGTGTGTGTGTGTGTGTGTGTGTGTGTGTGTGTGTGTGTGTGTGTGTGTGTGTGTGTGTGTGTGTGTGATGATAGAAGGAAGATAGAGGATAGAAGAAGTTGTATGTCAGTTGCCAAAAATATTTAATTTGATATATTTTACTTCATTTATGAGGTTTTGGAGGGTAATCTCTGGATCTACAGAACCGATTTGAAAATTATTTTGCCAATAGAAAGCCTCATTGTTATGTATTAACCAGAAACACGCTTAACGCTATATCCGACATATACAGCCGGAGCTACAGGCAAGTTGGTTACATAATATTATCATAAAACCTTTAGCTTTGACGGCCAAGAATTAACTGGAACTAGGTCTAGAATTATTAACAATCAATAGAAACGTTGCCGCGTTGGTTAATTATATCTATATTTTGTAGGGGTCTATTCGTAGTAAGCTTTTATATCTATACCTACTGATATGTAAAGCTGAAGAGTTTGTTTGTTTGAACGCACTAATCTCAGGAACCACTGGTCCGATTTGAAAAATTATTTCAGTGTTGGATAGTCCATTTATCGAGGAAGGTTATATTATGCTATGTATCATCACGCTAATACTAATAGGAGCGGAGCACCAATGAAGAATGTTTCAAAAACGGGGGAAAATTTTCACGCTACGGGCAATAGAAGACGCAAACGAGGTTGCGTGAGTCAGCTAGTTATATATATAACGTCCGATGACATCATTTACTTAGAAGGAAATAAAAGAGCGTGACGATCTATCATACTAGTCGCAGACAATGTATCAAGATTTAAATCATTTATAGTCTTGCTTTGCGATCTGTTAAAGATAGATAATTTATTGAAATCTCACGTGTTAAAGGAAAATAGTGAAATAAAATACTTTTGAAAATATTTTACTATCTTATATCTCTTACAGTATAAATAAAACAGAAAAAAAACTCGCAGACCTTAATGTAAGAAGACTGCGTTTGTAGAAAAGGTTATAGTTCGTTCCCCTTCGTATGACCACAAAACCTAGAAAAGAAATAATAAGTCATGATCAATAATGTGCCTACAAGAACCTGACCTCGTTAATGCCTGCTGTTGAGATAAGAATTGGAGTGAGGGCGATAGTATTTAAAAACTGTTAAGTGTATTGGTAGATTTTTCTTATGTTTTCAATTACAAAAATGTCTACAAACAAAATAATAATTTCTATATCAATACCAAGTATAGAGAAAGTGCAACATGCGAACTAGTAACTCCTACTTGCACATCAGCATTAAACCATTTAGAAATTAATGTTGGCGCCAATTTTAAGCACTTGAACTCCAATCTAAGGAGAGGCCTATGTCCAGTCGTGGACAGTTGAAGACTTGATGAACCTTATTTGTTATGTAAATAAGGTACATCTTTGTTTGCCCCCTATATAATTAAAAAATCGTTAAGAACCTCCACTAAGTTCATAACAATTTTGCATAAGATCTTAAGCGACATATAGGTTGAAAAAATTGTAAATGATTCTCATCAATGTATAGTTTTAGTAGTAGATCAGTAATGACTAATTAAATTTGTTTTATAGCACAATGGTGTACCTACTCCAGTGGCAGAACTTCCGGCGGTTTTACCTGTACATAATGACTGACAATTACCGCAACATTATCACGAGGCACAAAAGAATGTTGCTGGCTCCCGATACGAAAGCTAGATACAAGTTAGATGAAAATATGATCGTATCTGCCGGTACTCTGCCAGATCTGGACGAGGCCTATTCAAGGTAAGATTACTACTCGTATGTACGAGGGAGCGTTTTTATATTCGCGGAATAGGGGATATAGGTTAGAAATAAAAAAACCAAATTATTTTTCATTTTCAATATATTCACCTGCAATACGGATACATTGTTCAGATCTTTCAATTAATTTATTTTAACCTTCATAAAAAAATGTTTTGTCTGCGAAACTGAAACTGCCTCCTTGACTTCATCATCGGTGGTAAATTTCTTACCCCGCAGCTCTTTTTTCATTATTAGGAACAGGTAATAATCACTCGGGGCCAGGTCTGGACTGTAGGGTGGGTGATCCAAAACATCGAAGCCCACCTTATGGAGGGCAGCCATCGCAATGCGCCTCTTGTGGACGGGTGCGTTGTCGTGCACAAGCAGCACACCTCTCGTCAATTTTCCCTGTCTTTTCTCTTTAATGACTTCTTTTAATCGCTCTAATATTGAAGTGTAGTATTCTCCGGTTATAGAAACACCTTTATCTTTATAATCGATTAATAATATTCCTTCCGAGTCCCAAAAGACCGTCGCCATAAGTTGCCCAGCTGACTGTGACACCTTAAACTTTTTGGGAGGTGCTGTGCCCTTTTTATGCCACTGCATGGAGTCTTGTTTAGACTCAGGCTCATAATGATGAACCCAAGTTTCGTCTCCAGTAACAATTCGGCTCAATACACCATCCTTGTCCTCATTATAGAGGTCCAAAACTGCACGTGAACACTCTACGCGCTGTTGTTTCTGCGGCAGCGTGAGCATTCTCGGCACCCATCATGCGCTGACCTTAGTCATGCCAAGATGATCATGCAGGATTTTAAAAATGGTTGTATCGGATACTCCAACCATTTCTGCGAGTTGTTTCTTCTTTAGTCGAGCATCCTCGAGTATAATTTTTTCGACTTTTTCGATAAGTTCTGGCGTGGCCACCTCGATGCTTCTGCCCGGCCTCGGGTCGTCTTCAAGTGATTTCCTTACTTGTTTAAATAAACTGTATCACTTGTACACCATTGTTTTTCCTGGGCAAGAGTCGCCGTAAACCGATGACATCTCATTCAGTATAGTCGGAACTGATTTTCCTTGTTGGTAAGGAGTTTTATTACGGCACGATATTCGATTTTTTCCATATTTCACTTTTCACTCCCGATTATGTTGCTTGGTTGACGATAACTCAAAGACTAATTATTTAATAACAATGAAACCTCGAATATATACTAATTATGAGTCACTGAACACGTTACGACTCTAACGACCATAATCACCCCCCTCCATTCCCCTCATTCCGCGAATATAAAAACGCTCCCTCGTACATTATGTTTTATAAATCTATACAAATAAATAAAATTGGAGTGTCTGTTTGTAATATTAAAATAACCGCTCTCTACTACATGCATATGAATGTATATACGGTACACATACCAAAATATATATTTTTAAAATTTTGTCTGTCTGTCTGTTTGTTCCGGCTAATCTCTAGAACGGCTGGACCGATTTGGACGGAACTTTCACTGGTAGGTAGCTGATGGTACAAGGAGTAACTTAGGCTTACATTTTTTAGACTAGCTTCGCCCCGCGGCGTTGCCCACGATACGACAATAACCGCGGGTAACACCGCGGGGTTCAGCTAGTTACACAAAAATGTTGTGGATTAAACGGATTAAACCCCACAAGGATAATATAATATGTGATTTACAAATACATAGTTGTGTGTGGTTGAGTGTGGGTGTTCTTCGTGTAATGTTACATACATTCAGTGTTACCCGCACCGACTCGAGTGATTCATTGAAAAAATATACGAGTCCGCCCTATCAGATTTAACAATTGAGATTGTAAACGCACCATAGACATGTATTTTGATGACGTAATCGCAAAAACAAATGTTTTTATATTGTGTTACGTTTTCTCATGCGAAATTTAATTAAAAATTAAATCGCATCTTTGACCTCTTTCTCTTAGTACAACAATTTGTGTGACTGTGAAGAATGTATTATAATTTTTAAATCAACGTTATGTTCACATCAATTTTAATAGACCAACACGTAGTTCTCTTGTAAGAAAGGAGGTTTTGACCTATATTATATATCACACGGATTAGACACATTAGGAGTTTACATGTTGTTCTCTGCGCAGTTTGCTCCCTTAGTCGGCTTTTACAACACCCATGGGATGACTAGAATGGTTACACTTCCTATTCTTCAAACATCACTACAAAACGACGAACGTTGTAATACAATTATAATGTACTAGCTGACCCACGCAACCTCGTTTGCGTCTTCAATTGCCCGTAGCGTGAAAATTTTCCCCCGTTTGAAAACATTCTTCATTGGTGTTCCGCTCCTATTAGTATTAGCGTGATGATATATAGCCTGTAGCCTTCCTCGATAAATGGACTATCCAACACTGAAAGAATTTTTCAAATCGGACCAGCAAGTTCCTGAGATTAGCGCGTTCAAACAAACAAACTCTTCAGCTTTATTATTAGTATAGATATAAAATATGAGATATATGTATAATACCCGCTGTTGTTTTGTTTATAACTCTTGACCAAAGATAACAACACGTAGGTAGACGCTATTAGTTTAAGAAAGTTCAATCATCTTTAAACATTTGTGTTAAAATTCACTACAGTTACATTTTATAAATAATGAAAGAAATATTAAACTTTCTGAATCTTTTCGTCCTTCCTTTCTAAGTGTTCAAATTTTGTGTTTTTATATTAATTGCTAAAACTAACGCAATCCAGTAGTGTGCAAGATACTGCTTCACCGAGCTGTGAACAAATTATAATTTGTTCAACAACTTTAGTGTGCAATCGGAATTGTAGATAAAAGGATAAAACTATTCATTTAATTTCTCTATTCAAATAGTTTATTTAAAAAAAAAAAATTTTTTTATCGATTCTAATTGGTTGGTTGGTGACAAATGAATGAATAGAGTACAGTTGTTGTCAGTTTACGAATGCGTGTACCACGATTCAATAATACGCTATAGGCAAGCAGTTATCAATGACCATTCTTATCGATTTTTTATAGTTATATGTTTAATACTTTGCCCGAACATTCGTCATAATGGCTTTAGAAATACTGAAAACGTATTTCAGATAACGGAAGATAACTAATAGGTTATCTTAAAAGTTTGTAGGTGACAACATTCTGGACATTCACTTATATAATCACGCCATATTATATTTACTTACGCAAAAAATCTTAAAATCCTAACCACTCAAATTAGATACTGGTTAGTGTAACATTTGGAGAAAGACAGCGAGCGAAAAGAGCGATTGGTTTCAGATTACTCATCTCTTTTCTTGTTACAACCTGATACAGTCTCAACCCTATTCGTTAATACTTTCCGAATTATCGTATACAACATGGCTCCTTCCTCGTTTAATAATCTCTAAATTGTTTGCATCTATACTAATAATAAAGCTGAAGAGTTTGTTTGTTTGTTTGTTGGTTTGAACGCGCTAATCTCACGAACCGCTGGTCCGATTTGAAAAATTCTTTCGGTATTGGATAGTCCATTTATCGAGGAAGGCTATATATCATTACGCTACTACTAATAGGAGCGGAGCACCAATGAAGAATGTTTCAAAAACGGGGGAAATTTTTCACGCTACGGGCAATATAAGACGCAAACGAGGTTGCGTGGGTCAGCTAGTAAGTTATAAAAATATAACTATGGGTTTTAGTGGATACAACGATACGTATAAAAACTTTGAAACTTGTAGACAAATCGATAGAATAAAGTTGATTTTATTCAACTGTAATCAGCCAGTGTCAACTGATATGGATCGCTGAACGTGCACACATCAGTTATTGATTGAAACCGTAGTTGACATACAAGTAGATACACATACATTCATTCTGAAGTTGACATATGAACGTATTACTCAGCAGATCTAAAGTGAGCAATATTATGACATCATCCGAAATGCCGCGGCAAAATTCATTAAACAGACGATGTGCTATACAAATTTATTTTTGGTTTTAATTATGTAAATTCTATGCTCATTATTATTAAACCACAAGTATCTAAACTAATTATGACACTTTAATTTATTTCTAGTAAAAGCGGTTTTAAATTAACATGGTGAATTAACGCGCGGCAACTACTTGCATTTTCGATTAAACCACAATGAGTGAAGAATCGTCAGTATTGTGTTATTATATGTAAATAGGAATTTCTATGTATGCATGTTGTGTGCACTATTTACACGTGCATATATTGACCGAGTCAAACGGAGCGTTAACCGATATACGCAATATTTTCGTTCGTTTACATCGGTGAGTGAGGTTACCGGGACCAATGGTGGTCAATAAATAAAAAAACATGTTATATTTATATTAATTGAAAAAAAACATGTTTGTTAACCAGATTACGTTAGACTTAAAGTGGAAGTGTTTGTTCAGATCTGTAGTGAAATTTTTCTTTTTATTTGGTCCCGTGTGATCATCATCATCGCCATCATATTAGCGGAAAGACGTCCAATGGGACATAGGTTTCCCCTAAGGCTCTCTTGTCCACACGTATTCTGTCATTTTTAAACTGTGCAGACAAATAAAAAAAAATACTTAATACTCTTTCTAGATTACTAACTCAACAAAACAACATCAAGAATAACGTAATAAGTAATTACTTAGAGACATTAACTACTGACGACGACTTGTAAGTACTTAGTGTGTACGTAGCATTTCGCTTCAGTAAGCGTTAAAAACAGGTCGGCTGACAACTGACTTGCACACGAATAAGAACTTTATCTACCTACTTTCATTATATTACTTTAATCACTTAGTTCATAGCACATATAAATGTACTTATATACCAAGTCAAGCTAAGAGATAATCTAGGTACACGTACGAATAGAAATAACGTGTCCCATAGTTAACGATAATATTTAATCTATTTCTTTGTTAAACGCAATTGTCTTAGACACGATAATTACCCACGACAGGTACTTTTTAAGTCTTTGTTTACTTATATTTAACTATAAGAAAATTGAGTAGGTATTTATATACATTGCTGTAAAATTGTTTATCTATTATGCACCTCTTTTACTTAGAATTTGAAAAAAGTTTAGATTAAATGAATTAATTTGTTTTTACCCTATTCACCTCCGTTAAAATTTAGTTGTTTTTTTACTGTAAAGAGCTTAGTTATCAGGAATAAATCTCAGAAGTCATGGAGAAGAGACAATCTTTAGGTTTTCTACTATTGCATGTTTCAGTAAGAAACAACTGCAAGTACTTATTTATTTCAAAGGCATGTTCCGAGATAAAGTATTAGCAGTATGTTATTGCAAAAAAATCAGATTCAGAAGACTACCACGAATCTTTTAAATAAGTAGATAAACACTAAGTTTCATATTTTTTATCAATTAACTTTTATATCGGTTGACAAAGGTTAATCTCATTTTATAGAATAACTAGCTGACCCACGCAACCTTGTTTGCGTCTTATATAGCCCGTAGCATGAAAATTTTCGCAAAATAAGTAAATTTTCTGGTTGATTTTTACACCTTGTGTCCGAAAAGCCCAAATATCTTACGGAACCCTATTTTTTTTCAAAATAAAATATAGCCTATGTTACTCGTGGATAATGTAGCTTTCGAATAGTGAAAGAATTTTTAAAATCGGTCCAGTAATTTTTGAGCCTATTCATAACAAACAAACAAACATACAAACAAAGTTTTCCTCTTTATAATATTAGTATTATAGAATAATTAACCTATATATATATTTAATTACCAGATTAATGCCTATTACACACTGTGAATAAAAACATTTAAAATCAATTTGGGCTAAAGACTTTGTGGATATCGAACTCCCAAAGACCATAAAATAAGTCAAAGCGCGTTGTGATAAATACGTAAAACTTTTATAATATAGATTCTTGTTACGGTTCTTATGAAAACGACCACGACCCATTTTAACTTTGACAACTATAAAGGGCTAGATAGTGAAATATTCTTCCACGTTCAACATTAATTGTGCATACCTAAAAAGATATGATGAAATGTTTGTGTTTTAAACGATAAAAATGTTTATATCTATTTTGTAATAGATGTACACAATACTTTGTATGCAAATCTTTGAATAACTTAATATCTTACCACATATTGCTCTTGAACCCAGATCAATTGTGGAATGAAATAAAATTGTTACATTTAAAACTAACAGACTTATTGCTTTATAAAATATATATAATACTAGCTGACCCGACTAACGTTGCTTTGCCATAAAAAGGAATATATGTTGTAGAGATGGGTCAATAAAAATCGCGATGGAAAAATAGGGGTTTATCGTAGAGGGTTGAAAATTCAGGGTTGTATGTATTTTCTAATGCTAATAAAAAATGAAAAATTAAAAAAAATTAGGGGTGGACTACCCTTAACATTTAGGGTGATGAAAAATAGACGTTGGCCGATTCTCAGACCTACTTAAACTGCTCACAAAATTTCATGAAAATCGGTCCAGCCGTTTTGGAGGAGTATGGTAACGAAAATTGTGACACGAGAATTTTATATATAAGATATATATATATATATATAAATAGGATTTAGATTTTTAGACTACAAGTCCATCCATCTGTGCCATTGAAAACATGTTTAGCAATTATCTATTGTGTGAGTCTATTCCTTAATTAAGAACGATTGTTCATCATTTCTCATTACAAAGTCTGTGCCGTCTGTGAGTTTATCTTCAGTCAGAAGATGATGCATGACAAGGATTTTGTTTTTATCATACCTCTGTTCTATAAGGTGCCTATCTTTTTTTCAGGAGAGTATACGGCTTCGAGTCAGTTGCAGATTTATACAAATGGAGTTCCTCTGCATTTTACCTTAATAATATAAAAACCCCAATGATTTTCGTCAATGCCCGTGATGACCCCATCGTGCCAGAGGCATTACTTCCCATTGCACGGGAATTTGTCAGTAAGTGCTTACCTTATATATTATTACACTAGCTTTTGCCTGCGTCTCCGCCCGTGTAAAGTTCGGTTATCGCGGTGAATATTTCAACTGATCTAACTTTTTTATTTACCGATTGAAATGAAACAAACACTTAATGTTAAGTAGAGCAATTAATTTGGTGAAAACCACATTGAAACCGGTTAAGTTGTTTCTGACATTAGCGTGCGCAAGCGTACAGACAAATAGTTTTTTTTATAAATCTTTCATGTACAGACAGCGACCAGTTACGATTTTTTTATATGTATTGATTTTAAATAATGTTTTTTATTTATTTCGCTCACCAACAATTGATTACACTATAATTGATAAATTGTTGAAATTGATCCCTACAACAATTGATAATGTAGTGATCCCTAGTGTTTGTTCATTTATATTATTTACTTGAGGTGCAATTTGGTTACCCGACATTTTGAACGAATTCTTGTAAGTGGTAAAGATAAATTTTATATATGTATTCGTCACTTCGAGAGCTGAAAATTTTTGAAAAGATATACACTCATTTGCAAAAAAAACGGGCGGTTTCGATTTTCTTCCTTGCTGAAAAAATAAAATACCAAAAAGGTTTTAATCATTTGAACATGTTACTGGCCAGTTATAAAAGTGCCATAATGTTTATAAGAGTACATTCCTGGTTTTCAAAGAAAACAACTTTTAACTACATTTTGTGGCGCGAATTCCCTATAGTTAATATCGACTCTAATTAACTTTTTGACAATTTTTATTAAATTATCTGATGCCCTTGACATTTAAAAGTATTGTTATTGCTGTTTAGCAATCTCGAAAATGGTAGATAAAGTGATAAAAGCGAGCAAAATTATTGCGCTGCTTGAAGAAGGTTGCAGCCAATGCTTCGTGGCTCAGAGGCTAAATGTGAGTCGGTCGACAGTTCAAAGGACCTGGCAGCGCTATCAAGAGACCGGTTCCGTCAAGAGAAGGCCTGGTTCTGGCAGAAAGACATGTACCGAACCACGGGATGATCGTTTTCTAGTTAGTCAAGCGTTGAGAAATCGCAAATCTTCTTATGTGGACCTCAAGAACAGCCTCGAAGAAGTAAGAAATGTGCAAATAAGTCTATGGACGGTCAGGAGGAGGCTTCTCGCTGCTAATATACACAGTCATCGCCCGGCACGCGGCCCTAAATTACTCCGTGGACATCGAGTTGCCAGGCTTAACTTCGCTTGAAATTGTGTGTCATGGACTCATGAAGACTGGGATAGGATATTGTTCTCCGATGAAGCCAGGATATCTCTGCATGGTGAAGACCGACGTCGGCGAGTGCTACGTAGACGAGGAGAACGCTTTGCAGAGGCATGTTTTGAAGAAATCACACCTTATGGAGGGGGATCTGGTATGTTTTGGGCAGGAATAAATTCCATGAATCGTACGGAGTTAGTCTTCATCGAAAACGGTACACTGACTGGACACCGATACATAACGGAAGTTCTAATTCCTTATGCACAACCCGCTTTAACCGCTCTTGGCGAAAACTCATTTTTTATGGACGACAACGCTCGCGCCCACTGGTCTGGCGATGTGGAAGCGTATATGCTAGAAGTCGGAATTCGTCGTTTGGACTGGCCAGCTAGAAGTCCGGACCTCAATCCCATAGAGCATGTCTGGGACGTTCTGAAGCGACGAGTGAGATCAGTGCAGCCGGCTCCGCAGACCATCAGAGAGCTAAAGAATGTGATTACCGCGGAGTGGGAACGTATTCCCCAAGAAACCATAAAAGATATACTCGCTAGCATGCCCAGACGAATGCAAGCCGTGATTTCAGCAAGAGGGGGTCACACTCCGGGGGGTATTCAAGAAAAACAAAGAAATTAACGCGTTTCATTTTTATTTAGCGAGCAGGTACAATAATAGTGTTTTGAGCTTAAACATTATTTCTCAATAATTTAATCAAAATGTTATGATAAAACTGATGATACCTATTCCTTCCTAATTAATTTATGAAATTCTGAGGATAACAATACCTAAAATTGTCAAACAAACTAATAGTAACTATAAAATAGTTCTTTGCTTAAGTGTCCGTTTTTTTTGCAAAAGATTGTATTTATATACATGCTTTTGTGTTTTGAGCACTGCGGAATGATGAATGTGGAATAAATGACGAAATAACAAAAAGAGAGACTAAAAGAGTGACAAGGCACGACTAACCAGATACCTACTTATAAATGCTACTATACGTTTCTAGAGTTTAAATCTCTACTTGTGCAATTGTTGTTACATTATATAGTTTTATAAATATAATGCTTCAGTTAAAAATGGTATTGTGAAACACTTTTCAAATTGTTTCGATTATACTATCAATGTAATTATGTAATTAATATATCATTATTTTTATTGACTGCCTCGGTGGCGTAGTGGTAGCGTATGCGACTGCTAAGCTTGAGGTCTCGGGTTCGATTCCCGGGTCGGACCAAATGTTTGTATGATCTGCAAATATTTGTTTCGGAGTTTGGGTGTTTACTATGTATAATATGTATGTATTTACAAAAAAAAAGTATATATGTATTTATATCAGTTGTCTAGTAACCACAACACAAGCTCTGCTTACCTCGGGATTAGATGGCGTTGTGTGTTAGATGTCCGGAATATTTATTTATTATTATTATTATTGAAATTATCATTACTAACTGCTAATTTGTAAGTTTAGTAACATGACTTTAATTGCACGCCTAATTGAATTAGTTACTTTTTACCACTACTAGTTTACTATTAATTTGAAACAATTACTAAATAATAGATTCTATTACTTAATCGTAATCCATGCGTAGAGATATAGGTACCATTTGGTGCAAAAACAGGGTGCTACTTAGAAAGCTTTTGTCGGGGTTTTTGAAAATTACAAATTTTATACATTTTGATATGCTCTTTGCAAATTTCATCTTTTCCGCTCGCGCTGCCATATTGGGAAAATTTACAGCTTAAAGCAGATCCTACCTTTTGCGCTATTCTAAACTAAAAGCACAAATTACCAATTTCCAAAACTCCTGCAAACTTGCGGGGTAAAACTCCAGATGATTGAATTACTATCAAAAAATAATATTTACATTTGGCATTCTGTCGCCCCTTTACACTTGTGGCCTAAACCGACTTCAATTCACGAGTGGCACTGGCGCTGATGATGGTTCCATCTGTTTTATCAGATACTAGCTGACCCGGCGAAATTCGTACCGTCATGCCTAAGGTTCCGAAAAACTTGTTTTAGTACTTATTTCCGCCTCTGTTAGTGTACAGTTCACGGACTAAGAAAATATGACTAAGTATTATTATAGTTTTCTTCTATACAAACCTTGTACTGACAGTAACAAACATAATAAAACATCAAATTTGGTGCAGGCGTTCGTAAGTTATGCGCGTGGGTAGATAAATTTCGGTGATTCACTTTTATTTATATACCTAGATAAAGTTTGTAACTGATAACAAGCAAAGCCCGTTGTAATATTTAATAAGTATATCTTACAAATCTAAATTTTAATGGGTCTCACTTTATTTATTTTAATACCTACTACAGTTGCAGTAGTGCAATTTTAGGGTTACATAAAGGAATTATCATTCAGTTCATTATTATTCATCAATAATATAAAACCAGTAAAACTGGTTTTTAGTACATGTTTATGTTTTTTACCGGTCTTATATGTAATCAGCTCATTCAAGGTCCGAAATTTCTTCATCTATCAAATAACGATAATACCTTATTTACCTAATAATTGTATGAACCAAGCATTAGCTTAAAATGAAACCAGTCCGTCCAGAGAAGTTGCTATAAGCAATATGACCACCCTTCATGGGCATAGTCAGGATTTAGTCGTAGGGAGGGTTTCAAGATTAAAAAACCGGCCAAGTGCTAGTCGGACTCATGCACCATGAGTTTCGTAAATTTATTTAGTGAAATATGGACGAACTAACTTTGCTGGAACTGAAATATATGGTTTTCGGCTTTTTCCTTTAGTTGTTGTGAAGTTTTACAGTACAGAATCAATCTTCTGTCTAATTCTGTTTTTCTTTTGGAAAAATATCTCGTACTTTATTTTTATGAAACTGCGTTGATTGCAATGGAATCAGTGACCAATTATACGGTCGCATAGTACGGGATATATGGATACTATGCCAGATTTCATTGAGAGTCGTAAACAAACTTATGCCTGAAATTGTGACCGCTTTGGAAAAGGTCTCAGATTGAGGTAGACTTAATTTAGTCCATAAGACACAAATTTGTGCTAAATATCTATCTATAGTTGTATTACGAAAGAATGTTAGTACGAATGTTTAATAGGAATAAAGTGTGAGAGTATGTATTTATTAGCTTGTGTCAAAGAATAATTATCTCAATCCAGGGAAATCAGCTTGCAGTTTCATGTAACGAGAAGAGTAAAAATCCTTATTACTATCGGCTACTAACTTGTTCTTTTAAAAACCAGTAACGCCTATAACTCTCCTTAGATATCGTGCAGAACTGAAGTAATCAAAATCACTATAGTATCTCGATGTTAAGTATTACTAACCCATTAAAGCTATTATAATTTTTTTTTTAATTTTCAGGCTCACACGATAAAGCCATGTATCTCGAATTGGCACACGGAGGTCATTTGGGATTCTATGAAGGTGGTTTGATATATGCCAATCCTGTGAACTGGCTAGACCGAGCGCTGGTGGGGCTCACTGGCGGACTGCTTATGGCGCACAACAAATGTTCTCAAGCTGACGAAAATATGCATAATGCCTGGAAAAATTGTTCAGAAGACGAACCCGATCTCATTAAATCGGCCACCATTGTCTACCGCGATCCGTTGGAGAAAACACCTTTAAACCAACATTAATATAGTGACGTAAGGCTCATAGAGCGTTAGATATATAACGATATTTTATATGTAATATTAATAATTGTACCTACTGTTACAAGGAGTTAGAATACCATATTTGCATTTTACAGTCCTAAGGGGTAATTAAATATTAATAGATTTCTGATTGTATAACTTATAAGCCAGATAAAATCAAGTCAAGAAACGTCGAGATATTAAGATAGGCAGATAAATGTATTACTCAAATAATTCTCCAAAAAGGGTAGGTTTTCGTCAAAAAGTTGTTATTTTCAACGTTATCATTGTCTTATAGCAAACAAGTCTCATATTCTATCTTCTTGAGGCAGTATGTACAATTATTACATCCGTTTCATCAGCAGTAAAATAATTACAAGTACTTAGATTGTTGCCTTAGGTACATGTTTTGGAGGTGATGATTCTCCATCGTTTTATACGTTCTTATAAATAATTGTTTTTATAATTAGCACACAAACATTATTTACCAAAGCCTAGTAGTTGGGGACAGAGATCCCCTTTATGCCCTGAGTAAGATATTAGGCAAGACCTAAGAAACAATATATTTTCTGCGTATTGTAAACGGCACGTTAGCTTTTTATAAATGTATTTATTTAAACTTGTTGGACTGTTTAATAGGCACTGCATTAAATGTGATTGATATTTACTAATGATAAAACAATTTTGTTGTCATCTAATAATATTATATTGTATATTATATATTAGTAAAGTCTTAGTTAGTTTATTTTTAGGAGGGGCTGAACGTGATGTAAAAAATAGATCATCAAGCCCCTCTTTTGTTATACCTATCTCATAATTTGCGCAATCTTACATTACTGGATTTGAGTTAGGTGAATTCTGAAACTTGATTATTAATCATTTTCAATTTTCTAAAGAATGCAACTCAAAGACGGTCAAATTTAAAATGCGTGCATCGTAGTATCGGTGCGACTAATGAGATTATCGTAAGTCAGCTCAACATTCCATTTCAAATGTGAAAAGTGGTGGTGGAAGCTCGTGGAAAATTAAAAACAAAAGGAACTGTTACTTTTCGTAATATCTCTATATGTAGCAGTACACTATCCACTGTATCGCAATAAATTTAATCAGTTAAAACTTTCATAACTCTGATCCCTAATAACCTTGTTTACATTTACTCTTACTTTTATTTTCCTACGTTATTCCCACCCAAAATAATAATAATAATAATATTATGAATTGATTTAACAGTATCGTGATGTGAATAATACTATTACGTGTTAACAAAACTGCACAATATTTGCATTTTGATGTTGCGCTCACGTTATACTACACCACAACTTTCATTTGTAAGTAAGTTGGTTCGCATAAACAAGATAGCATTAGATAAATTAAAAATGTGATATATTAGCTGGTTATTGTATTTATGTAATGCATTTTCCTAAGGCATGGTGTGACTCATTATGGCTGCTATCACAAATTAATTTGAGTCCCTCATGTTTTTAAAATCTACACAATATCCATATAGCATCAAAGTAACGACATAATATAATCTTCAGTTACTGCAAGTAACTGAATATTATACTATGTTGTACCTACATAATGCCATTTTTAGTAAAATCAACTATTGATAAAGTTTCCAAAATGAGCATTATTAGTGTTACTCAATTCTTCACCAAGATCTTGTAAATATAATAAACAAAGTGAGTTCACATATGTAGTACGGCCACCAAAACTCATTTTGATTTATGAGTTAGAAGGATTAATTTAGATAGAAAAAAGATTTTGTGATAGTAGCTATATGCCTGTATAAGGTAAACGAATGTGTTTGGTTTATCTTCAATGTCGTGATGAATATGTTTATATCTCGATTATTAGAAATACAAATAAATACCTGTATATGTGATCCTTGCTATCACATATTGTTAAATATTGATTTTACTCTGAAAAACCTTACTTCACCTGCTTTTCCGTTGGTTCACGAATTTTGCAAAAAAGTTTGATACATATTTATTAAAAGAAAAAAAATTGTATTTATAACCTGTCAGATCTGTTAAAATATTTTTATGTTGCATGGAATGCTCTAAATAGAAAAGCCAATGTTTTGTTGTTAAGTATTGTTTATATAATACAAATAGATTTGCACAATTGATATTTTGATAACTTATTGATGGCCTTTGCTGTGTTCAATAATATACACCTACTTTCACCTATTTCCCTTTTTCAATTAAATTCTTTAAATTCCTGGGTTGGATGGCTCAAATACATTAGAACTATATGTAAATGAAGAAATGAAATAGTACAGCAGTTCGGTTAACTATTGACATATATTTACGGATTTGTAAGTAACTGTAAATTTATATCTGCTGCATATTAACAATAGTCTTGATGTTTTTTAAAGGTATGCATTTTTAAACTATCTGTAAGTTTTGTAAGCTAATTATTACAAATACTACGAATTAAATAAATAATTGTTTGTTTACATGTGGTATCCAATGTTTATTCTCAGTGCGTTTGTGTGTGTCACTACTCACGAAACATTTAATGCTTATAACTTTATATATTTTTTTGATTTAACTTCTGAAGAATACAAACCACAGCTATTTCGCCCCTCTCCCGCCGCTCTGTTTATATCGCTTAAATTACGATATAGAAAGTTTTTAATAAATACTTACTATCGTTTAAGGATGTGTGTAAGTAGCTTGTTCATTCATTCGCGTCTGGTTTACAAATTCGCATAATTATCCACGGCCTAGTCAAACTGTTATACAATAATATTATATAAGTATAATGTAAAAAAAATAAGCTGGTAAGGTAAATTTTGGGTTTTGTTCATTTCCAGATTTTAATGTGTGACCATTATAGTTTTCTGCAACTCAATGAATGTGAGTTAAACGGTTTTATTGTATGAATGAGTATGTGATATTTAAAACTGCGAGAATGGTAATGCGAGTTAATATATATTTCCCGTAGTAGTGACGAGACGTATGAATTTAATGTGGATCATAATTAAAATCAACAAGTCAACATAACACTTTAAAAAGTTCCTCAAAAATTCTACTGCAATCTTAGTTACGCTGGTTATACCCATAAAATCTAAGAAAAATATATATTTTTATAGATTTGCAAACGTAATAATAAATTGAGTAGGTATATGTGTTTTGGGACTATTTCTTTCTCTATAACAACCTACGAAAACTTGAGGGAGCATCCTTTAATTACTTTTTATTTTAATTTAGGGTTTACTCACGAATTTATCAATTGGCGAGATTTCCCTCAAAGTGGAGTAAGATTTACACAGACAAAGGACACGGTTATTAAAGAAGTAAAACTTATTTTTATGAGGTATTTTTAGACATTTTCATTTATCCGTCCGTCTAATGAGTAGTTTACCAACATCCTACAAAGTTATTAATGCCTCCTTAGTAATGTTAAATTATATTCAAATTATTTTAATATCAGCAATTAGATGTTTTCGATCAATGGAATATGTTAAACTAGTAAAGCTTTGGATATTTTAAATGTCGTGTGTATGTTTATCTCAATGGTTTTTAGTAGAGTCGAATTCTGTTGCGCATATAAGTATATACTTAATATCGCAGACTAAAGTACAATCAATCGAGTTGCTAAGTCATATAAGTTGTATCAACCTACAATGAATAAATTCTAGTGAGAAAAAAGAATCAAGTTCAATAGATTCAACAGATCTCCCATTAAATGTCCGGATTTTCTTATTGGATGTTTATTTGATTGTAATAAATGTTTTAAATGAATACTCAGTTGTTTGTTTTATCCCATTCATATTGAAATTATCATTACAAAAGGATTGATAAATAAGTATATTTCTAGTCGGTAATATAAAATTTCAAAGACGGGTGAATTTACGCTGCCTTAAATTCTAGCATGTTATAGCTAACTAACTCTATATTAAACATATTTTGTAAATGGAATATTATTACGACAATAACCTGTCAATTTATACAATACATAGAGTACAAGAAATACATAGAGATTCAAGTGGGGGTTTTCATTACAATTAATGTACATTACAATATAAAAGATAGTTGAGCAAAAACATAATGAGATCAAGAATGAAGGTTTACTACAAAATGTTGTCATAAAAGATTCCATTTCGGAGAGGGTGGTCCTTAGAGCAAAATTTTCTTTTCGGCATTTAATTCACAAACCATAAAGTCTAATGAATTAAAATGTCCGTAAGAAAGAAATCGTCCGCAAATAAAAATGCATTTAAAGCAAGTTGTCATTTTTGAAAATCGTCATGAAACTAAACGTCCTTTACTAATATTTTTAGTTTATATTCCATCTCAGTTTAGAAATCATTCTGAAGATGGTAAGTTTCCCTTATAACGATGAATGATCTTTTGAACAGCATACTTTTTTCATAATTTATTATTTAGTATAAGGACAGTTTGCATTTCACATGCAATACAAGATTAGTTGATGATGTTTTGCTCCCTAATCATTTTATACTATGGACATATGCCAAACGAGTACATTTTGCTCTCTAAGAACTATCCTCTACTAATTGAAAGATTTATGTATGTTAGTGAACAAACAGAGAGCGCCCCTTTTACAAATTGTGTGAGAGTACTAAGTCTTGATAAAAGCAATGAATTGATATTATCAAAAACAAGAAAGTACAACATTAATAACATTACCAATATTCCAAATACAAATATCACAACATTTTCCTTAATTTAATCTTATCTCTCTTTACACATACATCTTACACATAAATATTAAGTAATTTAGATATATAACATTAAATAAGACATTTACATTAGAAAATAATTTCAGTGCCAGATCTATATGAACTTAAAATACATCCGACGATGTTTCTAAAACAACAAGTATACATATTACATTAAAATTATAAAAATAGAATGGCCACTGGGAGAGTAAATGCATTATAAATATTTGAAATTTAGATATATGGCGTCATTTGAAAATCTCCGTAGTTTTGCATCAAGATTCTTTTCAAATGGACGAGATGCCTTTTGTTTTTATTTTAAATTAAGAATATGGTGCTTTACTTATAATAACTTTGTGACAGGTACTAGGCCTCAGATTATTTTCCGTTAATTGCTTAAATGCTTCCAGTTTCATTATTTAATACAGATTTGTACTCCTGTATGTCAGCATAAGAGTCTTCAAATCGAAAGGTAGATCTTGCATTTACAATTCATTGAGTTCAAATTATGAGATATTATGTGCTTTTTTTTTTTAAAAGGCAAGACTATGGCTTCTTAAATATTTATACCTGAGACATCTATCCATATGTATTTCAAATGGTTCCATATAATAAGGCCAATTTTATTATAACCTTTTTTTAATATGACGCAATTCTTATAAAACATATAGATAGCTTAATAAATATAGGTACATTGACAAAAACAAGTCCATTCTTATTAAGTATTTCGTTAAGAACAAAAATATTTTTACGACTTTCTAACTAGAGTTATGGAACTGACATTTTACAGTCTTTTACATATCTGTTCATTTCAATCTGAGTATTCAGAGTAAATTAAAGCTTCTTTTTACAAGGTAGATATAATATAAATAAATTACGTAAATGCAATTAAATCGTGACTTATGGTGTCATATAGTCAGCAGATAGATGTAGGATCGCCTTCCATAGTGCATGCTATATTATCTAATTTATGGGCTAAGTGCATTTTGTTTTCTAGTCCTAATATAATTTGTTCTCTATATTTACTGACATAGATATACAACTCTTTTAAGGCAGACAGTGTATCAAATTCATTCAACTGTTCCACCGAGAGTTGTTGCATTGAAGTACTTAGCTCTTGGTCTGTTACTTGAGGTAATTGCGATACACCTTGATAAAATGTTATAACCATATCCCTGTAGGTAGGCAAATCTTTAGCAAAAAGTAATTTATTAGAAGGAGAATCTTTACACAATCGGTGTTCTGTAAGAGAGCAGGCGTCCATGAATGTTTGAGCGATAACTGATAATGAAGAATCAACTGTCGCAGTTTTATTTATATCAAAGATGAAGTCTGGATTCTTTATGAGATTTACCCAAAACCGCAATGGTAAACTATTGGATTTCCACGCATGGACCACTTCAGGATTCATAATGCCATGAGTACGTGCGGCATCATCAAAAAGATCGAATAACCACTTTACTGCAGGCGGTAAAACTTCATTCACAGTAAGTATTGTGCTAAAGAAGTCATCCACAAACTTATGGACCGTTCCTTTCGTAGAAAGGAGTCTCGTAAGAAATATTTCTGGTATTGCTTTATGACTGTGCTCTGAAGATTTGTTGATAATATGTTGGTACTCAATAGGTTTCACTAAATGATAATAATGAACGTTCTGGTCCGTGATATCACTGTTATAAACTCTAATATGAGAGTTGGAACAATATATTCCGGTGCAATTTTTGCAGGGTATTTTATATGGAGTATTGAAACTGTCGTTTTGGCGAGAAATCAGGGACATAACAGCAGATTCTTTAACGCCGTAATGAGCCAATGTATTCAATTTACGCCAGCCATTTATTGTTTTCGTTGTAACGTCTTCATCCTGAAGAGTAACGTGTCCACCTCGTCCGTGCCGCCATTCTAAGTCAACTTCGTGGACGGATGGTCTCATAGAGAATGGAGTGTTTTTAAATAGTCCATCTAATATTTTTGACTTAACTTGTGATATGGAATCACAATCTAAAACTTTGCACTGAACTTTCTCATCAAAATCATCTTGTACTATATGAAGGGTTATGATTTGATGGTCTATTTGTTCTTTCAAAAGCTTTTCTTCGGATAAAGAATAACGAGCTTCATGAGTGATCGCGTCAACTACACCTTTTTCGATTTGATGCTTAATTGCCTTAAAGAGTAAAAATAATGACGAGCCAGCATAATCTTTAAGATAGTAATACATACATAACGCCATCCAATTTGTCAACATCTTCTCAACAACACTTTCAGTTCTTCTTAACATTAGCTGAGGGTGTTTATTACATATCGATTTATCAATAAGGCGTAATAAAAGAGATTTTAAAATATCCGTAGCATATTCCATTTTCCCCATAAGTATTATCATCAACAATGAAGCCACATTAACTTTATCTCGAATGTTAAATGATTTTTGTGCCTCTAATGTGTCTATAAATGACAAAAGGAAACATTTATTGTTTAGTAGCTGCTCAAATTGAATCATCGCTGCGTCATAGTTAGTTCTCGGAGCGTTTATAAATTGCCGTTGGACGTTCAAAATAGGGTGATCTGACACTCCTGGAAAGAACACTTTCATGACGTAGTTTACGTGATCCAGTGTTGGGATACCTGAATGTTCCAAATCAGCTGCCAAGTCAGACATATCAGTCTGCAATTCTGCAAATGCCAACTTGCATTCCAGTCTAACATTACTCTCTAAGGTATCCATTTGTATTTGAATTCTTTTATACTCTCTTTCTGCTTTTGTACTTCGACGTCTATACATGACCAACACAATCATAAATATTAGCACTAAAAAGAAAGTACCGCCAGCGATGCCAGCAATAACTTCTGGCGGAAAATTATAATTTCTAAGTAATTCGTAATGCAGAAACCCAATTGGAAATCTTAAATTTTTACCAATTTTTACCACAACTAAAGGCAAATTGATGTCTGTAATCAAGAGCCCATTTTCATCAGTATTTGCAGGTTGTATTTCAGGGGGTGTGCACAGAAGTTGTTGGTTTGTAAGACTAGTAACATTACAAGGTTGTGTTCCAATAGTTACAATCACATCTGATTCATCACTGGCCTTTATTAAATGTTCACCTTCTATTACCAAAGGGTCCCCTTTATATGATTTTATACGATTTAAAAATTGATAAACATGTGGATCTTCAAAGAAAACCATATGTGTGCGAGGAGGGACAAAGTTCTTTTCATGCATAGTCTCAACATTGTCCATGACAAAGCCAACTTTCATTGCCACTTGTGGAGTGCTTGTTTGTTCTTTGGTTGCCTGTAAAATCTCTTCATACTTTTTATTTATTGCTGGACTAGGGCATTCCATTTGATGTTCATTTAATACAGTACAGGCAGTATGGTTCACTGATATTAATTCATTGGAATAATATAATTTCATTAAAGGTTTTTGGATTGTGTGCAAGTTTGTGCCATGAACTGTTATCATTCTACCACCTGACACATAGCTTTTTAAGGGTTTTATTTCCATTATTGTTGGATCAGCTGTATAATTAAATAAATCTCCATACTTTGTTCGATTAGCATTATCAATTGCCACAGTCAATGTATGAATTACTCTTGGCACACCTACCTTTGGTGTCGTACAAATCAATCTACTATTAGAAGTTTGCGTTTTATTCACAGAACATGGTAGCTCATCCAAGTAAGCTGAAATAGAGGAGCCAACATTTAAATGTTCACCTGCTATAACTAGTTGTGTGCCACCAGAAACTGGTCCCAGCATGGGATATATACCTTGAAGTGTTATATTATTATAGCTGAATGAAACAGATGACTCAGTATGACCAGAATCATTTTCTACAATAACAGATGCAACAATGGATCCAGTTGCTGGTCCTGTACGACAGGTAATACTTACTGAAACCTCAAAGTCAACAATCTCACAGGGAAAATCTCCAATACGAACTTTTCCTGACACTTCCTCCACTCTTAAGCCTAGATTACTTCCTTCAATGGTAACAATTGTTCCTCCTTCTATAGGTCCACTAAGTGGTTTGATCATATCAATCCTTGGTTTTGGACACTCAGTGACAGGGTTCTCCAGACAAGTTTCACTGTAAGCACATGAATTGCTGCACCAAGTGCATTTATAGATGGAGTTACGAGTTATGCAAAGAGAGCAATCAGCATGTTCCCTATGAGATCCAAGAATTTCACATTTATATAGGGTAATGTTAATAGTATCTATGTAGTGTTTATGATTCCATACAATTTTAACACTCACATTGTATTCTCCTACATCTTCTTCATATGAATATGTTGTTTTATCACAAACAATGTAATGATTAGATTCAACTCTTGCTGGAAGAATCATATTAGCAAGTTCAATAGTCACTATGCACTGAAAGCCAGTGTGTCCTGGCTGTAAATGAGGTAAATTCTCAACTTCAAGTTCTAATTCTTTAGGCACATTGTTAGGCAATAAAATTGGTTTCTTATATTGTCTTATTCGAGGACAATGTCCAATCCCATGATTAAGTAGTTTTGTAGGATTATTTTCACCACTAATTATAGTTCTTTGACAGACTGAAGTATCATGTGTACATTTGTTGTCATAAATACACCAGTTACATGCCCATTCACTCAAGATGCAGGAGTGACATGTTGTGTGTTTGGAACAATCATAGAAAGCAAAATTTCTAGATACAAAATCCTTATTGGTTTCTGACGAATGCACAGATAGAGAAACATAGACATGATCTTGATTTTGTTGTATTTTGGGTCTATGTTTAACATCAGGTGTGGGGCAAGCAAGACCATTAGATGTTACTGTAGCAACCATGGGAGGGGCATTACCAAAAACACATATGTATTTTGAATCACTGCCAGACGGCAGCTCAGGCAATGTTCTGATAATCAACTGAACTGTTGTCACTTCATTCATTGAAATTCTATCTGGCAGTATCTGTTCAAAGTCGATACACTGCTGCCCTATGTATTGTGATAGCCATCTGGGTGCACTTTGTGTTCCTTGTTGACACATGTTCTGAACTGTACAGCGTTTTTCTAAAGAACACCATCCGCAATGAGGATCATTTGATTCTAAGCATGAAGAACAGTTACCAAGTTCTGCGCATCTTTCAGTTGGTATTTGAACAATTGAATTCTTACCTAATACATATAAAGTTTTAAGATAAGGTGATAATGTAGTATCTGGTAAAATTTTTTGCCCAGGCAATATTACCTCACTGGAGTACTCCAGTGCTTTATCAGCATCAATCAACACTTTCTTAAGAACACCGTTGTTTGTACCTACAAAAGCTACAGTGTGCAAACCAGTAACAGACATAGTAAGAGAAGTAAGTAGAGTATCATTCCAGTATATTACAGACATAGTATTGATGGGATATAGCCCGCTAATTTTAAGACCTACCTCACAGAAATTAAGTATGTTGCCTGTAGATCCAACACTTGGACATTTACCATCAGATATCATACCTGATATGTAGCCCATATTGCGTGCTTTAGTGCTACCATTGAAACACATATGAACATTTTCATTAAACTTAATTTCTATCTCTTGTAATGAATAAACACATATAGCAGACTTAGACATTGGTTCATTAGAAATACTCTTTGAGGGACTAAAGATTGCAACAAGTACAGAGTCACCTGTCTCAATACCAAGTTGTGCGGCAAGGTTAGCACCACTCCTTGCAATCTTGGCATCTTGAACTAAATTGTAATTGACCACTTCACTCTTACCATTAACAACTTCTTCTCGAACATGACACTCTAGCGTAACTTCTGTATAGCTGTTGTAGTTATCATCATTTACACAGGTACGTGCTAATCTAGAGACATAACCCAATTCCTCATTACCAGCAAGGTGAGAATTCTTCTGTATCAACAAAAAATATGCATAGTCACTAGCATTGAAGCCATAAACATACTGCACTAGAAAATTGTCTCTGTACTTTACATCTATTTGTATAGAACTTTGTTTGTTGAAAGTTAATTGTGCAACTTCCAGCGACATCAGATCACGACTAGCTATTGCAGGAACATCATGTCTATACTCTCCATTATTTGTAAAGGTAGTCCCCACATAAAGCACATTAGATCTTTGCCATGCATTGTACCTCTCAGGGCCTATGAATGCATAAGTTGAAGCTTCAGCATCGTTAGCGGCGACACTGATAGGGAAAAAATCGGATTTCGAAGATAGGTCTCCAAGCTTATATTTAAAACAGGAGCCCTGCGCAATAGAGCCACACGCTATTACTCTTCTAGATTCTTGATCTATCACTAATATCTTATTCACATTATCAATCGATGTAGTCTTTATGTCAGACGAACTGCAGCCACTTGCATGACACATTGGATTATCAAGTTTCGGACCTGTCGGTACTACATGAATAGGTTTCAAGTCAGGGCTTAATTGGTGAATCCAATTCAATGACCCTGCATACACTTGACCACTAACTCTATCCACAGCAAGGTGGTGAAATTGAAATGTTTCATTAGATTGATTAGGATATTGTGATATAAACTCGTATCCATCCACTATTGTACACTGAAGCCAAAATGTTATGACTAACACTATCGTAAAAGCGGCCATGATCACATTTTAAGCAGCCGTTTACTTCTTTAGTACACTTTTTTACAAGCGGTTTTTAGTTATTATTTGCATTTCAACCCATTTTTGATCCATTACAAAAATTATTGTAACATAGCATTCATCAATGCCGATGACATGGAATAAACAATAGAGTTTTACACGGTAACTCTATTGGAGCATAGACTGCATAGAGACATGTATATATTTTGTATGGTATGTTGCTGACTTAAATTCATTTAAACATCCATAAGCCGGAGCCGACACAAGGTCCTTAATGGTATCAAGCATTAAGACTGGAGACGGTATTAATCCTTGATGGCTACGCAGGTTACGCTACGGTGACATTTTTAGTATGTGGTCCTGCTGAAGAAGCCGGGACGGCCTGTCGATTCGGTCACGGCTTATAGGCCCATCGTGTTGCTGGACGAGGCGGGCAAATTATTTGAGAGGATACTCTCTGCGCGCATCGTCCGGCACCTCAGCGAGGTGAGCCCCGACCTATTGGACGCCCAATTCAGGTTCAGAGAGGGGCGTTTGGCGGTCGATGCTGTGAGGTGCCTTAGGGCCGTGACCAAAGAAGCAGTGAGTTGTGGCAGCGTGCGTCCAAGAGTCTGCCATTCAGCTGCATCAGGGAAGTACTCAACTGCCACGGGGTGCCAAAGTACCTGAGACGGCTAGTGGCAGACTACTTAGAGGACCGTACCGTCGTGTACGAAGATCGAGAGGGCGTCTTGAGACATAATTAATGGTCTTGAGACTCATGTTGTGCGGCGTTCCGCTGGGGTCTATCCTCGGACTACTTCTGTGGAATGGAATGTGGAATGTCGGGCGGAAAATGGCATTCACCCTCCACCCGAAGAGGTACGCGCGTGGCATGAAGCCGCTCGTCGAGCCACGATGGCTCGTTGGTCGTCCCAGCTGGAGAGCCTCCACGGCGGCAAAGCTAGCTCGTGATCTCCAGTCAACCGGGCAAGGTGGCAGCAAGGGACCCTTTCCTTCCAACTGACGCAGGTCCTTTCCGGGCACGGTTACTTCGGAAAGTACCTGCACTCGATCGCTAGCAGGGAACTGAGTCCCGCCTTCCACCACTGCAACTGCAGTGAGGACTCCAGCCCAGCACACGCTGGCGATATGCCCCGCTTGGGCGTCGCAGCGTCGGGCCTTCACTACCGGCCGTCATACGCTTCATGGCCGGTAGCGATAGCAGTTTTACCGCGGTCGCAACCTTCTGAGAAGACGTAATTTCGCAGCAGGAGGCGGTGAATGGACCTACCAGCTTAGCAGTGGGCTTACCCGCGCCTCATGCCGCCCTGAGTATAGACGTGGTTGGATGGGCCGGGTTTTCCCCTCCATCCACTTGAGAGGCCAGCCGCAAGGAGGCAACGTAGGCGTGTGCCGTGCGTCGCTTAAATTGAAAGTTTTTAACAGTAGATGGTGCCCGCTTCAGTGCGAGCAGGTGCTGGGAGCGGTTCGATTGTGTTAATAACAGCATTTCCCGGACACCTCCCTTTTCAGGCGAAGAGTGGCACACCGTGTGGTTTTACTCGGTTCGATCCCGACACACCGCCCGGTCGTAAACCGGTGGGGTGAAGGCCCGTGGGGGTTTCCACAGTATATAAAGATTACATTAAATTATTATGTAGAGTGACACCACAATCTCACGTATGATCGGCATAAGGTCATTCACCATCATCAATCAGTATATCTAGTAGGTATACCTGGACTTGGACACATAATGAAACAAAGACATATTTTGAGACTAGTGGTGTAATTCCCATTTCATTTCAACATACACCTCTAGTGATTGTACTCAACATACACCTCAGTACATGTCATAGAACCAATGAATCTAAAACCCAGTTATGTTAGTAAGCTATTGTTAGGTCCGGGTGGGTAGATCATTGGGAGACCTCTAGCTCCGGATGGATTGACTGACACTGAAGAATTTCAATGTGAGCTTGCGTTGATTTGTAATCTGTGGTTTTTGTAAGCTTCCTTTCCTTTCATTTATGGAGGGTATCTCTACCCTCCATACTTTCATTACAGTTTACAGAGAGTATTCTGTGGTTTATAGACTCTGTGGTATATAACTATATAGTCTGTCTGTGGTTCCTCATCTAATGCTTTGCTTGTTTTGTCCGGTTAATTTCATGCACACTTGAAATTTGATGATAAATACAGTAATTGCTAAAGATCAGTGACTACTACAGTGGAAGTTATCTAAAAGCATGAATCAAGACAGCTTCGTGGATTTCGATCTATTAGCGTTAACAATTTTTGGGGGGGGTAATTTCATATTATTAGGAATTAATTTCTGAAGAGTTTTTGTATAGAACATAATGATGGCTGCCATGGCTCCAGGCGGCCCTGGAGACCCTCATACTCAAATGAATACATACCGAAGCTATGTGACTATGTTGGCGGATCCAGGTGCCAAGGATGAAATTAAGCTCAAAGCTGCACAGGAACTTAGTGAGAACTTTGAGGTAATATTCTAAAATGTTTTATTAGGAAACCAATTTTTTATTCAATTATCATCACAATAACTGCAAAATTACATGAATTTTTAGTTGTAGTCGTTTACTTTTTAGCAATTGTAATTTTACCTTAAACCACCATCAAATAATGTTTATAAAACTAATTTACACTGTTACTTTGAACGTAATTGTATAAAACAATGTAATATCCATTTTTTTACCTATCCGTAGGCATAACAAAGAACCCTCGTAGTATCGCCATTTGTCAGGCCGTCCGTCGGTCATTGCGCAGCTTTCACTAAGGGACTCTTGATATTAACTGCTGATTTACATTATATTTTTAATCCGTGGGAGAGCCGTGCTTTGGCATGAATGGGCCGGCTCGACCGGAGTGATACCACGGCCTCACAGAAAACCGATGTGAAATAGCGCTTGCGCTGTGTTTCACCGAGTGAGTGAGGATACCGGAGGCCCATACCCCAACCCCTTCCCATTCCCTCTCCCCATCCCTCAAAGGTCGGCAACGCACTTGTGACGCGTTTAGTGTTGCTGGTGTCCATGGGCAGCGGTAATCGCTTACCATCAGGTGATGCGTCTGCTTGTATGCCCCCCATTCAATAAAAAAAAACTTAAAAATATAGTATATTAGTGCATTGGCAATTACTCAAAACCAAAAAAGAAATAAAATTAGTTTGATTTATTCTGGGTACCTCCATTACACTTAATACTTTTTTGGTCTCCAGATAGGTATTTTAAAATATAGAATGAATTTAGGTAACTTCTATTTTAAGATTAAGTAGATTTCATTGAAGTGCTTAAAACTTTCATTTAAGTGCCAAGTTTTTCCAGAAATCTACTTGTAAAGTTTTAAGCTAAAAATATAATTTACCAGTCTCAAAGAACATTCCTAATAAATGCACTGATTTGGCCAATTTTATAGGAAACATTTAAAAGATTACTTAGATCTTCTTCTTCCTAGCCTTATCCCAATATTATTAGGGGTCGGCTACTAGTTCCACCCCTGTTTTACCTAAATCAGTTTTTCCACGAAGTGACTGATATCAGACCCCTGCAACCCTGAGAAGGGTGAACTGAATTTGAAGGTTGAAACTAGCGTCAGTGTATTTTGAGGGCACTGACTCAATTACCAAAGTTTCATGGCAACCGGGACCAACGGCTTATCATGCTCTCTGAGGCATGCGCAGAACACCGCCATTTTCCATACTCCGGGCCGATTAATAAGAATTTCATATACAAAAAACACAATACAACACTTTGGTCCGACTCAGGAGTCGAACCCGAGACTTCTTGACTGGCAGGTAGTCATACATTAGCCACCAGGTCAATGAAGCAGTAAAAGATTACTTAAATATTTTATGACATGATATTATATATTTAGAAACAAAAGACTTTGATGTGGGTGTAGCAAAGTCGTGAGTGTCCTTTACTGATGACACAGGTCTAAATTGTGCTTGGATGCATGGGCTGATATTTTTGACACTGTGTAGCAGAGATATGTGTGAGAGATATATGGTTTCAACACCTAAATGTAGACAATAATTCATCTGATCAGATGGTTTAGTAGGTAGTAGTAAAAGCCCTTTTTGCACAAGAGGACCACATCCAGCAAAGGACTGCTAAAAGCTGTTCATGATAAAATCTAGTGAAAACAAATTCAAACAATAATATTATTGCACATGAAAGCCCGAGAGAGATACCTGAATGTAATTGTCTATGGTCCATCCATACATCCATGCATGTACATTAAAATTTGCTGAAATATCTTAATTACAATACAGTAGGGAACAATTTTAAAGAGCATATAAACCACTTGTATACACAACTAAGCTTAAGCATGTGTTTAAGAACTGTACACAATTGCTGAACCACCATCCATGAGCAGCGGTAATCGCTTACTATCAGGCGATATATATCTGCTGGTTTGCCTCCTATTCCATAAAAAAAGTTGCTCCAACATATTCATTCATTAGGTGACACATATTAATCTACTAGCTGACCCTCGCAACCTCGTTTACGTCTACTATTGTCCATAGCGTAATAATTTCCCCCTTTTTTAGACATTCTTTATTGGGGCTCTGCTCCTTTTGGACTTTTTCAAATTGGACCAGCGTTTCCTGAGAATAGCGCGTTCAAACAAACAAACTCTTCAGCTTTATAATATTAGTATAGATATAACAAATGTGTATCTAATACCTTGAAAGAGAACAGTTCTTTTATACAGACATACACATCATGTACACACCTCCACCACACACTTAAACAGTAGTAATAAACTATGGAACCCTATACTGTATGCGCAACCATACACACTTATAACATACTTTAGTTCAACTGTTTGATCCACAGGTAATACTTAGTTCACCACAGTATCCTCAATTCTTGGAGCACTCTTTGAAAATTTTTCTCAAAATTCTTCAAGAAGGGGAGCCACATTTTATTGCTGAATATAATATTCAACAAGTTAGAAAGCTGATCCTGGAGATGATACATCGTCTACCAATCAGTGAAACTTTAAGGGCACATGTGAGGAACATCCTAATATTAATGCTGAAACTGATGGAAATTGAAAATGAGGAGAATGTTTTGGTGTGCCTCAAGATTTTTATGGAGTTGCATAAGCAGTATAGACCGCCTTATAGTACAGATGTCGATGTAAGTTAATTTATTATTTAAAGTTTTTACTTATCTATTATATGCTAATTTGTTAAATAGACAAAGTTTTAGTTCACTATTTAATTCCAAAATTTTCATTTTATTTTATTTTTTACATCTTTCATACAAGAAAAATGAAAAGCAATACTATTATTTATAAAGTATATTGCCATTCATTTTTTATTTTCTTCATATTTTACAACATTCACTAAATTGGACCACATTATGTAAGAGTAGATTAAGGGACACACGAAATTTGCAAAAATTAATCAAAAAATCAAAGAAGATAACATTTTAATTTTTGCTGTGTGCTCATTATTTATGTTATGTGTATGATATTTTTACTTGAAAGTAAGATGTTTATAGTCAAGATCAATTAAAAACATATTACGATACAGAATATACATTAAAAGATATAGCCACTTTTCCGCTTAATTCGTTAATGTAATATAGATATATTACGACTGCTTAAATTAATCAACAACTTACTACAAATAATTTAATGTATTGATGTTTATGCAAAACCAAAAGGAATAATATGTTCCATGTAGTGCCTAAAGTTCAAAACCGAATTGAATGAATGAGGCTGTATAAAAACTACTAGGTCATATAGGCTATATAAATTTTACCAAAAGTTTTATGTTTATTCGTATTATAGATTATTTATATTATAAACAAAAAAAAGTATATATCTGAATCACACATAGATAGATATTTATTTACCAGGGTTTTGTGTAATGTAATGTAAAAAAACTTGACTTTATCACTTAAGCAATTTCTTCCAGGCAACTCTTGGATGGATTAAATACATTTTAAAATGATTTAATGAACTTTTCTGTCTCTAGATTCATAAGTTCTTGCAATGGGTCAAAGGAATATATTCTGACTTACCAAATCATTTGCCAAAAATATTTGAACCCAAGCCTACAATAAGGGTTAAGGATTTATCTGAAGTCAACATCGAACAGTTGTTGCAAGAGACCTATACTACTACACCAATACATACTGAGAAGAAACTACTAGATGGCAGTGTGGTTACTGTAAGTATATAGTTTTTCAAATCTTATTTTGTTAGTTCATCATATTCTGTTTAAATTACGCCTCTTCAGAAGCAATTTATTGATGAATTTGTTTTTATTTATTTTGTAGTACAATCTCATTCCAAGATCTGTGCTGTCTCTAAAAGTGATACAGGAGCTACCGATAATAGTGGTTCTCATGTATCAATTGTATAAGCAAAATGTCCATCAAGAGGTCAGCAATTTTATACCACTGATAATGGAGACAATTACGTTGCAACCTGCAGCAACACACAGGTAATCATTTGGCATAACTGTTAAACCCTTTTTTTAACGTGAGGAAACACCCTCGGACCATCACGCCACTGCAAATCGGTGAGCTATCAAATCTAACTTCAGGAAGTTGTAGATTGTGATCAATTTGCCTGCATTGGTCGAGAATATACACAAAAAGATAATGTTTACTTTGCTATTAAAACACTTCCCAGACAACCTCAGTTAACATTGGAATACACACATTTGAGCAATGAGTAGTTTTGGTGTGTTGAATATATCGAGATAGTATTAAATGGCAGGATCAGTGACTTCTGGCGTTGCGTAAAGATACAGAGAGAAACTAAATCCCTCTGGTATTTCTAATCGATACGGCCTCGAAACTATCAAGACAAGAGTACTACGTACGTACTACGGCTTTAAAGGGCCGTAACATACTCATGACTCTTGAAATGCAAATGTGTATTGTCGACGGTATCACTTATTTTCGTTATTGTGCTCTCTATCTGATAGGTACTTAAATCACAAGGCAAACTATTGACACAATGACTGTAATGGTCATTATTTGTTTTTTTTTTTGTAAATAAATGGGACTAACCCTGAGTTCAAGCAGCAATTAACAATTTTAATTTAATTATTCCCGTGCTTTTTTTATATTTCAAAATCATCAACAGTAATGTTATTATTTATAGGCAATCGGCTTCGTTTAACAAGGAGGTATTTGTGGACTTCATGGGTGCACAAATCAAGACATTAGCTTTCTTAGCCTACATCATTAGAATATATCAAGACACGATAGCTAATCACGCTAACTTAATGGTAAAAGGTATCATCGGTTTGTTGACCCTGTGTCCACCTGAAGTAGCGCATCTGCGAAAAGAATTGGTAATCGCTACGCGACATATCCTTGCCACAGATTTGAGGCTGAGTAAGTTGACTTCAATATTACAAATAACGTATTAAATGAAATCTTATATATATGAAACAAAGTCGTGTTAATTACACTACTTAAACCTTAAGAATAGCTGGATATTTTTTTTATGATTCTCGTGTTTTTTTTTTTTTTTTTTTTATTGAATAGTGGGCAAACGAGCAGACGTATCACCTGATGGTAAGCGATTACCGCCGCCCATGGACACCCGCAACGCCAAAGGCGTCACAAGTGCGTTGCCGACCTTTGGGGGATGGGAAAGGGGATGGGGAAGGGGTTGGGGTATGGGCCTCCGGTATCCTCACTCACTCGGTGAAACACAGTGCAAACGCTATTTCACACCGGTTTTCTGTGAGGCCGTGGTATCACTCCGGTCGAGCCGACCCATTCATGCCGAAGCATAGCTCATACATCACACATTTTGAATTGGTCTGCGTCCGGAATAGGATAATAAGTATTAAAATATAGTATTCTTCAATAAATATGAGTGTATGTACTTATGTACACGCGTTATAAATTATACTTCTTTGGCGTATGGAAAAAAATAACTAAAATGCAGTAGTGATTAACGATAAATATTAAAGTTAATCAGAAAGATTTTATTTAAATAAATAATATTTATTTATTCACACTGTTTAATTGTATTGTTACGAAACACGTGTTCTAAATATAAAAATACTAGAATATACTACTTGAACATAGTTATCGATTTTCATGCCACCTAGAACTAACTTCACGATGTAGAATTCAGGTGTCAGTGTGCGCGCGCATCGTAAAAATTCACTCTCATCATTTTTCTCCATCGCGCCAAAAGAAGTATAACTTCAAAATTTCTTTTAAAAACCATGATCTGCTGCACTCATTCATTGACTGTTAGGCGGAAAGAAGTTTGCCGGGTCAGCTAGTATACAGATTAGGGATGTTGCGGATGCCGATTTATTCACATCCGCGGATGCGGATGCAGATGCGGATTTTTAAAGGCTCACATCCGCGGATGCAGATGCGGATGCGGATGTTGAAAATCCTATAAATACAGTTTATGAATATCGATTTAAAACAATTATTAAAAAATAATATTAACTACTAGCTGACCGACGCAACCTCGTTTGCGTCTTTTATTGCCCGTAGCGAAAAATTTTCCCCCGTATAGTGTGTCGCGGACTTTTTTGTAGATATTTATAAGATCTACGATTGATTAGAACATTTTATGGTTCTATCTTTTATAGTATAGGCAGCGTACACAAAATAAGTAACTTTTCTGGTTGATTTTTTACACCTTGTGTCCGAAAACCCAAATATCTTACGGAACCCTATTTTTTTCCAAAATAAAATATAGCCTATTGTTGCTAGGAACACTGTGCTTAAAAATCTTCGCGCGGAATCAGTATTTTTTATTCTTTTAGACCCTTCGGCATTGGCATTAGGAGAACTAAAAAAATATTGTCAGTATTTATCATACTCAAAATGTTTGGTATTTAATTGGTCATTAACACGTGCGAACGGCACGCGCCATTCGCTGGCCTCGCCCAATTTCTTTCTTGTCGCAACTTGTATTACATTCGCATCCGCATGAAAATCCGCATTGATTATTGCTGATGCAGATGTCCAAATCCATGCGGAAGCTCCGCATTTGCGGATGCGGATGCGAATATTTCGCAACATCCCTAATACAGATAAACACATTTAATAACAGACATGTTTATTTAAATTATAATTCACATGTTTTTTAACAAAATACCTTGATATTTGAAATTTATATAAAAGACGATTTAAACTTTAATGTAAATAGATGCACTTTTATAATAAGGGTTCTGGTCATTAATCCATTTGTGTGGTACTCGAATCCTATTCCGTTGTTTATTGTAATTTACACCACTACTTATCCTGTTATTTGAATTCTCTTTATGAATTAAGTAATAGCTATAAAAATTTACCTTTCAGAATTCGTACCCTACATGGAACGTTTATTTGACGAGGATGTATTATTAGGAGGTGGTTGGACGGTCCACGAGTCTCTACGACCACTCGCATATTCAACATTAGCGGACTTAGTCCATCACGTACGACAACTTCTACCGCTCACTGATCTTGCTATTGCTGCACATCTCTTTTCCAAAAACGTGCATGACGAGTCTCTGCCTACGAGGTATTGATAGATATGTTAACAATTATGACTATAATCCATTCGGGTTAAGAAAAGAATGACGCATAGGTGGAAAAGAAGTATCAAATTAAAAAAATATAGTATATTTGTATAGATTTATTAGCCGAGACCTTACAAATGTTTTTCAACCATATAAATTTTTAAAGAAATCTTTAAAAAAAAAAGTGGGGTGTAGAGGGTTGGTAAGAAAAACTTATTTCCTACCTAAATATACAAAAAATAAATTAAAAAGTATTGTGTTCTCAGAAAAGTGTCAAAGAAAAGATAACAAAGTCTATTTCCTGTTGATAGTCGAGCTTCTTTATCCACGGGAGATTTTTATGAGATGGTTGCCTTTTGTTCTTCAATAATTTTGTAAACACTATTAGAGACTCCACTCTCCCTATAGTTACATTTAAATCAAAAAATGTAATGTATAAAATATGAATTTTACCACTTCGTTTAGTATAAAATCTACAGTCAACTGATCAATGTGAACTTGGCTTTGGGACCTTATTGGCTAAAGGCAGGTGTCGCACAGTGAGCAACAATGCGTTATCATTTTTTTAAACCAAATGCATTATAAATTGTAGTTATGATTTGTACATTTTTTTAATTTCAATGTTATCTTTTAGCATCCAAACAATGTCTTGCAAGTTACTCTTAAACTTAGTGGATTGTATACGTCAGCGCTCGGAGAGCGAAGGCGCAGCTGCTGCAGGAACGCAACCGCAAGGTCGCCAATTGCTCATGCGTATCTTGGAAGTCTTCGTACTTAAATTCAAGACCATATCTAAGTTACAGCTTCCAGCTTTAATGAATAAGTGGTTAGTATTTTTTTATGTTTTAGTCAACTTTTCTAATACTAAATGTTCTTTATACTAAAGTTTATTAATTTCCGATTATAAGCATAAAACATGGGAGACAAAGTTACTTGAGTACTTTTTACTTATTTTATTACCTAACAGTATAGATTATTATAATTTTATATCAAATTTAATTTATTATAGTAAGCAATCCACCCCACCACCTAATGGCACTAATAGCGGAGGCACAACTCCTGGCACTCCCACTACTCCGACGCCTGCCATAACGGCAGTAGAACTTAAGGTGGAAGAGGAAAAACTTGCGCCTGATTTCTTAGACGCAGCTGTGAAAAACGAGGAGAAGTCTAAAATCGGTTTCCCCGCCTCCCAAATGAGTAATTTAAACGTTGGTGATTATAGAACATTAGTGAAGACGCTTGTATGTGGAGTGAAGACCATCACTTGGGGGTGTGCGTCATGTAAGGTAAGGCTTCCAATTGATACCCTATGATTTTTATAATGTTACTCCATGGTAATTTTCCCCCGTTTTTTAAACATTCTTCATTGGTGCTCCGTTTCTCTCTTTTCTGTCATTGACCTTACTCGATAAATAGGCATTCTAACACAAATAATTTTTCGAATCGGACCAGTAGATCTTGAGATTAGCGCTTTCAAGCATAAAACAGACAAACTCTTCAGCTATATATGTATATATAAGTATAGATTAAATACCTAATAATGAAATATATATTTTTCTGCTTATTGTTTAACTTTGAAATAATAATCGTAACTGGTATCGTCGAATATAGACAACTGTAAGCACAGAAGGCGGTGCGTCCGCAAGCAATGCAACGGGTCAGAAGCAGTTCAGCGCCCGCGAAACATTGGTATTCATCCGCTTGGTGCGCTGGGGCCTGCAGTCGCTGGACATCTACACGCTGGCGGCCCCGCGCGCGCCCGCGCAGGCGCCTGCGCAGCCGCACGTGCGCTCCAAGGAGGAGAAGGAAGTGCTCGAGCATTTCAGCGGCGTCGTGAGTACTACATTTCTCTTTTACATTTATTTTAAACTGACATTTGATTGCCTCAGTGGCGCAGTGATAGTGTCTGCGACTGCTGTGCTTAAAATTTCGCTTTCGATTCCCGCATCGCGCCAAATGTTTGTACGATCTGCAAATGTTTGTGTCCGAGTTTGGGTTTTTTTATGTATTTTTTTTTAAACTATACTTAGTTTGAAGCTAGATATTGTATTTTTTTTTTATTGAATATTGGGCAAACGAGCAGACCTATCACCTGATGGTAAACGATTACCGTAGCCCATGGACACCCGCAACACCAAAGGCGTCACAAGTACGTTGCCGACCTTTAGGGGATGGGAAAGGGGATGGGGGGAGGGGTTGGGGTATGGGCCTCCGGTATCCTCACTCACTCGGTGAAACACAGCGCAAACGCTATTTCACACCGGTTTTCTGTGAGGCCGTGGCATCACTCCGGTCGAGCCGACCCATTCATGCCGAAGCATAGCACTCCCACGGAAATTTTGTGTATTAGATTCCTGAAATATTTATTTATTTTTTATATTCTCGCTTTACAGTTCTCCATGATGAATCCGCAGACATTCCAAGAAATATTTACAGCTACGATATCGCACATGGTGGAAAGGATAAACAAAAATACAACATTACAGATAATTGCTAATACGTTTTTATCGAACCCCGCGACTTCTCCAATATTCGCTACAGTCCTAGTTGAGTATCTGCTTGAGAGAATGGAAGAAATGGGCACAAACGTTGAAAGATCTAACCTTTATCTTCGACTTTTCAAGCTGGTTTTCGGCTCGGTAAGCTTGTTCCCCACTGAAAATGAGCAGATGCTACGCCCTCATTTACACAGCATAGTCAATAAAGCAATGGATTACGCAATGACAGCTAAGGAGCCGTACAACTATTTCCTACTTTTAAGAGCTTTGTTTCGTTCTATTGGTGGTGGCAGCCACGACTTGCTATATCAGGAGTTTTTACCACTGTTACCTAATCTTTTAGAGGGACTTAACCGTCTACAAAGTGGCCTTCACAAACAACACATGAAAGACTTGTTCGTAGAGTTATGTCTGACCGTACCTGTTAGATTAAGTAGCCTATTACCTTACTTACCGATGCTTATGGATCCGTTAGTATCGGCATTAAATGGTTCTCATACACTAATTTCACAAGGTCTACGAACCCTCGAACTTTGCGTAGATAACTTGCAACCTGACTTTTTATATGAGCATATTCAGCCTGTCCGAGCAGATTTGATGCAGGCCCTTTGGAGAACTTTGCAGAATAATGAAGTTGCTAGAATAGCTTTTAGAGTTCTAGGAAAATTCGGTGGGGGCAATCGTAAAATGATGATTGAACCACAGAGACTAGAATATCGCGAAACAGACGCGCCTCCGCCAGCCATTCTAGCATATTTCCAAGAACAAACTAAACCAATAGACTTTGAGGTTGACAAGGTGATAGAAACTGCTTTTTCGGCGTTAAAGTCAAGCATAACAGATCCTTTTTATAGAAGACAGTGTTGGGAAGTGCTGCGATGTTATTTGGCATCATCTCTCAATTTAGACGACGATAAAGCGACATTGCAGAAGTTGTTTAATCATCCCAGTTTCTTAGATGGCAAAATTCAGATTCAAAATGGTCCTTATTACAAGTGCATGAACAGTATAGTAAGAAACACTCACCGAACCGCTCTGACAGGAATGTTTGTGGCCGCCGCGATCAAAGAATTGCGACATCTTGTACTGCCAACAATGGTATCATTAGTACGTCACTATACTATGGTAGCTATAGCTCAACAAGCAGGACCTTTTGTTGAGAGCTCCCAGCCGAAAGATGGTCTAGATGCTTTGGTGCTCGTAGACGCCATAGCCGTCATTATGGGTCACGAAGAGAAGGAACTCTGTAAACCTGGTCATCTGGCGCTGGTTCTTATGATAGAGACTGCGGCTACGGTGCTCGGCAGTAGAGAACGCGCGTGCCGTTTGCCGTTGATGGAGTATCTCGCTGAACGAATGTCAGCTTTATGTTATGAACGTGCATGGTACGCTAAACTAGGTGGCTGCATAGCTGTTAAGTTCATGGTGGAGAAGATGGCTCCAGAATGGGTTTACAAACATGTTTACACATTCCTGAAGGCTGTTCTATTCGTCATGATGGATTTGACAGGCGAAGTTTCGTCGGGCGCTATAGATATGGCAACGGTCAACCTTGAGCGGTTAGTACGAGTCTGTGTAGTAGGTCCATGCGGTCAAGGCTTAGAAAGTGAGGGAGAGCTGACTGCAGCAAAGACTAAAGCTTTACATGACGTCCACCAGGAGCTTGTCTTACAAGTGACGAGTCCTCATCTACTAGTGCGTCAACAGGTAAACACTTTATAGTTATAACAAATTCGTGCTCTTTTTTTATATTGATCGTACTTTGTATTCTAAATATTGCGATTCTTCCTCAGGCAATGAAATCCTTAGAGTTAATAGCGGAATTACAAAAGAAATCTGTAACAGAAGTAATGGATCCGCATAGAGAGGTACTGGCAGATATTATACCTCCTAAGAAGCATTTACTTCGCCATCAGCCAGCCAATGCTCAAATGGGTCTAATGGATGGTACAACGTTCTGTACTACTTTAAAACCGAGACTTTTTACAATAGGTAATAAAATTATTTTATTAATTTGTTGTAAAATTGTTGCTTAAAACAGTAATTTATTAAATTTCTTTTTTTAGATTTGAACATACAAGAACATAAAGTATTTTTCCGTGAACTACTTTCCCTATGCGAAGCTGAAGATGCAGTATTAGGCAAGCTGCCATGCTACAAAAGTGTTAATTTAGTACCTCTTCGGGCATCCGCTTTAAAAGCGTTAGCAGCTTGTCATTACATACAAGACAAGCATTGTCGAGAAAAAATATTCCATGTTCTATATAAGTCGCTTGAGAAGAATGATCAGGAGTTGCAACAAGTAAGCTTTATTTTGTGAAGAATATTTATTTATTTTTTATTGAATAAGGGGCAAACGAGCAGACGCATCATCTGATGGTAAGCCGCCGCCCATGGACACCCGCAACACCAAAAGCGTCACAAGTGCGTTGCCGACCTTTGGGGGATGGGGAGAGGGAATGGGGGAGGGCTTGGGGTATGGGCCTCCGGTTATATATTACAGCCTGTAGTGATTCGGGGTTAAAAACTTTATCTGGCCTCTATCTTGCTATTACGTCACAGTAGATTCACACATCACATAGTCTTTAAAAATCCACTGTCGGACCTAGATCTTATAGACCGGACGAGTTTCCTGCATGCTTGCTGTCCCGTGCCCTCGATCATTCCAGACCCATTAGCTCCATGGCAGATAGCAACAGCTATTTTAACCATCGCAGTCGCAGCTGCCGGGAGGATGACCTGCACTCAAATTCGCCGTAACCCGATAAACACCGGCGGGATGATGGCCCAAGAGGAATTCCAAATGTTAAAAAAAAAATTGTATCAAGTTTTTCAAATAAGTTTTTCCCAGACAGCCCAGACTTCTGTCCACCAGTCTGAGCTGACTAAGATTTCAGTCTATTACAACGCTATTGTCCTGCTTAGTTAACTCCTTTAGTGGATTTAGTTAGGAATGGTGACACTTCGTATTCTTAATCCGTTACTCGAATTTAGATTCATAGATACTTTATCATAATAAACATAAGTTTTTTTTTAGGTGGGATTCGAATGTATGCAGAAATTCCTATCAGGATTCCAAATAGACATGGAAATGGTGCACCCAGTAATGCGACCTTTATTATTGACGCTTGGAGATCATCGACATTTGAGTGTTAATGGGGCGAAAAGACTATCATATTTAACACAGCTGTTCCCATCAACATTTAGCGAAAAGCTATGTGAGCAGTTATTACAACTGCTTAAAAAATTACTAGACTATTCTATACAAACAAACAGAGGTAAGCCGAAATAGTAAAATAATTTCAAAATATGTGTTAAAGGAAAATTAATTTTATCATAATGACTTAACTATGATATTAGCACAGTTAGGCATTGGATGTGGATTATGTGTAGATGTGGGTTATGAGATCTAATATGTAAGAGTTGATGGCCGGCCTGATTAAATGTTAGTGTATGAGGTTGACACTACATGTGTTGATTTATATTATTGTCTTTAATATAATTACCCTTAATTTTGTCAGGTGGTAATTTCCTGCAAAGTGTATCGAAGAACAATGAGAACGAGCAGAAAATAATAATTTTAATAGGCATCTTTCATCAAATCCCTGCGGCGTCACCGCGGTTCATAGATGTGCTTTGTCGACTAATTTTCCACACGGAGAAGTCACTCATGATAGAAGCTGGTTCTCCTTTCAGGGAACCTCTGGTTAAATTTCTTATGAGGTAAGTGTAAGATTTTTTTATATTTTAAGCTCAGTGTATCCCTTGTTAAATTTTATTAATTTGTTCATAATATTTTAAAATGTTTTCTACTTATATATTTGTTAGTTTGTTTCATTTAATTTTATTTTAGTTATGTAAAATGTTTTCGTGAAAATGCGTTTCGGGGTAAAAGCAACTGCAAAATATTCCAATTTTGAGTAAGTCGAAAGAAATTTGACGAAACGAAGGCTGTCGGGACAACTAGTTTAGGAATAATTTTTTTACATACAACATATTTTATCTTGTTTTCTTTCTAAATATTTTTCTAAATTCAGGTACCCAAAAGAAACTTTGGATTTAGTATTGAGTGACAACAACATCAAAGACCAGCAGTGGAGTAGATTTCTAGTTTATTTGATTAAACATCCAAAGGCGGGCCCGCCATATAGGGAAGCTTTACAAACGGCCAAGAAGCCCCGTTTAATGCAATTGTTGGCCGCAAACACGGCCGGTGCCGCGACCAACGTGCCGCAGGCCGACAGAGCTGAAATGCAGTACCAAGCAATAAGAGCAATATCGCTTTTGATTAAATTTGATGACAAATGGTTGGCGAATCAACAAGATTTGATTGAGTTATTGAAACGTATTTGGTGTAGTGACCAATACCATGTAAGTATTTTAAAGATAATCTTTTAGCAGATTATTTTGTTTTCATTTTGAAATAGTGTGTGAAATAATTGTATGTAGTAGCTATGAAAATAAAAGTGTTTGTTATATTTTAGGAGATACATAAGAAAGTAGAAATTGTGGACTGTACTCATTGGAAAGAGCCTAAACTAATCGTGAAAATACTACTTCACTACTTCTGCCAGCACAAATCAAACATAGATTTGTTGTTCCAACTGTTGCGAGCTTTGTGTGACCGATTTATTCCAGATTTCCAGGTAATCAATATACTTTTTTACCTGCTTAAGATAAAAAATTACAATATCGTCTTGTGTTATGTATGCAGATATATCCTAATATCATTTCGAATTTGTACTCATTTTTAAAAACATGAATTTACCTTGTACATTTTAATATATTTTGCTTGTCATGGTTCACAATAATAATTACTGCAATTGTGGTACCTCGGAAGTTTTTTTTTTCTGGTTTTCAATACTAACACTGATATTTAAATTCTAAAGAAATATATTAATATAACTTTCATACCTTTTTCTCTTGAACAGTTCCTTCGAGATTTCCTGGAAAACACAGTAGCTCAGACTTACGATTTGGAATGGAAGCGTGCCGCGTTTTTCCGTTTTGTAGAGCATTTTTCTAGCGACTCTATGTCTCAAGATCTTAAGGCGAAGGTCTTACAAATGATTCTGATACCTTGCTTCGCGGTCAGTTTTGATAAAGGCCAAAAGATAGTAGGTGGACCACCGGCACCCTATCAGGATAATGCAGATAACGTCGTCTCGGTGTTTATCAATAATGTAAGTACCCTTAATCTGCTTAAATATTTACAAATATAATGCATAATAATAATAAACTATTCAGAGACATAATTACATAGGTAGGTACATTGCGCATATGAATGAATGAATGAATTTCTGGAAATATATAGGAAAATAAAAATTGATTATAATGTTCTAGTACGTTATTACAAACATAATCGAGGCCTTTAACACACTCCTAAGAATTTAAAACCAATGAGAGTCAGTGATTTAAAAGAACTATGTTAACAAATACTGTAAATTTTAAAACTTGCCATTTAATTGCAATGAAATGTAAATAGAATGATATTATTCATGTTTTTTTATATTTTAGTAAACATAATGCATTCTTTTACATTATTGTATGCCAAGTCGATTTATAAATAGTATTCATTTTAACCATTTGCCGTCCACTGCTGAACGTAGGTCTCCCTCAAGGAGCGCCAACCATCCCGGTCTTGGGCAGTCCGCATCCATCCGCTGCCAGCCACTCTTTTTAGGTCGTCAATTATAAATAGTATACTAGGTCCGAACTCAACGTAAATGACCTCATTCGTTTATAAAAATTAGTTAAAGTAGTTGTGCATCTATGCATTTGAGTTTGGCATCGCTGGGAGAAGTGTGTAAGAGTTCAAGAATACGTTGTAGAACAAAAATAGCCTTGTATCATCGTTAGGTGTAAACTTTTCAGACCACCCACATATCGGATTTATAACTAAGCTTCTTTCCTATAGTTGTGTACTTATAATTAATTAATTGATTGTTTTTTTAGACAGCATAGTGAGACTATTCTCCAAATTAGCTCAATACTATAAATTTACTTTCCTTTTTAGGTAATTGACCCTGAAAATCCTTTCGCATGTTCCGATGCAGTGCGCATTTCTTTACTCCAATTCGCTTGCTTATTGTTAGAGCAAGCGTCTGCACACATTCACGACGCAAACAATAAAAAGCAAGGCAACAAACTCCGTAGACTGATGACGTTTGCCTGGCCGTGTCTACTCGGGAAAAATTATGTTGATCCAGCGACAAGGTATGTTTATAGCTACCAGTATGTATGTATTTGTTTTTACCCAGCTACAATAAATTAATAACTTGATAACTGTTTGTAAAAATTAACAAGCATTTTCAAACTAGGTACACTAACTAAATTGGAGTGTCTGTTAATAATAGTAATAAATATTTCGGACATATGTATATCACACAACGCCATCTAGTCCCAAGCTAAGCAGAGCTTGTATTATGAGTAAATACACATGTTCTTTTTTTGTAAATACATACATATTATACATAGAAAACACCTAAATTCCGAAATAAATATTTGTAGATCATACAAACATTTAGTCCGACCCGGAATAGAACCCGAGTCCTCAAGCACAGCAGTCGTATACGCCATTACCGAGGCAGTCTATAGAGACATACTACAACTTGTTTATTGTCCATACAAAACATTCGAAACAAAAGACATGTCAGTTACATCATGCAGGAAATTAATGGGATAGGTATTCTATTCAAAAAGAAAAGGGAGGCAAATATTGAATTTCGGATTGATTTGATAAAACTTTTTAAAATACATTCTGGAATTAAGCTCACTTGTACTTAGTATATATGTATTACTAGTATGTTACTTGATCTGTTTACTTTAATGCAATTTTTAATCAAAATGCACCTACTTTCCGTTTTCTCTGCACCGCCCAATCGATGACTGGTAAATAATGCTTTAGGCATTAAGTCCCCCAATACACCACAATTTAAACCGTACTGTAAAATAAATAAAATATGCTATGTGTTGTATAATTATAACTAACTGACTCGTGCGACTTGGTCTGCGTTTCGTAACAGTCGTTGCGTGATGTTGTACAGCGTAAACATATTTGATTATTTTAAAAAAGGTTATAGTGAGCCAACCTAAAGATATATATTGTGTCGCGGCCTTTTTTAGAGCTTTTAATCTTTCTGACGGTGCATGGTGTACGAAAATGATCAAATCTTTTCAAAAACAATGCTCGGTGGTTATAAAAGTGACTATTTTTCTATAGATGGATAACAAGCGTACATGGTTATGCCATATTTTATTACAAAACTAATGTTATCGCTTTATTATTTACTCACAATTGAGCCAAGTGTTAATTTACGCACCTATTGTGTTAATAAACATGATTTTAATATTTTATGTGGTTTATTATTCATTTTACTTATTATCCTCATAAAGTTCGATAACTAAGCTATCTACTGATATAAAAAACACTATAACTGCAGTAAAAAATCACTGAGAAATATATTTGTGAAAATCACATTTCACTTTCGAGATGATCGCCATATTGTCACTTCACAATCAAACTATTCTTTGCTGGAGAGGAGAACAATTCTGTCATAAAGTGTCGAAAAGTAGACAGTTTACACACCTCACGCAATGGAAACTCTCAAAAGAATGCATTTTCCACGTTATTTTACCATTTTTCATTAATGCTCTGCTCCTATTTGTCATAGCGTGATGATATACAGCTTATTTACTTCGATAACTGAACTTTCTTATACTGAAAGTATTTTTTTTTAATCGAACCAGTAGTTCCTCAGTTTAACGCGTTCAATCAAATAAACAAATAAATAAACTCTTCAGTTTTATAATATTAAACATATTAGTATAGATACACTTTTTTAATAGGAACCAATCTCAAGATCTTTTCGTACAGCTACAGCTCTGATCTTTTCATTTTTCAGGTATCATGGGCATTTATTATTAAGTCATATTATAGCAAAGTTCGCTATACATAAACGGATCGTATTGCAAGGTGAGTTTATAATTCTTACTAATTGTCAAAACGGAATCATCATTTTTTTTATTAAACCCTAGAACAATTAAAATGTTGTTCAGTCTGAGGATAGGTCAAATTAAAAAATCACTCAAATAGGTGCCAAAGGCCTGTGTTGAAATAAATAAATATTATTATTTCTTATTTTTCTTTACGTAAAAAATAACAACTTGTGTTTTCTTTTATAATAGGACTTTTTGTCTTAATCGGATCTGACCAAGTAGATATTTTCCTCAGTATTCCACAGTCTCCTGAAAGCACACGCAGTGGAGGCTCGATCGGTGGTCCGACAAGCCTTAGAGATCTTAACGCCAGCCATGCCGCAGCGCATGGAAGACGGTAATACTATGCTCACACACTGGACTAAGAAGATCATCGTCGAGGATGGCCACTCCGTGCAACAGCTTTTCCATATTCTGCAGCTCGTCGTCAGACACTACAAGGTACGTTTTGTTTCTTATCTGTCATTCCGATTAATTGTGGTTATTTTTGATAAAACCATTATAGAACCGACCAATGCTTCCGATCGATATTTAATATGGTATATAATGGAGGTATATAGTCAACGGACATAGTTGATGCCACAGATACAAAATGCAAGGCATTAATAGATATAGTGAGCGAGAAAGCTCATAACCAGCATTTTTCTTGCAAGAAGGAATTTAATTTAATAATATTAGTTACTACTATATTACTTTTTAATTGTATACCTATTTTATTCTAGGTTTATTATCCAGTGCGACACGCACTCGTGGGACACATGGTAGCAGCTATGCAACGGCTTGGATTTTCTGCGACTGCTTCCCTCGAACATCGACGTCTGGCGGTTGATCTAGCAGAGGTCGCTCTTAAGTGGGAGTTACAGAGAATACGCGACCACACGCATGATGATAATGTGGTAAGTTACATTATATTTCATTAGGTGCTATGTGACCCGGTCCAATATTGTATCATATGTTACCTAAAAATAACTATTTATATACTCGAACTCCTTAAAAGGGCGGCAACGCACTTGTCACACGTCTCAGGCGATACGTCTGCTCGTTTGCCCCTATACAATAAAAAAAGCTATTTAGATACGGCGTTTGAAATTATTCCAGCGATTCTTTGCTGCAGTAGGTTTTATTTCATTTACAGCATGGTGTGATGCTGATGTGGCACTTCCTGCTTCTTAAAAATATATTGTTATGTATAATTGAGGTCTTTTGATTGACGAGTAAATAGTATATGACTAGAATATTCAGTGTAGATATTTTACAGGTATCGATGTCACCTAGTGGGGCAATGAAGCGAATATCTTCAGATGAGACTGGCAGTGAACCTCGTAAAGCTCTTAACACAGGATGGGCTAGTCCCCAGGCTAGTGTATCTCGGATGGAACCTGACGCGGCAAAACCGCTAGATAGACAACATGTCGACGTAGTTGTCAATTTATTATTGCGACTTGCTTGCCAGGTAAGCGTTTACGAGTTTTAGGGTTACTTGAACTTTGATCATTTATAACTTTATACCTAAGGTGTCAAATAAGACGCCATTGTAAGTGCCTTGAAAACGATTTTTTTCTATTGAAACATGATTAATAACAATAATTTGTATTATTCATTCTTTAATTTATTTAGGTGTGGAGTTTTTTAAAATGAGACTATGGCTGATAAATCAAACTCATTTTTTTAATCGAAATCTATAACGATTTACCAACGATCGAATTAATTAATCCCCCATTAAGAATTCGTTAAAAAGTAGGTGCTTTTTAAACTAATATTTTAGAATCAGTCACGTTAGTGAAATATAAAGTCCATTTTATAGGAGGATAAGGCTAAAACTTATAGTATATACCCATTATTTTATAGCGTTTAACTGAACTTTTCGTTTATCTAACTATATTTTGAAATTTTACTCACTCATTTTTTTTATTCTGTTTAGTGATAATAATTTTAAAGAATTCTAACATAGTATGCCTATTTTATTTTTCTATTTCTTACGATTACATCACTCTTTAAAGCTTACTCGTTTTATTTTTATAATATCTTAATCGTTATTTTGATTGCACTGCTGATCATATTATATATATATAAAGAAAGTTTTTAAATTTGTCATAAAAAAGGTTTGAATGATATTTAATGTGTGTATTGAGCAGGTAAATGAAGGCAGCGTAGCGGGCGGGGGGACAACAGGAGCGTCGCCCGGCGAGCAGCTGTCGCGTCGTTGTGTGCTCTTGTTAAAGACTGCTCTCAAACCAGATGTGTGGCCGCACTTATGCGAACCCAAACTCGCTTGGCTGGATAAAGTATGCATCGCACACCTTTCTACTTACTGTTCAAATTACTGTTTATTAGAGTAAATTGTATAAAAATAAAAAAAAGACCATACGTAAACATCTTTAACTTTTCTTACAGTTTACATAATAGTTAATCACATTTACACACACTCCTTAGCCTTCTAAAATAATAAAAAATAAAATAGAACAATTATCTGCAAGGTAATGTCAGATTATTTTATTTTGTTACATAAGTCCGTAAAAATATTCACTTTTATGAATTATTTCATAAATGCATTTTGATTACCACAAATGTATTTTTTTTCTCAGCTGTATATTTTTTATGGTTCAGGTATTTTCATCGGCAGAGGCCAACGCTGGAGGTTGCGCAAATGCTTGCACAGCTTTAGAACTACTAGTTTTTCTACTTGGTGTACTTAGACGTGAACAAATACTAGTGGCTTTGAAACCCTTACAAAGAGGACTCGCTGCTTGTGTTTCGTCGACGAATCCGAAGATCGTACGATTAACGCACAATTTATTAGCCAAACTTACGGCTATATTCCCCACAGAACCGACTGGGGCGGCTTCCAAGGTATGATCTAGAATTTATTCATAGTCGATTGTAAATTAGCACTCTTCTTTAATCTTTCGAATGCGGGAACGGGTACTTCCGGTTCCATGCACCGTGCGGCGAAAGTGCAAAATATTGCAACACGGTGCATGGTGTACGAAAATGATCAAATATTTTAAAAAACAATGCTCGGTGGTTATAAAAGTGATTATTTTTCAAAAGATGGATAACAAGCGTACATGGTTATGCCATATTTTATTACTAAACTAATGTTATCGCTTTATTATTTACTCACAATTGAGCCAAGTATTAATTTACGCACCTATTGTGTTAATAAACATGATTTTAATATTTTATGTGGTTTATTATTCATTTTACTTATTATCCTCATAAAGTTCGATAACTAAGCTATCTACTGATATAAAAAACACTATAACTGCAGTAAAAATTTATTGAGAAACATATTTGTAAAAATCACATTTCGCTGTCGAGATATTCGCCATTTTGTCACTTTACAATCAAACTATTATTTGCGCCGAACACCAAATTACGTAGTATTTATATGAAGAAATAGTGTTTTTTAGTTAAATAATTTATTTTTTTAGTTAACTAGTGCAAAAGACAGGAACAATACATAAAAAAAACAACCTATTTATCAAGTTATTTAAAAAAAGGACTCGTTTGCTAGACCAGTTTTCATTTATTATTTTTAAGTTCTGAGAATTCTCTAAACTCTATGAAAATGACTGAATGCTAAAGAGAACAAACTGATCGTTCCATTATGTGACACACAATGTCTATGGTCGATACAAAATAATTTAGTAAAACATAAACAAAGATCAGTTTACGTCTTGTTCATTGTCCGTCACTACTGTGTATGTGTGGGTGTTAATAGTTCCGGGACTTCCCGCTAGGCTGCGTGCAAAAACGAATCAACGGCGATTTACAATTTTAAGTGGCGTGCTATTGGAGAGGCCCATGTCCAGCAGTGGACTGCGATAGGCTGATGATGATGTAGAACAGTAATGGCAGGGGAGCCCTGTGTATGTGTGCGTCTAATTTCGCTCGTCAGGCAAAAAATGAGTGTTTATTTAAATATTTAGCTTTTCTAACACATTTTTGTTGCTATTTTATATTCTATATAAGATTCTCATCGCAATTATATCATTTTATCAATAAAAACATAAGAATAAATGCGTAAAAACCTTCAAATGAGTAAGCCCTTTTCAATAGGTAATAGACTCGGTAACTTTTTGAGTAACACTATTCAAAATTACGCATGATTTATGCCTCAATTCGTATTGATAGTGGTTCCTAAAATAAGTATAATAAGTAAAATATAATAACAAACTACCTTCAAAACCACCTTATCGGCAAAAAATCAGTTTTAAGAGGCACTTGACAGATCGCGTTGCGTCATCGTCAACTTTGAAATTGGAACTCGTTTTTTTTACGGCTCTTGAAGCGCACTTGACAAACGAATGTTTTAAAATGTTGTTCGTATAAAGCAAATGCATAACAAACCTTTCTAGACTTCATTATAATAACTTTAATACCCAAAATTAATTAAAATGCAAGTTAACTGCGGTTATCGCGGATCCGCAATGCCGCACCGACGGGACAATCGCGGATCCGCAATGCCGCACCCCAGAGGTTAATTATGGAAAGTAATTAAATTTATGTAGGTATAAGTGACTAAATATTCGTCACTAAGATAGATCTAGTGAAGTTTTGTTATTTGAAGGATAAAGTCGTACGTTTTTTTTGCTTTTTTTAAAAACACACATATTAAAAATTTCTTTACGTATATAATTTAAATACATAAGTGTTCAAATTACTTTTTGAAATATTAAAATTACCGGGCTAAATGAATATTATATACAAATACCGAAGTAAGAGAATCTACATATACATATAGTAATACGTCCGTTGGACGTATTACTACACTAGTATTATATTATTACGGAAATATTAGTAGCAGTACTGGCAATTCAATATTCCCATAATACACAATATTCTTATTCCAATTATGGGATAAAATAAAAGTATGTATTCCCAAAAAGTATTGTATATTACAATATAACCCCCGCGCGTTGACATTGGGATTGAACCTTGTCATAATAAGAGCCGCGTGACGTCATCCATCGCAAAATAGTAACGCTAGTAACAATCTAAAAGTTTATTTTTAAGAAATTTAATTTGATAGTTTGATTGATTGATTTCAGTTGATAATTCTTGTAAATTTCACATGTACTAACGTTCACTGACGTCACCGCTCTTAGCTGTCAATCCTAATATCAACGCGCGGAGATAATACATATATTGTTTGGAACTACACAAGTTTACTTTAATTTCATTTTATTCCATAATACATATATGAAAAGTCTAGTACAGTCCATTTGTTGTTGTTGTCGACTGCACGGTTGGCCTAGTGGTTTAAATGTTCACTACTGCGCCAAGTGCCGTGGGTTCAAATCCCACGTGAGACATCACTTTGTGTGATCCACAAAATGTTGTCCTGAGTCTGGATGTTATTTGTGTCCGTTACATGTATGTTTGTAAAATCCCCCGCGACACAGGATGTATATTCCTAATGCGGGAGTTGTCTTTTAAAAAAATAAAAATAAATAAATAAATTTGTTTAGATAGTGTCGGTACACCCGCACCCAATTGTGGTTAATGTTGTGAAACAAGAATATGTATATTCATTCATACAACGGCGTAAACTGACAAATCATACTTGTAGGCGTACGCGGCAGGCAGGGTTCTTTAATTTCGTGATGGCGTGTAAGCCGTGAAAGTGACCGTATCTAAGCGAATATACTATAAGTGATAATTTTTCGCAGTATGAAGAATTGGAAACATTATACGCATGTGTGAGCAAATACGCATTTGAAGGGTTAGCCGCGTACGAAAAGTCCGGGAATGGGCAGGCGGCCGGCGCAACCACTACAGCAGCAGGTAATTTATTTCTACCACTACGGTTTTCAAATCCTAATGAGAATGTTCCAAATTTTGGCAGTGTTAACATAATAGTGGTTGTGTGTGCAGGCGCGGCAGGGCCGAGCGCGGCCGGCTCTGGAAGCGGTGTAAGCGCGCTGCTGGGCCCCTTGATGATGCTGAAGGCGTGCTGCGCCTCGTCGCCAGCCTACATCGACCGCCTGCTGCAGCCGCTCATGCGCGTGCTGCTGCGCATGGTCAGGGAACACACCGCGCCCAACCCCGACCACGCCCTCGCCGACCTACTCGTGAGTTATACCTTTAACACATACTTACACTAATCTCATGGTTTTTTTCGTCTCATTTAACTCTTAACTAGCTTTTACCCGACTTTTACTATCCCTCCGCCCCCGCCCCCCTTGCACCACTCTCTCTCATAGTAGGCGCTTAATGACACTTCATTCAGATTAATCTTATCGTGATAACTTTTACACTATTTTTTCAAATTAAATATAAAGTAAAATAAAAAAAGTATTGACCTACCACACCAAGTTGGCCAGACGGTTGATATACCCATTTGAATAAAGTTTTCCTTCTATTGGGAATGCTGATATTATGCATATTTTTCTCTCTTAGTAAACACCCACGTGATGAACACGGGTAGTACCTATGCACAATCACAAATATTACCTTTACAAATACTACTTCCATCAATACATCATTATCAACTCTTTACAGATTCTAGGTATGGATTTATTAAAAACCCGCGTGAATGTTATGCAAACAGTAGAGACCAGGAAATCGTACATTGCAGGCGTTTTAGTGCATCTGATCGATAAGTCACCAGATACTAAGGTAGGTTCTGAAACTTTTCTTTTTATAACAAAAGCATGTACACTATATTTTGCTAATTTATATTACTCGTAGCTACTTGTAACGACACATTGTTGAAAACCTGAAATTAACGAAATACTGCAAAAACAGTGTTTTATGTATTGTTATACAATATGATATAACCATGTTAAATTTATCCCAAATGTCTATTATTATTTTTTAAAATAGGACACTATTTAATACGTTACATGTGACTGCGGATAGGTATTTATTGAACCTACGTTCAAAGTATCATATGTTTTTGAGACTTACGTGACTTTGAAATAGTGTAAAAGTATTTCCGCAAGGACTAAAAGGCGATACAGCCAAACCAGCTGATAGTGAGTTTTTTATATTTCTCAAATGTTTGAGGTGTTTCGGTTTTGTATTAAATAATAAAAACCTTGTACAGATGAATTGGGCATGACATTGATCTGTCGGGGTTGTGCTTTACAATTTAAAGCTCGCCCAGTTCCAATTCGTAATAAATCCGCATGAAATTCAACTATTCATTCACTCCATTAGGTATTGAAAGCTATAATTCGTATGGTGGAAGAATGGGTAAAATGTCGCGGTCCCATAACGACTGCTGTTAATGTACCGGGGACAAGCAGCGCTATCGCCAATATAAACGCAGGAAATGCACCTACCTTTAAAGAGAAATCTATTCTGTTGGTGAAAATGATGCATAACATCGAGAAACGGTTTCCAGATGACTTAGAACTGAATGCATCATATTTAGAAATCATCAACTATATTTATAGGTAAGACATTTTGTTATTTTCCATATCTTATAATATAAAAATGAATCGCTCAATGTGTTGGTAATCGCATAACTCAACAACGCCTGGACCAAATTGGCCAATTCTTTTTTTTTAATGTTTGTTGAAGTTCAAGAATGGTTTTTACGGCGAGAAAAATTCGAATAATGACCGGAAAAGCCCTAAAAACAGCCCTTTTCTTTTTCCCATACAAACGATTTCTAACTAAAACGTAAAGTCAATTTGAGCTTTATTGCTATTGTATAAAGTTCATATATTACAAGCACTCACTGTTGTCTAAGCAATGTAGGTGTGTTCCTAACGTCAATGAGTCAATTTGCACTTTATTACCGCTGTACAAAATTCAAATTCAATCATATCTATCAAAACAGTGTGCGTATGTACGTTGGAGTAGATAATCGTTGGATAGTCCATTTTTTGAGAAAGGCTATAGGCTATATGTCATCACGCTAATACTAATAGGAGCGGAGCACCAATGAAAAATGTTTCAAAAACGGGGGAAAATTTTCACGCTACAGGCAATAGAAGACGCAAACGAGGTTGCGTGGGTCAGCTAGTTAATATTATAAATTCGGATGTAACTCTGGCTGTGTGTTACACTTTCACGGCTAACCCACTGAACTAATTTAGAGATTTCGGCAAAAATGTAGGTTGAAGCTTGGAAATGGATATAGGCTACATTTTTTCCGCGAAAACTGACTAATGCACGAGCGCAGCTACGGGCAATAGCTAGTAATGTATAAAAACAAAGAATTCAATAAAATATTTATAAAAAATTGTCTAATGCGAAAAACTTAGCTTAGGGATGTGAAGTAAATTTCCATCTTTTCTTTCTTGTGGAAGGCGAAATTGACAGTCCGCATCTTAATTTGACCATAAACTAGCGATCCGTCCTTTCAATTCTCGGATTTCTTACTATAATATGTATGTATTACACATATATAGATAAACCATAGACCTTCTTATTTACTCGAAAGTTTTGCATTAAAATCCCACAATACTATTCCTTTTTCTAACATGCTCAAACCACCTGAACATACTTTTTTCAAATATATTTTTATATTCCACAGCTAATTTTGATAAATATGTAATAAAAATAATCATTAGTTCGAATTGATAATTTATCGAATGCTAGCTATGCCCGCTACTTCGTACCCATGAGACATATGTATTTGCAAGTTATTTTTAATTTTTAACCGTTTAAACCTGTCATGGACTAAGAAAAACATTTCAAAACCATAATCAGCTAAATCGACCCAGCCATTCTCGAGTTTTTGCGACACAAACAAACAGCAATTGATTTTTTATATAATATTTTTAAGTATGAAGTTGGATATTTTCAAGGGTGGGGAAGATTGTGGATGTTGATAATTCTCTCTATTTTTGAAAAAGATGAAAGTAAAAACAAACTTATGGTTTTAAATTATTCTAAAATATATATATTTCATTTAATTATTTTGTAAATTATTTCAGGGATGACCAGTTAAAAAATAGTGAACTATCGTCGAAACTAGAGCCTGCATTCCTCGCGGGTCTGCGGTGCCCACAGCCGCACATTCGCACTAAGTTCTTTGAAGTTTTTGAAAGCAGCGTACGCAAACGTATCTTTGATCGTTTGCTATACATTATCTGTTCACAGAACTGGGAAAATATAGGACAGCATTTCTGGATTAAGCAATGCCTTGAGTTGTTGCTAGTTACTTGTGTACCGAGTAAGTACAACAGTCTATTATATATATTATATTATATTTAACAAATAACTCTGATAATACTGTTACGAGCTGGGTATTAAATAAAATAAAGTATTCGATTAATTACCAAAAATAACACAGTATTTATTAAGAACACTTTTTACAATAAGAAATCACTAAATCACTGGTTAGTCGCACTAGAAGATCTCTTCGATGTTTATCCGCTGTATCGTGAAACAATACTGTCCCTACGGCCAACACGTTCCGCTTTTATATGGCCGTGGAAATTACTCGAAACTACGAAAACATTCGATCGATGTTTCTAGGCTAAATAGATTACTCTAGAGCTGTTTGTAGCGCCATCTAGCGTCGAGTAATCGTCATAATGCACACAGTTGCGCGCTTTCCGACACTAGATGGCGTTGTCCTCGACAGTTCTCGATTATTCTAGTGGACACGAGATTCATCTGGTTATGGCGCAACAATACCACTAAGTTTATCAAATTTAAATTTTTAGTACTTGCAAATTATTAATAACGTCTACAATTTCTGCATTTTTAATATTTATTTCTATTTACCAGGTACGCAAGTCCGATTATCGAATCCTAAATACCTATTGCCAAGTATATCGTCCGTAATAAATACTGGCGACAGTGAGGACCGCAAATCGTTTGTAATATTCAGCAGTGTCAAAGAAGAATCCTCAGATGGGTACAGTGATTCGTTGGACCCGGATAAAGAAGATGTACTTGATATGGACCTCGATTCTAGTTCCACACCTAAAGAAGAGTGTGTTACTAAAACTGTCACAAACAGGTTAGTATTCGCTAACACAAACGTGATTTTTCCATCACTCAGCCATTTTTTTTTGTGAAACTTTAAGCTATTTATTCTATATTTGGCAATGTCTGTGATTGTGTGTGGTGATCGGAACAACATTAGAGCGATACACAAAATGCGAACATACATATTTATAGGTTATTAAACAAGTTTAAATCTAATATACCTACAAGAAGAATATGATTTACATTCGCCCGGAGGCTTGAGATTTGTTAGTATCGAATCGTAATTAAATCAAAAGTTTTTAGTTTAAACAAGTTTAATATCTAAGTAATAGGATGACAGTTAACAAGAAGCACTAAAATTATGATTTTTTGTGATGAAACGGTTCATAGAGTATAAAATCGTATTTATTTTAGTATTGTTTCATAATATTATCGTACTGTAAGACCGCACACCACTTTTAGACTTTAAAATTCATATTTATTCATATATAACAATCAAAATAATTAATTATTGCAATAACACCCAGTGTTTATTATTGACACGGGTTAATGATAACTAAATAATAAATAAATAATATGTATGTACGTCACGTCTATGTTTATACATAGACGTGACGTCACGATATACGCCATGACACCAACGAGCGTTCTGGGGTGAATTTTAAACTTAAAATTTAAATCGCATTTTTTTTCAACTCAAACTTTATTTGTGGTAGAAATATCATTGTTTTTGACAATAGTAGATACATACTTCTGAACGACATGGAACAATTTTTAAAATTAGTCATCGTGTCTATTACGCCAACAGGAGTGTTTGGATTTCGAATTCCTCCTACAAATATTCTTAACAAGTGTATCAAAAAATTATATGAAAATGTTTTGTTAGTTCAATAAATAAATATTTCGGACATCTAATACATAACGCCATCTAGTCCTAAGATAAGCAGAGTTTGTGTTATGGGTAGGTACTAGACAACTGATATAACATTTTACTTCGTAAATATATATTTATGTTATACATAGAAAACACTCAAACTCTGAAACAAATATTTGTAGATCATACAAACATTTGATCCGACTCGGGAATGCAACCCGAAACCTCAAGCACAGCAGTCGCATACGCTACCACTTCGCCATCGAGGCAGACAAAATAATAGAGTTCTCTTGTGAATGCTATTGTTACAGACTTCGCACTTTGAACCAAATAGTGGCAAAACAGTCAGAATTCCTCGAGTTGGCTCGTCGTGTCCGAACTGAACAATTTGTGGTGGCAGCTGCGCAACTATGTCACATGGAAGAAGCACTGGCGCACCACACTTGGTTACAAATCTTCCCGAGATTATGGTCTACATTAGACGAACATCAGTTAGGAGTAAGTAGCTACGTGTTTTAAATTCATATTCCAAATAAGTTTTGGAACTGTTATTTCTTTACACAGTGTTACCTTGTTGTACATGTAGAGAAAAAGATAGACCATTTCTAAAATACAATTTAATTTTGTACTTAATTAATGTTTGTTAAGACCCCGGGAAATGTCTTCACAATAAAAAAAAACAGTTAAGACGATCGGCAACGTTACTGACTTACCATGAGGTGACACATAAGCTAGTTTGCCCTCATTAATTCTTTTTTTTGTCTACAGACTGTAATGAGTGAGATGGTTCCGTTTGTAATATCAGGCGTGCACGTAATACAGAGAGATCAACCACTCAGTGCGTTGCATACCTTTATAGAAGCGCTGGCGCGATGCAACCCGCCCCTCGTCATGAGACCGTAAGTATTATTACTAATAACATTTATTACGGATCGAACAACAAAAATGAACAAGAAATTCAACGTTGCATCCTTCAAATCCTTTTTTAGATATACTTGTTTGTAAATATATAGGTTTTGGATTTATCTTTTATCCATGGTAGCCAAAATGTCATTGGATAAATCAGATAATTAAAATTATATAGTTGTAATTGTCATGATATTAAAGTTAAAACTACCTATATGTATTAACTATGAATAAAATTTAATATCAATATCTAACTTTGGGCATTTTACTTAATTAATAATCAACCATACAACAAAAATAATGTGTGATTGTGTAAAAGCATTATTAATTTTTTTTCAAGAAACCTCTATAGGCATAATACTCTGATTCTATACTAAAATACAATTTTGCAGACCAATGATGAAATATCTTGGAAAGACACACAATCTGTGGCATCGTATGACTCTTAATTTAGAACAAATGGCCATCGACCAAGCCAGTGGACGCGCCCAACGGGAACTACTTGAAATATATGACTACGAAATTGAAACCACTACACCTACAGTAAGTATACAACACTAACTTTTGCCCGCGGCTCTGCTCGCTTTGGTATATGTTAGTTATCGCTATTAATAGTAGCTTATGTGTTATACTGATGTATAAGCTATATTTAAATTTTATTGTTTCAATACTAAACTGAAATATGAAATTGAAAATACTTTTGTAGGAGATACAAGACTCTCTAAGCGATATGTATGAACTTCTGCAAGAGGAAGATATGTGGTCTGGTCTGTGGCAAAAGCACGCTCGGTATCGTGAGACTACTGTTGCTATTGCTTATGAACAACAAGGCTTCTTCGAACAGGCGCAAGTAAGTATCCATTGAATTGAGTAAAAAGCCTTTTATTTTTACATACATACACACACAACACACACACACACGCACACACGCACGCACACACCACACACACACACACACACACACACAATACATCAACAGAAATAATTTAATTATTCTTGTGTTTTAGGCTGCGTACGATGTCGTTATGACTAAACTAAAACAAGATTATAACACGAGCCCTAATTCCTACGCAGTGATGCATAAAGAATGTAATCTGTGGCAGCAACATTGGATCAAGTGCGCTAAAGAACTAAACCAGTGGGATTGTTTACTAGATCTCGCTCTTTCGAGAAGTGGAAGAGATATCTTACTTATATTAGAAAGTTCATGGAGGAACCCTAACTGGAGTACAATGAAGGAAGCACTTACTGAAGTAGAAACAAATTGCCCGAAGGAATTAGGTATGTAAATTACTCACACAATAACACTTCTCGAAAAACTAAATTGCTTAATTCAATAAAATTTTATTACTTGTCGCCAATAAATAGCACTTAAATTTTAGCTTAGTTTCATGTAACATTTTCTTTTATAGTACTTAGTATTAATGTATTAGTATTAAAGTCATCTACTTTCATAGGTGACAAATACGAATAAAGGCATATAAAGCTCCTACCTATTAAACAGTTTGCGTGGTGACGGTTTAAGAATATGGCGTGTACCTTATTCATCCCGTGGGTGTAGTAATAGCCGACTAACTGAGCAAATTACGCATGACAACATTACTGCAAAAAGAAGCAAAACTCGAAACAAACCCTATACCGGCTCGTCTGGCCCGCATGGTATACTAGGTCATACCCTCCTCGCTAAGTAGAGGTTTACGGCCAGCTGTTAAATGTTGTCGATTAAAGTATTAAATGGTTGTATTTGTCCGTCGGTATCAAATGTTTGAATTTGTTGGTCGGTATTAAATGTTTGAATTTTTCCGTCGGTGTTAAATGTTTGTATATTTCCGTCGGTATTAAACGTCGTGTGTGTGTGTGTGTGTGTGTGTAGCGTGGCTCGTGAATCTATACCGCGGGTACCTGTGCATCTGCGCGGGAGGCGAGCAGCAACTGAGCGGCGTGGAGCGGCACGCAGAGGCGGCGGCGGCGCAGGCGCTGCGCGAGTGGCGCCGCCTGCCGCGCCTCGTGTCGCACGCGCACCTGCCGCTGCTCCGCGCCGCGCAGCAGCTCATGGAGCTCAGCGAGGCCGCGCAGATACACACGGTGAGTGCACCTGCACCGACACTATCTAATCGAATGGACTATACCATTATGTAGAACAATAACAACCACTCTTTGTTTCGTCATACCTTCAGAAGTGGGGCCGCCATGTCGGTTTAGCATTTAGTGATACTGCCTGTTAAGTCAAAGGTCATGGGTTCGATTCCCACCCGAAACGAGTCTTTGGGTGACGAACGCGATCATTTGTATTATGTCTAAGTGCAATTTCTCTATAATATGTATGTATTTAGTAAAGTATAAGTACGTCTATCGGAAATCTAGTTATCGTTATACAAATTTTCCCTAGTTTAGGATCACACTACCGTGTGTGAAAAACATAGCATTGGAATCAATAATGTAATTCTCGTAAAACAAATTCGTTTAAAACTAATTCTGTTCTATTAATTATCAAGGTTACAGATACCCTGTAAGGTTATTCTTGTAGTAAACATTAAATATTGTCCAACGTTTCGTGTCAAGTGATAATATTTGTGACCGATATGTTTGAATCGATATATTGCTAGTCTTAAGAAAATTCACTACTTCACTTATCGAGCATTGAACCTAGCAGTATTCTCAGCTTTTTACCTTGATTATAGTAGATCTTAAATTGGTACAAAATAACCAAATAGTCAAACGGACACATTTCTTACGTTATTTTGATCTTTAACACTTACAAATACATAACCTAAGCAGACCATAACATACCTACTTATAAACATATTTGGAATGATTACGATGTTTCTTATTTTGACTTATTTTTCGTATTGTTCGATGTTATATCTATATTTATATAATATGGCTAACTAATGACAAGGATAATTCCTTTACCAGCAGCCACAAACGGCCACCAATACTGTAAGTACAAAACATTCAAGAAAGCAATAATTGTAATATAAAAAAATTGCACTTTTAACTTGTAATTTTTTGTTAATTATTTTTTGATATTTATAATATTTATAAACAATATGTATATATAAATAGTACCTATTTATTTAGTAGCTTTATAATTTGTGTTATTCTTTAATTGTCTTATTGTTACAAAAAAAAAAAATTTTTTTTATTGTATCCAAATAAAAGTTAACATCCTTCGCTATGATAATTCTTGTTTTGCAAAACTCTATTTAATTTCTCTTTTAAGATAAATTTACGCAGATAAAATGAAATTTAATTCATTGAAACTACAACAATGTCCATGTAATCTTTCGACCTGTAAGAAATTAAAGGTTAGTTTACGATGTGACCCTAAGACACTTGCTTACATAACTTTCTATACTTTCAAATATTTATTGAGACATGTTAATTATGGGAACAAAACATTTAGCAGTGGGTAATTACGTTATTAGATAGTATTGATGGCAGCAATTGATTGGTTGTTACCGTGCCAGGGTCTGCTGCACAGCCGTCCGACATCCCTGCACGATATGAAGGCCATAGTGAAAACGTGGCGCAACCGCCTGCCCGTAGTGGCCGACCCGCTGTCGCACTGGGGCGCGATCTTCACCTGGCGCCAACACCACTACCAGTTCATCGCATCTCATTACGACTCACAGACAGAGCACGGAACTAACCACAGCATGCTCGGGGTACATGCAAGTGCACAGGTAACAATCTATTTTTTTGGACTCCAAATGTAAGATGCCTTTAACAATGTAAAGTTATTTGATTTAGGAACAAATACTAATTACATTATTAATTAGGTCCTATAATATATATATATTTTTAAAAAGCGTAATTTTTTTCGCTTGATTATTTCTTTAGAATTTATTTTTACCCGACTGCGAAAGGAGGATTATGTTTTTTCGGGTGTATGTATTTTTCTTTCTTCGGCACGCCCTAATGCCCGAGAGAAAAAACAATAAAGAAACTGAATTAAATAAAGATGGCAGATATTGACCCAGTCGGGGTATTTTTAAATAATTTTATTTAGATAAAGTTTTTATGGAATAAGATTTTATAGGCAGTATGAGTGAAGCAGTGACGTTTTGCCGTGAAAAATATATTATTCTTCAAACATTCAAATATTACTGAATTCAGTCTGAAGTAGTTTCAAGATTCAGGGTGATTGTCTATTAAATTGACTACGATTGATTCTTCATATTTCATGTACATTTTTTTACATTACAGGCAATAATTCATTTTGCTAAAATAGCAAGAAAACACAACCTATCCGGCGTGTGCCTTGACTCTCTACACCGTATATACACAATACCTAGTGTTCCTATCGTGGATTGCTTCCAAAAGATAAGACAACAAGTGAAGTGTCACATTCAGATGTCCTGGACTGAGGGCAAAGATGAGTTACAAGAAGGCTTAGATATGATCGAGTCAACGAACTTCAAGTACTTCACTAAAGAAATGACCGCAGAATTTTACGCATTCAAAGGATTGCTACTTGCTCAACTTGGAAGGTCTGATGACGCAAACAAAGCTTTTGCGGCTGCAGTTCAACTTCACGATACTCTTGTTAAAGCGTGGGCGCTCTGGGGTGATTATCTTGAACAGATATTCATAAGAGACCCCAGACAGACCCAAGTTGGAGTATCTGCTATGACCTGTTTCTTACATGCCTGCCGTCATCAGAACGAGTCCAAATCGCGAAAGTATTGCGCTAAGGTATAAAATAAATTTTGGTTTTAATTAATAAATAGCAATGAAAACAACATCTTCAATTAATTAAAAAAATAAATGAAATAAAAACTTTTTGAGTAGATATATTATATTCACATTGTAATGGTCCTTCAATTTAATTGTTCTTTTACCGAGAACCTATGTTACAATGAATTCTTGATCTGCAGGTACTTTGGATGTTAAGTTTCGATGACGAAAAGAACAGCTTGGCTGATGCCTTAGACAAGTATTCAGTGGGTGTTCCGCCTGTTCAGTGGTTACCGTGGATACCACAGCTCCTCGCTTGTCTCGTCCAGTATGACGGAACTGTTATATTAAATCTTCTGAGTCATGTGAGTACCTATTACATTTATTTTTTAATATTTAATTTGTTCTTGTTCATAACAAATACAACTCAAATCACTAGATATTGTGTTTTGACTGCCTCGGTGGCGAATTGGTAGCGTATGCGACTGCTGTGCTTGAGGTCACGTGTTCGATTTACGGATCGAGCTCGATTTATTTTACAGTTTTGGTTTTTCTATGTATAATGTGTATGTATTTATAAAAAAAGAGTATACAAGTATTTATATCAGTTGTCTAGTACCCATAACACAAGCTCTGCTTAGCTTGGGACTAGATGGCATTGTGTGTTGGATGTTCGAAATATTCGAAACAATTTTATTCTAATTATCTTTCTTTGAAACCTTTATCTTGCCCAGGCACTCAGTCCTTTTGTTACTACTGTTCATACAAAAAGCTCCTTTAACTCTATTTTTGTTACATTTAGGTTGGCCGATTGTATCCGCAAGCTGTATACTTCCCTATCCGCACTCTATACCTGACTTTAAAGATTGAACAACGTGAAAGACATAAGACGGCTGAGAACATAGCTGCGCACGCGCACCTACCACATCAACCTACCACCTCGGCCGTAAGTTTAATAGAACATGAATGTATAAGGCAATTTCAATCTTACTTTTAATTTGTTCATGATGAAATTATCCATATCAACAGGCAGGGCAACTTTTTAAATATAAGCCATCGTAGAATTACATAAACGGTTTTAAAAAAAAGTTATTACTGAATGTTTTTTCAGTATTTTATTGTGTGTTTGTGATCTCTAGTAGAGATTTAATTTCATCTGTTTATCAATTTTTCACAATTTAATTTCGGAAAAAAAGTTACCAAAATTGTGGCCTCGTTAATAGTAGTAAACAATATTGTTTCCTGAAAAAGTAATAGGTAATAAAAAATATAAATGTTTTAATAACAGTTATACATATATTTAGTAACTAGCTGCCCCACGAAACTTCTTCTATGTAACTTTTCAATCATGCTCGTCGCCTGTTGGTGCGTGATGTTAAATATTCTATTTCTGGAACTCCAGCAAAACATTTAAAAAAATCGAAGTTAATCATGAGCAGTAACTTGATACGAGAATTATATTATAATAGATTTACGAATGTGTAGGGCGGCAGTAAAGCCGGTGAGAGTGCTTCGACGTCGGGCAGCGGGTCTGCAGGCGGCGAGGCGGGCCCGATCAAAGCTACGTTACCAATGTGGCGCTGCTCCAAGATCATGCAGCTGCAGCGGGAGATCCACCCCACCGTGCTCTCATCCCTCGAGGGCATCGTGGATCAGGTCAGTCTACTGCCTCTTAGTAGGAGATCGGAAGCAAGATCGACCTTCACCGATCTGGTATCCGGATTAAAAATATATTAAAAATAATTCATGAATATCATTATTTTTACTTACGCCTACGTGTTACATTTGCCTCGGTAGCGCAGTGGTAATGAATGCGACTGCTGTGCTAGAGGTTTTCGGGTTCAAATCCTGCGTCGGACCAAGTATTTGTGTGTCACAAATATTTGCTTCGGAGTTTCGATGTTTTCTATGTATCACATGTATGTATTTAAAAAAAAGTATATATGTATTCATATTTGTTGTCTAGTACACATAACACAAGCTCTGCTTAGCTTGGGACTAGATGGCGTTGTGTGTTAGATGTTCGAAATATTTATAAAATATTTATTCATCCAAACGAACTAAACGCCAATGGAAAGTACATACTATCTGTAACATGCAAAGCCTAGGTTGCCTACCTTTTCCTGGTCACCATTTCCTACCAACCGCATAAAAAAAATGTTTTTTTAGGTTTTATTTTACTTTACAACTTCATGCACTTGTGGACATTGACATCAAATTATTTAATATAATATATTTTTCATCCGGATAACAGATCGGTGATACCTTCATCGATCTGTTATCCGGATGAAAGATCTTAGCTCGGATCTTAAACCATCTGTTACCCTTCTTAGGACACTAATTACTAAGCTGATACGATTATTGCTAACATTTTATAGTTTAAACAATTACTTTATATAGCCAATAAATGAACTGACCTCGGATTTAAAATTCTCATTCAAAGGTTTTTAATTTGTGTAATATCGAAACTAATCCCGAGTGTCCGTTATTAATACGAATGTGTTTCTTTGTTAGATTTATTAACACATTAAAGTATTCATCATTATGAAATGTATGCAAGATTTCGTTGGCACTTTAACAGACTTCAAAATGAACAAGATTTTCAATTCTAAGATATTTATTTGTTTTCTGTAGAACTCCGTCATTTATGATCCAATTTTGACAATTCATTTTTGTTTTGGGTAGTGTGATTTTCCTAAGGTCCCATTCACATTTGAGGAAAAGAGGGCAGAATTTATATCTGCTCGCATTTATTTATAATAGCCAATAGGGTAGTTGACTGTATTGTAATTAAATACCTATGTCTCATTCCTTAAATGAATATTACAAAACATCTGGGCAAATATAATTATAACAGCATTTCTATTACGAATTTTAATCAAATAAACATTGAAACCTATTGCTCAATTGACTAGTAAGCCTAAAACAGTGACGTCACAAGTTTGTATTTAGTATGTGGGGGAACGGGTATAATGTTCCACCCAACACAAAGGGAGGATCCTCCGACCAGGCGAGGTGATCATGCCTGGCGGGCTACTGCCCAACAGTTAATGTTGGGATTTTTGTATATATGATAATCGGCGCGAGAACTATTTATTGCGCGATTCAGGATTTGTAGTTACTCCGTGTAGTGCAGTTTGTAGGTACAGTGCGTTACTTCGTAGTTCAGTGTATCTTCGGTAGATGGCGCTGTAGTATATTATGTGGAAGTCGCCACATCACTCCCCTCCAAGACTGGAGGTCGATATCTGATGAGTCAGCTGTCTGTGCTCTGTTGCGGAGCTTGCCAGTGCCAGGAGTGAGTAGTTTCAGTGAGTCGGAACTGAGTGCCGCAAGTTCCAGTGAGTCGGAACTGAATGCCGCTAGTCCCAGTGAGTCGGGGCTGAAGTCCGCTGATCCCAGTGAGTCGGGATCGCATGCGGTGCGCGGTGCTGCGGTGAGGTCCCCAGTGAGTCGGGGCGATTGCTGCGTAGTGGCTGGCTGCTGCGTAGACGGGAGAGATGAGCTCTGCTTACATGGACCGTAGGTGCAGTGTGCTGTGCCTAGACGCTGTAGAGGCCGTAGAGGTAACCAGGCTGGAGCGGTCGCGTCCTGCGTGTGGTGTATCCCTGTTGAGGCCGAGGTTGCTGGCTGGCTTGAGACTTGCTGTGGGAGTGAATACGATGGTGCTGCGGATCTGCTACCTTGAAGGCTGCTTCCAATCACGCCGGGGTCACCACTGTGGGGGAACGGGTATAATGTTCCACCCAACACAAAGGGAGGATCCTCCGACCAGGCGAGGTGATCATGCCTGGCGGGCTACTGCCCAACAGTTGATGTTGGGATTTTTGTATATATGATAATCGGCGCGAGAACTATTTATTGCGCGATTCAGGATTTGTAGTTACTCCGTGTAGTGCAGTTTGTAGGTACAGTGCGTTACTTCGTAGTTCAGTGTATCTTCGGTAGATGGCGCTGTAGTATATTATGTGGAAGTCGCCACAAGTACAATATTCATTGAAAGTTATGGTTTTGACAGATGACCAAAGTAACTAAATTTATTAAGGTATCAACTACCCTATTAAATAAATTAACCTCTCGGGTGCGGCAACACGGATCCATGTTTGTGCCGTCGGTGCGGCACACACGGATCCATGTTTTCCGCAGTTAACTTGCATTTTAATTAATTTTGGGTATTAAAGTTATTCCACGAGGGCTTTTTGCCTAGCTTTGGATTTGGAAGACCAGGTGGCCGAAGTGGAAAGAAGGATCGCACAAGCTTGGTCAGCTTTCGGAGCGAATAGCCAAATTTTTCGCTCTAAGAGAATCGCGCAGCACCTAAAAACCAGTGTATTTAACCAATGTGTCCTGCCTGTGTTCACATATGGCATGGAAACTACGACTTTAACCGAAAAGTCTGCTGAGAAACTACGAGTAGCGCAGAGGGCAATGGAGAGGTCGATGCTGGGCATAACTCTGATGCACAGAAAGAGAAACGAGTGGATCAGAGAAAAGACTAAAGTCGTAGATGTCGTACAAGAAATAGAACGCAGGAAATGGAGATGGGCAGGACACATTGCTAGACTGGAGTACAGCCGGTGGGCTCGAAGAGTGCTTGAGTGGAGACCGCGAGCAAACACCCGAGGCAGGGGGAGACCGCCAAAAAGATGGGTCGACGATATACGGGAACGAGCGGGAGTGAACTGGATGGCGATGGCACGGGATCGCGAAAAGTGGAAATTGGGAGAGGAGGCCTACGTCCGAAGACGGACAAACAAGAGGCTGTGATGATTAAAGTTATTATAATAAAGTCTAGAAAGGTTTGTTATGCATTTGCTTTATACGAACAACATTTTAAAACATTCGTTTGTCAAGTGCGCTTCAAGAGCCATTAAAAAAACGAGTTCCAATTTCAAAGTTAACGATGACGCAACGCGATCTTTCAAGTGCCTCTTAAAATTGATTTTTTGCCGATAAGGTGGTTTTGAAGGTAGTTTGTTGTTATATTTTACTTATTATACTTATTTTAGGAACCACTATCAATACGAATTGAGGCATAAATCATGCGTAATTTTGAATAGTGTTACTCAAAAAGTTACCGAGTCTATTACCTATTGAAAAGGGCTTACTCATTTGAAGGTTTTTACGCATTTATTCTTATGTTTTTATTGATAAAATGATATAATTGCGATGAGAATCTTATATAGAATATAGAATAGCAACAAAAATGTGCTAGAAAAGCTAAATATTTAAATAAACACTCATTTTTTGCCTGACGAGCGAAATTAGACGCACACATACACAGGGCTCCCACGCCATTACTGTTCTACATCATCATCAGCGTATCGTAGTCCACTGCTGGACATAGGCCTCTCCAATAGCACGCCACTTAAAATTGTATATCGCCGTTGATTCGTGTTTGCACGCAGCCTAGCGGGAAGTCCCGGAACTATTAACACCCACACATACACAGTAGTGACGGACAATGAACAAGACGTAAACTGATCTTTGTTTATGTTTTACTAAATTATTTTGTATTGACCATAGACTTTGTGTGTCATAATGGAACGATCAGTTTGTTCTCTTTAGCATTCAGTCATTTTCATAGAGTTTAGAGAATTCTCAGAACTTAAAAATAATAAATGAAAACTGGTCTAGCAAACGAGTCCTTTTATTAAATAACTTGATAAATAGGTTGTTTTTTTTATGTATTGTTCCTGTCTTTTGCACTAGTTAACTAAAAAAATAAATTATTTAACTAAAAAACACTATTTCTTCATATAAATACTACGTAATTTGGTGTTCGGCGCAAATAATAGTTTGATTGTAAAGTGACAAAATGGCGAATATCTCGACAGCGAAATGTGATTTTTACAAATATGTTTCTCAATGAATTTTTACTGCAGTTATAGTGTTTTTTATATCAGTAGATAGCTTATAGTCGTTCCAATACTTTATTTAACTTTTGACAGATCACGCACATAAAGTTTTGTAATAATTTTTGATACAATGTACTACAGATAATACTGTACTTTATGGGCGGGCTCCGCCTACTTAGGGGTGTGTCATTCGTAATTAATGACCACAGACTATGAAAACGGTTTTGAAATAAATCGATTATCGATTATATTAATAAAACATACAATAAAATTATTGTGATTATATTTTATATCAAATCACGTAAAAAGCTTTATTATTTTGCATTAAAATGCCCTAAATGTCTCTGTTTCAATGCATAAATAATTTGCGTAATGAAAACAGTTCCATCGTACTCGTACCTAGTAATGGGATCGAATGTATTCGCCGCAAATTAATGAATCTAAAATAATTGTTTAGACTTACTATAGTTGGTTCAAATAAAAACTACCTGCGGTACCTACTTGTAATGAACAGGTACAAAATGTTGAAATTCGTAGTAATTTACGGATTAAAAATAAAACAACCAAAAGAGGTACTGTAATACTAATTTTAATTATAAATAATCGTCTTCTTCGTATGACCAGGAATCATCATCACTTGACAGTTGTTTGTCCTTTGAGTACTTTCTTTTTTGGCATTTTGACATTAACGAAGGCAGGAACGATACGCTCAACTCAACCAAACGTGAGAATTCACAAATAAATCAATACGGAGGAATATAAATACTCAACTATATTGAAGGTTACTCATTGAAATACTGTAGATTATTTTAAAATAGACATAGAGAGATTTAATAAAGATCATCAATAGTTTAACAAATACAATATTAACCACTGAATTACAACACAATACAATAATACATTTTGAAAATTCAGTTCTTTTTATATATTTTTTCATGACATAGAACCGTCATATTTGAACAACATTCTTTTAATCCATTTCTTCTTTATTTTGACAAAGGAGGTCGCACATTGAAACACATAGAAATATGAAGTACGAAATTATCTATAAAATAATGAGTTTGTTAAATCGATTAAAACTTCTTAATGCATAAAATCGATCGATGAAAGAAATCGAATAGGTAACGGGTCAGGGTATCACTATTTGATTAAGTATTAGAGCTGTCAAAAGTTAAATAAACTATTGGAACGACTATAGTTATCGAACTTTATGAGGATAATAAGTAAAATGAATAATAAACCACATAAAAATATATTAAAATATTAAAATCATGTTTATTAACACAATAGGTGCGTAAATTAATACTTGGCTCAATTGTGAGTAAATAATAAAGCGATAACATTAGTTTAGTAATAAAATATGGCATAACCATGTACGCTTGTTATCCATCTTTTGAAAAATAATCACTTTTATAACCACCGAGCATTGTTTTTGAAAAGATTTGATCATTTTCGTACACCATGCACCGTGCTGCAAAATTTTGCAATTTCGCCGCACGGTGCATGGAACCGGAAGTACCCGTTCGCGCATCCGAAAGATTAATATGGTTATACAGGGTGTAAAAAGACGACTACCGAAAACGGAAGGGGCTGATTCAGCACCCCAAAACTTATAAAAAAACCAAACAGTTGTCCTTAAAAAAAATTGTAGCCGTAAAAAACAATGTGTCAATATTTTTAATAATTCCACAAGCCAGTAATGTATTATTGCGTGCACCGCGTAGCTACTGGAATACCTATGCGCCCGGCCAAGGTCATTGCACTCACCCGACCAGCTGTTTTGTTTATCAAAATACATCGCTGTTTTATTGATTTTATTTGTTTTTTGGTTTTCTAAATGAGATAATTAGGTAGTTTGGGTCCTATTATGTTGTACTATGTGTATGTAAGCAGATAAAAACATAAAACGACTTAGATAAATTATAATTTTTTTTGCGTTTTGTTTTTGCTAAACCTATTCAGTATCATGGTCTGATTGCAACCCCCAAGTTTTCGGTATTCGTCTTTTTACACCCTGTATAAACTTTTTCAAATTGTTTATTTAATTGTTTGACTAAACATATCGTGTAAATAATGAGGGTTGCGCTATATTAGATGGTATGGTTCCGCGAGAACTGGTACGAGGAGGTGTTGCGGCAGCTGCGCGCGGGGCTGTGCAAGTGCTACGTGGTGGCCTTCCATCACCGCGCCGCCGTCGCCGAAGCAACCGTCACGCCACACACGTTGAATTTCATCAAAAAGGTCGTCTCCACTTTCGGCATCGGCATCGGTATAAGTGAGTATTTACGCACCTTATTGCTCCTTCCACCTACACTTGTACCTGACACACTTTATCATATTCATATGCATGGTGGCAATGCTACATTTATTTGAGCCAGACATACCTACACATATTACAAGTCTACTTATAAAATTTGAATAAAATCGGATCAGTAGTTTTATCAGAGGACACTATTTTTCTTTTTTTAAATTTACCACACGATGTATCCAATATAACACTATTATCAATGGGTTAAAACCCACGGTCCTAAACCCGTAATCGTAAGCAGTTGATATATCGCGCCGGTCTCGAGCCGTTCTGTGCTTTAGAAACTTACCTACCTACCCTGGCGCCACGGCGCTTGCGCTGTTTCAGCTCCGTTGAATCACGCTGATTAGTGAATTTAAATTACAAATGGTGTTTTTATTGGTTTTGATTATTTAGGGTATTTAGTTTCTTTAAAAATATTTTTTTATATTAATTCTGGGATAAATTATATTGTCATATCCACCTTGTCTACAAGCAATATATAAAACAATTACAAAACTATTGTTACATTTCTACAATACGCTTACATCTTACAACTGATTGGTTGACATGAACTTGTTTTTTCTTAGTAAATGTAAAAGATTAATTACAAAAAAGTTTTAAATCTTATATTAAAAAAAAACAATTGATTATTCTTTGATCGTAATAATTCATGTATTTTGATTGATCATATTTAATATAAAAAAGTAACGTTATACCATCGGGATAGCGAAAAATATACTAGAAGTAAAATTGAATGTTATATATTTTTTACATCAAAGTACAGTCAATTTATATGTAATGCACCTATCTTTTTATATACTATATTGTAAGTAAAATGCAAGAGATGTTCTGTGGATATATAAAAAAGGTCAGTTTAGTCTCACGTTGAAACTGCCAAATGTTATAATGCCTTAAGTTTCAAAATTTTACTTTTATTTACAAGTCCACAAGACGAAGGACCTATTATAGGTGTATAGATAACATCAGCCTTCGTTTATTTCACACACTAAACTAAAACACAATAACAATGTCAATTTATTTCAGAGGTAAAATATTGGTACAGTACAAGTGTGCATTTAACTTAAACACGATCCTTACAGGTAATGTTTGTATTTGTTCACAATTAGTTAGTACTAATCATTGTATTGTTGGGTTTCACAGTAACGTTTGCAAACTGATGTTATTCCTCGTGCGAACATTATTTTATACAGATCCACCGTTTTGTATGTCTACAGAAAGTGTTTCAAGTTCTGTAAGTGGTGCATTCTCTTCAGCTGCATCAGAGAGCCTCGCCCGGCGCGCGCAAGCCACCGTCCAAGACCCCATCTTCCAGAAGATGAAGACACAATTCACTAGCGACTTCGATTTTTCACAACCCAATGCTATGAAATTACAAAATCTTATCCAAAAACTGAGGAAATGGGTCAAGATACTCGAGGCCAAAACTAAGGTCCTGCCCAAGTAAGTAGTAATCAGGCATTGAGCCGAGGTACTGTTGTCAAGGTAAATACTGAGGGATTTATTTTACGATTGTGCTGCCCATTTTCCATATATAGAAGATAGCATCACTGTCATGCGCAATCTAACCTCCATCGCATAGTTTTAGACAGGGTTTTGGCTTCGTGCTTCATTCACTTCAGTAGCTTTTGGGTTCATAATCAGAGCAGTTATTTACTAACAATAATCATGTCTTCTTTAAAAATAACCATATTAACTATTATGTAATTGTTTCTTCCAGATCATTCCTTATCGAAGAAAAATGTAGATTTTTATCGAACTTCAGTCTAAAGACCGCAGATGTGGAATTACCTGGCGAATTTTTGCTGCCGAAGCATATTCATTATCACGTTCGAATTGCCAGATTTATGCCTCGCGTGGAGATTGTCCAAAAGCACAACACGTCTGCTCGCAGACTTTATATACGAGGTCATAATGGCAAAATATACCCTTATCTAGTGGTCAATGACTCTGGCCTGGGTGATGCGAGGAGAGAGGAACGCGTTCTGCAATTACTCCGAATGTTAAATCATTACTTGGGAAAGCAGAAGGAAACGTCTAGAAGATTCCTTCACTTTACGGTACCACGAGTTGTTTCAGTGTCGCCACAAATGCGCCTCGTGGAGGATAATCCAAGTTCTATATCTATGCTGGATATATATAAGACTGAATGCGCTAAAAGGTTCGTGTACCACTAGTTATGAATTCTTGCATCTAAAATGTATGAAACATTTATAAAATTTGGTTATTTCTTTTTAGGGGTGTTGAGTTTGATGCTCCCATTTCTCGTTACTACGAACGTCTAGCGGCTGTTCAAGCGCGCGGCTCACAAGCGTCGCATCAAGTTCTAAGAGATATTCTTCGTGAAGTAAGCTATTTGAATACTATTAGTACAAATAATACAGTTTGTGAAGTGTGATCCACAAATCATATTACCAAACCCGTTTCATATTGCGAAAGATAATTATTATATCAACATTTCATGTACACAATCAATTAAACTCTGAAAAGAATGTTAGTGAAAATAAAACTTCTTGACTAACATACCGTGACGAATTTGTTTTGATCCTAATTTATCTTCAGTTTAAAATAAATCAATAGACGTGTACATAACTTGAAAATCTTGTATCTCGCATTACAATTTAAACAATAGCCGACTGTTTCACGAACAAGAACTTATATAGAGTACAGAAATATCGACTGTTTACGCTTGCTACATCAACAAAATAAGCATAAATGTAAACCGTTACCACAACCACCTACGACATAACTCTTTGCGTCAGAGAACTCTAAAAATATCCTTGAATAAAATATATATTGTGGTGATAAAGCTTAATAGTATGTGCAGAAGTATTCACATCATAACACTGTCGGTGGCGCACCGGTAGTATATTCGACTGCTGTGAGTTTCGTGTTCGATTCCCGGCTCGGACTATATGTTTGTATAATCTGCAGATATTTGTTTCGAAATGAGGCTGTTTTCTATGTATAATATATATTAAATTACAATAAAAAGTATTTATTTATTTATATCAGTTGTCTAGTACCCATAATACAAGCACTGCTTAGTTTGGGAATAGATGCCGTTGTGTGTGAGATTGATGATATTGATAAAGGAAGTGTACATTATTTAACATCCTTGATTTATCCATGTAGGTTCAATCAACAATGGTTCCCAAAGCCATGGTTCGCGAATGGGCGGCGAACACGTTTGGCGCCCCGACTGACTACTGGACATTCAGGAAAATGTTAACGCTACAATTGTCACTCGCGAGTTTCGCCGAGTACGTGCTACACCTCACCAGACTCAACCCTGACATGATGTATGTGCATCAAGACTCAGGGCTACTCAATGTCTCCTACTTCAAGTTCGATGTAGATGATACCACTGGTTAGTCCTAATTACGTATTACTTTTTATTGAAAATAATGAGTTCAAACTGACCATTTTCCAGTTGCTAGTTTTACCTTTTTTGAGAAAAAATATTTATTATTTAGTCATTGAATAAAATCATGACGGTCAATGTCTATTGGTAAAGAAGCATGTTTCTGTAATTTTCTTTAATTTAACCCAAAAACATTCATAATCTGATTTTTCATATCCGTGACAAAAGTGTGTGTATTATGTCTTCTTTAATAGTTACAATATGCTCTTGCTAATGACACTACGTCTCTTATATACCTTGTAACCTCTATACGAACCTAAGTTAAATAAATATTTTTTTATTCTTAGGTGAATTAGACTGCAATCGACCGGTGCCTTTCCGGCTAACTCCGAATATATCAGAACTGCTAACTAATATTGGAATCACCGGGCCTTTGACAGCTTCAGCTATTGCAGTCGCTAGATGTCTCGTCACGCCCAACTTCAAGGTAATATTTCTTTAATACTTAATAGCTTATTTTATTGAATTAAAGTGACAATATTTCCTGTGATCTGATCTGAACTGAATAATGCTTGGTAGAGAAGCTCAGATATACAACACGTCGTGCATGCAGTTTACTAGATTCATGTAAAGTTGGTAGAGATCAAACTTCTTATATAATGCTGCTATAAGAACGTGAGCTAGAAGTAGTTGGAGCTTATCTCGGTTTTTTTCAAAGCAGTGAAATATAACCTGTGACCTTTCTATGATAAAAACAATATAAATGCCAGCTAGTGGTAGTAGCAGCAACAAGTATTATGCAAATGTAATGCCAGAATACTATATAGAACAGTAACTCAATGTTTTGTAATAACTTTTGTTTTAAATGTTAATGAATGCATAAATAATTGAAAGTTTGACTTATTGTTGTCTATGATACTTACACAAAACGGGCGTAAAGGACAACTTCAAAAGAAAAATTGTTATTGGGAATAATATTTAATATTACATTGTGACATCTTAAGTATCTTTATTTTTATGAAATTGAAGATATTATAGTCCACGGGCCCACATACAAGGGATTTCAGTGATTAATAACAGGCTGAAAGTTTATACACAGCTTCGTTTTGACGAGACCCGACGAGACCTACACTCGAAAGTTGTCAAGATTATGTTAATATTTTTTCGAGTGTGGGTCTCAAAAAAATTACCATCGAATTTGTATGCCACAAGTTTTTCTCAGTTTTCCATCGTATTTTTTCGAAGTATTGATTTTTAGAAACTGTTATTTATTAATTTGGGACACTCATCAAATCGACGTGTTTCGCTCCCTATCCCGCTTTTTCCTGCCACTATCAGAATTTGGTCCAATAATAAAAGTTGGGGGTCTCGTCAAAACGAAGCTGTGTATAAACTTTCAGCCTGTTATTAATCACTGAAATCCCTTGTACGTGGGCCCGTGGACTATTATATATTATGAGAGTTTCGACCAGATAGTCTTATTTATACTTGTTTCAGATCCAATCCATCTTAAGAACAATTTTAAGAGACGAAATGATAACAGGATATCGGAAACGTCTAGAAGACAAATCAGGTATGCCGACAGCTGGGACATCGACCGATAATAAATCCTCGGAAATGGATAATGAAACTATTACAAACATGGTTAACAAAGCCGTGACGGTAATCATGAATCGTCTCAATTCGTTGGCTGCTTTTGATGGACCTGAAAGTAAGGTTGCTACCCTCGTCACTGCAGCCAACAGTCATGACAACCTGTGTCGCATGGATCCGGCCTGGCACCCTTGGCTATAAAGTGTCTTTATACGTGATTTAAATTTTAAATTATTATTTTGTAGGTTAATATTTCGTGACTGTTCAATTATTATTAACAAAAGAATATTTAGTCAGTTATAAGTTAGTTAGTTAGTTTTATCTTACGAGTATTTTGTGCCGGTGGTACATGCAAACTCTTAATGAATCTAAATAACATTGTGAATGTGGATTGCCGTATTATAATAGAACTAGAAAAACATTTCATAGTTGTTATTACACATTAACGTTTATAATAAGAATCTTTGTTATTTACTGTATTGATACAGGAACTGTCCTATATCAATTTTAATATTTCAATGTGTTGACATGTTTTGTTCGTGATTAGATAGATATAAGGTCGGGGAAAAGTTTTTTCTTATTTACATATCAAATTAAAGACGTTCTTATTTCAAAGTTTAATTATCTTAATATATATAAATCTCGTGTCACAATGTTTGTCCTCAATGGACTCCTAAACCACTTAACCGATTATAATAAAATTCGCACACCATGTGCAGTTCGATCCAACTTGAGAGATAAGATAGTTTATATCACAATTTACTAATTGGGAAAAAAATATTTCTTTTGAAGAAAAGCAGACGAAGTTGCATAAGTCAGCTAGTAATAAGTATATGTATATGAGACATTTTGTTTGATGACGTGTTGCCATCCTGTAGGTAGTGCCAAAATCCCGTTGCTGTTATAATCTTGCGAATTTTTATCTAAAAAATATCCAACATGTCTTTGGACAGTTCTCTCTTGATGTGAACATTACACAACCAGGTAAACGACGACTAAAAATGTGAGGGAAAGCTTTCTAAATTTTTGCTGAGGGCCCAAATATGTAAGTGATCTGGCGTTCTGATAATCATATACCATTCCTGTCTGTTGTTAGCAGTACAAATTAGTAAGAGTAAAAGCTTATTATGAACAATGGTCTATAGCGCTTGACTATCCTTTGATCATAATATTTTTAGCAAGTTTTTGTGAACCAATTTTCAGCACCTCAATCAATGATTAATCTTTTCAACAACGGTTCAGTAAGCTCGTGTAACATCCAAATTCGTGCTGCAAGATTTTTTTGTACCCAGACATTTTCAATTAGGTCAGAACTTTTGAGGTCAATTCTCAGTTCCTCTTATGTCGTCACTATTACCACACACACACATCCGTGGGAGAGCCACGCTTCGGCATGAATGGGCCGGCTCGACCGGAGTGATACCACGGCCTCACAGAAAACCGGTGTGAAATAGCGCTTGCGCTGAGTTTCATGGAGTGAGTGAGGATAACGGAGGCCCATACTTCAACCCCCCCCCCCCCCATCCCCCAAAGGTCGGCAAAGCACTTGTGACACTTTTAGTGTTGCGGGTGTCCATGGGCGGCGTGAATCGCTTTTACCATCAGGTGATGCGTATGCTCGTTTGCCACCTATTCAATAAAAAAAAACACCCACACACACACAGACAAATTATAATCAAGTTTGCGCTAATTTTTCATAATAAATTTCAGAATGTATCTTATTCCTCAGTTAGATTTCTTCATTTCGGCAAACAAAAAAACTATTTTGAAGTAAAAACTTACTTCGGCGCGTCGAGAACTTTTTGGGTGAACAAAAATCAAGGAACTCATCGTCACCGCACAAGCTATATTTATACTGTGTATAAATATACGTAATTAAAAAAATTATTAATATTATTATAGCTCGACGATACAATTCACAAGTTACTTTGCTTTCACTTTTATCATGCATGCCCAAAGACTGCCGCGTGTTTTTTTTTCTTAATGTCATAGTAAATTGATATTAAAAGAGCCTAGATAAAAAAAACACAAACAAAAATTTTTTTCCCTAATTTTATACATACAAAATACGAAAATACTTTTTCCCGGACCTAATAAAACTGATGTTAGATTTAAGCAAACTTAAACAAATGTATTCTTTATTAAAATTATGTGATCTCATTTAAGTTTTATTTTTGCCTTACTTACTTTTATCTTTATACCTGTTTGAATGAAACCTGTTAGTCGTCTGACACACATCAAAAGAAGCTCTGATTGCATGCGCATGAGTGACAGCTAAGTACCTGTATGGGTGAAAGTACCGGGACAGCATCAAGTGCGCTACTAATAGCTGTGCGTCGACTGTGCTATCTCACTCGATCGCTAGAGATAGTAAAACTGATTTCAACAAGTTAACAATGGGGAAGAAAGTGCAGTAATTGTAAAATTGAACAGATGCTGTTAAATTCTGTGATATCGTAAGTTTATACAACATCGGAGAACAATTGATCATTAAAGAAATACACAAAAGATTTGAGCTGCTTTAAAACTAGGCAAAATAGAAATTTAGTTGAATACCGATCAAAAAACATAGGTGTTCTTGTATTCGCTATAAACTGCATGTATTTCATAAATTATTAAATGCATGGTTTAAGCGGTCGCCGCACCGTTCCCTACTTCGCCGAGGGCTGTGGAGACAAATCCTTGTGCGATCCACAAATTGTTGTTCCGGGTCTGGATGTTCTTTGTGTACGTTTCATGCATGTTTATGAATTCCGCGACACAGGCATAATACCTACTACGGGAGTTCCTTTAAAAAAAATGATTTCTAAACATATCTGGTATTCAATCCACCTTATCAGTGTGTGTCACCTTATCTAAGTACGTGGTGAAATAAGTTAATTACAAAGTAGACATGTATACTGTTGCACTGAAGTAGAACTTCCGTGTTAGGTTAACGCAAAATTATAGATTTACAAGAATAACAATCTGCCTATTGTTATGGACTTACACAACTCATACTGCATTGAATGACATCGTTTGTCCTTTATTAGACCAAGGTACAGCATTGCAGATAATTCATTTAGAGTCTACAAAAGTCGTCATAATAAGTCCATAAGTTCGCCGACAGGCATTTGGAAACTACATAATATTTGTTTTATATACCTATTTCTAACGATTTCATGTAATGAACCAAAAAACAACTGGAAAAGTTTAGGATATTTAGTGTGTTTTGCTCTAAAATAGCTGGTAGGTACGTCAATCGAAGTTATTGTGGGAATCGGTTTCGTTCCATGCTCTAACTTTTGCATTAATGCAACACGATTAAAGATGAGGGAAGATTTAAGGAAACTTTGAAATAAACTTAAATCCAACCAATCTAGCTACCATTGTATGGTTTGCCAAAACCTCTTTTCTAAAGAGAGGTCAGCAGTTGTCTCTTAAAAGGCTGTTGATGTGAAGATTTAGGAATTCCTGAAAAAATAATATATCTTCATGAACGCAGAATATTCATTGTTGTTATCTTATATGTAAAAATGGATTGCTGTTTGTTAGTCTCACTGAAACTCGAAAAAGGCTGGACCGATTTGGTTATTTTGGATTTTTAAAATATTTGTCCAAGCTGAAGAAAAAATAGCAACAATAATTACAGAGAACGCAGACGAAATTATATGAATCAGTTAGTTAATAAAATAATTTTACACAGAAGTCATGTGTTATGAACATAATGTGACAAACAAAAACATTAAATAGGTATATACGGTCGAATTGAGAAACCTCCTCCTTTTTTTAAGTCGGTTAAACAGATGTAAATAATCTATTTAAAATTTGTATAAGTCTATTTCGTATACGGGAAAGCAGTTAGAGCCTACAATCGACATAGTAGAGGACCTATTTCTCAAATCTTAAGTGCTTCATGTCTCGTAAATATGTAGGTACATCGCTCTATATGGCTACTGTATGAAATGTATGAAGAGCCGTCTAGACGTCTACTATACATAAACATAAAAACCATACCTAACTACCAGACTAACATAACAGACAATAGGAAAATTTAAGAAGGTCTAGGTAAGCCACATATGTATTGGTCTTAGATTATTTTGAAAGCTTTACTGCCTACCATGATTGTTGGGAGATCAGATGTGTCTGTTGCTGAAGAAGGTGTGTGACATGAGGTCGGCGACGGGCTCCAACGACGGCGGCGTCGGCGTGGTTGCGTTGCTAAGCGGCGGGCGGGCGGCGGCCACGTAGTTAGCGGCGCGCGCCGCCCGCCTCCCGCTCCGCTCCTCGTCGCGCCTCCCTCCCGCTTCTACCTCTATCAGTCCGCTTCGCGGCGTTACGTTATGCGCTGGTGTATTTTATGTTCTCGAGCTCGAACGGCGAGTGTCCGACCTCTGTAACCGACGTTTATGACATTCGACAACCCCGCCCTGTGCATTTTTCCGAGTTGCATTTCGATCAGTACGAAGAGTACGTCGGCAGCGAGCGATCCGTGCAGGAGTAGGTGGCTCCTCTCGCGTTTATTTATGTTGTCGTTTTGGTGTGGTGCATATTTGTGTTGTACGGACGATAACCGTATTATCTGTGCGATCGAGTCAAGTGGATATTTTTAACGATCGACGGCTTTTCGCAAAGGTGAGTAAATTTTGATTCTGTAAATATCAACCTTCTCGTTTGATCTGCGCCGCTACGTGGCGATATTCACCACATCGAAACTGTTCGGTATGGGTACCAAGGACTGAATCAATTTTTTTGTTGATATAGAGCTTATGGATCTTAGACAATCGCACCCCTTATCCGTATCTCGCCATTTACTCGTGAAAGCTTTAACTAGGCAATTTATACAACTTTTAAGTATAGAATTTATTTTTTGGTGTAAGTCGCATTAATAGTTCTTTAGTACAATATTTAAGATATATAAAATTGTTGGATTTTATCTTGAAACTGATTAGATTCTTGTTAGATTCGGTCCTATCCCACTATACCATATGGTAGACGGAAGCGACTAGCGAATGGGTAAGAAATCATGGAGGTGAGCGGCGCGGGGCGGTGCGCGGCCGGTTGAGCGGTCGAGCGACCGCATTCCATATGGAATGCCGGATTATACGCAATGTCAGTGTGACTCCAAGCTTGCTACCTCCGCTGTACTGTCCATTGCACATTTACAACAAAGTCTGCAAATGGCACCAGAAATTGTTCATGAAATTACGCCGGTATATTGCGTCGTTGATTGACATCACGGCGCAAGTCTCTTGTGCCCACACATAAATATGCTTAACTGGCACCGATTAGTTTTTCAATCTATATAGGTACATACGTAAAACATACAGATGTGGTCTTGGGTGGTTTGTGTAATAAAATCTTATTTAAACATTATATGTAGTAATCATAAAATTTTATTTTAATTAACAACACTAACGTATGTCTAGAAAACAGATTGAAATTGTGCTCCTTCTTAGTGTGGTTTGGCTTATATCTACGATAAGTTTTATAGAATCTTAAGACTACTTATTTATTAAACTGCACAGAGGCGCCGTTAGCATATTTGTGGTGTCATTGTAATAACTATTTTATAAAAAAAATAGGGCCTTAACCCTGAGAGGAGATCCGAGCCCATCAGTGGGAAACCTTACCACACACCCTACACCAACCCGTCTGGTCAGCGCGCTAAAGTCGGCCGAAACCTGAATGAGGCCATGGCCAACAGTCGACTGTTAACTACTGTTGGAAATCAGTAAAGATCCATGTAAACTCACTATCTTACCCAATTACGATGAAGCCAAAAAGAAGGGTAATAATTTTGCCCACTTAACAGAGAAACGTACACAATATTTTATGTTCTGTGGTTTTGACAGTCTGATGTTCGTTTGAATGGTCCACCGTAGCGCCTACACTACTGAACATTTTTTGATGAATGAAGTGTCGATAGATTCGTAATGATGGCCCGGGTGACAGGCCATAGAAATGTTATCAAAAGATTTCACGTAGTCGGTTATAGTTTTTAAACTTTTTCTTGTTGATTTATCATCTATATACTATCGAACTCATTATCTAATAACTTTAAACCATGTATGTGTATAAATGTATTTCGTGTATCTCTTTGTGATTTGGATGAAACTCAGAAAAGTCTGATGTAAAAGTTTAGTGAAGGTGCTCTATTTATTTTCCTAGCAACAAAACAATTCACGGCAAACGAAGCTAGTTCTCCCGGAAAACTATTATACTATCAATAAAATTGAATGTCACAGAGATTCAAATTCAAATTTAAATAAAATTTGACCACCTTAACTAAACTTTTACATCAGACTTATCGGAACATTTAGTTTCATCCAAATCACAAAGAGATACACGAAATACATTTATACACATACATGGGTTAAAGTTATTAGATAATGAGTTCGATAGTGCGTGCTATATTTCGAAACACGTCCGTTGTCGCTTCCGCTCAATGACCCACAAAGTACAAGCGACTTTAGGTGTATCTAAGTTATTTAAAAATTATTTCACAAAATCACACATATGCATTTGGTATCATCGAACACGTATAAAAATATATCTAAATTAAGTATTCACGCTAAGCGATGTCTTCCGACAATACAATGCATACATATTAATAGAGATAAGATTAGTATCAAACGACTTACACTAAGCACCTAGTCAGAGTTACAAAATCTTTTTTTAATTACCAAAGCTTTAGGAATTATTTCTTTATGTTTTTTCACAGCAAATGACTTACAATCGAAATGTCCCCAGGTTTTTCTGTATAGTAAGTTGTTAAATATAAATTTCTATTCACACTACCGATACCAATAGTTAAACTCAATAGCTCTTACGACTTTTAATTCAATACCCAGAAAAAAAACACTAAAGGTTTACGCTACTATGCCAGTGCAGTTTGTCATAGTCATAAATATTAAATGTGATGGTTTTGAAACTTCGCATCATTCCTAACACTCATCATAATCATTTCAAAAGCACGACGCCCGCTTCGACACATAAAACTGTCCATTTAGTGTGCTCTCTCGAGTGGGTTGAATTCAGGGGGATTTTAAAATATTTCATAATTTATTTTATATAGTTTTCCATAAGTTTTACTGACAGAGCCTTTTCGAAAACGTTTTCTAGTTACCATTATCCCGTGTTTTTAAATAACCTGATTTAGCTGCCTTGCTTGCTTCATTACAACTTTTATGCCATAGCTTGGTTATGGCGATAGACTGTCAATTTAATTTTTTGCTGTGCGCCTTGATCACTGCAGAGTGTTACTGTTTGAGGTACATACCAGTTTCAGGACTCTGTGGCATTCGTAAATTAGCCCTGAGGTTGTCACATGACTCTGTAGAGCTTGTAAGACTGATCGGATCGGATCGGTGGGGTATTTCGTTACCCTCCTGGAGATGATTGCATTTGCTGCCATTATTATACCCATGCACTCTGCCTGAAAGACTGTGTTGCGGACTCTTAATGGTGTCTAGATTTGTATGTTTAGGTCTTCAGAGAATACTCTCGAGCCAGTGCCTGATCTTGTTTTGGATCCGTCCGCTTCTTAACTGTCTTGGGTTAAGTCCTTCTTATGGTCCTCATATAGTAGTATCTAATACTTTTTGTCGAAGACGAATAGGGTATCGTGTCAGTTACCGCATCTATGAGTGGTAACTGACTCGACTGGTGGTGGTACCCTAGGCGGTCTCCAGAGATTTTGTTTCTTTAGCCGCGCTGCCACGGTTAGAGCCACCTGCCTTAGGAAGAGGTGGAGAGGTGATATACTTATGGCTTCCAGAGCCACAGTCGGTGTAGTCCTCATACAGTCCGTGGCTGCCAGACTGGCAAATCTCTGGAGTCGTTGTAGTTTAACTTCGACTGTGGATACCTTGGTCCGTGGCAACCATACTATCTAATTATTATTATTCTTTTCAAACATAACTTCTCTTTGTAATATGCAGAGGAGGTCATTTACTTACGGTATTGATTTTTCAATTAATTTCCAATTAAAGATTTTAATTAAATAGTTCTTGGGCTTAATACTAAACTGGTTGTGATTAACCTTCTAAACCTAGTTTAAGCAAAAGAAGAATGTCAGATCAGATTTATTAATTTTTATTGTTCAATCTCCAATGTCTACCAATACCTACCTATCGATGTTTTATAGTCTGTAGTTTCACCTTTTTATAGTTTATATTCTTCATTGTCATCATTAAAAGAAACACTCCTCTTTTTCAAGTTACAAAATCAACGTTATTGTGTCCGAGTTGATGTACCCTATTTTACTATAGACGCCGATTTCATCACCATAAAATGTCAATAGAAAATTGCCAAAATATTATATGTCTATCGATTGTCGATTGCACAATAAAAATTGGAGCAATGTCCTTAGAGGGTTTTTACTATGTACCTAAGTTACCAAATTCATTATCGGTTGTGTCTTGTGTCCGCTTCTTGGGTCAAATTCACGCAATCATGGTGACCTTTAATCTGGCTTCTGATAACTAAAACACGTTCCTTTGTGTCAATTCTCAGAATATCTATATCAGGCTTATTGTTTATATGTATACGACAATGATAGCTAGATGTTTAACCTTATAATGCTGAAATCACTTATAAAGGTCACAAAAATAAATATTCTATACTTAAAATTAATGTTATGAAGGTTGGATTGAAACTTCCAATCAAATACGAAACTCACGCAGACGTTTGTAACCTTTCCAAATCGATTAACAAAACCAGCGCTGCGACTAGGTACTTGAAAGGCTCCTTGACATTATAGACTACTTTTAATTGCCTATTTTAAAATGCCACAAGTTACACTCTGCAAAAGCACTATGCTCTTAAGTCTACATAATTGTATTTACGTTCTTAATAAAATTCGATAGAAACATACCTGTTTTTACTGCATCCGATATTAATTGAGGTTTTGCTTAAAACAGTTACAGTAATTATTCATGATATTCAATTCAGTGACGTACCTATAGATGTATAACACAAGTTTGTGTATAATGAAAATTATTTATAAAGGATAATAATAATTAGGTACTGTATATGTAATAAAATTTGTAATTTATTAAAGAACAGGAAAGTATTATTCGAAATTAGTAATGCAGACCCCTATTGACGTAAATATATTTTTTTTGTTTATGAAAATCATTCTCATAATAGGAATAATATTTGTAACAGAGTTAAAATTAATTACTTACACTACCTCAAACAAAATCAAACATGTTAAGTGTTGTTAACGTACAATTTAGATCCTCGACATTAAAGAACAGATAAGTGTATAATATAGCTACAATGAAATAAAAAACTGTACCAATCATCGACGATAAATTGACTTAATATACAATGTAGATGTTAAATTATTTGATATCAAATGGGAGTTGGTATTTTGTGTCCCTATGAATGTGTGAATGTTTACAGTTTACATCAGCGCTGAATGTCGGCGTTTTCATATATTTGCTGACAGATCTCTTTGCGAAAATGTATTTCGGATCAAAATATTTTTTGAATATACTCGAACACACTTCACCCAAACTAAGTAAATCTCACTCTGTTCGCAAATAAGTTAAGAGAATAATGTTTATGGTTTGACGACGAGCTTGTTATTCAACACTACACTTAAACTTGATTTCTAGATGGAATAAGGAAGTGAAATGATTATTCTCAGATCAGACATAATACATTCCTCAATATCGTTTTTTTTCTAATCAAGTTTTATTTTACGTTTTAAATTATGTCTGACTACTCATAACTACTTATGCTAAAATATGTAAAGCATTAGGTATCTTTCGTATACCGGACAACACTATTAGCGGCAATAAAATCTAATTTTTAATTGAGTCCTATTCAATTACCGCGTAACACGGTTAGGACGTTGTCTTGTGAAGTTACGACATCAGCTGCAGTGTTTCCTGTTGTATCTAATAACCTTGAGTATCCTTTCAATTTTACTTGATTACATTTACAAATTTGCGCTTAACTTTCAAAATGCATTTCGTCAACACCACCGTTATTAGCATTGTGCTAAATTTTGTAAGGTGAATGAAGATATGATCGTCAGTGTTAGTGATGAAATCTTGAGGAGATTTAATCGCATTCCGCGGTGAGCCTCCTCTCTCTGGCAACGTTGCATACCGACGTCGTCGCCTCACTCTTACGTGGGCTACATTGCACTTTAGTACCGATGTTACTTGTTGCTCCAAAGCACTATCAACTTTTACTGATATTACTTTGTTAATGTAATGCTTGCCAACAATCTTGTAAGAGATCAATAACCATAGTTATTCTTCAGCTTTATTAAGTTTAATAGGTGCGCTGTAATGTTGGCTAGGTAATATGGTGATTTGGCTTCTTAGACTTGGCTAGATGATGTAGGTAGAGGATAGCGGGTAACGGTTCTGTCATGTTTGCAGAGGCACGGGTGTGGACCCGTGTGTGCGTTCGCAGCGCTCACTCAGTCACACAGCCGCACAGCGCTCACGGCGTAGCGCGGCCGTTGAACCGAATACTTGAGGAATTTCTCCAACGCCGCACTCGCCTTGCTTTGCAGAAGAAAATTATCGCAGTCGGTAGGCTCATTCGAATAGAAATGATGCTACTTGTTTGTATATTCATGATGTTCGATCTGTTCTCAATCAACGATAGAGGATTCATGCTAAACTTGTACGATTTCTAATTCGCGTGATTTTTCCTCTACAAAATATTAAAGTAAAATATGTAAATTAAATATTCTAGCTGCTTTTGTTTATTCTTTGACTTACCTAGTAGAGTAACTTCGGGCCCATCCATAAAGCTTTATTTAAATTGGACTCTTATCAGATTTGGGAATGACGCAGCTGTACTATTATTATTGTCTCAATTTAGGTGTCGGTAAGTATCAATTTGTCTGGGACACGTGTGCGAGTATCTCGCAATAGGCGGCATACCGGGCCAGGGCGCGGTCTGCCAATGGCTCTCGAAACGCGAATAAATTTCATGTGACACATATAAAATATTTCTGTTACGGTTTAAAGGGTCATTTAAATAGTTGGATATAAACACACGCACTACGTGACTGGTAATGAATAATCAATTATAAATAGGTATTTATAGCTATTATGTGCATGTAAAATGAAAATAGATTAAAGGATAAAACCGTAGGTTTTATTAACGTATATTGAATTATGCAAAATGAAATCTATTTAAAAGACCAACAATCTCTCTTAGGTATAGTCACGATCAAACCTGGTTTTATTGGTATTCATTAGAATCAACACTTATACCACCTACTACACATTTTGATCCATATATATCTGGAACCCCTAAAACTTTAAATATGTTTCCACAGAACGGGGCATGATTATGATAAAATATTTCACTGGTGATTGACCTCTTCTTAGCTATCTTAATCTATTTAAAACGTTGTATAAACATTATTTTATCACTGTAGACATCGTTTTGCGGCTGTTAGTAAATGTATTTATGTCAGACTTAAGAAATCCTAATGATAATTAAACATATAGTGTAGGTAATCTTTCATAAAAGAGAGATCCCGAGATGGTGAATTGGAAAGGTGTCTGTAAAGAAACACTGAAAACTTGAGAGCTTGATTTATATGCGCAGACTATCGAAATTATTGCTAATTATACTATTAATTGGTATACATTTGAGAGATTCGTATCTCCGTGAATACCTGACCAAATTAGACATACATATTAGGTATAATTATCATCGCTAATAAAAATGTAGAAATAGCTTTAATAGGGCCGATTATTGTCTTTTTTGGTAGGAGCGGATATATTTATTTCCTTAGTAAGTTTTTGAAGGTTTTGACCGAGGTCAGCCCTGCTTTATATATTCAACACAGCCTTAGAAAATATAGCACATCATGTCTCCTCCTGTCTCAATTATTTCTCTACCAACACCTTTTACGGTTTTTTTCAAACGTCTACTAAGTATAGCTGGCGGGGAGCTTGTTCCTGTCTAGAATATTTCAGGGATCCTTGTATTAGCATCCACGTAGCGTTGAGTTTATAACTCTCGCTTATTATAGAGAGGGATAACCATCGACCGAGAGTAAAACGTTATTAACTCAGAAAGTCCCTTTCAGGTTACCTTAGGTGACCTTCAGTTCAAAATATTAATTTGAAGTAAATGCGTCAATATGATAAATAGATGATATCTAAATAACCAAGGTAAGCGGCGCCTGTTTTCATTTCTCGTATACTCTGTTTCCAATAATAACCTTTTATAAAGCTAAGCAGACGATAACCTTACATTTTCATTAAATCCGCCTCAAGAATATCACTGTATATGTACTGCAAATACAAATTACAGCATTGTTATATCTATTGTTTAATTTCAACCGTCTGCCTTGCCTATTGTCTGTAACAAAAAATATAAACTGTATCAGTTGAAACGAGAAGGTACTGCTAGGAAAGGAAACTGTATGGTCGATTTCAAATAATTGTGTAAATTTTATTTACATTCGCACAGGACCTGCTTACAGTATGTCCTTTACTTTTCTCCAACATCAACTTCATAATCTGGAATTAGTTTTAGACATAGGAATGAAAGAAGAAACAGTAAATAATAATAATAACAATATAAATATTCCGTAATCTAGCACACAACGCCATCTAGTCCCAAGCTAAGCAGAGCTTGTGTTATGTGTACTAGACAACTGATATAAATACTTATATACTTTTTTTTTGTAAATACATACATATTATACATAGAAAACACCCAAACACCGAAACAAATATTTGCAATCATACAAACATTTGGTCCGACCCGGGCATCGAACCCGAGACATCAAGCTTAGCAGTCGCATACGCTACCACTATGACAGCGAGGCAATCAAATGCATATAGTTAAATAGAATAAGGGAGCTATGAACAGACGTAGTACAAATCTCGGACGAGGAAACGAGATTGAGAGTGCAAAAAAAAACTGCAAATGCAATAAAACTTTCTATGTAAAAAAAAAAACTAAAAAAACTAACTAACTAACTAAACTTTACTTGCACTATTGAGTATTTTTTCTAGTCATATTAAGTCCTGGTCAGTAGTTTGTATATAAATGCTAATGTTTTTCGTAATGCTGTTGAATAACGACGCGATTGTAAAGAATTTTTAATTACTAGCTTTGTACGTATTTTAAGACTTAAAATTTAAGCTCCGTCTTCAGCTTACCAATAAATGGTTGCATCACTTCACCTTCACTTTTATTATTTCGAAACTACGGATGAGTTGCTCGTTGCACAAACATCCGGTACAATCAAAACACTGACTTTATATGACATGTATGTATTTATGATATGTTAGCAAAATATTGTTTTCAAAATAGTGGCTTAGCATTTATCATTTAACACTATTGGCATATATGATACCTACACAACGACCGTAGTAAACTTTGCAGTTTTTAAAGACAGTTTTATTTTGTAGATAAAGGTAAACGGCAAAAACCAATAGGTACCTACTAGATGTACCTACCAAACCCTTCCATTCGGTAATTATTTCGTACATTCGTGGCAAAGTTACTGTGTTAATGAACAGGCTTATTTAGGTTTTTGCAAAGATGAGTTTAAGAAAGATTCGTTGGATTGAATGTTGCTCACCTTGCGCTGATGATGACAAAAGACAAGTAGCGAAGAACAGTCTTATATAGCTTAAAATAATGTAAACTCTTGGGTAAAATAAAACCCTTAGTTGGCAGCCAGTTGATGGCAGAGTGTGGTGTGGCGGGCGAGTGAACGCGGCGACCTTGGGTCCGTGCCGGCCCGCGGACGTTCGTTGAACGCGCCGCCGACCCTCCCCCCCTGCCCAGCTCGTTGCACGGCTCGCACCCCGCACGGACCTTACTCCCCCTCTTACATATTATAACCACCACCTTCATTTATGACAACATATTTAGATCTTAGCGTTTTGTACGTATATAATTTTGTTTCGTGAGCTAGGTGTACTTCACAATTAATTTACGTTCCAATATTAGTTGAGATGCAGGAGACTAATCTTATTGTTTGGATTGTGCATAACATAGTAGATTTTTTATTCAAAACTTTACGTTATCTGAATATTTTCGGTCACGAAATATTACGTTACTCGACACATCTCTGTTAACTCATAGGTATCGTGTAAAAACGAAATAAAGCCAATTGCCATCCGAAACAAAAGTATTACCAAGTTTGGTTCAATAACACGCACGCGAATATAATAGACTATAAAAATACCCAAAACAAATGCGTGACGTAGTATTTTGCTGCATTATTTTCGCAATAGTGGGCGCGTGGGGCCCGCGCGGGCGCGGCGTCTGCGGCGCTGTCCGCTGCGAACATTGACCGCCAAGTACAGCCAACAAAAAAAACAACATTTAAGTATATGACAATATAATATGTACTCAATACGCGAATTCATACAATATTTACTAACTTTAAATAAATAGGGTTTTTGTGGCTGCAAACTTTGTATCTGAATACTAATGAGGCATTCCAATATAAGTTGATGATTTGATTATGAAGGCTAAAGTAAATAGTGGAACTCCTTGAGTAAACTACATTTTAAAACAGCTGTGCTTATTTAATTCCTTACAAATTACAAAGATATAGATTTTAAGGAAGTTCATAGACTTCCTTATTTTAATCATTTATTAACAATATCATTACATATATTTAAAGGTCCACTGTTGAAAATAGGCATTAGAAAGGATATTAGTGGACTCACGTGCAGAAAACACATTCTACATTATATTTTTTAATATATGGAAGCATGTTTGTTTTATATTTGTTTTGTTTGTTTTATATTTGTTTTATATTTTTAATATTAAGGCAGATTGTTACTTTTATTGAGTTTATATTTCGTTAATGTATGTGTTTTTTTGTGTATGTCTGTGTTATTTCATATATGTAAATTAGCCTCTCTATCGCATTAGGGAAACCTGTAATGATAGTGAAGGTGATGTTATAATACATAAATAAATAAATGTTTAATAAAAGAAGTGCTGAATAATAGAATTATGAATAATAGGTACGTAGGTAAAAATAGTTACAAAATTGTGTAAATAGCGGTTTAACATATTTACGGACTGTTTATAGGAATCCAATATATATATTGACCAGCAGTCATGGTGTAAAAGCCCAAATGAAACCTAGAATAAAAGAAAGAAGAATACCAGACTTTATTAGCTCTACGTAATGGTATTACAAAGTATAAAACAAACAAAGTACTTGTATCTTGAAGGTGAATAAGTTCATGAATGAATATTCTTGGAAATTGATGAGGCGCATCTATAGCCACTTGAAAATATGTGGGCCCCACCCGTTCCCAAAATAAATATTAAGCATAATTTGTTTATTTCTTACTTTGAACTGAGATTATTGAGAAGCGTTTAAGTGGTTGTTTAAAAGAGATTTATAAATAAACTAGCTGACCGACGCAACCTCGTTTGCGTCTTTTATTGCCCGTAGCGAAAAATTTTCCCCCGTATAGGGTTGATTTTTTACACCTTGTGTCCGAAAAACCCCAATATCTTACGGAACCCTATTTTTTTCCAAAATAAAATATAGCCTATAGATTTACCATAGCAGCGCCATCTATTGATTACTTACTCAACCCAGTCGAAAGGTATCGACATCTGTTAGAATCATTTGGAGTTAACAGATAATTGTGACTGTCAAATAATAACAGACAAATAATTAGCAATAAATTAAAATTGCGGCTATAATTTGAGATTTAAACTATCCTATCTCTCAAGTTGGATCGAACTGCACATGGTGTGCGAATTTTATTATAATCGGTTAAGTGGTTTAGGAGTCCATTGATGACAAACATTGTGACACGAGATTTATATATATTAAGATTTCATGTTTAATTTAAACCTTTATTTGTGTACTGTACTATTCGCCATTTATTGTTATCAAATTAGTACGAAACAATTTAGAAGCGAGTTCTAATTAAACTGTCAGTGAGGCATTTGACAGGCGCTTATTAGGTGACTGTCATGTTTTGTCTAATTTTAGATTTAATTCCTTGACTTGATATATTTCAGAAACAAGATTATGTTACCTTTTTCTACTATTGAGTACAGACTCGAAAATTCTACTGGAATTGATAAAGACTTTAATTTAATGGCTACCTCAGCCAGAGGACTGGAAAAAAAACCCAAAAACAAAACGTCGTTTATTCTTTCATAACATATAACCTAATGATTTGGTTTACCAGAGGCCCAAACAAGCACAAACAACGCAAATTCCGCTCTTTTTTTCAGACAAAAGTATAAAAAAGTGCATACAAACAGGATGTTGGAACATTTTCCTCATCGGCGCTTAAAGAAAGACACGTTCGACGAGTTCTCGTGCGTTATTACAGCAACGGCTGCTTACCTGTCGATTGTAAATGATACATTCAGAAGCCTGTTATTACACTACGGTTGGCATATTCAAATAATTTATACACTTTAGTTTGAAATTATAAACGGCTTGGAGCTGGTTTTATCTTATATATTGTGGATTTATAGGTATGTACATATCTATTCCGATACAATGCAAATACATTAAAAAAATAAGAGCAAAATGAGTAGAACTAGGGATATAATATCGCATAATACGTGGAAATTAAATTTTGTCTTTTAAACTCACGAGTTTAGTACTTTTTTATATTTTTAAGCAAACAAAACTTAGCAAAAAACCTATTTATGTGTTTCTGTAAAATATATATGATAATAAAATAAAAAGCATATGCAAAGATCCGGGTGTGAAGACTAATTTTAACTTCTGATATAAATAACTAAGAGCAAAATATTTTTAAATTTGTTTAAATTTACTTAAATATATATGTACTAGTTTTCGCCCGCAGATTTACTCGCATTTAATAAAAACTATCCTAAGTATGTTACTTCTAATACCTGCAAGAATATGTGTATAATTATTGATAGATTAGGATTACGATATATATTTATGTGATATTTTTATATATTCTGAAGAGTATTTTCGATAAACCAATAAGGTATCCAACAAGTGTACGGCTTTACGGATAGTAAGCGGTCACTGACGCCTATGGCCACTTTTAACACTGCGATACCTACCCAGTACTACACCATAAGTAATAACAGATAATAATGTGATGAGCACGATCAACTGTATTTTTTAAAATAAAAAACAAAGACAAAAAAAAACATTGATATTCGGCACAAAAATATTGTAGAAAGATGTTTTTTTTCCTTTTGAGAGTCTAAGCTGCGTGGGTCAGCTAGTGTAGTCTAAAATAGTTCGTTCTGAAAGCAGAGAAACGAGTTACATACGACTCACGAGGCATGCTAATGTCTTTTGACTTAGAACACACAGCCGTATTAGTAGCTAATTAAATCATAATACTTTATTAAAACGAAAGAATATCACGAATAAACTTGCATGTCTAGTACCAACCAGTTTGTAATTTGCGTTGAGTTGTTCAAGAGCTTTACTAAAGAATTACTATGTGGAGAGCTCAAGGTTGTCTCTGAATTGTGTGTTCTTGTTTCTTTGATTTGGTCTATGCTAAGAATGTTTTGAGTTCGACTGTCACTTAATGTTTAGTTAGCCATCTATTTCACCGGAACGCTTGGGTATCTGTAAGACGATTCAACAGAAATAAATTATAAAATCAAGTACACCGTTGTGATATGATGCGAACTACAGACATCGGCTAGTAGGAAACTAACTATAGAGCTATCAAGACTTGAAATAGCTTATTTAATCGTAAATAAATTACCGCACATTGCCTCAATCGGGATAAACAAAACAAATATCTAAGAATAACCGTGCGAACCGTAAAAGACAACTTGTTCTTAAACAAATTTAAATGCTGTATGTTTGTATTACAACGTAAATATCAAGTGTGCTATAATTCACTCATGAGCGATATATTTTGACGTTAACACACATTAAGAGATTGCGATCTCCCCGAGCTCATGCAGCACGAACCGCGAGCACATCATCACACTTTCACCGCATGCAGCGAATGAAAGCTACTCACGTTTATTGAAGCCATTATCTAAAATGCTCTCAAATCCTATTAACACATCAGCTGGTACGTTAAATCATTTTATTTACATTTTTTTAATAGTACTTTTGCCCACGTCTCCGCTCGCGTGTATGTAGGTTCGCGGTAAGTAGCCTATGTCTTTCCTTAGGAATCTAAGTATCTCATTCATTGAAATAGGTGCAGCGATTTAGCCGTGAAAGCGTAACAGACAGACAAACAGAGTTCTTTAATAATTATAATAGTAGTATGGATGTGGGCCATAAAGCGTTGCTTTTTATACTGCTTACTTAGATAACTGTTCATGTGCTCATAGCCCAGTTTTATTGATTAGAAACAATTACCGATGGTAAGCAAAGATGTTGCGGTCAGTACCTGGATGGGTGACCGCTCTGGTGGCATGTTACCATGAGCGTCTCCGTGAATCAGAGGTCACGTTAAACAGTCGGTCCCGGTTGTTATCATAGGATAATAGTCATGAATCTTAGTTGGAGGCCTTGGGGGACTTAAAAACAGCCAACGGCAAGATTATGTAGCCACAACGTTTTCTTGCCAGTCCTCAACCCGCACTTGGCCAGTGTGGGGATGTATGGCCTTAACCCTCTCTTGAGAAAAGACCCGAGCCCAGCAGTGGGACGTTATGGGTTGTTGATATCCCTATAGCCAGCAGTGGACGTCTTTCGGCAGAAATAATGATAGATGTATAGAGTTGCTCACCGGTAGTCACTCTCGATGCTTTTATTTTTAGAATTGTTAATTATAATATGGTTTATAAATGAATAAAGTACCTAAGTAAATTGACATAATGTATTTTTAGACGTATGTAAGTACGGACGTGCGGACTGTGTACTCGTGTATCAGTGGTATAAAACCCAAGAAGACATAATAACATGTATATAGGTATTTGTTTTCATTGATAAAGCGCGATAAATGTGCGTCTGTATGAATGCGTCATATTATGCTTGATTCGATACTGGTGTTTTCCACATGGCCTCACTTTCGCAAATTTCAATTCCCAGATACTACCTACCAACGAGATAAAATGTTCTCACCTTGATCACAAACTATATTTACACAAAATAATGCTTTCTTTATGAAAGAAAGCCGCCACAACTAAAAAAAATTGGAGGTGCGCCAAATTGAGCACAATTTCTTACTATTTTATTGCCAATGATACCTGATATGAAGGTGTACGTTGCTGCCAGGTTTCATTAAAAACTGGTCATTAGAATAAACAGTATTGCTAAACGAATATAATTCACTGAAAATGTTCTGCAAGATGGCGGTCTATCAATTACGTAACCTTTAGAACTTTAGAATATATCATAGGTCATGTTACTCAGCTAAACCTAAAACTAGAGCTAAAAACGATTCATTGTACTATGGTACGTACCAATTGTTTCTTTTACACATCTATATATTATTGAATCGTTAAAATATTAGATGATAAGCGAGAGAAGTAACAAGTGGTGCATCGGGGATGTGGTCGGGGGTGCGATCGATAGGGACTGGTGGGCGTTTGCCGGGGCGCTCGGCGGGGAGGCCGCCTCCCACGTCAGCTGGAGCCCGGCCAGGCTGCGAGTCCTGACATAAATAGCACCAGCTGCGATACCTACCTATAACTATACAATAACAGTACGACATGTGCGTTTACACCATTCAATGTTGGAGTCTTTGGATCAAAGGTAGAATATTTTTATTTAATTTTGTAATCATCCTTCACCGACTGTCTGTGTAGTTTTATTCGTCTTATTATACAAACTGCTCTGAAAGGTGATTGGTGAAGCTTTGCAGAATTACTATGAACCATATTTTACATGTTTAAAATATATTAATTTGTTAGAGAGTATCCAAGGACTATTTAAAGAGTGATGTAATTACTTCACATACAAGTTGTTGTAGAAACAATTAAGAGTAAGATACAACTATGTGCGTTCTCTGCAAAGTAGACCCTATTTACTACAACACGTACTGAACGTGCACCCTAGTGTCGAGACTGTAAACAAGATAAATTACCATAGTTATTGGAGAGATAGCGTTAAGTTTACGTCCAAAAGGTTTAGTGTATGTGAAAGGCATCTTCGTTCTATCCCGCAAATAGCTTTATTTAAAGTTCTGGACTTAATCAAAAACTATCTACTAGACCATTATGAATTAGAACCATACAAAGACGAGCTTGATAAATTATGGTTCTTCTGATGCTGTGTATAAATGAAGAAAAAGGTCAAACTTACAACATTCATAAATCCACGTTTAAAAAATACGAACAGTTGTAATAATTAACATAAAATAAACAGAACATGTTACACTTAATGATTTTTATTACCTCGTCGTAATAAATTAGTAGTAAGTAACTCAAATATTGTTAATGAAACTTATGAGATTACGTATAAATTTACGGTATCCTTATTCAATGAAAAAATGTTAGGAAAGTAAGCGTGAAGCATTTATCAACAAAACAACATAAACAGGTGAGCCGTATTCTGAATAATAACAAAAACTATTAATAATAAGGCGGATGTGACGTCTGTTTTTATGCAATAACCTCACACAGCAATGTATTTATATTTGCGCTAGTATTATGTATTATCTAACAAAACAATCCTCGAAAAGTTAGGGAAACATTCGTGGCACGTGGCGTGACAAGATGTTTGTGATGGTGATAATAGTTAATTATAACTAGAGTTATTTTTAACACATTGGCATTTTTCTTGCATCAAACCTTATGGATATGGTCTTCAGAATAAAGTGTTATAAAGTTTTTGGCCACTACTTCATGGTTTCATTTAGGCAACTTGTCCAACCTTGTCGGAACTTACGAGATTTCCTTTCTTGCAGCCCAGATAAGACCAATGCTATATCTGATCACATAAGGGTAACCGCTATGACTGATATAAGCCCCGCACGTTGTTATTGCGATTGGCGGCCATCTTGGTGACGTTTACCAAGTTAAGTTATTGATTCAAAATATAAACTGTGCCCTGAAATTGCTTTGGACACTACTGAGGACATTAACATGTCCATTTGAAAAAAAAACTTGTGACGGACATTATAAATCTTTTACAAAATTCTATTAAAGTGGCGAAACGTGTGGCATGTGCTAAGGGTATTGCTAAAATTACAGTGACGAAATTACGACGAGAGCATGAATCTGTAATAGCAAGTGGCAGCAAAATTAAAATAATTAGTTGTCCCTTATCATTGGTTGTAAGGTTAATAAATGAAAACGTATCAAACAGAGAAGATTTCTTTGTTTGCTATCTGTACCTTTGTGCGATGGATGACGTAACGCAGCTGTTATTGTGACAAGGTTCCATCGCAATATCAACACAAAAATAGTTATTTCCTATAAGTCATTTACAGTAATAAATAAAGTTTAATATCAACACAATAATTTCACTATCACGAGGTCTTACCTGCCTTCAAGAATATCTATTTTACGTTATAGATGTAATTATACAATCTTTTATTTATTACTTGAGTTCTACACGATATAACTAGCATCATTTTGTATGAGTAATGCTCGACATTTAAGCCTCTGACGTAATTTACACAGAATAGCTCGTGTTGTGTGTGTGTGTGATAGTCATTCCCTGAATTATTGTTATACCAACATTGTTCAAGACCAACTACTATAGTGAATTGAACTCTAAGGTTGAGGAACATGATTGAAACTTCTTTAATTTTAAGAAACTTTTTAATTTATACGAAATGTAAATAACAATTAAGAGTTATGAATCACTAGCTTTCGCCAGTGACTTTGCTCGCATTTAATAAAAAGTCCAATGTTACTTCTAATACCTCCAAGAATATGGGTACTAAGTTTCATGATGATCGGTTAAGTAGTTTTCGCGTGAAAGCGTAACAAACAAAGTTACATTTATATGAATGCGTTATTTGACATATTATATCATACTAGCTAAACCCCGCGGTATGACAATAACCGCGGGCAACGCCGCGAGGCGAAGCTAGTATATTTATAAATGGTAGCGTATATGTTATTCTGATGTATAAGCTATATTATTGTAAAGTTTCATTAAAATCCATTCGGTAGTTTTTGCGTGAAAAACAACAAACATACTCACTTACATACCTACTCACAAACTTTCACGTTTATAATATTAGTAGGATTTAATTCATTGCCATCTTTTGCGTGCAGTCTATAAAATCCAATATTAGACACGCACTTTGTCGCTACTACATATTTGATAGTTATCGATTGGTAGTTCTGAGGGCATAGCATACGTCTCATTGTCACGGACTCGTTTACAGTGATATCACTACAGACGACAGGGTTTTCTCCACTCAAATCGTAATTAAATAGATGTGTAACAGCCATTCTAAATGCCGAATAAATTGCTAATCTTGTCTCTTTGAATTATGCTATGTACTATAGTGTACTATAGTTTTTTTTTGGTGTATTGGGCAGACGAGCTGACGTATGGCCTGATGGTAAGCAATTACCGCCGCCCATAGACACCCGCAACACCAGAGGCGACACAAGTGCGTTGCCGGCCTTTGGGAGATGGGGAGGGGGATGGGGAAGGGGATGTGGTATGGACCACCGGTATCCTCACTCACTCGGTGAAATACAGCGCAAGCGCTATTTCACACCGGTTTTCTGTGAGGTCGTGGTATCACCCCGGTCGAGGCGGCCCATTCACGCCGAAGCGTTGGTCGAGGTGATGCCTGTTAAATTCGCTCCGACAGTAATCAAATTATCCATATAGATTCTAAAATCAGGCGTTATCATAAAGCAGAGACATTGTGAAATGAGAATTCAGCGTTTTGGGATTTTTCCTTAATGAGCATTTTTGACGTATTTGAAATAATGTCCAAATGGATGGGAATGGTATTAAAGTAAAATAACGTTGCACTAAAAGAAATTATGTAAACGGATCTACAACAAACAACCTCGGCAGTGCGTCATAGGTTGACGTTAGTTTACCTACAGTACTTGCACAAAATTGGGAAAAAATAAAAAATATTCGCCACGCCCGCGCCTAAAATGTCATTGAAGATTGATGAGAATTGGTACAGAAAGTTTTAACAGGAAATATGACGAAGAGTAGAGCAAGTTTTTACACATTTTTTCGTATATTATATACAACCAAGTAAGAAAACAAGTACAAAGCACACTGGATCTTGTGATGTCTATGCTATGTATCAACTTACATTCAGGACATCAGCAAAACGTTTTCAATTGTAGGCGTTTCGAATATTAGAAATGAAACCTTAATTCCTTATATTAATATGAATTCCCTAGAAGGTTGTATCTCATACTAAACATTGGTTAACTAACCTTAGGGGCTAATCATAATAACGAATCCACATCACCAAAATAACGGTCTTCGTTCTGGTTTTAGGGGAAGGAAAGGTGCTTTTGAACTTTAAGAGTTACATTATTGCTGGCTGGTATAATTACAATTGCAGATACACCGTGATACCTGCTTTTCGATACAGGTTTCGAGTACTTAGTCTTGACATTAGATTTACGACGGGATAATATTTACTAAGAATTTTGGAATTCGATCGTAAGTTTGTATATATTTTTCAAACGCCAAAACTAATTTAGAAAGCAAGTACAGTGTCCTATTGATGGGATGATGACTCATAGGTTATACGAGTATTTACAAAGATCCGCTTTTCCAATTATATCTGATAATTGAGGAAACAGATGGAGGATTTCAATAAATATAGTAATACTTATTTTTGACTCTTTGACAAAAACTAGATTATCACACAACTCTGACAAACTATTCAAGATATTTCATCTTGTACGTCAGGTTTGATAATATTGCATCCTCAAAACTGAAAATAAGTTCTGAACAATCTTGCAGGAAAATTATTCTATAATTTCTATTAGAAACTATGACTACACAACAAGGCTTTAGTCATTATGTATAATGCAAAGTATTTGCAGATGTGGGTACGTAATTACATTGTCATGTTACCTTTTCGAGATATTCGTAAAGGACAAATAAGTGAGTATTAAGACATGTTTCGTTATATGATGGTGTAAGTAGGTAAGTACCTACAATGAAATGTCTCGCAGTGTTTAAAAAAAACTTCTCATTGTTAGCTGTGCGGCCCATCACGCTGTGCTTATGTTTTCCTGTGTCGCTCACAATGCCACAAACAACTGTCGGACATTACTTCTATATGTGCGACACGATACGATCAACATTGCGTGCTTATCGAGTCCGCTACATCACAAATTACACACATTCGCAATTATTGTTTATACTCGAAAAACTGTGCTGATTGATATCTGACATAAATATACTTTAAACTGCAAAATGATCAGGTAATCCCGCGAAAGTTGTAATAATGCAATTCAAGTATTGCCATTAATAATATGGTTTCATTTCGTTACATGAATAATTTATAAAATGTTGGTTTTGTGGGAAAACCTGTATGTCTCACAATTCTTGGTATAAATTTGTGTTAAATCCGGGAACTCACGTTTGACGCACATGGCTGATGAATATATCCTTGTCTCGTTTCTACAAGGCTAGGATATACTCTCATAACACTGCTTTAAGAATTTATCAAACAAAGCCACCGAAATGGTGCACTACAAAGTTTTTGTTCTGTACTAGGTATTTGAAAAATCTATATCACCTATGTAAATGTTTATAAGAAATACTATTATTCACATTCGCAATGAAGATGGTGGTCAACACTCTTGGATTCTACTTATGCTTTCTACCTGTCAGAGAATAAAGTTATAGTTCAACCCAAGATGGCCTATCAACGTGTTTTATAGTTTTGGGTCACCATTGAACATAATCGCCCGTGATCCGCGTGGCTAAATAAGGCTTAATAAAGCTAACTTACTCGTACCTTGTGGATTCAGCTGAAAATTAATCACGGTTAAGTACATAGGTACAATTAAGAACTATTTCTACAGCGCAGTTATCTAGTCTCAACTATACTTGCCAAAACCTTCCAAATCAGTCTTCTCTGCAATCCACGAGGTATCAGCGAAGTTAGCACGTTATTTGTCACAAAAGGTTTATTTCACAATAAATATCACAAATTCCCGTGCGCCAATAACGCAACCATTAGGTAATGTTCAAAGTTTTCAATCAACTCTATGGTTTCACAACAACAAGCGGCGGTTTCAATTTGGAAATCCAAATTTCTAACTCGAGTCAAAAGTGTAAACTTCGCTTATGATAACCGACTACAAAACCGAGTTATTCCAAACTTATTATGTTGGGCAGCAATTATTCGCCACAAAAGTCTCAACCACAATTGTCAACAACCAAAAAGCATTCGATCGCGACTTAAAACCAAGTGGGAGATAAAAGTTTTTACATAAAGTTTGACAGGTAGTGAAAAGACAGAATCGGAACGAAACAGTCATATTGTCAGCCTACTGTACTACCCTCACACAAAAGACCAACCTAAAATGACAGTTTTCGTGCTGTCGTAATTCGTTGGTGAATGCGAGACCGCAGGGCTAATGACGCAGAAGCATCTCGATTAGGCCATTAGGTTTACATAGTGTGGGTCACCATGTTGCATTTTTGCATTGCCTACATTTGCAATGAGTATGGTGCCTACTGCTCTTGGATTATATTCGTGCTTTGTGGCTCTGAGCCTGGGTGTTCTTTGTGTCCGTTTCATGTATGTTTATATAGTCCCCCGCGACACAGGATTACAGGGAGGGAGATAGATATCTTCTATCTCTCTTGGAAGTATCAGTTATAAGATGTCTTTAAATTATATAAATTTTATCTTTCATAAACGTGGTTAGACTGTTGATCAGCCAAGTGCGGAATTACGGGTCGACATTTAATGTTATCTCTGTTACAGAGGTCAATGCTTACGAAATTTAGAAAAGTATTCTTTAAAATATAGACTCAGTGAAAGAGATAAATCATACTCGCTGTCTCAATTATAGATGTTATTAAAAAGATTTTTATCTTCTTAATAACATCTCAAATCATCTTATACTTCTTATACCTGATACTTCCAAAAGACAGAATAAATGATATGTTTTTATAATTGACACATTCTGTAGGTGTGTTATTGTACTGTTTATAAAAAACGTGCTTGATTATTTTTGTTTATTACCTTTCTTTAATTACTAATAAAGATTACAACTCATTTATATATATTGTTAACATAATTCGTTATTCTATTTATTACTCGCACATCTTTAAAAGATGAAAAGAATTCAGAATATAGAGATTTGTTGAGAGACTGCCAGGACTTATTATCACACGCTTATCCAGGTCTCACTTAACTAAGTTTTATTTTATAGAGTGACTAATTGATACTCCTAATTGACTTCGGTATGAAATGATAAATGATAACATTAATTTTATTACATAAATTTGTTTTACAATCACCTACTCATAACCCTAGCCTTTGAGCCAACAATAGCTTTACATCTATTGGTTACTTGAAGCAATAAAGGTCTGCAGTGACACTTCAAAGGATATATATAAGTTGCAATAGTTATTGTGCAAAATGGAGATGAATCATCTATGTAGGTCAGTGTATTACATCCGTTCCAACTGGTTCCAACACTGAAATAGAGTAAACTATAGCTACCGTATAATGAAATAAGGACCTGAACCACAACAAATAGTTCTGACACTTCTAACTACAAAGTATTTATCGTAGAAAGGAACGATAGGTAAATAGCAAGAAAGTTTCAAACGAAGGCGGCTTCCAGGTTGTAAATTGCAGAATTGTCTAATGAAATTGTTAGCATTGCTTTATAAGTAACCAAATTAAAATCGTTAGAATTGTTATAAGGACACTTGACTAATTCAATTTTGTTACTATCTAAATAGATACTAACAAAATTGGTAAGGAAGTCGTAAAACTATAATAAATACTTTGGTTTTTCATACAACTATGTTTTAAAAAAATATTACCAAAAGAGTTTTTCAAGCTATTTCTTTTTCACTATCACGGCAAGATAAACTAATTTAATCCTATCACACTAATAAATGCAATGTATTCTTACAATTATTCATTAAATATTTAGATGAGGCTGATGAGTTCGCGACGTGATATTGGCGCCAGACTTCGTTGTAACTTTTATTAGTCTTGTTCGGTGAACGAACGACCATTTATTAGTATTCACTAGTTGTCGCCAGTTGCTACCCCACGTAATAAACCATAATTCAATTCAGACATATCTTGCACTTTCTAGATTTCAAGCAACATAACGTATATCAGTGCGTATATGGTTTGGTACTAGTTTTAATTTGTTTCTCAGAAGGTTTAAATCCGTTCAACTAATTATGTTTCAAATGGTAATGCCGTTGCCAACAGTTCTAGGACAGTTTATGTCTGTATCATAACACATGCTTGTACTGATGAGCGAAACAGCTGAGACTAGTGGCTGGTCGCGTGGCCTCGCTCTCTCAACGTTCAACTAAATATCAGCCTGTTGGCTGAGTTCATCGCTTAAACTATCCACGTTGTGTATCTACATTAAGATATTATAGACTGGCCTATTGAAGCTCCACGGGCTGCCGATCAAACGTGCGCTCACTACAATTGAGGGGCCACGCCGATTGGAGATTGCTTCTAGAGCGTATGAGGCGCACGATCTAATAAAATTCTACGAACGTTTCAGCTCAATAACTATCGATGCAATCCTACTAATATTATAAATGCGAAAGTAAGTTTGTTTGTTACGCTTTCACGCGAAAACTAATTATCCGATCATCATGAAACTTTGTACACAAATTCTTTGAGGTATTAGAAGTAACATAGGATACTATTTTTATTAAATGCGAGCAAAGCCGCTGCGAAAGCTAAAAAGGACATAGAACAGATGATCAGATGAGCTGACGTCATTTGTCACTTCACTTTTGTCATTGTTACTGTATTATTATATGAAATTAAATTTAACAGAAAATGTACTGGGCATCAGATCGGGTCGGTGGCTTAAAAATCTTAGTAATCACCTACTTTTCTTTTTATTATAAGAATTTTATTTAACACTTTCTACACAAAAATCATACGTCTGGATATATAGTTTAGTATACTGGGATTATGGCGTGAATATTAAGTTATCTATCTGCAAAAAAACAAGTAATTAAGAGGTTGATAGCGAAGGCCGTAAGTTCCGCGTTGTGTCGTAAGCGCACCACAGCGCCAGCGCAGGCCGCTCACCTCGCCGTCTGCGGGTCACGGCGTACCTTCGATTCCTTTCTAAAGTGCTTTCTATATCTTACACATTCGCGTTGCTTCTGAGCTTCGTCTTACCTTCACGCTTTTCTGCCGGTCTCATCTTTCCCCGGCTTATCAAATTACAAAGCAAAATATTTGTGTATTAGAAGTGTTATAGTCGGAATTTGTCTTACTCTATGGTCCAATCGCGATCCAATTATCTACTAATGTGTGTGGTGCGCCTGCATTCTGCATCAGCATTCCGATAGTACTGCGTCATCCTCAATTGTGCTCCGATGCGTTAGGTATTTGGGATTAAAGCTGACTACATTGATCTCTTTTGTTCTAGATGCAGTTTTGTAATACTTCGAAACGTTGTAACGATCGTAGCATCGCATTTTGCAAGATGATACATCGTCTAACGAAAGAATACCTATCATTATTTAAACGAAATCGAAAGTATACATTGTTGCACAATTCCATTGTCCTCACCGTAATCGAGTTTTATCAATGTTATTCATTTACAGTTCTTAACTCCACTCGTTGGGGTACTTTAATTAAAGTCTATGGCGATATAAATCCTACGGCACGTCGGCAGTTAGAAAGTACGCGTGATGTAATATTTGCAGCTATCTGACTAGCAGCGAAGGAACGTGATTGATCTCTTCATTCTAGCACTAGTTGAATTGCTAGTCCTTACTCAAGCATGTTACAGTTACATCAGCAGACAGTTAATAAAAATATCGTGAACTGATCTTTGAATTCATGTCACTAAACTGGAGTGTTGTATTACAATTAAGTAGCCATCTAAAACAATTTCGTCTCTCAATATATTGCGACAGGCTTTTAACATAATTTAATTATGACAACCTAATTTCAGAGAGTGGCGGTCATCTTTACTCAAATCCAAATCAATTATTTTTGATCTGTCACTTCAGTTTATCGTTTGTATATTAAGTTATGGGTATTAGTAACACCGATCTGATTAATATATTGAGAGTGATTAGACATACAATGTGAGCACTAAGATATTTGGCATATGGACCTTTGCCTAAAACCTGTTTTCTTATAAACAATTGGGCAGTAGCCCACCAGGCCTGGTCGGAGGATCCTCCCTTTGTGTTGGTGGGACATGACACCCGTTCCCCCACAAGGTAAATTACTTCGAGTTCAGTTAACTAAATCACTGCACGTTTGGCCTAGTGGTTAACTGATCGCCACGCCGTTCCCTACTTCGTTAAGTGCTGTGGGTTCAAATGGAGTAACACTTTGTGATCCAGAAATTGTTGTTCTAAGTCAGTGTGTTCTTTGTGTTCGTTTCATGTATGTTTGTAAAGTCCCCCGCGACACAGGAATTATTCCTAGTGCGGGAGTAGTCCTTAAAAAGAAAAAAAAAGAAAAATAAATTTAGCTTATATATACACAGGTTAAATTTAAGCTTTAAATTAGAAACCTAAATGTGACATAAGATTGTTTCGATGGAGTGGTCCGGATGTTGTTGGCATGCTTCCGGGGTCACATAGCATACAGCAGACGCGCGACAGGTGACAAACACAAGCACACACCCACACATGCACCAAAAACACCGCTCGACGATGCGGGCACGTAATCATAGTATTACGGTAATATTTGGTAACTCTTACCGATGTATTTAATGAGATATTTTTTTAAATTTCAAAAAACTAACAAACATCAACAAACAAACTGGGGAAGCTTATACAAAACGTGTTAATATTACATTGGTATACAGTAATACAGTAGGTACATTAATTCGGATTTAAAGCTTCTTTTGTTTATAGTTTCATTACCAAAGATTTTTCTTAATGGTGGTCACTAATACCTTTAAAAGAGCAATTCTTTAATATAAGTATATATAAATATGTATAACTATATAATCTGAATCTCGTAAACAAAAAAAAAACGAGCAATCATCCATGTATAGTCCATTCGTTTAGAATTTAGATAGTGTCGGTACACCCGCATGCAATTGTGGTTACTGTTGTGAAGCATGTTTATTATGTTAATAATTTTTTTTATTCGTATTTAAAGTTTATTAACTGAAAAGAATAGTTGAATCTGATCAATACTATATACTAATAGATTTTGTTTTTTGGATCCAATTAGTCTAACTTTAATGTTTAAAGTTTTAAACCATAAAATCAATATTAATAAGTAACTAGTGGTCGCCCAGTGGTCCAAATTCGACCATAATTCTTTTTTTATTAAGTTTTGTGCACTTATCTTTCATATAAACTTTATCTGTACCAAATTTTATACCCCTTCTTTTGCATAATTTTCGTGAAAAGCGGTACAAAGCTTTTACTTATATATCTTGAGTAATACAAAATTACATCTTTGTATTATTAATCATAATAAAGACTAACAAACAATTTCTATGAGCGAATGCATTTCATAACATTATCGACGTGCTAAAAAGCTTTTGAATAATCTCATCGATAAGGCATTGTTGAGCGTGGAGGTGAAAAGTAACAATGAGTAAAAGTCACACATTATGTCGGGCGATGCAGCGATATCTTGTAATACGTTCATTGTTATAGAACTACAGATTATATACTTAATAATTCAGTGATATGTTAAACTTTTAAAAAGCACTATCATAGACAATTAATTTAAAGGATAGACTTCTCTGTTTGGAGCGAGCATATTTGATTGTATTTACCCAGCTTCAACCGGTAGGGCTAGTGGCCAGAATTGCGGTATGATTGATACCATATTGCAAAATAAAGGTAGCTGTTTGTATTATGAAGTTAATTCGCGCTTGTCTTTGTTGCAGAAAATACTATAAGTCGGCATCTTGGCTGGTCAGCTGCCGTTTAGCGCCTTGCCGCCAACGGCTTCATCGCAACAGGTAAGTTCAAAATAACATTTGTCTTTCAATATATGATTATTTAAAGTTCACAATGTGATTGATGACTCTTAAATTATGATGTTATTTCAGTGTTGTCGATAACATCTTTAGGATTCTCGTTGCAAAAAAGATTTAATATCAATACCTAGATATGGATAAAATCTCTTGAAACTAAAGCTATTTAATATTTCAAAGCCAAATTAAAACATTCTCTCTATAATAAAATCCATAGTCATGGTAATTGGCTAAAAGCAAGGACTACTCGTAAATTTATTGTTATTTTTTTCTGGTCATATTTAAAAAATATAACAGAGAAAATTTGACAGTGACCTACATCATTTATATGGGACTTTTCAGGCATCGTTAAATTTGTTTCTTTCAATAAAAATCGGGGAGTATAATTGCCTGTACGCGGTACCCTTTTATTCGTTTGTTGCCAGGGCAGTTGTGATTTTTAATTTGCTATTGCTGAAGACTGAAGATTCTCTTATCGTTTCAGATTTGCTATAAAACTAAGTTAACTTATTTTAGTTCTTTCTCAGAGCTGTTAACCATGAATAATACTTAAAAATAGACAGATGTTACATTAATTAATTATCATGTGAAATAATGATATCAAACTATTTGGTAATGCAGCTGTTTTGTTTCAAACCGCACTACATCATCTTTGACGTATTTCATTTTTATCAAACGAAAAATTGATGACGAGATGCAAAAACCATTTAAAGACCTTCAAAATATGTGTTGAGATTAGATTGCTCAACTAGATATGTAAATATATAGATTATTATTTATTTTAAAAACACTTGCGTTTAACAAAATACTTTAAAATTTGTCCGACATTTTAGATGGACATACGTAATTTATTGTTTTTATGCAGTGGTAAAACTTAAACCAAACATCGACTCCACATTAAATTGAAGTCATCCGGCATGGCTTTATTGGAATTCTGACTAGCTACTGCGTACTCAAATGAATGTTAATAATTTATTTAGCCCGCGTTCATATCAAATGGTTTCCGTATACGTAATGTTTTAGCTAAGATTTATTTTGCTGGCATTAACATCCATGATTAGATTTAAGTAGAAAAATAACATAATCACTACTTAATAAGATTTCTTTGTTCTTCAACAAGTTTCGTGTACTTGGTAAAACACTTAAAGTTTGTAAGTATGTCGGAAAAACGCAAAAGGGTTAATATTTTAGCAAGAAAAATTATGCGAAAGTAGGTTAGTAGCTTGTTATAGCAGTACGGTTTATATTTTTTTATGATACGGAAAAGAAATTGAATCTTAATGAATTATATTTAAAATTTCACCAGACAAGCTCTAGTATAACCATCTCAGGTATCTGATTATCCTTGTCGGTTGCTTGAGGTCTTGTTAGTGTCAAGATGTTCTTGGATCATATGAATAAAACAGGAGGTGAGGTGGGTATCTAACTATGTTCGAAATTTAAATGGGCTTTGTTCACACTGTCGACGATGTGACCGCATGCATTAGCCACGAAGCTGATGCTGTAACTAGTCGTAATTGCGAACGTTATCTTGTAGTAAGGGTACAGTTTAACTACTTCATCACCAACAGTCTTTAATATTCTACTACTACCCACAGGCGTCTCTTTAGAAAGGTGGTTTTGGCCTAATACGACCTTCAAACCTTCAAGAGCGTACTCCTTCTTAAAAGGTCGACAACGCACTTGTGACGCATCTGGTGTTGCGGGTGTCCATGGGCGGCGGTAATCCTAAAAAAAAGATCTTGGTCAGGCTATACGTCTGTTCGTTTGTCCCCTATACAATCAAAAATAAAATATTCCTAAAGAGGTCGGTAGGCTATGACCATTTCCGGTAATGATCCAATGATCACATAAAGCCTTATTGTACGAGTATATCCGACACATGAGTTTGCAAGGCAAACATTATTGTAGTCTATAAACACCGAACAATTAAGCCCCATAGTCCCATCTACGAACGTCTACTTTAGTTGTTAAATTATGGATGTTCTTCGAAAGATTACGGGTACTGATCAACAATACAATAAAATATATATCACACTGGCTGGGCCGCAACGGGTTGAGTAAATATCAAGTTTACCTTTTTATGCAGTTTTGTCTTGAGCAGTTTGTTCCCTTAGTCGATCCTTATTGCACCCAACATGGTATAAATACCACTACCCCGGTGACACTTAATTCGTCACCACAAGGAATTAAATCTTGTATATCAACTCCGAATGGAATATCTGTAAAAAAAAAATGTTATAACCTAATATGTAATAGGTGGCTATAATATAAAATAAATATTCCGGACAAAATAAAATATTCCGGACATCTAACACACAACGCCATCTAGTCCCAAGCTAAGCAGAGCTTGTGTTATGGGTACTAAACAACTGATATAAATACTTATATACTTTTTTTTTGTAAATACATACATATTATACATAGAAAACACCCAAACTCCGAAACAAATATTTGTAGATTCCACAAACATTTGGTCCGACCCAGGATTTGAACCCGAGACCTCAAGCTTAGCAGGCGCAGTTATTAAAGACTCGTCAGTAACTTTTCAATCTGTTCAAATTATCTAAATAGTTTTTTTAAACTTTCACTTTTTAGACACTTTCTCTTAATATTTGAACTGGTGTCATTTCGTCATCAGTATTAACAGGTGTTATGTCAAAGGTCAGTGCCACCGGGTTATGTCCCCTGCTGCGAGTTTGACCCTCTCGGTAGCGTGGCCGTAATTGCTTCCACCGTTACCGGACCATTCAGCGATTAGACATAACACCAAATGTTGTCCCTAATAAAGAAACCTTTTGGCGCCGATATGAAGTACTTGCACGGTTTTATTTGATATATTACTAGCTCACCCACGCAGCCCCGTTTGCGTCTTCTATTGCCCGTAGCGTGAAAATTTTCCACCGTTTTTGAAACATTCTTCATTGGTGCTCCTATTAGTATTAGCGTGATGACATGTAGCCTTTAGCCTTCCTCGATAAATGGACTATCCAACACTGAAAGAATTTTTCAAATCGGACTAGCGGTTCCTGAGAATACCGCGTTCATACAAACAAACAAACTATTCAGCTTTATAATATTAGAATAGATAATATCATATTAAATAACTTTAAACATTTCATCGACGATTCCACAGCAGTCGATTCCAAGCTCAGTAGATCCTGTACTGTCCTAATAGACAGTAGTATGTGTTCAAACACACACATTTACACACAGATAAATTACACACAGAATATACAATACAATATTTATCCATGGTACCCATGACCATGACAGATTTCTAATTTTAGAATAAATATTTTTAGAGAAGTATTCCTTATATACACCATGTGGAATACACAGACAGATAAAAATTATTAATGTACGGTTTCAGTCGGTTACACTTAAATATGCGTGTAGATTAGATACACATGCTAACCAAACAAGATGTAATGATAAAAAACGATATCCTATAGATTTTATAGATAGATAGCAATAGGCAGAAACACAAATAGTGAAGTGTGAACATACCTACTTTATTTAAAAGATGTGTCTCCGTTGAACATCAGTTTGTAAAAACATGACGGACATCTATATACTTAAATAGCAAAAATAAATCACATTAATATCATACAGGCGAAGTATGTGCGTGTGAATATTTGTTGAGGAATTGTACATGGAGGTTGTCGATATATTGAATTAACACATAGAATACTTTTTATTCCGAAAAATGTACGAGTATAGATCCTACTGCAAAAATGGTTGAATACTACGGTCATTGACTAAACAGTAAAGACTAGAGCAAATTTTCTTATACGATTATACATATATCTATCTAGCGACTATATATCTTTCTCAGTCTAAATAATAGACCCGACCAACGTAGCATTTTTGTAGTGGAATCTCGCTCGTACTTGCAGTGTTCTCATGGGATGAGCGAGGAATTAAAATATATATTGTGCCACCGGGAAGAACAGCGCAAGGTGTCACTAGTTTCTGATAATTAGATGCCATTTTAGCAGAGTATTTTAAAATGGTATTAGTAAAACGACCCTGCCAATCGGTCACTTGCTTGATGTTGGAGATATCTCATCCTTCAACTGATGCATGCGCTAATAACCGGGTGGCTACATTACTTTCGCTTTCCTTTACACTATAGGCTATGTTTGTTAATGTAGGAAAAACTTTACTGATATGTCAAATAAATATAGACTTGCGATGTCTAGATAATGTATTGTCAATTATACTGGAGTAGGTAAAGACATGACGACATTGTCCCATCGGCGCAGGCGCACGTCGTGAGGGGAACTGGTGTGTAATCCGCGTGTCTTTCGCGTGGGAGTTACACCTGCTCTCGTCTGTATTAACACGACTCACGTACTATTACGATAAATTAACATATTCTTGTTTTTACTTATTGCACATTCTTAGTACTACCTCATTATTGTTTGAAACAATAGCACTGCAGCGAATTGTTTTTTTTGTAAGGTCTTAAAAGTAGGAACGAAATTTTGTACTGAAAGTAATTTGTTGCACAAATATAATTGGTAGTGAAATGTAAACCTTGGATGGCCTTTGAAACCTTTTTGGTTTCTCTACGTCCTCTATTTAATAAATCCGTTCAGTATTTTTCTTAGTAGACTTTCTTCTTAAATATTTACTTTACTTGTAAATGTCGTAACTATTCAGTAAACATTTGTTCTTTAAATACAAGGACGAGGAAGACAAAAGCAAATGTGGATGTAGATTAATAACAAAAGGACCTCTTAAATGTGATTCATCATACTCGTAGACCAGAAAGAGATCATAAGACATCACAAGAGATGCAGGCACATCACCATTTGAGTATCGATATCAAAGCGACAATACAGTGCGTAAAATGAGGTAAAATATATTTCCAACCGCACTTTATCTCTGCGGTGTGGACTTTACTCTGGTGCGTAACCGCAGCGCGTGCGTCGGCTTTGAGCTTTACATACGCCGCCGGAAATAGAACCAAATTAAACTATAGACGAGTGCCACTGTATGATTCATTTACGTATGCTTCTATGGTAACTTTTATTATGTAAAAATATAGTTAAAAATATGCCGTTCTACTTTTATTGGATCCTAATAGTGCCGTAAGTTGCCCCATGATGGGAAGTTTGCCACTATTTCATCTGAGAAGTTTCATGCGACAAGTGACACTAATATTTCTTTCCCAGAAGTTCCATTAACGTCAGCAACATGGAATTAGTGGGAAAGATTGTAGTTACTTCAAGTCTTCAGAATCGTCATCATTCCACGCACCAAAACATCTATTATTTATCATTTGCTGTCCGCATTACTTAGATAATTGGCACTCCAACACAGCTGTGTGCTTTTCAAGTAACTTTTGCATTGCATGCAACTAACATACGGAATAAATTATCGCTTGTGGTATTTTTAGACCGATTCGATGACCAAACCTTTAAAAAAGAGTCCCTACTCAAAAGGCCGACCAACACTTATAACAGCCTACAGGAGACACTTTTCATCAATTACAAACAATCAAAATTATCAACGGCCTTCAACATTCCAATGCTGGAATAGCCAAACACTACCTCACTACCTACCTACGTACGTGTTTACATCCCACTATGAACCCGGGTCTTTTAAGCGTAGCGTGAAAAAGCATCTCACTAGGCCGCCATAGTGTGGGTCACCATGCTGCATTGTCCCTATTAGCATTGAGGATGGTGACCATTGAAGAGTCATTTTGGCAGCTAAGACATAAAAAAAAACAAAACAGCATAAAATTTGCTTCAGTCTGAGTTTAAATTTTAAAACTCAGCTTGAGCTGTGACAAGTGAATAAAGCTTATAGCTACATCTTATAGAGAGTGAAGTGAGAGTGAGACTCAAGTGAAGACTAACTGTTTCTTAAAGATCTCGAAATACTCAACTGATTAAAGACGCAGCGAGTAGAGTGAGTATTGTTATAGTCTACTGAAGAATCGTTTCGTTTCCGGTATCCTCACTCACTCGGTGAAACACAGCGCAGGCGCTATTTCACACCGGTTTTCTGTGACGCCGTGGTATCACTCCGGTCGAGCCGGCCCATGCATGCCGAAGCGTGGCTCTCCCACGGTAATTACATCTTTAAATTATCAACAGATCCTTAAACATTATTCAGGTATTTGTGGAGATAACAGAATATGTTCTCAAAACTCTACGTAATTAGCTTAATGATGTTTATAAACATCTAAACCGACTCATAATAATACATAATAGAGGTGAGATATTTTTTGCCCACATAAATAATTAAGTGCGATTACGTTATTTACAACAACAAAAAACTTAAATTTGCAAATCATTATACTTGTTTACTTCGTTTATCTGTGCTATTTGCACTAAATAACAATAATTACCTTAAGCAATAAAGTAAGCAAAGAATGCGGTACTACCACTTGGTTGTTACGGCAAATTAAATCTAGGCAACTAAGTACATAAACTCATATTTAAGTACTGGCATTCAAACACTTTGGAAAAAGGAATGTATGTGCCATGTACATAAACTTTATGCAATGTGCATAACTCAATTAATGTAATATTAATAATAATTTAATAGGTATTATGAACACTGAATGCATATTGTATTGTACACGTGTGCGTGCGAATAGTAAAAACTGATTTATATATATTTAATAGGAGTATTTAACTTGATAATAAAATTGCATTTAGCGACTAGTTGTATTCTCTTAGCATTAAATGTCAGTAGTAATTCTTCTTCAGTATTCTGCACTTAGACAGAACAATTATAAGTTCACTAAAACGTCTTATTCCTGTTCATTTTCGCTTAGGTTTACTTACTGACTAGTGGCCTGACTTCAGCATAGAACTATGAATTCGAAAGAATCTAAAGACAGTCATATCGTTTTTAAACCGTTTCGTTTAGCTGATAGGTCAGCAAATGGTAGAGTCCAGAGCCTATATTCTCGACGCTTATCGCAGTTCTTCGTCAACCAACCCAATGAAGACACTAGCCTACTAAAAAAACATGAACCACGGCTTGTGATCTTGAACTGGAACATTACTTGAGTTAAAGATATATCTCTGGATCGGGATGTAATTTGAATGAGTGAAATTGTAATGAAAGTATTGTTTTGTACTTAATAGCTGTTTATTTCTGGTTTCTTATATACTAAAACAATTTTTACTTTTATTTGGTAAAGGTTCAACCATCCCTCACACTGTACACCACAGAGAATGCTCGTTACCACAGAGTACCAAGTTACAACTCTGCTACCACAGATTACAACTACCAGAATATTAATAAAACCTGTTACATGACATGACATGAATGCGTTCTTCAGTAAATATGTAATAAGTTCTCAAGATTTTCCAATGAAGTTACGAGTAACAAAGTTCCTGTTGAAGCTACTTCTTGTATGTATAATTTTCGAACGGCATTAGTGTACATTCGTACGTGCCTTTCGGATATATGCCACACCTATTCATGTCGTTTGTAATCTTTGTACCTGAGAGCGATATGAACCGAACCAAGGGTATATTTATAAATAATATTGTAAGTTTTACGCATCCGCAATGGAGTTCTACAACTTAAATACATTTTTATACGATTAAGTAACAGTTTTTGCAACAGTGCTTGTTTATCTTGAATCACTTTTAATAAAGTAAACGTTATGTTCCGCCGCCCACGTTGGACGGGTGAACAGCTAGCCATGAATGGTGGCTTACTCTGCCACCACAACATTGTTAATGTATTAAACTCTTTATTTAATGCGACATCGCTTGCTAACTGTAACGCATATTCATACTAGCTGAACCCCGCAGTGCTATCCACGGTACGACAATAATCGAGGGCTACGCCGCGATGCGAATCTAGTATCTTTATAAATTGGCGCCTATGTGTTGTTCTGATGTGTAATCTATATTATTGTAAAGATTCATAAAAATCCATTCTGTAGTTTTTGCGTAAAAGAGTAACAAACATACTCACTCACATACTCACAAACAATATCATTTAAATTGCGAGTACTGTTAAAAGTGGAATCAGGGATACGGGACAGCTTGAAAATGCCAAGTCAAACAATTTTAAAGACTAAAATCAATTAATTACAGAGTAAAACAAATTTGTTTTATTTGGTTCTTATTAGACAATGTAATGTAAATTATTAGGTATTAAACAATTATCACACAACTGATCCACGTCATTAGGCACGTCAAGTGCTTTATAGGAAATTGTAATAGATTAGCAAAAAAGTGTACCCTAAACACCTATTCTACACGAAGCCGTTTTCCATTCATGTTCGTTACATTAATGGGCTTCATTAAGGGCTGCTAAGCTAATTGACCGGTACAGGCACGATGAAATGGACACGCAAGCACAATAGGTACATTTGTATGTCATAGTCGGGTTGTTGCCGTAGAATATGTGATTTGTAATGCTTACGAATATTATGAAATTTGATTGCGCATAGCTTGTGGTCCATAGTTATTGTATAAATTGACCTATTCTGCAGATGTTATTATGACATAAACATACATGTACGCAACGCAATATTTCCTTGATTACATTTGGATTTCTTATAAAATAACTTACGTTTTCCGTTTAAATATTGATTATTGACATGCATATCCAATCAAATAAAATGAAAAAGGTGATTTAGAAACAAATTGTTTCTTATCTACTTTAAATAAAGCTTGACTGGCAATTTACGTATTTATTACACTTATTTTTCCACGTGTAAGCATATTGAAATGAAATGAATAAATTCTACATTCTGTATTGTTTTAAACGTTTCTGACGGTGACACCTTCCTGTCTAGGCATATATTATAGCATATATAAGCTAGTTCTATTCAGTATTGCATTATTGAGGTAAGTAATTATTATAGACTATCTGACCCACGCAACCTCGTTTGCGTCTTATATTGCCCGTAGCGTGAAAATTTCCCCCGTTTTTGAAACATTCTTCATTGGTGCTCCGCTCCTATTAGTAGTAGCGTGATGATATATATCCTTCCTCGATAAATGGACTATCCAACACTGAAATAATTTTCCAAATCGGACCAGCGGTTCCTGAGATTAGCCCATTCAAACAAACAAACAAACTAACTTTTCAGCTTTATTATTAGTATAGATGAAGGAGGTGGAAAGTGCGGGGGAAACGGTGCTATCTGGTGAACGGAAAAGGCGACGTATCCTACTGAAGATAAGCAAAAGCCTCATTTGCCGGCTATGCACAATGAGTGTTTTGTTTTTGTAAAACTGTCTAAAATGGTTATATTGACGTCACGTCGGTGACGTGTTTTTATGGTTGGTAGTTTTAAAGTAGGTTTATAACAAACATGAACCTTGCAAATAAAACCTCCTTTGCGAAGAGAGGCATATGTCCAACGGTGGACTGATAAAACCTGTTGATGCGATGACTAACATTAAAACAAGCTAAAAAGTTGATTCATTTCTTACGTAGAATATTCATATTACTTACTAGCTCTTGTCCGCGGCTGCGCCGTCGTAAATGTCGGCTATGTCGGTGATTTTATAAACTCATAAAACTTTTTTATTTATGAACCGATTGAAATGAACTGTAAAGTGGAACAAACCACAACGCATTGGTAAAAATTGCATTCAAATCGGTCACGCCGTTTCTGAAATAAGCGCGCACAAACGTACAGACAAACAGACTTAATAGACAATCAAACCAAATCCAAAAAATCATTGTTTCTGATTCTATTGCGTTCATAAAGCCCAGTTAGTTTTTTCTTAAATATCTTCCCCTACAGACAGCGACGAGTCATGATTTTATTATATGTATTTATAAAATAAGTAACAGTAGGTAAAATAGTTTTATATACGTAATTATCATTACGAACGGTTCTTTACGTCATAATCTGTGGCTATTGTGACGAACCATAAATGTAACACATACATTCAGTGATATTTAAATATCGCAATAATCAAATTAAATACGGCTTTTATGAAGTATTGGTACATTAATTTATTATGTTATAGTCACATTTATCGTCGAAAATCTAATCAAATCAACTTAATTAAAGAAGAAGAAGAATTTTGTGAGTTGATGAGAACGACATATTATTCGATTGTGCAAGTAACGGGTACCAGCTAGTAGAACTTAAAATGATTTTAATCCAAGCATGCCTAGCAATCTAGCATGCATAAAACTAGGTATGTTCGATGTTAATGTCCCTTTTTCGCATAGCTTGCGTATGTGATTGCGTGTGCGCATACCATACTGCACATTGTAAATTATGTATGCGGCGTAGTTCGTGCTCCATTTACGTTATCAGTGGCGGTAAATTTAAATTATGCTTGTTATTAACTTTATTGGTAAGAATGCTATTAGAATTAAGCAATATAAACTACATTCGCTCAACCTTTTTGCTCTTTTATTACCTTACTGCTATATTATTTTTATGGCACTTAATATTACTTCCTTCGAGGATTTTTGAAATGTATGTTTACTAATTTATTATAATTAGTATATGAACCCGGGTCCTTTAAGCGGAGCGTGAAGAAGCATCTCACTAGGCCGCCATAGTGTGGGTCGCCATGCTACAATGTCCCTATTAGCATTGAGGATGGTGACCACCACTCCTGGATTCTGCTCGGGCTTTCCATCAGGCAGAGCAGAGTCATTTTGGCAGCTAAGACATAAAAAAAAAAAAAAATATATATATATATATGGAATTTTTTCAATCCTCTAACTAGCTTTTTTAAAGTTTGATCATTCTTGTTTTAAAAGAGACAATTCAGAGTATTTATGAAAATATTAGTAGTATATTACACCGTCTACTTAGTAGACTTCTTTTAAATAAATCTATATAGTAAAAATAAAGCTGAAGAGTTTGTTTGTTTGAACGCGCCAATCTCAGGAACCGCTGGTCCGATTTGAAAAATTCTTTCGTTGTTGGATAGTCCATTTATCGAGGAAGGCTATAGGCTTTATATCATCACGCTACTACTAATAGGAGCGGAGCACCAATGAAGAATGTTTAAAAAACGGGGGAAAATTTTCACACTACGGGCAATATAAGACGTAAACGAGGTTGCGTGGGTCAGCTAGTCAAATATAAACAGGTTTAAATCAAATATATGTTAGTAAGTATTTGTAGATATAACTGTCAACAACATGATACAACTATCCCTCGACGATATGGGTATGTGTCATTGATTGTTTCAAATGTGGAATGATTCTGTATAAACGACCGTTACGTGTGTCCACACGGATAATGCGCCTGTATGTGTGCACAGTACAATGTATGTGTGAACATTGGTTGATTGTTATTCGGTTCAGCTGTGAAGCGAGACATGAAGCCGGGCGATGTTAACCGGCGACGATCGAATCGTGGTTTCTAGTGCACGAACTTAAGAATGATTCGGAGGTCGATGTACGACCCCTACCAACTAGCCGATTGCTTTGAGAATATTCTGTCTCTATCTTAATTCAATATTTTTATTAACTGACTTTAAAAGGGACAGATTCTCCGTAGATTCTTCTTACAAAATAACTCTGTCGTTTGTCATTTTTATTTTTATTTTCGCTAAAGATCTTCTAGATTTGAGTGACCAGTACAACTTGAACTTTGTCATTATAGTTAATTACCTATCCTCTGTTCTTTCTGTTTAGCTTTCTGCACTTCTACATATATGTACGAAATGGATACGAACATTAAATAGTTCAAAACATTTAGGAATAATGAGAACTTTCATGCGCATTAGCCAACTGCCTCGGTGGCGTAGTGGTAGCGTATGCGACTGCTAAGCAAGAGGTCTTGGGTTCGATTCCCGGGTCGGACCAAATGTTTGTATGACCTGCAAATATTTGTTTCGGAGTTTGGGTGTTTTCTATGTATAATATGTATGTATTTACAAAAAAAAAGTATATAAGTATTTATATCAGTTGTCTAGTACCCATAACACAAGCTCTGCTTAGCTTGGGACTAGATGGCGTTGTGTGTTAGATGTCCGGAATGTCCGGAATAATGGCCAATGAAAGAAATGCCTTCTGTTATTCGCTTTAGTACATACATACATACATAAAATTTAATAACATAACATAGATATCTATTTAACAGCTAGATAATAAAAACTTTTCAGTGTGACTTTGTTTATAGCTTGAAATGTGTGTTGATACTTGAAAAGTCAGACTTTATCTATAGTATTAACTGTACATGCATCGCTTGGTCCATTGATAGCTGGAAATCAGAACGTAATTAACTCATTCAATGTGTTTATCACTGCGTTATCAATTCTATTAATATAATGATCTTTAGAGCCATAAAATGAAAATATAAACAGTTTCATTTCATTCAACATTTATTTGTACTAACCGTACGGCATTATTTTTTTACCCGACTACGTTGAAGCCAAAAGGAAGAATAATATTTTTGACAGTCTAGGTATGTTTGTATGTTCCACCGTAGCGCCTTAACTACTGAACCCATTTTAATAAATGTGTCGATAATTTCGTAATTATGACCTGAATGACATAGGTTATTTAAATTTTCTCAAAGATTTTTACGTAGTCAGGTTATAGTGTTTTCAAACTTTTTCTTATTTATGAAATATTGTTCGTTCTATTAACAACGGTTTTTACAGAATAGACCAATGACAGGCACACATGTAAATAGGCATATTCACATGTGGAACAATTAAAGCTTTCTATAATATACAAATTTCGAATAATGGCCGGAAAAGCCCTAAAAACAGCCCTTTTCTTTTTCCCATACAAACTTCTCAAGGTTTTCTAACTAAAACGTAAAGTCAATTTGAGCTTTATTGCTATTGTATAAAGTTCATATACGAGTATTACAAGCACTCACTGTTGTCTAAGCAATGTGTTCCTAACGTCAATGAGTCAATTTGCACTTTATTACCGCTAAACAAAGTTCAAATTCAATCATATCTATCAAAACAGTGTGCGTATGTGCGTTGGAGTAGATAATCGTTGGATAGTCCATTTATCGATAAAGGCTATAGGCTGTATATCATCACGCTAATACTAATAGGAGCTGAGCACCAACGAAAAATGTTTCAAAAACGGGCGAAAATTTTCACGCTACGGGCAATAGAAACGCAAACGATTTTGCGTGGGTCAGCTAGTAATTAATAAAATCACACATTCAAAAACCGAACTCACTACGCAAACCAACTCACCAAAGCTGAACACACCTCGCTAACTAATATCTAGTTTGCGAATTGATCACTTAAACTGCTGTACCATCAGTACATTGAAGCATTCAAAAAATGCTGGAAAAGAGAAAATATGCAAAGTTGTTGACATTTGGCACTTTACTGCGACGAATTATATTGTTGCGTTGGCTCGCCCACACGGGACCACTCACTCGCACAAAAATTAAATAGCAGTTAGGTTAAGCCATTTCATCTAGGTTCTGTATGCGTCTATTTGTTAACCTAATAATACAGTTATTATCACAACAATTTATCAACGTTTGTAGATCCCTATATTTTGTAATAATACTGAACTCAGACCTTAACGGCGAAGTAGGTAACTATATTCAGTTTGTGGTTTATTTATTATTATTGGTATAGTTATTTATTTATAAGGATTTGGTTGTTCTCTTTTATTGTATGAATTAAGAAAGAGACAAAAGATCGGTTAAGGTATGTGTCACGAGACCCCCTTGAGTTAGGGCTTCTAAATTTCAAACACATGAGTCACGAGTCGCCTACCTTCGGTGTTCAACGGTTGTTCAAACAACTTTCTGTTCCTACGTCAATATGTTGATTTAAATGACTAAATATTTTAAATAGTCTACCAGGAAATAATGTTGCTGACGAAATGAAGGAAAATCTTTTACAAAACTAAACTCCCCGTACAAGTTGTAATTAAAAAAATTGTGTTGGAAAAAATTTGTTTATTTGTCTCTTGAAAGAATAAGAACCAAAAAATCTTAGAAAACTGTATGTTTAGAAAGAGGTTAATGATAAGATTCTGTACTGAAGAAAATGATGATGGTGTTAGAATTGCCTAAACTAGTGTTGGCATAGACACATTTATAAACTTCTTTAATTTTGTTTTATACGGATGAAATTTTTTTTTGAGCGTGTTGCTCAAATACAATAATACATCATAGACGTATTCGAAATTGGGTTATAGGTACTATTGGAGTCAAAATCAGAAACTTAAATACTACTCATTACTACTCAATACTTAGTAGGTACTATACAATAGTAATACATTAAGAAATTAAAGTAATATGAGTAACACGAAATCGGCTTCAGCTGTGGGAAACATCTTGCATCACAGTATCTACCGTGGGAGAGCTATGCTTCGGCATGAATGGGTCGGCTCGACCGGAGTGATACCACGGCCTCACAGAAAACCGGTGTGAAATAGCGTTTGCGCTGTGTTTCACCGAGTGAGTGAGGATACCGGAGGCCCATACCCCAACCCCTCCCCCATCCCCTTTCCCATCCCCCAAAGGTCGGCAACGCACTTATGACGCCTTTGGTGTTGCGGGTGTCCATGGGCGGCGGTAATCGTTTACCATCAGGTGATACGTCTGCTCGTTTGCCCACTATTCACGCGGTACAACACTTTGTGTGATCCACGAATTGTTGTCCCGAGTCTGGATGTTCTGTGTCCGTTTCATGTATGCTTGTAAAGTCCCCCACGACACAGGATGTTTATTCCTAATGTGGGAGTTGTCTTTTAAAAGAAACTTAAAAGAAAAGAAACTGATTTTTCATACTTTATTTATTTTACTACGAGTACTACTACACTAATTAGACTGCTATACTTTAATTTATCCTTCCTCTACACGGATAGGTACAATTTTAAGAATTTATGGAACTGTTAGTAATTGCAATAAGTTACTTACATAATAGAACATTGAAAATTTGCCGTCAGTAGTAATTTTATTTATAGCTTTTGTCCCACATGTGTGTTTTTCTGTTATGGCGGTAAAGAGGAGTCTATTTATTTGAAGGGAAAAAGAGACTTGTAATTGCTCTAATGTTTTCCCTTTTCTTATAAAGTTACCAGTATTTTTTGCAATTTGTTTTATGACATTTCAATTATCAAATTTTCTAACAATTTTTAAAGTTTTCTTTAAGATATTTATGTTCCTGACTGTTTTTTTAATTTTTTTTATTATTGCTTAAATTACGTAAAAGAATTTTTTTGCTAACTTATACTATAATGGTAGACTTTAAATGGGTCACACATTTTTATGTCATTATTAAGATCTTTGTATATTTACATTTCTGCTAATAAAGGAATTGAATTGAATGTCCTTCCTCAAGAATCAAAGTATTTATGTGCCAAATTTCATTAAAATCGGTGGAGCGGTTTAGCCGTGAAATACGCTATAGACAGACAGAGTTACTTTCGAATTTATAATATTAGTATAGATTTGAATGCACCGGGGATTATTGTATTACCCCGTCAGTAGATACGATGAGTATACCCGGCACTCCGGGTATACTGTCTAGCATTGGCCTCGATCCAGGAATAGGCCTCTACAGTTCAAGTGTACGCCATTTCCGGTATATATAATTTTACGCCCGACTGTTTTGTCGGCGCTACTATTGTAATATACAGTTATGAAACATTTAAGTCCACTTTAAGCTGTAACAAGGCGCTTCTTCATATTAATTTTGAGTTAAGATTTTAATGCTTCATTTTACAGGCTACGTATCGCAATTTAGCATTCAATACTTTATAAAAAGGATAATTGCCAATGTAAAAGAACTTACAATAAGACTGCAATGTGTATCTTAATAAATATAGCTATTTCACCGACTACCATTCAAGAGCATGTTGTAGATTTAATTTTATTCGATGTAAACAGTCTTCGAATAAATTGGACTAACACTCATTATTCCTTCATTAGCCTACTAGCCTCAGAAACTAATTCCATAGTTTCGTTGTCAACACGTTAAGTACCTACCTATTCAAATGCTTGGCAAAATAATTTTTCCCATACAAATAAAGTTTTAGAAAATTCATGAAGTTCGTGGAACGCCCATGTACGCACGTGGTGGTAGGTCTTCTCGACCGGCATATTAACAGAACTTTGGCAATTTAATAATTGCTTTCAGGAGCGAGGTTACCGATGATCTAACTTCCCTAACAATTAAAAAAAAGAAAATCTTTCTCTTTTATAGTCGTTAACTGTAGTCGTTAAAAAAACTTTCTTTCGAAGCCTAGGCCTATGTAGTGCAATGATTTAAATAAAGGTTGTTAATTTTTTGGAAAGTATAACCACGCCACAGTGACACTAGATAGAAAGAAAGCAAGTGTGGGAATGCTGACAATGCAACAATGCAGCATGGTGACTATTGAGATGCATCTATATTATTAAGCCTCCGATCTCATACTCACCAAATAACACGACAGCACGAATACCTACTGTCTTTTTAGGTTGGTCTTCTGTGCAAGGGTATTACCGCCCCGGTCGAACCTACTACCTTACCTACATACTTACCGTCTCTTCGTTGTTTCAATACCGGTAAGCTGAGAATTTGTATAACTGTCTAATAATTCGCTCCTGGACATGAGCCCCTCCTGAAAAGAAATGAGGTTTAAGAGGAGCATTTATATAAAACCACTTTAATCTTGATTTAAAGTTTATTCAATGTAACAAAGAAAAGGAAATGGGAACTCAAACGTCTATCGGAAACAGTATTCATTATCTAATCAGCGAGTCAATACCTATTTCATATTTGAAAACAAAAGATAATTCTACTCTTATTTGAGCTTTCAGTTTTCAGTCGCCTGTAGGTGTATCGAATCGACGTGATTGGCTATAACATAATTTTTATGAAAGGTTGACGGCGAATTGCGTCAATGCGTGGGCGCCGCCGCCGCCCTGGCGCGCGGTGGGCGTTTACCCCAAAACCTACGTGACATCTGCCCTTATTGATCTTAGCAAACAAAGAACACCTATCATATTTAATAAAGCTATTCTTAGTGTAACTAACACTGTCAACTGTTGTAGGTACAATAAATATATTGAGGGCTAAGAATGGAAAATAAAACCAGACGAATGCGAGTCTCGCGTACCGAAGATCCTGTACAAACTTTGTGTGTAGATAATTCTTGGAATTAATTATTGAAGATTTTTCCTTGTTCTTTAGAGACAGACTTAACTTTACTATTCTAAAAATAGTCTATCATACATCGATAACCGCCAATCGATACTAAAAGAAAAAATCGAGAACGTTTTATTTTTGATAAATGTGATTATAATATACTACCTGACCTCCGCAGCCTCATCTGCCCTCTGTCTCGTATTGTCCATAGCGTGATGTTAAAACGTGAGCAAATTTGGTAACCATAAAACCGGTTATAGAGAGCTAATCTCAAAGGGTAGGCATATGCTGTCGCGGACTTTTTTCAGATCTTTTAAATGGAAACAATTCTTTCATACATTATTTTTGTGAAACTTTTACCGTTTATGCAGCGCATGAAATGAAAGCTAACAAGAGGAAAGTCGGGATTGTCCTGAATTTTGCGTCTTGTCCTGTGGTCAATAATTAGACGTCATTGTCCCAGATTCCGAAAATCTACAAGCTTTGTAACAACATAAACTAAAAATGAATGACACAGCTGGCCTGCTTGTGAGTGAGGGGAAAATACTTCCCGAATTGCCCACGGTATTGAATGTATACTTAGTTCGCATGTTTGAAAATTGTATGTGAGGCGCTTCCGAAATAACATATTTAAAGAAAGTAGTTGGTTTTATTTTTTTATTCTAACAAGCAATGCCTTTTGCGAAAGAGATTTAGCCAACTGAATAGTTTATGGACTAAAGAGCGAAACCATATGTCCATGAATTTAATAAAGTCCGAACTGCAGACTCCTGTCAATTTTGGCGTGTCTTGCTCAGTGATTTTATCAGTTCTGCAAAGCTCTGACTAAGAAAAACTAATAAAAATGGCGAAATTCAGTGATAAATAAGATATTTTCATTATGGTGGCGACCTAGCGACCCGACACTGTTATATTTTTTTTAGAATTGTACTTACCAGTTTAATAATACCTATTGTGAAATTAATAATTACTGAAACGAAACGATACATTTTTAAGAAGATATTCACAAATTTCATATTTTTTAAACCAGCAGACGTATCGCCTGATGGTAAGCGATTACCGCCGCCCATGAACACCCGTAACACCAGAGGCGTCACAAATGCGTTGCCGGCCTTTGGAGGATGGGGAGGGGGAGGGGGAAGGGGTTGGGGTATGGGCCTCCGGTATCCTCACTCACTTAGTGAAATACAGCGCAGGCGCTGTTTCACACAAAATGTTAATTCTCTATTGCAAGTTATCACTATGTCACAATTGTCTTCTTTTTTTAAGCGAACTCGATTCGCAAACTTATTGTTCAGGCACCATTTATTTCAGCTAAACAAAAAATATATGTTAAGGGTTTTAACTGTACACAGCTATTGTTTTGACTTTGATGTATGAATAAAATAATAGTTCTAAAAGCTTTGTGACGACTGGCCCCCATTGTGTGGGTGGTGTGACACGCAGGCACTCACTCTTGCGAAAAATTACCCGTACGGCGAAGCAAAAGCCTTTTTGTTCTAAGTATAATACCTACGCTTCAGTGACGATAAGTGACAGGTTGATGAGACAGTTCCCGTACCTTTGAAAATGAATAATGATAATTGTTAAAAAGAAACCAATTCAACTCCTTCGCTTGTGCAAAGATGACACTATTTTTTTGTTATATGTATACAAATTAATAAAACTTAAGTGATTGTTTGTATTTTTAAGTTTAAATACTTTTACTAAATAGTCTAAATACATATGAAATTATATATGGTACTCACATAAAAAAAAAAATCGACGGGTTGCACTCCGGGAGTGCCGGCAGAAGTGAAAACTTGAATATTAACGTTGTGCATTTTTGATATTTTGGAATTGTTAGAGAATAATTTTGTACGAATTGCTTTCATTATCAGTATAAAAGTACTATTATTTATGTGGTGGAATATAATATTCATTTATTGCGCTATCGTACACAAACATGACAATTTATATTACATACATACACGAAAATTCGCGCAAGCGCCCTGCGCCGCCTGTCCTCAGTCCATCCGTCTTACGAATTTTCGATCGACGATTTTGACGGGACTTCAGATATACGTAGTTGGCGAAATAAAGAGCGACTATGTACTATATTCTATGTTATTGGGAATGGTTTCCGCACTTAGTCCTTAGAGTGGACCATTGTACGTGGGCCATAGCGGCCGTCATTCTAACCAGCCCACTTCCTTCCAGAAGCAGATCAGACTTCCCAGTCCTCTCAGGGCATCCGTGAGAGTCCTTGGTGATACTGATAAAGAGCTACTTTTAGACTAGCTTCGCCCTGCGGTTGTTGTAGTAAAGCAACAACCACGGGTAACACCGCGGGGCACAGCTAATTACAAATATAAAAAATCTTGTATGTATGTATAAAAAAACAATTGCATGAATCAATTATAGTGACGTTTCTCACCATCTCGGTCTGGTCTCATTTGCTATGTAAATGAATTCTCAGAACGTCTCCGGCGTTCGTCTGAGACCATTCGCCTCGTCCTTTTGCTGTAGGTACATGATATTTGGGATTCCCGGCTGGGAATGTTTGATGGCCGCACGAATGGTACTGAAAACGACACCAATAAATAACTTGCTATCATTATCGTCGTATTGTACAATCCAATTGGGTATTTTGCAAACTGTCATTACATTATGACTTATATGCCCACATATCACTACAAAGTACTAGATTCTGAAGCATACGTTACTGTATCTACGATGACATACGGAATCATTTATTTCCTCTTAATGCGGACATTTTTATATGCTAACTTTTTGCTTTGACTTTTATGTTTGTTATCCCTTCAGGTCAGTATTTTTGGATAAAACAGAGATAGTTGATTCCCAATTACTACGGTCCTGGCATACCTCTTTAGTTTCGTCCACATTCAGCATTTTTTTTAAATTAATTGCACCATCAACTGCTACTGCCTCTCCGATACTTTTGATTCATCCTAGGGTTGCCTGGAAGAGATTGCTTTTGGCAATAAGGTCGCCCTTTGTACATTACAATAAATATTATTCATCTCTGTACTCTCTTATAAATTTGTTAAACGGTGTACAAATAAAGAGTTTTCTCTTCTATGCTATTCAACAATCCCTGCATGCATATGCATGCCCATCGATTTTTGATACTTTTCTCACGGCCGTTCTATAGAATACCAACAATTTGGTCTGTAAATTTCGTCGTGGCAACTTCTTCAAAAACTTTCACACACATTCACTCCATAAATTCCTTTCATGAGTCTTTTATCATCCATCCTCTCTAGTTGGCTAAACCATTGAAGGGTGACCGTTTAATTTTTACAAGCTTTTACTTAACTTGAAATGTATGTATGTAACTATGTTTGTTTGGGTGGAATCTTGCAACTCAAATTTGAAGCAAATATAATATATTCAACTGATTGTATTGAACTTTTGCAGACATGTGTATATACCGTGACAATGCAATATTATTGTGACATGGAGCTAATTTGATGCTGGAGCCTGAAGGTTGTGGCTAGGAACTCTGTAATAAAACGACGCAACACATCGAGTTTGGGTTCGAATGATTCGTCTTGACGAGTACTTTATGTTTTGTTTAGAATCCTGGGTTTGATGATGGTGTTTTAAGTCTGTAATAAAAGAACATAATCCCATCTAATTCGGGCTCAGTTGATTCGTCTTGTCGAGTACTTAATCTTAAAGAGTAACCATGGTTTGATGTTGAAGTTCAAAGGAGTTCATAGGATCTCTGTTGGTTTTAAAAGGCGTAAATGCCTCGAGTTTGGGCTCTTTTGATTTGTCTTCTTAAATACTTTTGTCTTAGATATCGTGCAACATTGGTATGTTGAATGAGAACAGTATGGGAAACCTAACCAGCGAGAACTAAAATAAAAAATAAATTGAACCAAAAAACTTCTTTAAGAACAAGATTTTATTGAAATGCTCTAAAAATAATAAAATAAAGTATTCCTTGAAAACTTTTATTACTTATATCAACCTATAATGTTAATGAATAAAATAATTACACAATTTATACAATATAAAAAATAAATAACTTAATTTGACTACTATCAATGTTTAAAATTTTCAAACTTAGTTAATACGGGTACAGAAATCCCGCGGCAAGTTTTTGTAATAAATAAATTGTGTAATGACATTATAAATTGATATGTACTAAAAGTTTTCAAGGAATACTTTATTCTATTCTTTTTAGAGCATTTCAATAAAAGCTTGTTCTTAAAGAAGTTTTTGTTTTAATTTATTAATCCTTCTCACTACATCTTTTTTAAATCCTGAACGTACTCTTGTCACGACATTCTTAAATCTGTCTGAATAATCTAAATTATAATTTTATTAATTTTATCATCATGAAAATATATACTTCAAAAAATAGCTACAATACCGATTCTGGATTACTACCAAGTTTCGTTTTTCATCATTACTTAATACAGTTGCGTATATATTTTACTTGTTTCATATTATATTAAATCCATTTAATATGTTTCATATGTTGTTGTTTCGTGAATCATGCGCTCGTATCCTACATACATTGAATATCAATGGGTTCGAGTTGTTCCGTTTTCTAACTTTAGAACTGCGTTCATCGGCACACTCCGATTTTAGCATGTCCATTGTTGCCTATATCTGGTGTGATGTTCCTAGAACTAAGGAAAAATAATTATTTGAACCTGTGCGCTTTTCATTAAATATTGGAAAGCGCACTTTTGACATACTATTATAATATTATTGTAGAAAATTTAAATCATTGTAGTGGTTACTGAAAGCGATACTCTCATTCTTTTATTTTGCACAAGGCTTAAAAATAGCTAGATGACACAAAATTCTGAAAGAAGATCATTTCAAAGTTTGAACTGAAATTGTGCAGTAAAAAGTACATTTGCAAGAGATACCTACACTAACTGACATTTTATTTTGTATTCTTTGTGTATAAACACTTAATTATTGAGAACCAACATTCTCCGCTGCATCTGTTAAGTCACCGCCTCGCCTGTGAATGACTTGATTATTTATTAACCGAATTCGTTGGTTCCTGGAAAGAAGTTTCACTATCGGATCGTGTTACACTCCAGCTCGATTTTTACGTATTCGCGTACATTAGTGTCCAATATTTAAAAGCTAGTTTATCGTATGTAGAGTTATAATTATACCGATAAAGATAATTCTGTTGTGGTTTTGAAATCTTGAATACGGAAAACCGCAAATTAAATAAGTTAAAAGCAATTGCTAGCACCAGGACATATACAATAATCATTTTAGATATGCTAAGAGGAAAAACCACATAGCGTGTTGTTTCTTCTCCAGAGCTAGTGTTTTTTTATCGAAGTTATAATTGCTGTTCGGTCGATACTCGATAGTCGACGTGAGTGCACGTGCGTCAGCGGCAAGATTACGCTTCGTTTCAATTACCCACGCATCGATAGGAAAATCATAAAATTGTATTCGCCAAATTGACTCTGAGCTAACGTGAAGTCGGAGGCACCTTGACGTCCATAATTTATATAAGTTTTACCTATTGACGACACTTTGTTCTTTATGCTTGAGAAACCGATTTTCTATTAAAACGTGGCATTTATAGTTTATATGCGTAAGTTGAACAGCAGAGTAAGTGCTAAACTTACTACTTAAGAGGTAATTATTACAAATTATGACGTGGCATTTTAGTACGAGGGCTGAGGGCATCGAGCGTACGTTCGGCCGTGACCCTGGCAGAGCTCTATCGAGGCGAGCCGCTCATCTGTAGGCAGGACTCTATTTACATAACAACGCACGAAGAATCCGGTGTTAATAGTGAACGCCACGCCATCACCTCCGTGCATTTATTCAATTGAAGCAGATCGAGAGCAATAGATGAACGTCTTGAGAATTCAGAGGGACGGGCAAATTGTTATCTGCGTCATTATTTGTTATGTTCTGAATGATGAATTGGTGTCTGACGCGTGGTCTGACAAACGAGGGAAAGTATAAAGGATTACATTTTTGATAACAAACTGTTCATATTTTCGGAGAGTGTTTGTATTATATTGCCGCATATCATCGATATAAATTGTCATCGGTGGTGGTTAGTAGTTAACAACGATAGTTTGTCTAGATTTAAAAGCTGGAAAATCCAATGTGTTCGTATACTGCTTGTCGATAAGTAAGCATGACTCAGATCCTCAGATGTTTGACTGTTTCTATCCGCATAGGCATTCGTTTCTTGGAACATTATCTTAATATTCAAATGTGTAAGATTGTATTAACTGAAAGACATTGTTTGTTTGCAAATGTTGAAAATATTAACATATGGCTTCCTCTTGGGGTTGTCAAGGCTACCTACATTAATAGAAACGGTCAATAAATGTAGTCACGTAATTATTACAATTGTTGCCTTCAATAAATATTTAGAAGACCTTTATAAGTGCCGAGTGATAGTAGGTAATAATTGTGTAGACACTGAGAGGATTTCAAAACTTTGGTTAAAGAAAGTCAAAGATGAGAATTACTGATAAAGTATATCATACGAGTAACAGTTCAATCGATAAAAAAACTGTTATTAAGTAAATATGTATTGAAAATGCAAATTAGAATTTACGTACATAAAGAGGACCTTTTCTGATACCTCTGTCTACATTGTGTATTATGTACATATCTTTGCCACGTTAGCAAGACTAGTTTCGTCGTCTAAAGCCTTCTCAAAGCCTCACGCATACTTGCGACTCAACGACATTATTCGCGATGTGTCATATACGTAGTTTAAAGTCGCCGCGCGAGTTTGTCGGCGATCCAACCGGTTTGATATTTTAATAAAGCCTGTTTGGGTTCGCAAGTTTAGAAACACTGAGAGCTATGCTATCAGCTGGTTCAAACTCTACATCAGATGTACGAGTATTTCATGCAAACTTTAAAAGCGATTCATAATCAATCCAAACCACTTTTTCAGTTTCAGGCTGGAAATTGTGGGACCTGGTTATATATCACAGGTCTTGCCATAACATTAGATACTGATATTAATTGTTATTTGAATTCCTTACGAAAGTTATGCTTCATTCTAGAGTAGACACAAGCATTCTGCAAACATATCTACGACAGTAGAAATAGTGGATCATATGACATAGATAAATTGTATCACCCACCAAGGTGTAGTGTTACGAGGGAATTTCCCTGAATGTAAAGTTCAGCAAAATTCAAGGCTCTGGTTGTTTATAGCAAATAATGCTTACTGGGTAAAATAATAATAGCTGTTGCTACTCGTCTCTACTAGATTAATAAAACTGCCCCAGTGGCGCAGTGGTAGCGAATGCGGCTGCTAAACTGAGGTCTCGGGTTCGGTTCCCGGTGATCATTTGTTTTCTATGTGCAATATGTATGTATTTACAAAAAAATAGTATTCTATAAGTCAATCTAGCTTTTTACATATGGAGGGTAGAGATAAGGAGTATCATGTGTGTACATGAAAAGTGTCCGTTGAAATGCATTAAATTAGGGTGGCGCCACATTAGCATCAGAGTAAACTTCTTAAAGACACTTTTTTCAATTTTCTTCCATATAAGATAACACTCCTTGTCTCTACCCTCCATATTTTTACAGTACACGCTCTGCTTAGTTTGAGGGTAGATGGCAGTGTGTGTGTCAGATGTCCGACATATTTACATTACCTCTGTGGTAACGGGTATCTTTAAAAAACAGGTGCACGCAGGAGCAGATTTTAAAAAGTATGTTCCTTAATCAAATATTCAAAAGGGATACATATTTTATAATAAAAACATTAGACAAGCGTTGGACCCGCCGCGTACCGAGTTTGCGTTTTAGCTTTACCTGGCTTGATACGAATATCCTCCAAATATCGTTATTTAGTTAACTAGTTATTTAATCAAAGAGGAAACATGAAGTGGTTTCTATGAGAATATGGGCATAACAATCGTAAGTTTCGGCTAACTTCAAAACGAGTTTTTTGCGATGACGTCAACGACGTGGAAATATTACTGAAACAAAACATCTAAATATAAAATTTAACTAATTATTGTTTTAAAAATTGAATCGAATTGTTAGTTTGAACCTTCTCGTGTAACATACACATGTACGAGTAAATATTTATGTAGGTACCTATTTATTTCGTCGTCCTTAACAAAAGACGTACGTCTTATCGGCCTAATCTGTTCAACCTTTGCAATATCCAAGAACAAACTTTCGGCATCGTAAGACGATATCAAATAATAGTCATGAACTTTATTTGACATTTCCTGTTAGTGACCTCATTGAATAACGCTTACTAACTGCTAACTATTGTTACGTAAACCCGTCACTCTAAATGTCTTAGGTATGAATGAAATGGCAATTTTCCTGCACAAGTAGGACAATAAAGTTACTAAGCATATAATTCTTAGCGGAAATGCATATTTTTCTGTCAAATTGTTATCAAACGGATATAAATATTGGTTGAATTATACTTCTCCTACTCACAAGTGATAAGGAATAAAACATTTACTATCATCTAAACTGTTCATAAACATGAGGAATTATCGTATATTAATATTACGTGTATATATATATTTTTTTATGGCATTGGGCGCAAATAAGCAAATGTTTCGCTTGATGGTAAGCGATTACCGCCGCCTATGGAGGGTGTCCAACACCAGAGGTGTCACAAGTGCGTTGCCGACCTTTGGGGGATGGGGAGGAAATGAGGAGGGGTTCAGGTATGGGCCTCCGGTATCTTCACTCACTCGGTAAAACACAGCGCAAGCGCTGTTTCACAACGGTTTGCTGTGAGGCCGCGGTATCATTCCGGTCGAGCCGGCCCATTCATGCCGAAGCGAGGCTCTCCCACGAATACGGCGGAAACAATATATATATGACTACGGCGAACCAAAAAGGAAGGGTACTCCGTCGTCTCTTACTGTGAGCAAGTTATGCTTGCGAAGGAGAACAGAAAAGGAGCATCGCGACTCCTAAACAGGTCGGGGGAGAGCATTTGCAAATCGTATGTGGCCCGGGATTCCAAGGATTTCCTTTCGAGGGTGCACCTGGTTTCCCGGCTTCTAGTACCCGAGACAGCGGCGGCGTGCGGTTTTTTACTCGGTTCGAGTCCGACATAGCTACCAGTCGGTGGTATCCGAGGGGGATTTCTGCACAAACAAAGGGCAGTTTTGGCAGTCTCTGTTTGTATATTCTAATAAAATTGTTAATATAATCTTAATCGGATTACCATACATACGTACTCTTCCATACTTTAATTAGTCATAATTAGTCACTTAACGTAATCTATATATAGGTGGACGAGACAAACTGACCACTATGAAATACCTACTTAATTCACTCTGAAATACGCCAATAATTTTAATGAAAATACTTTCATGCCCCTTGCTTCAGAATTTAATTGGTTTTCCTTGAATGTCAGATAGGATTAAAGTGAATGGAATGATTTCTTTTGCATACTTTAATTCTTTTTAATTACAGCAACTGTCTGCGTTCATGCTTATACTAATTAACTTAATTTTGTTAAGTTAAGGCGATCTGTGTTTACATTGTTGGAGCGTAAATAATTAGTAGGTATTTATTATTTTATTACATTTTGAACTTTTTTTTTCTGGGACCAGTATGTATGCACACATTGCTTTTACTCCTAGATGTGTAAGTGATTGCAACCTTATATGCTATGGACCAATTTTTATTATTTTATTAGACAAAAAATTTATTTTCCTAGCTTTAATATCTCTTTAGACCGCTTTCTAGCCTTTGTGTTTTGGTTGCCTTAACTTGCACATAGAAGTACTGTTGTCAAAAACAAACAAGCTTGTATGAATTATTTGAAAAGATGGTGCACATGAGTTTCTCACCAGCTCTTCTCATGAATGCAATACCCATCGGAGCTGGTACTTGGATTGATTTCAATTTAAACCTTTGAGTTGAATCGAAATCAATCTAAGCTCCGGTAATTCAAATCATTTCAGTGCATTTAGTATTAGTACCTTTTATCACTGAATTGATTACTTGAGTTTTGTTTTATATCATGACTAGCGACCCGCCCCGGCTTCGCACGGGTGCAATGCTGATACTAAATTAAATACACTACAGAAAAACTATGAACGTTGTATATAAAAACATAGCGGCCCGCTCCGCTCTAGGCATAAAATAGAAACCTCTAAAATTAGCAATGTTGCCTTAGTATATGATGCATGTATTATACATATAAACCTTCCTATTGAATCACTCTATCTATTGGAAAAAACCGCATCAAAATCCGTTGCGTAGTTTTAAAGATTTAAGCGCACATAGGGATATAGGGACAGAAAAGGCGACTTTGTTTTATACTATGTAGTGATGTTTGTATTTTTGACGTGTTCAAGTGCCTTTTGGGGCCTATGGAAATAAATGATTTGAGTTTGAGTTTTTTAATTTGAGTTTGAGTAATTATAATACTTGTCTGTGCCTGATTTAATTTTACCATACAAACCTATCTTTATCTTTTAATTAATTAACAGAACGCAGCTTGTCTGGTAGTAAACTATTACTAAAAGTAGAAATTACATGTTGCAAAGTTTAACTCTTATGCTACAATGATTTATCTTTTTTAAATACAGAATTATAATGATATAAAATGTACTTTAATTATATCATTTAGAATTTAGAATTAGAATTTAGAATTTAGAATTAACGTGACGACTTTAGATATGTATGTATAACTTGGAATTATCTGGTCACAATGCAGGATACTGAGAGTTGGGTACGTTATTCTAGGCAACACACTCATCTGAATTTAACCAAAGCTTTATTTTATTATAGGTTCTAATCACGCGTGTGTGTGTGTATGTGATATGCATTATTATGACTGATATAATCAGGGACGAAGTGGGAGTGATTATTTGTTTTTTTTTGTCACTAAGACTGCTTCGGAGACATATAGTTAGGCTCAATAGTAATTGATGTCCTATTATCAAGATTCTTTTCATAGCTTACCCAATGACCTTGATACCTTCGATCAATATACATACGTTTATGAACAATACTGATTGATCGGGATGTAGGTAGACAAATATTTGCATATACCTAGGTTGTTCTGAAAATTGATAGCTACAGAATAAATACAATATCTGCTTTCATGTAACTATTTTGGATTGACGGCTAATTTCAACTCAAACCTCCTTTGTGAAAATCACTGGCCACCTATGTGTAGTATTTTTAATACGTTTAAAGAATATCTGTCACTCTTCTTTTGTTTGTAATAATGGTCGTCTCGCTGGAAGCTTTTCGTACTTTGATTTTCTATTATTATAAACGAGGGTTAAACTTCAAAGAATCTCAAGAATATTTATAAGCTGCTTTTGGGGAGTCTGTTCCTGCATTAGCAACGATTACTTATTGGTTTCGTAAATTTAAATGTCGTCAAGAGAACTTAAACGAACTTAAACGATGATCCCAGACCCGGCCGACCACCAACTGCAGTAACTCATGAAAACGTCATCAGGGTAGAGTGGCTATTGCGAGAGAATAGACATATTACACATAGACAGATACAGGCTTAACTAAACATTGGGTCACAGGCAGTTTCCCCCATCCTGCATTAACACCTTAAAGTTAGGAAGCTTGCTTCGCGAGATACCTCATTCTCTCACCTTACAAAACTTGCGAATTACAGATAGTACAGTCGTAATATAATTTTATAATTTATATTCCAGACAAAAAAGTTACAACATCTATATAAAACATCTTTATTGAATGAATCACACATTCCTGTGGTTTTATTACAGTAATCAATCATTGTCGTGCAGAGTACTGCGTGAAAAACCAAACGCTGATTAACTAGTCCGAGATAGTAATAGTGTGCATAGATAACTCAAGTTATTGATAATATTGCATTTAGTACGAACATAATGGTCGAGAAGAGGTACAGTATGATCGAAAGGTACGATAACGTAAACCTATTCTTTGCTGTAAATGTGTGAATTTAAAATTAAATACATGAATGTACAAATTAATAAAATTGGAATGTTTATTTGTAATATTAAAATAACCGCTTTTTACAAAATGCACGTTGTATGTATACCGGGTAGGAATATCAAAAAAAAAAAAATTTTGTTAGTCTGTTCCGGCTAAGCTCTAGAACGGCTGCACCGATTTTTATGGGACTTTCACTGGTAGATAGCTGATGATATAAAGAGTAATTATTTTTAGACTAGCTTCGCCCCGTAGCGTTGCCCGCGGTTACAACAACAAACGCAGGTAACACCGCGGGACTAAGCTAATTTAAAATAAAAACAAAGGAGTAGAGCACTGCTGATTTCAATATGAAGGCCAGGGCCAGTTCGATCGAGGCGGTACTACCCTTTCTCATATGACAGACCTAAAATGACAGTACACGTGCTGTCGTGTTTCGAGGAATGTGTGCGAGATCGGAGACCCAATGATGCAGATACATCTCAATAGGCGTCATAGAGTCGGTTACCATGCGACATTGTCTGCATTCGCTATGATTGATCACCATCCACTACTGTGGTATTCTTTTCATGCTTTCCATCAGGCACAGTAGAGATAATTTGGTCGACTTATACCGATGCGAAAACAATACAAAATATAATGAACATCGTTCTTCAATTTCCTAACTTAAAAAGTAATGTGTTTACTTCAAACTTTAATGGAAACATTACAAAACGGAAAAATAGTTTCTCAAATTATACTAAATAGTCAGAACGTGAATAATAAAACAAATATATCCGAATTGAGAACCTCCTCTTTAATTAACAGTATTTAAAAGCTATATCGTACAATGAACGTCTTTTTACCACAAACATTTTATGCATCAGACCTTTGTTAAATTAACTAATGAATTTTAACATTTGCAGCTTCATCTTTAATCCCAATTGCTACCAAATAAAATTGTCTTCCTTCCTTTTGTTTTCTTTAAATATACTTGTACAACACAATTTTAAAACACTGGTTCTACCAGGAATAGCGAATCATTCCCCGTATAGGCCGTCACCTTGTTAACCCAGGGTAATGACACTTATTGAACGTCTTATCGTAATGGATTTGCAATGTGGGTAAATAGGATATATATATATACACTTGTTGGAATATACGTCAACTGTTTAAAGTGCACAATGTGTAAGCCTGAAACCACAATACGCCCTTCCGCGCACATGAATGACTACATCTATTGTTGTGAGTGACTCACGGTGTATTTTATTGCTAACTCATTCATGGTCGCACAAAAAATAACAATTAGCTAAACATGACAAAAAGTATCAAATAACATTAAATTATTGTGTGTGGGACATCATATAAAGTTTATGTTTGTTGATATTTCCCTCAATTATAAATATTCGTTGGCGTTGGTATCAATTGCTAGATAATTATTATTATATTCCAAAAGAAGCTTGCGTTTGTCTGTTCATTACTTTTGTGACTAACGAATCGTAGTGTTTAGAAATATATCTAGGACCCTTTGAAGCTATATACTTATAAATAAATATTCCGGACATCTAACACACAACGCCATCTAGTCCCAAGCTAAGCAGAGCTTACTTGTGTTATGGGTACTAGACAACTAATACAAATACATATATACTGTTTTGGTTTTGTAAATACATACATATTATACATAGAAAACACCCAAACTCCGAAACAAATATTTGTAGATCACACAAACATTTGGTCCGACTCAGGATTTGAACCCGAGACCTCAAGCACAGCAGTCGCATTCACTACCACTGTGCCACTGAGGCAGTTTCAGTTATTTATAGATTTTAAACGAATAGGTAACATGTTCAATGATCACGCACACTTCTAATAAAACTTACATTAATATTAATAATAATTATTGTATTATTCTTTGCAAAAACAAAAATTTGCGTAAAAGTGAGACGAACGAGAATCACGGTTTCAAGGAGCGGTGCACAAGCCACAATCACTGACACAGATTGCGGGCTCATCCACGCAGAACTCGTGAGGTGCCACGACAGTATCCCATTTAAAAGGCAAATACGGTCACGACGCAACGTGCACGGATGTGTCGATATTGACGTTACGATATTGCTTGTGCAATTTACTGTATTATCGTATTCAGTGTTCAAAATCAGCTTTAGGGAATATGATGAAATTTGCCACATCATCTTCTTACCGAACCCTTTTTGTAGGGTAAATTTATCTTACACCTCAATGTAACATCAGCTATCAGAAACTATCCGGGCTGGACTATGTTTGATTTACTAATGATTTAAATACAAACGTACTTATATTTCAATTACGGCTCATAAATGTAATTAATAGTCGGTACTTTAAGTACCTATGATCTATGTGGTTTTTTCATTATTCATATTACAAATATTCTTTTACAAAGTTCTTTTACCAAACCTCATCAATAGGAGGGGCACCTATTAGTACTTCTTCTTCTTCTTTTGATGAAATGGCAACCAGCCAGATCATTCGGATCAGCTATTTCTGTCCATGTCAAGTATTTATAGTCTTCAATTATAAGTTTTCGAGTCTCCAAGTCTTCGTTGAGATGAAATTAATATCATCATAACTGTCTATGGTAAGAATCAATGAAGGTGTCTCCTTTAACGTAGGAGATCGTTTTCTGTTTTTTCGAAAGACGGTCCCCATTTCATGTCATCCACATTTTATATATTTTTTACCATTAATTTCATCTCAACGAAGACTTGGAGACTCGAAGACTTATAATTGATGACTATTAATACTTGACATTGGCAGAAATAGCCATTCCCAGACATCAAAATTGAAGTTACTTTGTCTGCTTCGTAATTGAGAAAGCTTTGAAACTTTTACAAACGTAAAATAGAGTTTTATTCTTTTCCTTGGATCTTTATCCGACAAGACTTTGCCGCGTTGTTTACTATGATGTCCAGCTTAAAAGTCATTTAGAAGGCAAAGTCCATCAGTGCATTCCCATTTAGGCTCTACTTACATAGATCAGCTCGGAGAACATCGAACGATACTTGTCTTTCTGTTTTTGGAAGTATCCTGAACCTACCAAACCGTTTCACATAAACCGACTGCTACTGTTAACAACGTATGCAGTTTTAGATTAACTCCCAATCGATACCGAAGCCTTAATCTAGAGGAGAAGCTTCGCTATATGTTTATATGTTTTTAAATATCCCATAATAATAAACTAGGGTTGGGTCGGCTCCAATGCTACTAAGTTTTAACTACTCCTGTACATTCATAATAGAGCAAATAATTTCACAAATGTACAATGTTAGTTCTATTGTTACAGGTTAACATACGCGTCGCGGCTGTGTGCAAACACGTGTACGCAGCGAATGCGGCGCGGGCGCAGGCGTGCCATGTTGTGTTAGAAACCGCCATGGTGGGCGTGGGGGTAGCGGAAGGTGGAGGGGGTAGCGCTGGCCCCGTCGATGGCTATTACGGCGAGTACTACCCTCCCGAGACGTACTATGTACCACAAGAGATGTGTCCACACCCGTCGCAGCATCCCCAGCACCCGCATATGTGCACTGTACTTCCTGATTTTGGTTAGTGTTTATTTAATTTAATTCTTATTATGCTATCATCTGAGGGTAACAACATGCCCTTGACATCATAAGTCAGGGCGTTTGTCAGCTATATTACTATTAAGACAGTGCATATCGTAAATCGCAGTAAGTAGATTATGGCTTCACAGACGCCATGATGGACCATCTTGAGAGTTTCAAGTCCAGAACACGATAACTGGCCAAACTTTTCAAATACCTACAACAAACGTAATAGGTTACTCACGTCAGTCAGAAAGTTACCTACTGTCTCCGTGCTTTATATCGTCTTAAGAATTTCCTTGCTGTTAAAACCAAGGAAGTGTGGACTAGTGCAGTCTTTAATCATTCCCTGGATCGACTATGGCGATGTCTGTTATTTTGACCTGAATGCAGATCTCCTTAATAAACTTGACCGTCTTCTCAATAACTGCATTCGATTCGTTTTTAATCTTCGCAAGTATGATCATGTGTCTGCTTTACGTTGCAATGGCTACCAATTCTTCAGCGCCGCTGTCTACGTGCTCTGACTTCTCTTTTTTCTTTCCTGAACTCTCCATCATTGCCCGAATATCTGGTATCACACTACCGCTTCCTATGTTCCAACCACGATTGACGTCTTCGGTCAACAAACAACTTGCTTCTTCTATGCCCCTCTTACACCACTAACTTTATCAATTCTTCCTTCTATGTGCAGTCAGTCCTACTGTGGAATGCACTGTCTATTACTGACATCATGATGTTCACCAACCGCCTTACTAAAGAGTGCGCTTAGAAAAGAGTGTGCGAACTTCTTCGGAGTGAATTGGCAATACAGTCTTAACGCTACTACCCGTGTATATATAGTCGTTTAATTATTTATTTATTTATCTTTATTGTATACACAAACAAAAAAAAAACAGTATTACAAAATGATTAAAAGCATGTAAGGATGTATAACAATTGGCGGTCTTATCACTCACGGCGATTTCTTCCAGACAACCATAGCACGGACATTGGGCATTTCAAAATCTAGAGTACCTTACACACAGGTAACACATTAATATTTAAAAATATTAATGTGTTACCTGTTTATATATATTTATTGTAGTGTATATGTGTATGTTTGTATATACTGTGTATGTATTAATATATATAGTAGTATAATTGTGTATGTTTGTTACATCTGATGTAGGTTTATCTATTACTTGTCGAATTCAATATTTTGTCATTGCACCTACCGCATCATATTTCTGAAACACCTGAAGGTTGACTGTTAGATAATATCTAATGGCATTAAGTCCGACTTTGTACTTCATGTGCACTTAGTTAATAAATGAATAAACGTAACAAGCTTTTACCGTGCTGACAACGACACTTTAATATACGTCTATCAGGTGCCAAAGTGATGAGAAAGATAAATCATATAAAGAGAATCGAAGACCTTTGTCATAGAACTGAACTGTACATAATCGTATATCCTTTCAACTATATTAAATCTAGATTTTACGAAACAAAACTCCCAGCATTCTTTAAAAATTATTTCATGTTACTCTGTTGTTGAGCTCAGTTTAAATCGGCATATAATTAGGGCTAGCTAAAAATAGCAGCCCAGCAAACCACATTCAATTAGTGGTTGTGTCAGAGAGTTAAGTAACTGAAGGAAATTAAAACTGGAAAAAACCTATTTGCCGTGAGTCGAAACAAAGAGCTTGAAGGCTCTCGTGGGATTCCTTGTGCACGGTATTGCTCAAGATTGCGGTCGCGTTGCATCGCGGGACGGGGACTAGTTCTCAACTATGCGCAACATTGCCGCCGCGGGTGGCCATTCAAAAGCGTATCATCCGATAAGAAATGACTTTTACGACCAACTAAAGCATGTTCATGCAAAACATCAAAGTTATGGTACAGTCACTGACAGTCGGCATCAATTTGAATATACTTCGAAATTATTATCGAGTCTGCAAAACTGTCGACATATCTTAACAGACATTGACATGTAAAGGGAAGTATACATGATGACATCAGACACCAGGCACTTGTCTGCGTGTGTACACTACCGCGACACTTAGTTGCAGATACAGTGACGGTGTCGCTCTAGTGTCTGTGTCGACGCCGTGGAGACAGGATGTGCGTGCTTCCCGACACAAGTATCGCTTATTTCGAACCTGTGCGAAATTTATTTTTAATAATTTTTCAAAGCTTGACATCTGCCACTGGACAACCTGTACTTACCATAAGACGTCTCTGCATTCTAGGATGCGTTTAGGCTTATTTACTCATATTTTTATACTGCCCGCTACTTTCGATGACGTTATCTAGAGCAACATGTAAACATCAAACAACATTACATAAACTTTGGCTATCTCCAAAGGTTGTCTGTTAGAGATCGCTTTAGCGATAAGATAGCCCATTGTAAATTATAACTTACATTGATAATAAGATCTACTCTAATTCTACATTATATTCATGTAGCTATATATATTTTACTTTGGTAGTACCTACATTACTTAGTTATTAACATAAACATCGCAACTTAATATCTATACTAATATTATAAAGCTGAAGTGTTTGTTTGTTTGAACGCGCTAATCTCAGGAACCGCTGGTCCGATTTGAAAAATTCTTTCAGTGTAGTCCATTTATCGAGAAAAGCTATAGGTTATATATCATCACGCTAAGACCAATAGGAGCGGAGCCCAAATGAAGAATGTTTAAAAAACGGGGGAAAATTATTACGCTGCGGGCAATAGTAGACGTAAACAAGGTTGCGAGGGTCAGCCACTAGCTAAAATGAAGAATGAATGAATATACCTATATAAAATGAAGACAAATGATAATAACCAATCGAATACATTGTGTAATTTATTTTTTCAGCTGGCATGCCAGTTGTGACGTCAGGTACGATGATGCCGCCTATGATGCCACCAGTGATGGACGAGAGCATGCGACCCTACTTGGTGCATGCGCAGCCACATCCACACCACGCACAACACCACCAGCCGCCTCACCACCAGCCTCATCACCAACCGCCCCCGCATCATCAACCGCCACACCACTATGTTTGTACCACATTATATATATTACGTTTTGTTTTTGGTGATGAGAGAACACGAGAGATGAAAGCGGTAGTGATTTCTTCCGCTTCGCCTAAAAATACAAGCAATATAGTTTTATGTAACTTGGAACTTGGAACTATTGGAACTTCAATATGATAAAAACAGGGATTTTGACAATTCCCTAAGCATTTTGATCAAACCACGTAAGATGTTAAAATAACAACACGATTTTATCGTATCTCTACACAAGTCTAATGTTTTGATCATATATTAGAACTGGTTCAGTGAAATGTCAGGCGATACCTCTGCTCGTTTGCCCTCTATTCAATAAAAAAATGACAAAAATAAACTTTCTATAGTATTTTAACAATTCTAACCTAACCTAAAACATGGAGCAGATTTGTGGCATCGGGAATTACGAAACAAGAATTTTACGGAACCAGTTCGAGTATTTGATCAAATCACTAGATTTGTGTAGGGAAATGATACAATCGTGTTGTTATTATAACATCTGCCGTGATTTGATAAAATTGCTTAGGGGATTGACCAAATCTCTGCTTTTATCATGTCCCTGCGACATATAGACACTATTAAGCTATTATATTAATAACGATTAAGAGATTTTTTTCTTTTTGGGGCTAAGTAAGTAAGAAGTCGCAATATTTTTCATGCCCGTGGGGCAAGTGAAATATTGAAATACTCTTCAAAAAATCAAAAAAGTTCTGAATCCTTTGACCTTATTTTCGAGCGAGGTACAACATATTTCAGGGATAGTTCTTATCTATTTTTGCAACCACAAAGTGCCACAGCAACAGCCAAGCAAGGCAGGCTATAATTTAAACTATATTCGGTACCTGTAGTCCGGTTCCTATTTATAGCAATTTTTGATTTCCTTTTTCGGGAAGTGATATATCTATAACATTTATGCATTTAGCAATATAGGTAGGTATACTGTAGGCATTACAATTAATCACCTGTTTGATTAAACATAGTACAGGCTTAATCTAGTTTGGGAGCAGAGGGCCGTGTCTGGGATGTGTAATTTTATTATTATCATTATGTTGTATTATTCAATAGAATGCAAAAACTATATGTAATGTAAAATGTTATAATATCCCAATGCACATTAGACATTAAACACGTGCGTTATAGATGGATATTAAGATTAGGAGGCATATCCATTTTCACTAAAACATTTATATATTTATTACATACACAGTATATTAACCGAAAATGAAGCACTGATACCGGTTTTAAAACCGGAATGAACCTGAGGGAATTAGAGTCGAAGTTCTTATGGTCCGAGAGCTGGCACCAATTTTTGGGTAGGTATTTGAGGCAAGCTGAAAACTTGTCAGATACCTCTCCTATTATATCCCAACTCGGGACTGCAGAGCTGGCTGGTGAGTAGCGGGGCTAAAACAACCCCTACATTTTTAAATTGTTTTTTGTTCTTTTCCAAAAATATGTTATATATGTTAAAACCACGATTAAATTATCTGGCTTATTTTTTTTCGTATTCATTAAGTATTACACTGCAACATATATAAATTGCGTGGTGCCTCAAATATATTTTTAGGGAAGAAAAAAAAATTTTTTTTAAATGTGGGGTTTGATTTAGCCCCGCTACTCACCAGGCAGGTCTGCAGTCCCGAGTTGGGATATAATAGGAGAGGTATCTGACAAGTTTTCAGCTTGCCTCAAATACCTACCCAAAAATTGGTGCCAGCTCTCCTACTATTAGGTGAAAGAATGCAAAGAGATTCATCCATACTTTTATGTTATCTGTAGATAATTAGTTGAGGGCCTACGAAAACAACTGTTATCTCATAGATTCATGTTCCGTTTGCAGTTAAAAATCATTTCTTAACGCTACAAACACGCAAGAGATAAGCCGCCAAAATTGGATGCTTCACACGCTCTACTCACTACACGCGATAGAATATTGTTTGGCGGTGAAGTATGTCACGATCTGCTGTTATTGTTTGTACTGTCATATCGTGTAAAAATTACACAAGAATAAATGCCCAAATATTACATAACAGTACACATTGAATTACCTATTATACCTATACTATGTATACTACTAAACAAAAAGTACAATGTATCAACGGCGACATTTCCAGGACCATTTAGATGACCACTTATGACCACATAGTTTTCTTTTTTCATGCTCTACCTGAATTTTATTCCGATTTCAATCAGTTTATATTTGTAAATTCTGGTTAAGTATTTTATCTGAGCATGGGCAATGTTTTTCTTGTACAGTTATAAAAAAATAAAATAAACATCAGTTAGTACTTGACCATGTAAAAACTAGTACATGACCCTATTTAGCATCAGTAGACGACAAAGTTACAGTAGGGATTTTTGGAATTTCATTAGTAGTTGACAGTCTCGGTCTATTACTAGAAAATTATGGTAATTTTGAGTAAGTAAAGGACCACCCCGGATGTTGGCTTTTTATATATTTTTTCATTTTTTAAATACCTCGTTACCTTTAGTATAGTAGTAATAATAAACAAATAAGAAAATCAAAATAGTTACCATAAACAAGGTCACTGGGTTCCTATTATTTTACATTTAAATAGTGTAATTGTTATTAAAATTGGTACAAATATCAAAGAATATGTTTACGCTGCGTCACGCAACATAAAAATGACGATCGTGTGTAATATTGCAAAATGGCAAATGTCAAATTGACGCGCTTTGATACAGAGAGTGCAGCATTGTTTTTTAAATATGGAATCAGTTTAAAAATATGCCGCGAATTCTTATTTTATCGGTTTATACGTGTGAGAGCGTTTTCAGATTATCGGACCTGATATCGGTGTCAGGCGCTGATACGATATCCGAGGAAGTAAAATGTATGAAATATATACTCGTATGTCTTACATATTGTCGGGCCCGATATCGGATATCCGAGCCGACACCGATGTGTTGGCGGCATCATCGGATTTATAATGAACATCTTCATTTGAATAGTTTTTTGAGTTTATTATCACCATCTCTACAAACGTACAAGAGAATAATAATAATTTTTTGTAAATAGTTAGTACATACTATTAGGTAAACCAAAATAAAATTGAATTGTTTGTTCATATTTTAATTGTTTAAATCAACAATTTCATCCGTAGACTTGCGTTATAGGTGGAATAAATTATCATTAGTAGAAGGTGAATTAATTTGATCTTCCCGAGCGTTTCTTGATTGTTCGTTTCGTTTTTTGCGTCTATCTCTTACGCTGTCTCAGGACAGACTAAAATCGCGTCAACAAGTGTGATTTAATATCTCAGGAATGCGCGATGCGAAACAGATCGAAAGTTCTTGCGGTGCATTGGAGCTCGCTCGCAGATATTTGCGATGCATTGCGAATTCGCATTTATGTGTGGGAGTCCTTTGGACAGATCTACGTTTCAAATATAAAAGAAACAGCAAATACAGTTTTCTATTATAGTCTGCATTGATGACCTGCCCGCATGAAGCTATCGAGCAATAACCGAATCGAAACGATTTTTTCGGAAATGTGTGAAAACAGCCCGTAATGTCGGCTATCGTCGTCCAACACCGACATCGGATCGTATAATCTGAAAACGCTTTCAGTCAACTATAGGTACATTGTCAATTATTAGTACTCTTACGTTACCTCTTTTTATAGGTATCGGGTCGAAAATTATAAATATAGTTATTGCTTATGACCGTGAAATTGCTTTCTTCGAAATATAATTTTTAGCACCCAGTGTCTGACGATATGGTAAAGTCGATCTTATACTGAGTCGAAGTAAATTTTAATACCTTTCAGTCATCATCACTCTTCTCTTACCAACTCACATAACAAATAGTTATGTCAACATACATACTATAATGATCAGCACCTGTAATATGGTGAAAACTGTATCACATTATACAATATTGCTATCTATATATCAACGGTTTCGAAACTCTCGATAATTTTACACAACTTTGTAGTCATATAATTAATACTTATAACTCAATGAACTCAGGAAATTCAATCAGACACAGTTTAGTCCCCTACAAACGAGAACCTTACGGACGCCTGGAATATGCACAGTATGAATGATTAAGTTTTTTTAACTACTTTTATAAAGGTCAGTGTGAGCCCATGGGGTTGAGATGGCTAACCCAAACTGTAATTTTAGTCTGTCCATCCTTGAGCTTCTGTTTAAAAAAAAAACATATTTAATTTATTTCCTTTTACTATTTCGATATTCCGTATCTATTCTATTAGATTTTAATAATAGTAATTCTTTATTTTATTTTCACTGACCAACACAAATTTGATTAAAAAACTTTTCTCGCTTGGGACGAGTGAATATTTTATGTTTATTTGTCGTTTCTAGTTTTTTTCAAATATGTTTTTACAAATAAGTTTGCAAATAATTTTATACAGCTTTTTTTTAATTAATCCATATTCCCTTTTAAACATATGATCCAATCCTAAATTTCGTAAAGTTTTTTCCGTGTACTGGAGGTAAATAAAAATAAGTTTAAATGCAAAAACAAGCCGTCAAATAAAAAAGAAATGTCAAAGTCGAAATGGAATGGACGCGTTGCGCCGCGTAGACAGTTTGTTTACATGTTTGTGTTGACTTTAATCTATTTATTGGAATTTGGAATGAGATTAAACAACATACGCTACTTATTACAGTAATTTTTTTTTAAGTTATAACACGTAGTCGTTTTTGGCTATAATATTAACATAAATGCGTTTCAATGATGTCACTTTAAAGTAACAATCACATCTAAGGAAACCTGTGTAAACATTTTCATTGATTATATCGATTGTTTCACTTTTAAATTTAACAACATTCGTAGGTATGTCGCTTAAATTTGAGCAAAGTCGTATCAGGTTACCCGACTATTTTCAGTATGAAGTTGTGCAGTTTTAAACGTTAATCTAATCGCGCCGTTGTTATACTGGTCGTGTACAACGAGTCTTATCATGAAAACCAGTTGGTGCTTAGTACTCCGTAGTACGTGGCAGTGACGTCTTTTGACAGAGAAAAATTATTTAATGATATATTTGTAAATTATTATTTTAACATGGGAGACCCAGACCCAACAAAAGCCAATAGTTCTAATCAACCCCAAGGAGATGCACAGGTTTGTTGAATTTAAACATTTTATGCATATACCTACAACATTTTAAATTGATAATTTTTTTTTTGTTATGCGCACATCTAAAGCCAGCCTACTGTGTTGTAAAAAAATATTCCCCTCTACATGACTGCATTATGAGAGGATTTTAATAACATTTGCTTGAAACATTTTCTTTGAAACTTTATAGTTGCTGTAAGAACTATTATTTGGGTTATGTGAACATAGCAACTAATTGTATTATTGTCAGGCTTTAATCAATCATTGACAAACATAGGCTATCCTATGCAAGTTAATGTAATGTTTTAATTAACAAATATTTTTCATTTAAACTTGCATTCAAAATGTAATTATTTTAGGTATAGATTGTAATACTTACTGTCTGATAATTATTATTGATTGTCAATATTTTTGTACACTCCTAACTTTAAATGAAAACAAATGAGTGAATATTATAATGAAAATTAAACTGATGAACTAAAAAGTTGAAAATTAAATGAGGATATTTCAAGTAAACGAGTAGATACCTATATATTTCCACTTTCCCTTAAAATATTCTGATTTTGAAGTAAAAAATATGCAACCTACATAAGCAATTTGTTACTAATATATCTAGAGTAGACCTGAGAGCACACCTGTAACTGGAAATGGCTATTGCAAGATAGTCAAAGCTCTCTATAACTTGTATACATTATCAACAAGATAATACACTCATTGATAATATCAATAAGAAATTACACAAAATGAATAAGGATTTCAAGCCAGTGTAAAATAATATAATATTTAAAATTTTCAGGGCCCTACTAATGGTACAGGAGGACCGCAACATTTCTATGGAACTGGGTACTACCACGTACCTCCACACCATATGCAGCCTTCCCCACCACCTCCTGTCTACCAAAAAGATGAGAGGACCCAACGACAGTACACCAAAATGAAGAGGAAATTAGCTAGCCGGAATGACAATAATAGAAATAATGGAATAGGTAAATATTAATAATGCGACAGTTGTTGATCCTGTAAAGTTCTTGTACACTGGAGGCTCAGTCTTCCATGGGCCATTTTGGAACATAGTATCAATGAATATGATATTGCATTAGATCAAAGCAGGAAATTTCATAACTTGTAAATTTCTGCTTTGAAACAAGTGAAAGACAATGTCATGACCCTGTCTTTGAATTCTCTTTATTATTACAGCAAAAGGTTTTATAGCGAGTTAGTGTTCACAGAAAAAAACAAACCTGATGTTTGTGTTTTACTTTTTCTGAAATAGAAATTCCAGTAGCTTGCAGTAGGTGGAGAATTTGTATTATCACAATACTGCTTGATTGTGAACTATTTAAAACTAAATACATATTAATTTATATTTATTCTGAGCAATGTCATTGTATTTATAAAAAAATTAGAAGAGACTGATGCAAATTTGAAAATATCTACTTACCTTACAAAATTTTAACACTATTCAAAAACTTTGCTGCTAGAGAATTCCCGGGGCTTTAATTCCTCTGCTGTATGTGAGTGCAGGAAGGTTTTTTTATCCAACCACTTCTTTAGACTCTGAAAGGCAAACTTGATTACGAATAAATTCTCTTGATCTTTTTTGAGACTTTTATTTTTTATTAAAAGCAGAAGTGAACTCGGGAGCCAGCACGCCCTCATTGTCGCCACGTAAAGAAGTGAATGGACGAGGAGGCGGTAGTGGTAATGCTTCGTCAGGAGCTTGGTCTGAAGGGGAAGGGTCTTCTGCTGGTGCCTCGGTGCATGGCGATGATGACAATGACACGCAGGCAGTGCTTGATTTATTGTCTGCTACGCGCACACCCCAGGTACATACATATTTGAGTTTTCTCCAAATTACTATTTATATCCTATGTATATTATATTAACATTTTAAGTCTGATATTCGAAAGTAGATAGGTGAAGAGTGGTTAAATAATATCATGCTGTTAGTGAATGGAATGGGGTTACCAGAGCCCAACCCTCTCCCACTCTTGATTCTGAAACGAGGGACTGAAAGGGGTATAAAAATGTTGCACTTAGATGTTAATTATTAATTTTCTACACATTGATTGCTCCTGTGATAAGGGTGGGACTGAATTTAAAGATCTTGGAGTATCTGTAAAAAGTAGAAAAATGTACAAACTTAAAACCTTTTTAGCATTATCATGTTATTTAAAAGTGTTTCCATCGTTTTAGGTTAGAGAAATGACTCCAACCAGCGCACTAGTACAATGGAATTCTCCAGTACCTGAAGGTGTGACGATGCCCAACGTCGAGTTAACATACGATTTGCTATTGGGAGACCGCGGTCGATACAAGGCTATCTACAGCGGACCCTCCCTATCTTGTCGGTTAGTATCGGTCGAAACGTAAATTGTAATTTACAGATCGCATAATCTCATTCTCTCACCGTTTTCATTTATTTTTGTGTGTCTATGATAAATGTAAAAACAGTATGTATGTCGTGCGGCAGGGTGCGGGACCTGAGGCCGGGCAGCGAGTACTCGGTGTGCCTGCAGATCCGCGCGGGCGAGCTGACGGGCGCGGCCAGCGAGGCGGCCACGTTCCGCGCGCCCGCCGCGCCGCCCGAGCGCATGGGCGCGCCGCGCGTCACGCAGCACAACCGCACCGCGCTGCAGCTGCGCTGGCCCGCCGCGCACGACAACGGCGCGCGCCTGCTGCACTACCTGCTCGAGATGGACGACGGCGAGGGCTTCGCGGAGATAGCCCGGCCCCGCACTCGCCAGCACACCGTCAACAATCTCCGTTCGCAGACCTGCTATCGATTCCGAATGGCCGCGGTCAACGAGGTGGGGCGCGGCGAGTGGAGCGAGGAGATAGTCGCGTGGACCACGGGCGCCCCGCCTCCTGCGCCGCCTCCGCCCACGCTGCTCTCCGCCACCAGTGACGCCCTAATACTCGGTTGGGAGCGAAGAGCCGACGAAGAGTTCACGCTTCAGATGGACGATCCCACCCGTGGTCACGGATTTTTACCTGTGTATTCCGGAACCGATAATTCCTACGGGTGTGCCGGATTGAAACGCGCCACGGCCTACCGCTTTAGGCTTCGATGCGAGACGTCGTACGGTCAGGGACCCTGGTCCACCGAAGTCACCTTTAGTACGCTACCGGAGAGACCTGGCATGCCCGGTCGCCCGACTCCACGCGGCCGTATACATTCGCGATCGATCCGTTTCCGTTGGGATCCGCCCGGCGAAGACGGAGGCGCCGCCGTCGAGTGCTACACGCTGGAATTGGACGGCGGGGAAGGATACCGACCGGCTTATAACGGACCCGACCGCGAAGCGCACTGCGACCGTCTGCAGCCGGGCACCCAGTACCGCGCTCGCGTGCGATGCTCCAACAAAATCGGTGAAAGCGAATGGTCCGCCGCCGAGACCGTCACCACGGAAGCGGCGGGTCCCGGAGTTTGCGGGACTCCCGAGCCCGCCGCGGAGGTTCGCCCCACGCTCCTGTCGATACGCTGGCGACCGCCCGACTGCACCGGCGGCGTGCCGCTCACCGAATACCGCGTCGAAGTCTTCGAGGAGGGTGGTACCGCTCGTCTCGCTTATCAGGGCCTGGACTGCGAGTGCGTGCTCCGCGACCTGATTCCCGGCCGTCACTACCGTACCTGGGTCACGGCGTGCAACAAGGTCGGCCCGGGGCCGGTCTCGGCGGTTCTCACGTTCGTGACGGCGGCGGCCCCGCCGGACGCGCCCGACGTGCCCTCCGCGCGGCTCGAGGGTGCGCGCGCCGCTCTTCTGGAATGGGTAGCGCCACAGGACAACGGCGCTCCCGTGATCGACTATCGTCTCGAAATGAGCGCGACGAACGTCGACGATGCGTTCGCGGAAGTGTACAGGGGCATCGAAACGAGCCACCTCGTCGGTCGTTTAACACCGTTTTCGCCATATTTTTTCCGCGTGTGTGCGACTAACTCGGCCGGGCGCGGCGCGTGGTCGGGCGTACGCGACGTGCTCACGCCCCGAGCGCCGCCCGCCGCACCCGCCGGCCTGCGCCACGAGGCCACGGCCGACAGCCTGCGCCTGCACTGGCGCGTGCCCGCGTGCCACGGTGCCGAAGTGCTGCGTTATCGAGTCGGAGTAGACGACACCGAATTCGACACGGACGGACCCACTCCGGAGCGCCTGGTGGAAGGCCTGACTCCGGACACGGTATACCGCGTTCGCGTTGCGGCGTTCAACGAGTTAGGCCTCGGCGAGTGGTCGGAGGAGGCGCGGGCCGCCACGCGCCCCCCGCCTCCCGCGGCGCCTCAGCTGCGGTGCGTGCAGGCCGCTCACAACTATCTGCGATTGGAGTGGCCCGCCGTCGGCGGCGAAGGTGCTCAGTATTGCGTGGAAATGCGATCGTTCGAGGCGCGGGACTTTCGGCCCGTGTATCGCGGGTCCGCTCGCTCCTGCAAGGTGAAGAAGCTCCGAGAGGCGACCACGTACGCGTTCCGGATACGAGCCAGCGACGAGCGAGGCGGGCGCGGGCCGTGGTCGGCGCCGGAGGAGGCGGCCACGCTGGCGGCGCCGCCCCCCGCCCCGCGCACGCCCACGCTCAGCGTGTCCGCGCCCCGCGCCGCGCTCGTGGAGTGGGACGCGCTCGACGACGCCGAGTACGTGCTGCAGTGTGCGCGCGGGAAGGACAGCGTCTTCAAGCAGGTGAGAACCGACCTACTTTGCATCGAGTTCATTTCTGATATGTAAATATTTTATTAGTTTTCCTAACATGCGACATGCGATGTAGCAATATTGACCAAATCATTTCAATAGGGTAATTGATAACTTAGTCAAATCAGTTACATTTTATTATCTGTCAAAACGAAAACTTTGTATGAAAAATGTACTAAAAGCTATCTTGTAACGTCACTGTTTTAGACTAGTCAATTTAGAAATATATTTCAATGTTTATTTTATTAAATTTTGTAATAGAAATGAAAAGCTTTAATATTTATACTTTATGAGATGTTTTGTATTATTCGTTTTATTCAAAAAGACTTCGATATTTATTTATGACACAATCAACTACTGTACACATTTTTACGTAGTTTAAGTTACAAAACACGAAAAATTCTCTTATATTGACATATATATAATTTAAATTTAAGTAAGTATATCTTATAGCAACTACAAAACATTTCCCCCAATGTGACAGTTGCTACAAACAACTGGATACACAATAAATTTAAGGGCAATAATTATAAACGATAATTATGTCGAACATCAGTGGTGCGACAATACCGAAGTGAAAAGGTCTACTAAGTACATATAATATTCAATTATGTAAATGTTTTTCAGTTTTATGCCTTTGTAGTCCAAAAGCTACTTTTCTTTTAATCGATTGCTCGCAAAAAAAATATAGGAACGTTTGACGAGCAAAAGTCGTGTCGTACTAACGGTCATCGATCGAAAGTCCTCCTGTCGTTTGTCGAGAAAACAATCAGTCCCACTAACGTATGTCGTGCTGATGTTCTGTGTAACCACTGATGGTCGACATATACATATATGTATATATGCAGGTGTACAGCGGGCACGAGAGCCAGTTCCAGCTGGAGGAGCTGGAGGCGGGCGGCGAGTACGTGGTGCGCGTGTGCTGCGTGCGCGGCGGGCTGGCGGGCGCCTGGTCGGGCGCGGCGCGCCTGGCGCTGCCGCCCGCGCCGCCCGCGCCCCGCGCGCCGCGCGCCCGCCGCCCGCCGCGCTCGCTCACGCCGCGCCACGTGGCGCTCGTCGTGGCGGTGCTGTTCCTGCTGCTGGCCGTGGGCGTGGCCGTGCTGCTGCAGCGCCTGGTGGAGGCGCAGCCGTGACGCGCGCTGGCGGCGGCGCGCTCGCGGGCCCTGGCGCGCCTGTAGCGCTGTAGCCCGGCCCGCCGCCGGGTCGCACCCGACCGTGTCCGAGGAGGTGTCTCCGACAAAATAACGGGCTTTGCATTTTTTGCATCAAAGTGAGATTGCCGTTCTAAGAGTGAATATTTTTGCAGCCGAGCGAACTCGTCTCGCAGTCTATCGTGTCTCCTATGTGTTGTATCTAAACTTTCACAGATGTCCATTATTCTAGTCTATGCTTGTTTTAACTTATTATTTTATTAACTGTATTAGAGGCGTTGCGTTCGTTCACCGTATTCGAGTATAGAATCATAATATTTGTTTAAATGTTGATACGACACGTACTTCCTGTTTTAAGTATTTCTTCTTTCTTTTTCCGTACGTTTGATATTTTTATAAAATTAAATATTTCAAGATCTGTCGCTCGACTATCAGGTTTAATTGTAAGAAGTTAGAGATCGAGGTGCTCTATTATTATTAAAGTTATTTGAAGAGGGCCGTGGCCTCTCGCTCTGCATCGAGTTTCCAGTGTGTGTGCTGTGATCACTTCCTTATGCGAATGAGACTGATTTTAAAAGTAAATGCTTTGTTTATAAACATGAATGAAATGCTTAACTTTTTAACGATATTCTGTATCTGCGCTATTTACATGACTAGACTGAGCGAGTTGTGCCGGTAATGAAGAGTTCTGAGTAACGAGTATCCGAGTCTATCGCCGTGGAAAACGTAGTTATGTAGACAGCGTAGAACCGTGACCGGTTACACAGAAAACAATCCGATTTTATATACTCCCAATACTACTTTGATGATATCGATGTACCTAATTATATTGTATTGTCGATAACTTCATAATATTGTTGTTTTTATTAGAAGAACATGACCTTTTATTGATGACATTTTATAATATAGATAATTTGTTTATAAATTTAGAGATTATGAATTATTGAGATTGTTACCTCCCGGTATATGAATAAGAACTGGAATTCAATTATAGGAAATTATGTTCCAAATATAAGAGTTAAATGTAATTTCTATACTGGTGTCTGTTACTTTAATAACATTATTAGAAAATTGTTAACTGATGTTCATATATAAATATAATTTTATTAAACGAATTTTTCTTGTAGATAAGCAGAGATGAATTTAAGTATCATTTATATTCCCATTTAGAGTAAATGAAGCATTGTACGAGGTTTGGACTTGATGTTTCTTACTATTATTGTTCAGATTTAATGTTGTTTCGTGGAGGTAATGTCGTACATAATAAGTAACAATGAATATGGTCCTTGTTACGTAGCTTCGTGTTATATTAGAGTTCACTTGGCGAGCTCGCGCCAACTTGGTGTATTTATTTATTTATTATTGTTTATGGTTGAGAATATAATGACGCACCAATAGGCATTAAATGTATCGTAAATATGTAATATTTACTTCTACTGTGATTAGCTTGTTCTATACTTTCTCTAGTACTTATCCTTATATTTATTGTCCGAAACATTCCTAGGGCACGTGTTACTTTTTGGATTTTAATGAATTTTGGAATTTGTTACTAATATAATTGTGTAGTAAAAGAGATATTCACTCTGTGCCTATTTCCGTACGGCATAATATATGTAATAGTAAGCCCAGCTTACGCTGTTATAAATTATTTAATTTTCGAAAATTGTATAGTATCGAGGATGTGTAATTAATAATTATTTACTTATTATTGCTTTATATAATATTTATTTTTTAGACATTATTATATACGAATATAGTATCATTGGTCAAATGAAGGAATCGATGTTCCTATGTAATTTTTACACTGTTGTACAATACACCGATGGCAAGCTAAATTGTGTACTACGGTCAAGCATTCCAACTTTATTCCACTTGTAAATAGGCCTAATGAATTCTACGACTTTTATAAATGTACATGCTTTAATAATGAAATGTAAATAAATCTGATGTTGATGAGCTTCGTGTAAGGGGCATGTTTAGATGCTGAACATGTATGCCAATTGAAATTACTGCATTGTGTTGAGACTAAACACTTATAGATTAATGAGATATATGTTTAACGGGGATAACATCTCATATTGTATTTGTGTTTGAGTATGTAACGTATAACGAAAATGTATATGTTTTAATATAATATTTGATGATGTTATGTATACAATTTATTAAACATGAATATATCAATAAAACTATATTTTGTGTACATTGAAAGTTTAATTTTCTTTATACCTATCTATAATAACCTTAGCCACCAAAACACTCGACCATAGTAAATGCAGAGTTAGGGGTGTGCAATGTTGAAGTTTGATCAGATTTTGTTCCAGTCCGGTAATTACATCGCATACATTTGATCCGATCTTCTAAAGATCGATCCGAAAACATAACAAAGATAGAAAACACAAAAGATTGCAAAAGAGCGGGTGTAACAGAACAGAGTGAAGGAGAGAGCGGAGAAGGATTGGGTAAGATGTAGAACCATCTTATTCCACCAGGCCCGGGAATGGTCCAGGTTCTGCACTCATTTTAGGCGCTGGAGATTGCTAAATAACCTCGAAGGCTAAAAGTGCGGGCCTGGGTGTAGCAGCAGGAACAGGCAGACATTTGTGGATGCTTGGGACTTGTAGATGCTTGTCGAGCCTTGGTAAGCATGGAAACGCACCATTATGGTACAAGTTTACATAAGCTCCAAGCCTTTGCAAATGCCATTTACACGCGAATGTGACACTGCTGTGTGTTCTGAACAGGAAAACATGGTAGACGAAGATGAAGTTCTGTCGGCTATTGTTTTGGCTTAATATTTGTTTTATTTATTTATTTATTACATGGATCTTCAACAAGAATTTAAGTTTGTATTTATGATAAATAACGCATATTGGACTGGCATATCTTTAATTACAGAAAATCACAACATGCATTCAAAGTTAAACATAATATTGGTAATCAGGAATTATTTTTAACACAGACAAAAATAATAATTACACGTTTATTTTCCATATTTTTATTCAAAATATAAACAGGGACACCAAACTCGCGCGAACATTTAAATAAGTCGCAAATATTTGCCACAAATTTTATTTAATCTGTGATATAAACGCGAGCCTAGCTAAGTCAAGTCAAACATCCCGTGCACACGCTTGTACTTGTGGAGCCTTGTCGAGGCTTGGCAAGAGTGTAAAAACTGAAACAGGAGTATGGCCTATCAGAAGACTAGAGAGTTTTGTACTATGAGTATCGTCACACTATTTAACTTAACTACATCTAACTAGTGCTTACGTTAGTGGAAACAGTTGGCAAGACTTAACATTTTCACTGTAAATTTCTGTGTAATTCGTTATGTACGATTTTTCTTTCGTAGATATACGGTCAATGCATCCTTTGAAATTGTGAGGAAATACTTTCTGGACTAGTTCGCTTTTTTCTTCGTTGACTCCACCTGTAAGACATAACATTGTTAAACTTATTTTGAACTCCTTTCTCTAGAATTTTACAAAACTAAATTAGCTAACTAGAAAAATGCTTATACCTATATATACATCCACACCATCTTTGTTATTTTCATATTTTAAACCCATTTCTGTAGTGTAAACCAACATCTTGTCGACAGTAAGAGTCAAATTTGACATTGCCATTTTCAACATAACGGTATGCCATTCGGCATCAGATAGAAAACCCGCATACGGCAGTAATCTGGAAAACATTTTTGATGGTTCAGTGAGGCTCTCATCCTTGGTATTCTGATGACTGACAATGGGAACGTGATTCTGGAGTAACCAGACTATCCTGAGATATCCATTTTCTAATCCCAATCCGATGTGGTCTGTATCCTGAAAGGTAAAAAGATGTGGATCAGATAATACTGTCAATATATTGTTGTTCTTGGGAGGATGATCTGGTTCCTACAGTGATGATGGTGATGGTAAATCGTTATTGTCATCACCTACAGTGATTATCAATTGGACGTGATGGATGTTTAAAAGTTATCATGAAAGAAGATTTTGGCGTGGTTGAACCATGCTTTTTCTTGCTGACAGAAAACTGATATATCTTGTCTTCTATTTTAATTAACCGCGTGAGTACGTAACCGGAGCCCAAAGTTCCCTCTTCCTCATTGTGAGGGGTCTTACTGCTTGATTGCTTTTGAATTTCATGTGTCCATAGACAGCGGTAACCCTTATTTCTCATCATCATATTAATGGAATTTTCTAAACTTTATTTGGGGCGTTAAATTATGCTAATTATTTTATAATGGTCAGCCACACCGACCTGGCGCTGATCGTTTTTCAGTAGGGAAACAGAAAAGCAAACTGGGAAAATGAAAATGGAATAGGGAGGAAATTAGCGCGAAGGTTGTGTCGTCCTAGAAAAGGGTTCTCCTCTTTGGCCATATTTATCTTTTAAATCGAGGATTACCATAGCAATCCACAGCAAAAGACCATTCAGTTCGGCAGTGGTGAAGTTAAGCGCGATGTGGTCGGGTCTCAGAAAAGTCGGTGCCAACTTTTGCTGATTTGTGTTGCTCGCAGGTGAACGGGTCAGGGACACCAAGGAGGTTCCATCGAATTGCGGAATCGTTACGTTTATTTCTGGAAAAGTGAAAAAGGATTCATTGAATTCGGTCGATCTGGTATAATAAAAATAGAGACAAATAATTTACTCCAACGCCTAAGACAATATTTAATATGTTTTATTATGATACTGAAACGAAGTTTAGTAGTTAAATTTTATTTTATTTGATGATTTAGGTGCGATTAAAATAAAGATTATATTTAGCTACTTTCAAGGCTTAAAACGTTTCATACGCTCACTCTATTATAAAACATTATGAGTATCTAAAGCATTTAAGAGATACTTTTTTTTAATGGGACGACCTTTATTCAGCAGTGGAAGACGATAGGTTGTTTTGATTGCAATCCTCCCCACATGTTTAACTACACCTAAATCAACAGCTCAACTCCCGAATACACTCGTCGAAATTTTTTAATGATTTTGGATTTCGCAATGCAATTAAGCAGAAGAAAACTTGAGGGATGAGAATACCGGTGGCCCCTACGCCAACTTTTCCCCTCATCCTTCTCCCCAACTCCCAAAGACCAGCAACGCACTTGCGACACCTCTGGTGCTGCGGTTGTCCATGGGCGTCTGATTGTTTACCCCCTATTCCATAAAAAGGTCCAGCCGCTACCAATTTTTGACAATTGTCAATAAAAAAATAATCTGCTTATTGGTTGACTGTTAGGTGGAACGAAGTTCGTCGGGTCAGCTAGTCATACATCCATAATAAGCAAGGAATAGTTACTGTATTGGCAGTTGTGTCCCGCATATCCTGCTGTGCAAACGCAGCGCAGTCCTCGGCAGCGCCCCCCCGGGGGTGCGCATGCGTGAGGAGCGCACGCCTCGCCCGCGCCGTGGCGACGGCAGCGCCCCCCGGCCCCCGCCCCCGCCCCCGCCCCCGCCCCCCCACCGGCGCACGCGCAGCGCGCCTGGCCGCGCTCCACCACACAAGCGCCGCCACCGCAAGCCTCCGAACCACAAGCAGTCCCGTCGCAGTCACCCACATTGCGACCCTCTATCCGTAACAATATAACGTCAATACACCTACGTGTAAAAATCTGTTCGTGGAGTCTTTTTGAACTAAATATGGAAAAGCAAGTAGGTATATGGTGAAAATTATAAATATATTTTAAACGAAACGTAAAATTATGTATTACTTATTTTGATCCTTAAGTTTTACTTAGCAATGACTTTTGCCTACGAATCTGCGTGTATGTCGTCTAAAGAATAAAGGAGTAAAGAATAGTTTATGTCTTGTTCTTCTTTCATCAAGAATCAAAGTGTCCCACATCAAATTTTATTGGTATATCGGTACAGCGGTTTAGCCGTAAAAGCGTTACAGAGAGAGTTACCACTCGATTTAAATAGCCAATACCTACATCTCTCTTATCAAACGTTGTATTTCTAACCTTGTATATTTTTCTGCTCAAGAGGCAACATTATGTTGTTAATGTGAAGGTTTTTAATACAACCCATGTAGAACTCCGGAGCACCTGACATCGCATCAAACGGTAAGGTCGACAAATCCTTTGCACCACCTGAAAACAATTTAAAGTTTTGTTAAGAATAGAGAATATTAAACAAAAACTTTTTCACGTTTTAATACATTATAAAAAAAAAATGGTTGTCTGTAAAGACGATAGTTTAACGTGACAACGTCATAACAAAACATTGATGAAATGATTGCATACTTTAAGAATAAAATTGAATCATTTGCGTAGCGTACAATAAGCGTAACGGGACAAGGAGTGTAACGGGGCAATGAGTCATCCTTTTTCGTGCGTGGAGCCGGCGTTCATCTATCTACTTATTAGACATTGTCACGTCAAACATGCAACGCCGTGCTGTTGTGATATTGAAACTTACCGAGTAATCTAGTTACAATATACTAACATCGCCACGGTGTACAACACGCCATCCACCTGTCCTTACAGCAGGCTGCCTAAAGAGCTTCTGCGACATTAGAACTTACAGTGTCGCCGTCCACCGTTTATTTAGGAGCTGCCTTTCACGCTGTCATTGCAATGTTGAAACTTACCAAGCAATATGGTAGCGTTGCTGGCCGTATGCGGGTAGGCGTGTGCTAACATCGCTTCGGTGTTGAGCGCACCGTCCACCCACACGTACAACCGGCTGCCGTAGCGGCCTGCCTTCACGTTGTGCCATTGCGACATCGAAATAACCACACCGCTACGCACTAGTGACGTCACTCCTGACAGACGGTCTGGAAAATATATTAATTAATTGGAAATTGAGAACGGATGAACGAGAGTAAAATAACACTATTGGGAAGACATTCATAATTAAAGAGGAGATCCAGAAGAAATTGTTGGATATATTTTTATTGAAGTGGGAGACTAAATGTGAATAACTGTACATGCTATATATAGCTCTTATGTCAATGACTAATTCACTAGCATGTTCTTAATATTTCCTGCAAATTTAAAAAGCCAAACAATCTTTAAGCCATCCAAGAATACTTACCAGTCCATCGATATTCCAGCAAGCCGCCTTGCATCGACAGCGCCGTATAAAAATGTGGAGTATCAGCAAATAGCAGTAGGCCTCGTACTTTGCTAGGTTTAATTTCCATTTCAAAGGTCAAGCTGACGCTTGATAAGGAGCTAGGCTGAAGCTGTACATACGACCTTATCCCCGTGAACAGAACGTCGGTTGGTAGTAAATCTAAAATGTAATTAGATAAATTGGGCTTGTTTTTAAAACGAGTGACTTAGTTCTAATTTTGTTTAATTAAATCTATCATGTCACACGTATTATTATAGAACAAACTTTTTAGGAACAACATAATTGGATGTAGTTACCTTTATCGCAGTAAAGTCCAGTCTTCCCATAAGGACAGTCACATTGCGTGTCAGCTTCTGGCGTGATGACGCACTGACCACGACACTTGGAGAGAGCACTGTCGCAGGGGTTGTGTGTACTGGAACAGGTCGCACCGAACCAACCCTCGTTGCATATACACCTATTCGTAACATGTACATATAGAGATGAGCCAATCTACTTAATCAGTTTCTGCTTTCTGATAAAGGAGGGACATTTTTTCTTTACTATACGAAAATCTCCTTGGATTAAAATTGAACATAGTTTCAGTTACCAGTAGTCGGGGAACCATGTGTAACCTAGAAAGGAAATCCCTGTACCTCGACGGAATTTAGAAGAGCATAGCCTAACATCTACGACGGTACGACATAGTCAACGGTACATGACTTCTCAAATATTTACTACTTACTCTAAAAAGAACCTAGACACAATAATCGATTTTGAGTTCAATTTTGATTATAGATATTTGAATTCCTAAATCAAAAGAAACTAAAAGAGAAACCAGAAAACAACTTAAAGTTGGCTTACCCATAAGTAGCCGGCGAGTGAATACACACTCCACGAGGAGCATTACAAGACTTGGCAGTACATTGCGCCACACCGCATTGTCCGATACCTCGACCTCCAATTGGCCGAGCGCCAGAACTCACTGCCCCTCCACCGACTTCCCAAAGGCAACCACGCCAACCAGAGTGGAGAGGAAGATCGTGGGGCAGGTCAACGAAGTCTCGTGAGGGGTGACCACCTATGTGACAAAAATGAAATACATTTAGATAAAGATTACCAGATTTCGACCTCAGTATTTAAACCTAAAGGTTCTATAAAGACTTACCGACATAAATATAGGGAAGCAACGTCATCTTAGTGGTGTGAGCGGGTGCATTTCCTGACACGTTGTGTCGGCCGTCAACACTGAGCCCAGCGGTTCTGCCACGGCGCCAGATTCGCACCACATGTCCACCGCGGCGTGGGCTCAAAGCCCGCGATGTAAAAACTCTACGAGGACCTAATAAAACCAAGTGAAGTGAAGAAACAAAACAAACGAACTGCTGAAATAGAACTACGAGACACTAATGAAAAAATTAAGATCAAAACAAATTCTGAAGTTATTGAAAGGTTCGATTACGTCAAGTGTGTGTGTCTAAAATATTGATAAAGTTCTCCGAACTTCTCACTGCTACAGAATTCAGATAAATCGGACATTCTCTTCCAAGGACACCGGTAAGGCGTTGTCCCGTCGGGATAGGATTGCCTTTTGTCAGAAACAATGACAGGTCCAGTTCGAATATCATGACCGAACGTAAAGGAAGATTACTTATTGTGGACGCTCTTTGCCTCATCGTACGGACCCGACATTATGTCAAGTTTGTTTAATAAACTCTATTTACTTCAAATAAGTTCTTACCACCGCCCATATTCCAAGTCAACATTATATATCCCTTGACGAACGTCAGCGCAATATGCTGACTGCGTGAGTTGTGCCGTTCAATCTGTCCAACAAACATAAGTAGGGCTATCTGGTCCATGTCGGTCGTTTGGAATCGCAAACGCAGGTCGAAACGATCAGAGTTCATTGCAGCCGGAGATAGTGCGTACATTATGTAGGATGATATACCCGTGCTGACGGGGGCAAGTGACGGACGTGTTATGTCTACATCTGTGGAGAAGATATTTTCTTATCTCATATCTCATTTTAGAAATTGTGTTAAAATCTAATCTCAAAAAGTGGAAGCAGTAAATCAATGAAAAACTTACTATACTCGCAAAATATCCCATGTTTCCCATAAGGGCAGAGACACAAGAAGCCACTTCCCGGGTGCCGAACACAGCTACCGCCTGACTGACACGGGTTATTGTCACACACTGATTCGTTACAGTGACTGCCGACCCAACTGAAATAAAATAAAACGCTGTTTTATTATAGCCTGCTAAAAATAATCTTATTGGTACTCTACAAGGAGGCCCAATTAAGCAGAAGCATCTCAGTGTGGGTCACCATGCTGCATTGTTGCGTTGTCTGAATTCCCAATAAGTATGGTGACCTCTCTTGTCTGAGATCTCTTTTGGATTCTGCTCATGCCTTCTATCAGAAAGAGTAAAGTCACTTTGGCAGGCTCATACATACAAAAAGTAAGTCTTACCCATTAGTACATGAGCAGGTATACCCTCCATCGTGATGGTCGCTGCAGGAACCCCCATTAGCACACGGTGCGGAAAGACAGGAGAGCGACAAGCACTCGGTTACTTCACCTGCGTCTACGGCATCACCGAAGACTTCACGCTTCTCGCCGTTCACCTAGTTTTATAACAATATTACCCGCTTAGATCGCGATATTGAGTTTTTACTTATTTTTTAATTATTAGGACATAATAGCTACGTAAAATGTTGATTGTGACTAGCTTATCAATGCCTTTATTAAAATCGTTGTTATAGGTGGGCTTTATGAATGCAATAAAACCCAAAATAATATTTTTTGATTTTTTGTCTGTAGGTCTGTTTGTTTGTGTCGGTTTGTCTCTACATTTGTGTACGCTAATCTCAGAAAGGGGTTAATATTTGAATGCAGCTTTCACTAATGCGTTGCGGTTAGTTTCATTTAACATTTAGTGTTTATTACATTTCAATCGGTTAATTAATAAAAAAACACATCAGTTTGAAGATCATTACGCGGGCGGAGCCGCAGGCAAAAGCTAGTTATTAGAAAGTTAGACATCAACATTAAGCACGGTATGTAATGTACAACATAAATAAAAGTATTCTAAAAATGCCCGAAGGAAAACATAAAGTAACGGAAGTATTAATTTTTAATAATCAAGTTCAAGACTAATGAAGTAGCTAGTTATTTGTGTCCTTAAAAAATATAAAAAATATTTATTTAGCAATTATTGAATCTTTTGATTATAAATGAGAAAATTGGGAAACAAGGACATGATCTTTTCTACACAACTAGTGACGCAAGTAGTGTCGAAGCTGACACAGATATAACATTTGTGTTGCACGGGCCATAAGTAGGTAACATTCATTCAATTCTATGAGTTTCTACTAAAATAATATTGCACAGTATTTTATGCACATGTTGATGTCATCGTCGCAATAAATTCTGACTCATCTTTTGATCATCTGATCATACTTTTAAATTTCACTTTGTCGATGATAGCATTCAGCTATGACTGTTACCAAGTAGAATTTATAATCGGTCAAAATTGACTTTGGGTAATTTTATACTTTTCAAATCCCCATTTCAACACCTTACAACCATTTTTTTCAAATTAAAAAGCAGCCATGTCCTTTCTCAGGCTCTAGGCTAGAGTTTTAGTGTCAAAGCGCGACAGACAGAGAATCAGATTACTTTAACATTTTTATTATAAGTTATAATAATTACGAAAACCAGTTAAAAGGAAAGTTAGTTATACGAAAATACCTTTCATGACAGTTGTAAGATTGAGCTAGGCCCAGCCCCTTTAGCCTAATTGCATTCTACAAACGCAAACGTTAATAGAAAACCAACAAGTGGTCTACACAAAATGAGTCAATAATACAAGAGAATTGAATTCGATTCGAAATAGTTGCAACTTGGCCTAGGGGGCTGGTCTTCTGATAAGTGTCTATCCTTCGTATCTTTGAATTTGTATCAGAGACCGGACAGCACCGCTTAAGAGTTAATACTTTTGAAAGGGTAACCCGTACATAGGGTAATTCTTATCGCAGTCGCAGTATTACCTTTTGATCTTGCATATACTAATATAATCTTCATAAAATAATTAAATATAAAACTTACAATCAAATCATTTATGCACCCAATAAACGGTTTATTCTCTGGATCCTTGACGTCTTGTAAATTGCCAAGATACAAAGTAGAGTTGTGATCAAGAGATGTAATGTTCGCAACCTGACCACCGCTCATTGCCACTGTATCGTTGAGTCGAAGGGTAGCATTACAATGCTGCTTGTTTATGTATAAATCCAGTCTACAATGAAAACATTTTTTAATTAAGCATTTCGTGTTAGCTGTTGCTGATGTTTAGACGTGTGACGGGATTATTTATTTAATGTCGCAATAAAAACTGATTGATTTTTGTTAAAGGATAACACAAAACTAAATTATACCTAATGCTTATCTTTTTTGTTAAAAACAAAAATACAACTCATTTAACCTGGGCAGATAATTTTGGTAATTATTTTGTCCAATTACAATTATATTTTTGCTGTAATCCAAATCTATTTGGATATGTACATTGCCATGCCAATTGTACCTCTTAGCTTTAAGTTGTTACCTTTGTAAACTATCTGGTGTACAATAAAGCGATTATTATTATTATTATTACATAAACAAATAGTATGTCCATAACCTCTTCTAAACCAAACTATAAGTTGAATTGCAGTTTAAAAAACTGCGATCAATCTTGTTTACCAGCCAAACTTGCCAACTATTTGTAGGGATACTAATTAATCATCAAATCGTACTTTACAACAAAGCGAAGATCTGGAAGACTGTAGTTTAGAGATAAGTTTTTGGCCTATACCGAGTTGCTGGAATAGTTTTGTCAGTTTTCTTGTAAAATATCTACAGCGAGTTACAATATTTACCTGGTTTCAATTTTCATTGGATATCCTTTATTAACAAAAGTTTTCAGCTCACTTAGAAGCATCGTTTGGTACCCGCAGGAAAACTTGAATTTTAATAATCCTGAGTTCATATAAAGTTGCATGTACACTCCCTTCGCTATGTCGACATGCATGATTTGTCCATCAGTGATAAGTGTTTTTGCGTTAAATTCTATGTCAATTGAAGAGGCGTTTTTCAGCTTGTGAGCTATGAATGAATTACCTCCGAAGGCAGCTGATGTTACTGATATTTTCTCATTGCAAAATCTTCCAGCGTAGTTGAAGTTACAATGGCACTGAAATGGTACTAGTATATATAGAAGAATATTCAAATACGTGATGATAAGTTTCACAAGCATGTATTTTTATAAACAAATAGAGTTTTACTAAAATATAAAGTTTCATTACTAAATGTTTTATCAAATAATGACGATGTGTGATATTTGAAAGTTATTATACGAGTACATGTTATTACAAGCGTCTAGTTCGTACGTTAACCAGTCATGGCATGTATGTCTACAATGGCTGTTCAAGAAATTTAAGATACAGACAAATGCTTAGACACAATATATATTGAGTTGAGTGATAATAAACACAATCAGACTTTCAGAGGTAATAAAGAAAAAAATACTACTTACTCGAATACCGTGTGGAGTATTGATACAACTTCCATGATCGTTACAAATAGAATCAGTACATTCTGACTGTACTGTAGTGTATGTTGTTTCTCGTTCAGTTTCACTGGTAACTTCAATTGCTTCGGTAGTTGAAGTAGACTCTGTAGGAATAGCTATAGGATAGTCGGTGACAGGCTGATCAGTTGGTACGTCTGTAAACATGTGATCTGTGCTGACATCTACTTTAGACGATGTTGTAATTTCTGTTACCGTCTCTGGAGTTGTACTACTAGGAGTGCTACTTGTGGTAGAGGACGTAGCAATTTCTTCCGTGACTTGATCAGTTGTCAAAATCTTAGTAGTATATGTGGATTCTGTAGTGACTTCTGTTACTGTGGTAGGCTCTTTAGTGATAGTTTCGTTACAAGTTCCACTACATTCAGTAGTTCCCTCCGTTTTAGCGTTCTCCGATTCTATAGTCGGTCGAGTTTCTTCCTTCTCCGTTGGTTCTATTATTTCAGCTTTAGTCGTTGCTTCACTTGTTGTGATCGCTTGAGTAGACATGGAAGTTAGCTCGATTTCTTTAGATGTGCTTTCAATTGACTTCGTAGTTGCATCTATTTCGGTTTGAATACTAGTCGTAATTGTACTTATTAAAGTAATATCTCCTACTGTTGTAATCGATGCTGTAGAATCATTGTAAGTAGAATATGTTGAAGATATATCGGTATTAATACTTCTATGTGTAGTAGTTTCTTCTAGTAATGTGGGTAGAACAGATTGTGTGAAGTTTGTGAAAGGTGTTGGGCTGACATATTCGCAATCGTAGCTATTATTGCCGAGGATCAGACATTCACATAAAGGACCCGTTAACATTGGAGGACAAGAGCAAGTGAAGTTGTCTACGCCATCGATACAAGTGCCTCCATTTAAGCATCTGTAATTTTCATAAAGGCATTTGGAGCATTAACCGATGTACAAATCGAACAAATATAGAAATCGTTAACCCCAAATTCCAACCTCAAATGAGTCGCATGTAACAATCAATGATATTTATCTTTTACAACTTCGAATAAGTACCTGCATTTTAAAATAGTTTTTGATAATGTTTGGCGGAAAAATTGTTGGATCACGCGATTCTACTGCAAAATGGAGTGCATGGCCGTTTAAGTAGTTTTTTAACTTACCTAGGTCCTAGTAAACACTCATCATATTGCAATTCACATCTTTCTCCATGATAGTCGGGCACACAGTAACACACTCTAGCTCCGTCTTCGACAACACAAAGTGCGTTATTGCTACATGAGTTATCATCACAAAACTCTATTTGAACTTCACAGCTTTTACCAGTGTATCCTAGAACACAAATTTAACCCTGCCTTTATAGGTTTAGTTGCTCATGGAAGGGTTTTAATTTTGCGTAGTCTACAGGAAATATCAAGACCTTAACGAATTTAACTGAATTTAACGAAATCCAGTTCGGTAATTCAGAAAGTATGTACCTACCTAAATGCTTAATTTGGGTAATTATATTCTCTTTGTATCCGAAATTAAGCAACAGTGTTTGCATTGGGTATCGTGCGTGTCGTTGATAGTAAATACGGTCCCTGGTACTGTTACATGAATGAGATAAGGGTCAAAAGAGTTACTATCGATTTTATTATTTGTCACAATTGCATTGAGATGATTTTGTTTAAACGGTTTTTTTCTAAGTATTCTACAAACGTCAACGTTATTAGAAAACTAACAAATGTTTGGGAATGTCGTCATCTCAAAGGTAAATGTGGTCAAAACAGAAAAAAAGAATAAAACCAGCAAGAGATCGTAGAAAGAGAATAGAATTACATCCTGGCTACCCATAAGTAGAAAATACTTACCAAATGTACAAGCGCACATGTAGTCGGCGTGAACGTCTATGCATATTCCACCGTTAAGACATGGGTTGGATTCACATTCATCTATTTGATCCTCACATTTAGGTCCGGCCCAGCCTTTAAATTAATAATAATTATAGTTGGTGATAGTTGTATGATAAGTACTGTACTCAGACTTAAGGTCAGAGGTGTATAAGTGCGGATATTACTTGCATTAGATATGGTTAGTTAACAGGTAATATACAATGATAATATGTACCTACTAGCTGAACCCCGCGGTGCTACCCGCGGTACGATGATAACTGCGGGCAACGCCGCGAGGCGAAGCTATATCTTTATAAATAGTAGCCTATGTGTTATTCTGATGTATAAGCTATATTGTGGTAAAGTTTCATTCAAATCCATTCAGTAGTTTTTACGTGAAAGAGTAACAAACATCCATACATACATACATCCATACTTACAAACTTTCGCCTTTATAAATAGTAGTAGGATTATAATAGAGTTATTAAATAAGTAGTTACTTCCGATACAAGATTGTTGAACATTAGGTGAATAGTGATTTTGTATCTATGTATGACTCTACAGTTAACGTTATGTTACTTGTATAAATATATAATTTTACAATAAAAGCAAATCCATGTCATTATTTAAAACTGTTTATAACAAATCAAAACTTTGCCACTAACGACGCGGTACTAATTCTCATTGTCTAGTAAGTAGGTATTAGTTTTTTTTAAATGCCTGAGCCTGGCAAAGTGACCTTTTGGAAAGTATGAGTGACAAGCAACAGTGGTGGTCACCATACTTATTGCGAATGCAGACAATGCAAAAAGGAAAAATTGCAGTAGTGGTGATCCACAGCTTGGCGGCTCATTGAGATGCTTCTGCGTCATTGGGCCTCGGGTTTTAGGTAGATCTTCTGTGAGAGGGCAGTACCGACCCAGTCGAGCCAGCACATTGGTGCTGAAATTAGTGTGGCTCTACTATACAGGGTGTAAAAAGACGACTACCGAAAACGAAAGGGGCTGATCCAGCACCCCAAAACTTATAAAAAAAAACAATCAGTTGTCCTTAAAAAAAATTGTAGCCGGAAAAAACAATGTATCAAGATTTTTAATAATTCCACAAGCCCGTAATGTATTATTGCGTGCACCGCGTAGCTACTTGCATACCTATGCGCCCGGCCGAGGTCATTGCACTCACCCGACCAGCTGTTTTGCTTATCAAAATACATTGCTGTTTTATTGTTTTTTTTTGTTTTCTGGTTTTCTAAATGAGATAATTAGGTAGTTTGGGGCCTATTATGTTGTACTATGTGTATGTAAGCAGAAAAAAACATAAAAGGACTTAGATAAATTATATTTTTTTTTGCGTTTTTTTTTTGCTAAACCTATTCAGTATCATGGTCTGATTGCAACCCCCAAGTTTTCGGTAGTAGTCTTTTTACACCCTGTATAGAAAAAAACTATTAATTCCAACTACTTTTTCGTAAGTATTTTAATGATTTTGATTCTTCTTTCCTTTTTTTATTTTTTCTCGGTGGAGCAGTGGTAGCGTATGCGACTGCTGTGCATTGTGTGCTCCGAAATAAATATTTGTATGATCTACAAATATTTATTTCGGAGTGTCGGAGAAAAGCAGTATCTATGTATTTATATCAGTTGCCTAGTACCCATAACACTAGCTCGGCTTAACTTGGGACTATATGGCGTCCGAAATATTTATTTTACATGTTCAAAAACGTAACAAAACATTAGTCCGATATACAAACTAGTTACATACCTGGAAGGCATTTACAATAGAATTTAAAACCAGGCCCTTCGACGCACTGTCCTCCGTTGTAGCACCGGACTTCCTCAGTAGAATTACAGACAGCCTCGTCGATGTCGCAGTGCATTCCAGAATACCCAGGAACACATGAACAGAGGTAGCCATTATCCATGTCAATGCAAGTTCCATTGTTCAAACAAGGGTTTGACTCACATTCATCGTAATTCGTCTCACAATTATCACCTGCAACGTTATAGGTATCGTAAATTCTTCAAATACCTATTTTCTGATAATTGACAATTTAATCTTTGCCAAAAATACCCAGATAAGAATATAAAGTTTCTGTTTGTCATTAAATCGTAAAGCCTAGTTTATGTTCTAAGAAGCTAGCGACTGAAAGTAGAAAAATGAATCTATCTGGCTGGTAGGTACCTACACGTAATAGTCATTGTGTTCGTCAAATTAACAAAAAACATGTGCGTCTCAGGACGCCCGCCCGACAGAAGTGATCATTTAAAGTAATTTAAACTAATCTAAATTAAACTAGCCTACCGCTGTCATATGCCTTAGAGAAAGGTAAGCCAGACAGCCTGAAGCCGTACGCGTTACGTAACGAAACGGTTTACAATTAAACAAAAGAAAGAATTAAGACCAAATAAAGTATCGAAACTGTTAATGAATACCTACTTTAAATAAAATTAGCAAAATAGCAACACAAAATTAGAACTCCGGTGTTACAAATAAAGAACTCAATTGATCATCATAAAACAAAAACTTGTGACTCATTAAAACACCAATAAATCATCGGTAATAAGAGACATATCTTGCAACTGACATGTTTTAAAATATTATTACGAAAGTCTACTGACGGTAAACATTTCTAGTCTAATTTTGTTCCTTTTGTGTAGTAGTTGTTGTTTTCGGTTCGATACAGTTTGATAATATAATTAAGTTTGATGGCACCGACTTTAATGTATTAAACATTAATATTTACATTAAGCGCGCAGGTACACCCCTAACGTTTGTGAACTAAATTGACAAAATGTTATACGACTACGTGTGTCAATAATCCATCCATTAAATATTCCAAATTATGAAAAACCTTTGGGGAGAGTTTGAGTTAGTATTTTATACATTTTACTTGTAAAATCAGGGATTCAACGTAAGTACGAAAAAGTGAATAACTAAGATTCAATCATAACCAAAACCATAATCATAACCAGGCTGCCGGCAGCGCAGTGGTTGCGTACGTGACTGCTATGCATGAGGTCTCGGGTTCAATGCCTGGGTTCGACCAAAGGTTTGTACAGTGCGACTCAAATAATAATAGGAACCTCTATCTGTCAGAAATGTCCCTTGAGAAGTACGATCTGCAACGAAACCTTATTTGCATACCAATAATGATTTTTCAAGGTTTTTAAAAGTGTTTATTCTTCTTCTTAATAAATGGCAAACTGTCTGTCGACAATTCTGCCAATGTCAAGTGCGATGGAAATACGTGGGTTTTATGCAAAAAATAAAATAAAATAGAGAAAATAATGAATTTGTAGAACCAGTAGAAAAAAGTGTTTATAAATATTTTTTCAAGGGACATTTGACAGATAGAGGTCATTGACGTTCCTATTCTTAGTTGAGTCACATTGTATAATCTACAAATATTTGTTTCGGAGTTTGGGTGTTTTCAATGTATAATATAGATGTATTTAAAAAAAATATATAGTTATGTATTTATAACGGACAATAGTTCAAAGTTTGTACTAGGTAGAAACTGAGTACCTAAAAAAATATTTAACAATTCCTTACCTACAGAACGTAAGTAGTATTTAAATGTAAAAATTGAGTTGGTCGTAATTCTAATACAATTGCCCACAATCACGCGCGTTTTATTTATGTAAATATTTAGCGTTAGTTTTGTACGCAACTCCAAACAACTTCCAACAAATTTATTTTATGAGAAAATTACTATCTTAAGTGTTTTGTTTACAAGATTTTCATCATTAATTATTTTAATGATTATTTAAAATATTCAATTTATCTAATTAACCTACTCAATTCATTAGCAAGAAAGTATGGGCATTAGAATTTTAGATTACAAAAAAGCTTACCATAAACCAGGACCAAGATATCGTTTTATGAGTAAAATCTATTTAATTATTCTTTGAAATGCAATTTCCACTGAGTAGGTTGTATAGGGCGAAAGATAAGGCTTTGCTTTGGTGTTATGTGTCACGCACACGGGAATAAAACATCGACCCTTTTATTAGTATGTCAGCCGTTGCTTTTCGCACCCGATGCTTGAGTTACTATTACAGGTGATTAAAGCATCAGAAAAGGCAGGTTATGGTTCATTATAAAGGGCAAGATTTTGTTTCAGCGTCCTTTTCTTTAGCGTCTCGTGAATTATTCTTAAGTGTCGTGTTTAATGAATATTAATTATCAAAATTACACTATTCAACGTTCATTGTAAAATTTACCCATTTTTTAAATTCAATTAAGTCTTCTTTCTCTGACCCTTTCCTCAAACAAGGTTGAGGTCGGCTTTCAGTCTACTACGACACGACTCAGCTTCGATGTTTTACGTTTAATTAGAGACAAACTTCTTAGCACTCCATGGATTCACCGTGCGGGTGCCGGGTCCATCGTGTGGCAGAGGGAGAAACTCAAAGCAGTTCCCAGGACTTACGACCTAGGTGTAGGTTTAAGGAGGCCCCCTTTAAGATACGCATCAACGGTCACCTTCACTGCTCGAGTTTCCCGCCCTACCTAGCCAAATTTGGTAGGAACCTGTTAGTGCAGCCTTGGATACTCGTTCTAAAATAGAACTTACTGCAGATCTCGACAGGCCAAGGTCTTTCAAAAGGTTATAGAGATTTAGCTGGTATACCTCTCGCTCCCACTTCTACCGCGTATAAATTAACCACATAGCCATTTTTGTTAAGTTCAGTTGTTAGATCGTAATATTTATTTAATTTTATTCTATGGTCTTTAGGAATATTAGTTTCCCACGGAACAGTAAGCTCTACTAATATTATGTGTTTAATTTGTCTAGAGAAAAGGAATATGTCCGGTCTGGATGACGAAACACCAACATCCTCTGGGATTTTATAGTGCTTATCATACGTATCCATCAAAATAGTCCAGTCAGGTGCAGTACCGTACAGTAATAGAAAGGCTTGCTTTTAGATTTGGTAGTTGAGCCATCCTTTATAAAGTTAATTTCTCGTTTATTTGTAGTCAATCCTTTTTGGGCTCTAGCTACTGAAAGACTTACTGCTAAGTTAATAATTTTAAAACGTAAAGCTGATACCTACTTTAAAAAAGTTTCTGTCTGTTTTTACCTAACTACAGGGAACCAAAAAGAAAATAAAAATTTTGGCTCTATGTATATTCCACCGTAGCCCTTACACTCCTGAACAGATTTTAATGAATGAGATGTCAATTGATTCATAGTAATGAACTGACGCGGGAATATATGCTATATAAATTTCAACAAAACTCTTTATGCAACGGGTTATAGTTTTTAAACATCACACAATGCAATAATATCATAGACAATGTAAAATAATAAAAGCTGTTGCTTACTAGGCAGGTATTAAAAATCCACTATCTCAGAATTTTCTATTCACTACATTCTTAGTTGGACCTTACCAATAAATCCATCAGGACAGGAGCAGTTGAAAGATGCGATACCATCAATACACGTTCCTCCATTCTGACACGGGTTCGACCAGCACTCGTCCCAATTTGTCTGACACTGGACGCCAGTATATCCGTCCACACAATAGCAGGAGTATGTACTAGGAGGGAAAGTGGTTCCAGTTAAATTAAGTAAGTGGGTAAACTTAAGGCTTCTTCCACCACTTGCTATTAAAGTCTACGTACTAGTAACACTGACCGATAGTGCCCCTATAACACGCACACTTCTAAGGAATTTCCATTAGATTTAATATTAAAATTAGGAGGGTTTGCTTGTGTGTTGTGTCCAAAGATTAGTTTTTATCAAATTAGTAAAGAATTACATTTGGAGTAAAAACGTTCATGTGTGTTCAAGTGAGCTTAAAGATTAAGAATGAAAACATTTTAGGAAGGAATATAATTAATACAAATGTTAGCAAAAACCAACAAATTCATCGCAAATAACATTTAGTTGCCGGAAAGACATTATTAATTACAGTTTGTGATTGATGTAGGTAATAGTTTGTGGTGGTGGTACGTTTGGCTATTAATTAAGCGTTTGGTTAATGGCTCATCGTTAACCTGTCAAGCATAGGGTGGCTTGGTACTTACATGTTAACGTCGTCGATACAAATACCGTGTAAGCAGGGGTTGCTGAGGCAGGATAGGCCAGCGGATACCACTCGCGCTGCTGCTAGCAACCACCAAATTGTTTGTAATACAGTACGGCTCCTGTCCCAATTCATTTTAAATTTTAAAGGTCTTCACAATATCATGATAATTTTAAACAAACTTTCCAAACTTTAATAATAACAAATTAAAAACTGTGAAGTTCAGTGACACTCTAATAATGGCTTAGTATTGTTAAGGAATGTTTAAAAACTATTTAATTTAATAGTAACGACAGGTATTTAAAAACTAATGTAACATTCTTTAACAAATTGTTTAAAAATTTAACGGCACATTAAATTCGGAACTGGCTTAACAAAAGGACGCCCTATTCAGAGTACACTGTTACCAAAACTGGGTCTCACCGTCGAGGTGTGGTTTACCGCCACGGTTCGTTGCTATAGCAACATATAAATATACAATGGACTAGGTCCGTGACTTACGATTATTGACAAAATTCTAACACCATCGTATAAACGACCACACACAAAGTCTCCCTTTCAATAAAGGAATTCGATGTCAATTGTTAGGAGTGGAGTATAAATCTAGAAATGGAGTTCTCGCATCTAGCAATTTCAGAGTTCTTACAAGAATCAAAAACTTCTTTTTTTTTTGCTTTTCGAGTGGCAAATTTTTTTGCTGCTAGGTCTATTTAGCAGCTTTTTAATCCTAAAACATTCACAGATTTTTCATACAAAATTATTTTCTGTTCAATTAATAATCTTACGGTACAAATTTCTATTTTAGTGTTCAGGTTAAGACTCTGTAAATCAATACTCTATGTAAATGAACTAAACATTATAATTTCCCTATTCGTATGATTTTTTTATCACTATTTTCAAATTTACCGCTAAAGCAAACTAGCCAATAATATTCAAAGGAAATTGACGTAAAGTAATAGCGAGAAAATTCATCTATTCACAGCTGTTTTTAAACCAATCATGAAGAGTGGCAGAGGTGCATTCAGAACCTTGCTATAATTGGCTTTGGACTAGATTATTGTTAAAAAAGAATAAGGAAAAATTCCTAGAACAGCATTGTTTTATTACTTAAAGTAATATTTAACTTTTTACACTGTTATATCAATATCTAATAGTGATTCGAGCGTATTCAGACAGATGTGTTTATTCAGTCTGAAGTCATACTTAAGAACGTGACAACGTACCGTCAGAAATGACACGGTTACCAATTTTGGGGTGTTTTCCCCATAATTTCAGGTTATTTTAAGGAAAACGATTTATATTAATATTACAAGGACACCTTAAAAGTTTAAGGAATGTTTTAATTAATTTCTTAACATATGTTTAATTAGAAAAAAAAAATTGGACATTTCAGAACCGTGTTTGAAAATATTGATAAAGCGTCCTTCACAATTATGCTGAATTTTTTTCACTACTCATTACCGAAGTCCTAAAAATCATATTATGTTGTTAAATTAAACCATCACTTCCCTTTAGTACATTCATACTTAAAAAAGTTTAAACATATAATAAACTCATTAACTATTAGTATCAACCGGCACTCCCGGAGATCAGTGTGTATAAAAACTAACAATTAAAACAACGAACTATTTCGATTTGGTAGTAAATATATGTAAATATCAATTTGCATAATTATTTTTACAACAGACCTTTTATAGGCAAATGTATCTTACTCCGGACGTTTTCTTTAGTGGTAAATATCTTTGGGAGCTGGAAACACTGTAAAAGAAAAGGTTTTATTTCATTCGAGCGAAACCCAAGTCCAGAACTTGAGATGTGAAAGGTGGACAATAGTGTAGTTCTAATGAGAATCTCGTTAGACTTTTGCTTGGTCAATAAGTTATTCTGCTAGATATCACGGTCTTATTTTGCTCAAACCTTTTAGATTACTTAATAATTGTGTTAATGTTGCAAAACGTTAAGGTTTCATTGAAAATTTGAAAATATTTTGTGTGTGAAAATGGATCCGGGTATTCTTTGTTTCCACCATTGTGATCGTAAAGTGTTTTGCACTATAATACCTGAGAATTGTCCAGTCTGTCACCAAAAATTAGACAGATATGACTATAACCTGCTTCCGTTCAGGTGAGAATATTTGTAACAGTTTTTCTGAGATGGTAAGTAATGAAGGTCGTTGCTAAGTGCCCCATTTTTTTTGCAGAGTTCCCTACCCTTTCGTAAAGGCATCTCAGCATCCTCGAGCTATCGTCATGAAGCCTACTCATGGTGATTTTCTCAAGTAAATAAGATTTAAATTATATATATTTTGCAAGGCCATGTTTTTGATTTCCACTATATGGGCAAATTTTAATCTGTATGTTGTACTAATTTTAGTGACTACTATAATTCCAAGGATTTACACATAGGTGTAACTAACTCCCAGGGATGTGTGGTGGAGTTTAGTGAAGAAGGGATCCGTGGTGTGGATCCCATGACCAAAAAATGGAGTAGCTGTGATTCAAGTGTAGAATGGGACCAGTGTTTGCTGCTAGAACAATTTGACGAATTGTGGAATGAAATATGGGATAGTGTCTTGCTCAAGGTTATACCTGTTTGCACCTGTTATATTTATATAATAAAAGTTGAACAGAAAATGCTGGAATCTGTTTTTTTTTCAGGTGAGTTTGAGTCCTTTGTGGGAAGCCGATCGATACAACGAAGAAAGACACAACTGCTTCACATTTGTACTTGCATTTTTGCGAGCACTTGACTGTGGAGAACTTTCAGAGAAAGCCAGGGACCCTAAACTATTCTGCAAGCAGTATGTTGTCCCAAGAACATCTGCTGCAGGAAAGTATATTTCTCTATACAGGCAGCTCAAAAGGCAAAGCTATTTTATACAGAACCAATGATAACTTATCTGAATTAGCTATTTATTTGTATGTATTTATTTACTACTTATTCAGTATTAACTGTGATGTTTTATATTTAGGTGTAAGGCCTTTAAATTTCAGTGCATTTAGTTCAGACCAAATGGTAACTTGATTTCTAATTTTAATTTGAAACTGCCGTCTGGTATGTATATTTATTTTTAAATGTCATGTGAATGTATTTATATGATTTAACTATCTCTCTGTATAAAAAAATGGCTGTAAAACAGGAATCAATTCCTTTCCACTGGAAATGTAACTGATAATAAATAGTGGGGTGTCATATTTTGCATGTTTACATGGTGACAGGAAAGTTTATAGAGTCAGATGTGTGTGACATGTCAGCACAAATATGCTGCAATAATAATGTTAACTATCACCAAAATTGCCTTTTATCAATAACACACACAACACGGTTAGTATATAATGACCTTGTCTTGCCAATTTATAGTAGTGTATTAAAATTAATAAAACCAAAACCGAGTAGATCTTGTAGGTAATAAATAATGTTTTCCATCTAAAAAAAGAGGTACATTATGTCACATTTCCATTTATAAATTATATTTAAGGCTTACTTACATTCTACAATACATACAATAATTTAATTTGGAGGCTGTATTAATGGAATTGTCTATGAAGTAGCTGTCAATTACCGTTTTCTAAACATTTACATACACTTATTGATTATTCGTAAGTATGCATCAGATATCATCTTCCGTAGTCACTAGAATATGTACCAATGTTGTAGTAATGTACTTGCAAGTTTCAGTTTCATACAAAAGAGTTTCAAATATTATATCATGCCTTGAGTATATACATTTTTATTTGCAGTTTGATCTCATTTCCAATTGCTGCAAATATACACCTGTTAGGTGGTATTGAAATATCTCAATTTAACATTAATATCTTATATAATTAAATGTATGTATTGATACATTTCTTTTTATAATTACGTAACACTGGTAAATAGTTTTGTTAAATTATTGATTAAAAGATATATGAAGTAAAATGAATGATCTAAATGTTCTTTGTTGTACTTTCTAGAAAGAGAAAAAAACTTTGTGTAACTGACACTTGAAGTATTGTGAGTGATTGTAACAATAGATGTTTGTCAAAGTGTGTAGTGCGATCTGTATTGGAATTGCTTCATTGTGAATAGGATTTGAGCTTTACCTCTAATTTATAAAAGCTCTTTCAAAGACTTAAAAGTGTACCAAGATGTAATTACCAAATTATGATAAGACCATAAACTTAAGAGTTACTATATTTTAAGATATTGGACCCATTGTAGTTTGCTCAATATGATCTTTATAACTGCTAACTACAGTTAAGGACCATAAAGTCATTTATTATTGCCCTATTTCTTTTTATTTTGGGTAAGTAAATTAACTGTAACTAAACAAATTAAATGACTTAATAATAGAAAGCATAGAATAGTCTTCGTCATAAGTACACAAAAAGTCAACATAAAAAATCAAGGAAGTTACATTAATGAAATTAGAATTATGATAATGTATTTATTTTCATTTCCTGTGGTATTTTGTATGTCAAGTTATTCGTGTAGATGATAATTAGCTACATTTTTTTTAAAATTGAATATCTATGCATATCTTTAAGATCATCTCGGATAACCATTTAAATTAAATGCATTTTTAAGTCTTTGAAAACTTAATGTGTGTGTGTATCTACAGTATGAGAATATTTCGTATTGGCCTAATTTATTTCAGGAAACAAAAGATCCTTGCTTTTGTTTTCGTTTACGAATTTAGACAGTGAATTGTAAGTGTTAATAAAGGAACAAAGAACTGTAAAAACTGAATCATTGTGAATGATTCACAAGTTTCAAGAATACGATTGTGTACACGTGCATTTAGTGGGTAGTGTTGGAACCTTGTAAGTAGTTGAAGTTGGTCATTCTAATATCTCCAATGATAAGTTATGAGTAAGAAAATATTATTTACTTGTCAAAATATGTTTAACATATCGGAAAGCAGTTGTTGTTATAGGTTCATAGCTGGTTGTTGTTATATAAGTTGATATTTGTTACACGTGTTTAAATATCCTCTAAAATGTAAACATATTTTACGTATTTAACTTGATTTTCATACATTTTTAATTGGAATACAGAACTTAATGTAATATGTTTTCTACCAATTTAAGTTTCAGGGTAAAACCTTATTGTATGTTTACTTCCATTTTTACGTATATTACATAGTTTGAGAAGGTATAAACTATGCTATGTAGCTTTTATGGTGGTAAAGTATTAGTTATTTAGTACTTGTTAAAGGCCTAATTGTTACACATATGGATAAGAATACCGTCCATTGATATATTATCTAATATATTAAGAACGTACATTTGTAACAAGTTAACAAATGTCCTGAATGATTGAGGAATTTTAAGTAAATTTAAATTAACTTCCATTAAATAAATATACTATACAGTTAAAATGTATTCGTAGTGAAAGAAAGCCTCTACTGTAGATACACGCCTGTAGTTCCTACCCTCTTACCTATTTATTGAGACTTGAATTTTGTAAATGGATCTCGAAGACAAAAATCTAGGTGCTATGTTTAAAATAAACTATTTGTTAAAATGTAATACTGTTTTATTCTATCTAACGATCTATCTTTGAAGTTTATAAATGACCCATAAAGACCTAAATGGCAACAAATTCCTTTTTTTTTTATTAAATAGGGGACAAACGAGCAGACGTATCGCCTGATGGTAAGCGATTTCCGCCGCCCATGGACACCCGCAACACCAGAGACGTCACAAGTGCGTTGCCGGCCTTTTAAGAAGGAATGCGCTTTTTTCGTGAAGGTTTGAGGTCGTATTGGTCCGGGAATACCGCAGGCGGTAGTTCATTCCACAGTTTTGTTGTGCGAGGCAGAAAGTTCCTAGAAAACCGCACATTGTGGACTGCCAGCCATCTAAGTGATGGAGATGAAACTGCTATCGCGTATGACGATGGCGGAAAAAGGCGGCAGGAATCAGTCCGAAGAATTCCTCGGAGCACTCCCTATAGTAAATGCGGTAGAAGATGCATAGCGAAGCCACATCTCGCAGAAGAGACCAGCCGAATTGAAAATTTCTGGCATTCGACGATTCTAGTCGCTCTCCGTTGAATGCGGATGCATGTCATTGATATGGAGGAGGAACAAAGTAGGCGATAGCACAGATTCGCAATGTCTAAACTAATAGACTACTGGCCCGTGTTGAAAAATGATGGGTCTACTCTGGACGGTGCCAACTCTGGAGCGCACATCTTCAACACAATAGGAGGTATTCCATCCGGGCCACTCGACTTATGGATATCAAGGGCCAAATTAAAAGTGCTAAGCGCACTGAGCGTTAATGGAACTGGATATCCAGCATACGACTCTTGGACCGCGATATGGTAGGCGGCTCCTGTTTTCCGTCATCCAAGGTCGAGTTGGACGCAAAGTGTTTTGCCAGTTGATCGGCTTTCTCCTTTGCGTCCTAAGTCAATTGATAATTTCCTATGTGCAGAGGTGGAAAGGATGGCTTACAAAAATTCCCTTCGATAGCCTTGGCAAGAGACCAGAATACCCGAGTTCCTGAAGGAAGACACTCAAGCCTCTCGTCAATCCTAGCAATATGCTCCGGCTTCTACCTTAAAATGTCTCTTTTGAATGACCTGGAGAAAAAGTCCTTGTCCAGTACCTAATCCGCATAGTAGTGCAAGAAATTAAGATTTTATGAAATTAGCTAAATATGTCAGTTAGAGACTTAGTTTATATTGACTGGATGCTGTAATTAAATGTTAGAGAAATGAAATATCTTAGGTGATATCGACTTAAATAATAAGAAACACCTACATAATTCTATGCACTGCTATGCTCAGTTTATGGCAATACTAACAAAGACAGCACGCCAGCACGCCACTATGCTTTTGCGTTCGAGCTAACTGGAATTCATCACTTTTGTCCATTGTTCATTCGAATTAAGAAAATAGTTACGCACCAATTAAACCCCGTTTTCTTGTCAATTAGGTTCTTAGGAACCTTGGAATCTATAGGCCAAGGGTTGGTCCTCTAAGAGCCGACTAAGGAAACAAATTCTGCAGGAGAATGAAGCCGCAAATAGAAGGAAAACTGAAAACAAAAGCGAAGCAAACCGTCTGGCCAGAGCGACCAGGGCATGGTATAGTAGGTAAGAACCTGCTCTCTGAAGAGAAGCATAGCTGCAGCTATTAGTGCTTTTAATGATACCGAATACTTATTTTTAATATTATTCATACTTACATCTAAAATCTACGAGGATAAGAAAATCAATTTTGGTTTGGACATATTTATTTAAAAAGAATTTAATACATCTTAAATTAGTTTAAAACAAATATATGAAAGACATAAATATATATATAAAATTAAGGATTCACTAAATTAACTGATAACTTTAACTGGGGCAGATTCCACGCCGACCCAGAATACTGCACCGTTGAGGGCGATGGTTGCTCTGTAAACAGAAATATAATTTTTATAAATAAATGTACATATTTCGGACACCTTCTTACCTTAAATTAAGCTGACTAGAAACTTAAACTAAAATACATATATGGTTACTTATTTGTTAATAGGTACATACATATTGAACCTATATAGAAAACACCCAAACTCCGAAACAAATATTTGTAGATCGAACAAACATCTCATTAATCGAACTGAAAACCTCAGCACAGCAGCCGCATAATGCTACCAAAAAAGCAGATATTAACAAATAAATAAATAACTATACAGTATTGTAAAAAAAAATCCAGATAAGTATTTGATATATTTTTCTAATGAATACTGTATCATTTAATCTGAATATTTATTATGTTTTGATGACTACCATAAATAATTATAATGTCCTAAGGCGAGTAAACCAATCAACTCATATAATTCCAGCCTCTGCATCCGACGCCTTAACAATCTGTATGTATAATCAAATTAAATTGACGCTAAACGAAGCATTTTATCAAACCTTGGACCTTTTATTAAATCTTCAAGCTCTTGTCAGTAAAAGTATTAAGATACAAAGCAAAAACATCCGATAAAAATAATTGTGGCTACTAGTAGGTAAATACTAAATACTTAACAATAAACAGACTCTTTACTAAAGTTTAGCTCTGTTTCGTTTTGGAAAAAACAAATTCTTAGCTGCACCGTTGGTTTTTGTACAATAGAACTTGTCGCAGAAGGTTCATGACAACTGAAATAGTCTCCAAATACACATTTTTAATGTTCGTTTACCTGAACTTAATTTCACCAACCAAGTCTTTGGGAGGAGTCCATGTGAAGGCCACTGTCTGCTTATCGTTTTTCTCATCGTGTTTCTTGTGAGTTATAGCGTTCTGGAAATAGTATAACAATTGTTTTATAAGTTTATGTAAATTGGCAGCTAATTAAGCACGCATATGTATTTTAAAAATTGGAGCTAACAATAAGATATTTAATATCTGTCAGTTGGTCAATTGATAAATATATAAATAAATACAAATAAAATGGAACATGTTGCACCTTTCGAGTTGTACAATAACTACACGCTTTATTTTGAGAAAGTATTATGTACATTATCATGCTTTTAACCTTTTTTGCATAGCAACAAGACAGTAGATAACTATCTTGGAATATACCTAACCTTAAATGAATGTTTGCGATAACCCTACTCGACAAACTCGCAAGTTTACCTTCACCGTTCACTTCCTGACACTAAACATAATTGTACTGTTCATTTCACCTTGATAATGTATCCTAAAGTTTCGTACAGTGTTTATAGTAAAAAATAATCATAGCTATTTTATTTTTGCCAGTACCTAATGATACCTACTAACTTGAAAGTAAAATATAATTTTGATTGTATGTATAATTTACTAAGACTTAATACACCCTGCAAGTGGTCAAGGCCCATATCAAATTACAACATCTATTCATCACGACCAGAAGGCTCTATGCCTGGGTGGTAATTATCTCGGTACTGTTTCATGATTATACTGCATTAAACCGAGCTTAGTAGGTAGGTATAGTTTACAGCTTTACGCGTGTTTGGAGGTCTAAGTTCTCTGTTAGTGGTAAAAAGTATCGATTTACTATAAATATATATAAACAGCTAAACGTGTTATAACGTGTATATTTAAAATTATCACAGTAAATGCTGTTTTCCCTAAATGTAGCCTATGTTAACAATCTGCCTCCCGTATTCTCACAGTAATTATATATGCACCCAAGTGAATGGGTATTAACTCTGTCCTCGGATATGGACAATTTATTAGATACTGGGTGACAAAGCATTTATTTTATTGACGTGATACTAGTCCTAAATTACACCTTAAATACCTGCGAATAAAAATGGTACGTAGGTACACGGTTAATGAGTTCAAAAATAATAGTCTGCAATATGATATATTTTTGGAGACTTTTTCGTATTGATATGTGATGTGAGGAGCTTTATTTTTATTTTATTTTATTTTTCAATTTTTTTTACGGTTAATATAGTATATATATTTATATAGCAAATTAGCAGCCAAGCAAATCTATCAAAGCTAAGTGTGTCGCTGCATTTGTAGATTAGGTTCATAGGTTCAAACTAAAATAACGCTTTCAGCGAAATATAGTTTGCACATCCACTCACCCACATCACCCCCTAATGATACCTACGAGAAATTTACCTACGACTTTAAAATTATTGTAAACTAACAATGATTGAGCACAAAAACGTAATAAGTAATAAAGTACATACGCGGCCCGAAAAAAAATTATTAAAGCATTAAGCGGTGAACAACGACATACACAGAATACATAAGTGAATTGTAAAACTTTATAATTTGTGATTTTATTCTGATTTTTACTACAGTTGTATCTAGGTGATGAAGGTCATTTCAACACTGCGGTATTCTTAGCGAATTCTCAACCACATTGAAGACGTAAATTGTTATTTCTTGCACCACAAAGGGTTCATATTTAGCAAATATATTTTAGTGTCACTGCTCACAGAATAATACCTCAATTGTCCATTTTCGTACTATAATAGTTTATGGAATTTAACAAACACCGTACACCTAAAAGGGTATGTAAATTTTTTAAGTAAACATTGTCAATAAGCATTGTCATGCCGGTCATGCACATCTAATTCTAGTTGATTCAACAAATATTTGTTCCTGAAATCACCACATGTACTTAACGACAACGCTAATCATTACAACCTTACCCACTACCAAAACCATCGACTATTTATATCATACAAACGTCATAAATTATGCAACTTAGTTTTGAGATATTATCATTATTTTGTCTGAATGGCTCTAGCGAATGTTGTGATGATTGTTCATTTAGCTAATGTATGAATAGTCTATTGAAATTGCAGTCACGAAATTTAAACAAACTCATATACTGTAAGATTGTCCAAATGTATGCGTCACATATAAAAATGGAGTTTAACCTTCGGCGGAATAGATCTTTTTTACACAGGCAATTCCTGTTAATAAGTATAGACATATGTTATTTTAGTACTAACTTTAGTCTGAGGCTTGTATGTCGGCTGTCATGGTGATAATTTAAACTGATATACCTTTTTTATTTGCCAACCGATTTTAATGAAACGTAAAAGTTAATTGAAGTTTACCATAAGAGAAAAACGTATTCAAATCGGTTTAGCCGCCGCGAACACGCAGACATACATATCGACATTCTAAAAACTGTTGTTATGAGTTCTGTCACTTTATTAAGCACTTCTTTTTTATTAATTTTCTTCAATATCTTTGATGTTACAGACATCGATCTCTTACAATTTTATTATATGCAAGTACCTATATCTATATTAAAATAAGTTTTACAGAATTTGGTTTCAATCAATAGTAATAAATTGAGGGTAGCACCGAATCTAATACAAAAGGGTCATTTCTAATAATACTGATTATGTATTAAAATTCTGATGTAAACGTAATGCCTACATGTCACTAATTGTTTTCAACGATATCACGCAATAGTAGGCGATACAGTTTATTATAAGGTTGAGTCGGAAATTAACATAACGACAATAGGAAAGAATAGAAAAATATTTTTATTAATAGTGCTTATGTCTCAATATGTTATCAAAACGATTTAAAGTTGAAGGCTGCACAATGACCGCCTGACATTTTGTTTTTGCGGCCGTATCGTAACTTACGAGAGCAGAAACTGGTAAAACTGCAGCATTACTCTTTTGCAATAAACTAGAGCAGTTGGACATTATTTTTAAAGTTATATAATATTGTTTAAATCAATACTTTTTAGTAACCGTTTTTTCTTCTTTTTTTCTTTTGAGTAACCATGCAATTATGAAATGCCATCATTTCATAATTGCATGGTTACATTTGAAAAATATATAAAGTAACTGTTAGTTTTAAGAACCTGGATTTTAATAATGATTTATCATCATTCTAAATATTAATGAAAGGCCAAAATTCTAAAACATTTAATACTAATTACTTAATATATAATGAACTACATATGTGAATGCTGTACGTTGAGTTTCGATCTATCGAGAGCTAACGTAGCCACAAAAAGTACAGACATCGGCTATCAAGGTCTATTTTATAATTAGGCACACTGCATTCGGTTAATTCGGTCTGTACTCCGTCAAGAGTGAACTTAAATGTTTTTTTGAGAAACCTCTCTTTAATAATCTCTACCGATTATATTCTTGTACACTGCGTTTTTGTCAGTATTCGTAATTGTAATTTGATCTAACAATAAAGGCGTACTAGGTCTTCAGGATAACACTTCTGTAGACATAAAACTATATTGCCTACGAAATTTAATGGAAAAGAACATTTTTTTAAGTATTGCATTCTTACAGATATCCACAACGGTATAAGCTTGGTGCAATATTTTGTGTTATGACGAAATGCCAAAAACTATATCAAAATTTCTTAGGTAACTTTCTCGTTGCAAAATTATGTTAAACTAAAATCAACACAAATATGTCTACATACATACATTGGTAAACTGTATAAAATTTACGACTGCATTACAGTTAACACATTACAGAAACGTTACTTATTTTGAACCCAATATTTTGTAGGTTGTCGTTATGTATATATGGTAGTATTGAGTTATAAAATAAATAAGTGGCGTAATCACACACGATTGCGAAATTATACAAGGTATATGTCGCGGATGTCGCCTTGTTCTTTTATTAATGCTTGATACTTTAATCATAATCTTAAATCGTTAATCTTATCCAGTGTCGTGTCAGTATTTCTCACTACCCATTCATTAAAATAGTATCTTATTACTTCTTAAAACGTTATTTTAAGAGAGACATCAAAGGTATACTTACACCAGGCTCACCACAGTTGAGGAGTTGCGCGAAGGGGTCGTTACGTGCTACTGTGAACTTGCCGACAATCTTGGTACCTTCACGTGCTTGAAGGAGCAGACCACGCATTGTATCTGTGGGCTTCTTGCCGGTGATCACAACCTCCATCGGAGTACCAGCTTTCACTGTCTGTGGAGAAAGCATTGTTTATCTACCTGTGTTTAATCTTGTTTTTTTTCTATAAGCCAAAGTGACTCTACTCTGCCTGATGGAAAGCATGAGCAGAATCCAAGAGTAGTGGTAATCCAAGTACCTCTTTGTGTTAAGCATAATATTATTTTATATACCTTGGTGCTGGTGGTGATGGTATACGGGGGAGGAGTGCTTTGAGGTGGTACAGGGTGCTTGGGCACCATGTCTTGGCACACGCTTTCAGGAGCTCCTGACGAATATCCATTGGCGCAAGCCAAGGAGACTGCAATGACGACGTATGTGGCCCACATATTGCTATCTGAAATGTATTTAAAATGTGAGTGTCGTGTTGACCATTGTACACTGTACCTACCTCTGAATAGGGTCAAATTATTATTTATCCTAGATCCTATTCTATTGATACTGTAGATGGTAGATGTGTTAAAGGTCATTGACTCCTGTTAGTGGATTTGTAATGCGTAATGAAGATAATGCCACAGAATGGCACGCGTTTATTAATAGAGCGTCTAACTACCGACCTTTTTGTTAATGAAAATGCCCTTAAGAAAATTGCGACGGTAAAATGTCAAATACAAGGAAAGTAGAATTACAGTTTTGAACAAAACGAGCCAAACATCAAGGTGTATATGTGTTAAACAAGATATTGCTAGTCAATCGAATAAACACAAAGTGAACGAAAGCAGGTCACGGTCGTTTCTGTTCTTCAGATCTCAAGCAAGAGCTTGAAAGAGCAAAGCTAAGTTTCTCGAGGACAGGTTCTCCACATATTTTACGTAACTTGCCAAACGTTGTCGATGAACACTGTTAAACACTTGCATATAAAACACATAACAAATTAAAACACGTTCTGCTAGCGCCACCTATTTACAAATAGTATAGCCGGTATATATATTCGTCTGTACCACTATTTATTATGTACGAATCTATAATTTCCGTATTTTATAAAGAATTTATTTGAGAAGTAACGTTTTGTATTAGAAAATTCCTAATGTATAAGAACATAAATAATATATTTTCTTATTCCAATATTTATATTATAACTGCTATTAAAATTGTTGTTTTTTATTAATTAAACTTTTAAATTGAATTGAAGTATAACCAAAGGATTAAGAATTCATAAATAACTTTGAAGCTATTTAATTGAAATTAAATTAAATAATTAAAATAAAAGTTGCATTTAAATTTACATTTGTAAATCTACACTAATATTATAAAGAGGAAAGATTTGTATTTTTGTATGTAACGAATAAACTCAAAAACTACTGGACCGATTTAAAAATTCTTTCACCATTCAAAAGCTACATTATCCATGAGTAACATAGGCTATATTTTATTTTGGAAAAAAATAGGGTTCCGTAAGATATTTGGGTTTTTCGGACACAAGGTGTAAAAATCAACTAGAAAAATTACTTATTTTGCGAAAATTTTCATGCTACGGGCTATATAAGACGCAAACGAGGTTGCGGGGGTCAGCTAGTGTAATATAACTAAGTGAAACTGTATTGACATGTCGTGAAGAGTAAACAATTGGCGCTGAAGGAAAGTCGTATATAGGTAGGTATATACCTAATGTATCCTGGTATCATGTATCAAGGCTCAGTTATATATATTATAGATATAATTGTAATGCGGTTCGTAACGTAACTAACTTACACATATTACAACTATGAAAGTACAGAACCCATAAAATCTCTATGGTTCAAGACATAGATTATAAATATACATTCGTTTAATTAATCAATTAAAATAATGGATTTTATTAACTTAAACTCCGAACCAGCAAAAATAAAGAATATATGTATATTAAATGGTCTAAGAATCATAGATAATAATAATAAAATAATGTTCTCACAGATCAAACATCTTTTCTATAGTACTAGGTACCTAACTACAAGCCAGTGAGATATAGCCATTGCCCTATATAAAGATAATATTAATTACTATAATATTATTTACAAGATAAGCAATAACTTCGATCTTTAGATATCACTTAAAAATTAAAAGCATATTTTATATTTTTTGTATTTCTATATAAACAATTTATTGTCATCGTCAACAGCCTTCTATTGTCCACCGCCCGGCATTGGACATAAAGGTCTCCTTAGAAATTAGGAAGAAGGTTCTGGCCTATTAATTTTTAAAAAGTGTAATAGAATAAAAAAATAGCATATATTTTTAAATAAGAAGTTTTCAAATAAATTAATTACTAATTATTTTTGTTTTTATTTACGTATTTATTGAGTTTTACTGGGAATTGATCTAATTACCTTTACTTTTAGCTATCCCTTCAAAATAATGATATCAACCAAATATATTGTCCTTATGGACAACTCGCGAAAATAAAATTAATATTTGATGTTCATGATTTGAGTAATATTTAAATTTAGAACGACAGACGTACTTTTTATTCAATTAGAACATTAGAACCAGCCCGTCTTGCCATTATGAGAAGGCCTAGGTTAATCCGATGTGGAAAAGGCTATCGATTGTGATGCCCTCGCTTTGTAGTTGCAGTGGCCAGTGACATGAAGCAATATATATACATAATGAGACTGGCACCAAAACAAACACTCACATTTTTTTATAACTAGGTATGTCAAAAAGATTTTGTAATTATTCATTGAGTAAGTTTTTATTATAATCATAATCACACATAATTACAATTAATTGCTAAGGAAGGCTCCGTAAATTAGGGTAATTTTATTTAAATATATGTAATATTTGATATTATATTGAGATAAACAAATTAAAATAAAACAATAAAAAATAAATTATTATCGTGACCCTGTCAAACTGAGCAACTCAATATGACAGGGTCACGATAATATGTAATTTATTTTTTCATATTTTGGTAAGTACCTATTGTTGGCCTATTTGATGAATAGCAGGGGATTTATATTTTGTGTGATAGAAACTTGCGTTGATCTGTCTAAAAAAAAGATGGAATAATATTAAATATAAACAAGCTGCATTTTTAATTAAATCACCCGTTAATTTATTGTCTATTTGATGATTAACATATTTTTGAACCGATGCAAGTTAAATATTAAAGAGATAGGCTTACAAGACATTACATTTTTTTCACTAATATTAAACAACTGAATTACAATTTGCAAGGAAATAGTTTTGATAGTAATGTTGCCTAAATTGATTAGTATACTGTAATATACCTAAATGCCCTAATTTAAGCCATGTAACATGTATATTTAAATTACGAATGTGGGTTAAAACATTTTTAAAATTATTTGGCCAGAAAATAGATCTTGAAATTATTATAAAATATCTAATAATTTACGTAACTGTAGTCTGAATATTAATTACTAACTAAAGAAGTCTAAGTTAAAACCTACTGTTAAGTTTAGGCAGGGTATAAATATCTTTAATTTATTTTATTTACCTTTTTTAGTTTAAGTGCGCGCACGGTGTGCTTCAGCTAATGTGTGAACGGTTACAAACATCGGCCCTGGCTACTTGCAAGTTATATATCTCGCAACCGTACTAGGCATGGAAGGGCGAACTGTCAAAGATAAAACCACAGAAGGGGCATAGTTCTGCGGTTAAACCTATGAGTAACGCAGGCAATGAATAATTAACATTGATTAAACAGCGAAATGTATAGTTCTAAACATGCAACGAAAAATAACCGATTTATTTTTATACTACAAAACTTCGATGCCCTATGATAATATAATGTTACAGTCTGTTCTGGTTTTTTAATTAATAAAAAAATTATTAGTATTATATACTAACTAAAGTTAGTTTTGGCAAATAAATAATTTACATAAATAATAATCGCCATTCTAAGTAATTCCAATGATCTCATAAACGTCTATAGAGTAAAAGTGTTTCACATTTCCTCTATAAATAAATACATTAAGAAAGAAAAAAATACTTCTTAAAATAACAATACAATTATTCAACGTCTTTCATACACTTTGAGCGTTCACTTACATGGAGAAATGAGTGTTGTGGTCCTTTCTTCAAGATAAGAAGAGGATTTAATCAGGTTAGATGATCGAGCCTGAGGGACCTCGACTTAAACGGTTGACAAATGAAAGTAGTTAAAGAATGTATTAGCATACACTCTGATGAAGCATGACCACGTATCCAAAAAATAAGTTTTAAACATGCTTCCTGATTACCAAAATCTGTATACCGGTGGGAAGACCCAGAATCTAGTAAATGTATATTGTTGCTTTCTTTCGGAATATACAAACGCATTTAAAAAAGTAATCCTGAAAAATATCTCAGACCCCGGCATAGTATTTGCTTGTGCTTTTCGAATGATCGTTGAACAGGCCATATCAAGGATATTTGAAAGAAAATAATGAATAATAGAAACCTACTGTGTTTATATAAGTAACGGTTATCGCTTACCATCAGTTGAGAAGAATAATTAGTCATTGTTGTTTAATACTTGTATATTAGAGTGCACGTGGACAAACATTAGACTAGTCTACTATTTAGTCTTTGAATACTTACGTTCACAGATTAGGAAGGCATCGCCTATGTTACTGTGCGTATATTTGCTATTATTATGAATGAAAAAATATACGTATTTCCTTATTTGTTGTTGTTAATTTTATCAGTTAGTAAATTATCCCAAAGATGAGATATATTGTTCCTCACTGTATTGTTATTTTGTGTTTATATTTTAAGAAAAGTTCAGTTTTTTTTTTCTTTTTTAAAAAAGACAACTCCCACATTAGGAATAAACATCCTGTGTCGTGGGGGACTTTACAAACATACATGAAACGGACACAAAGAACATCCAGACTCGGGACAACAATTCGTGGATCACACAAAGTGTTGTACCGCGTGGGATTTGAACCCAAGACACTTGGCGCAGTAGCAAGAGGCATAGCGACCGCTGAAACCACTCGGCCAACCGTGCAGTCAGATCAGAGAATTAGAATCAGCACACAATGTGTAAGCTATTTTGTATAGATAACACTTACTTTATCAACAACGAAAAACATAAAATATAGTCGTTTTATATATATTTAATTCCTGACTTTCGTTTTTAAATGAGTACCTACACCTTACAATAAATGTTTTAATAAACCCACTTTGCACCAATTAGCAATTAGAACAGCGAGTAAAGTTTGTATTGCAATACTTGTATTTTTCCTCTTATTCGCAACTTGTCAACTCAAGCAGGCATTTACAATGTTTTTGCGCTTTAACAGATTATGTTATTTGTCAAATTCTACAAAACATTGTAAATTCTTCTTATGCTTAAGGTTTCTATTGTGTGTCTTGCTATCGGCTATCCAAACTAAAAATGTTTTGTCAGTACACTAAAAAAAAATATAAGACTTGAACTTGGTCCTGTAATCTTAATACAAGGTGTACCAAAGTAGATAATATTTGGAGGCTTATCTGGTGTAAAGATTTGTGTACGGAATTTGTATTTGTGGCTTAAGATTTTTATTTCCTCATAAAAATTATAGAAAAAATAAAATCTACAAGCGTCCAGAACGAAATCTCAGTTCTTGTAAAGAAGCGATGTCCGACCTGTAATATTTATTATTTTAATTTAAAAGAAAAGCATTTGACTTCACTATATACAGTTGGTACAGAATAAATATATTCTGTGATAAATTGACAAGTTGCGAAAAAAATTAAAATTTACACATCTTCGGTCACATTAAGTACGAGAGCTAGACTTTTCAGTCCCTTTCTATCTCCTAATTAGCTTTTCCATTTCTAACGTTATGTAAACACGATATATTCCACAGCTCTAGTAGCCTGTGATCACACTTTACCATAAAATTTATAGTTAATGGCGATCTTATAAGTCTCAAGGTTAAGAGAGACGCTAGGACACAATAATGTTCACACTGTCGTATGTCATTGGTTTAAAACAATTACCACAATAAATGTTTTGTAATTGTAAACGTTAAGCGCATACAATGGGTACGATGTACCTATAGTGTCGTACCCTAACTTGCCTTTAGGTCTTGTGTCTCTAAGATTCTATATTCTAGATATGGGAGATTAGTAATAGTTTTTAAACATTAATATGAACTTTATGGTTTTACGAACATGACGAATGGATACATTTATTTATTTTTATTTTAAATGTTATGTATATTTACAATATGAGAAAATAATTACATCCTAATTTACAAATAATACTTACTTCTGTCAGTCTGAACGCATTGCGTCATTCATTGGCAGACGGCCGTTCGGGGATGTTAATATGTCAGTACCTGGATGACCGGGTTTTCTTTGGTAGATTTTCTAACAATGAATAATAACAATAATAAATAATTATTTCGCCATCACCATCTAGTTGTAAGCTAAGCTCTGAGCTTAGCTTACAACTTATGGGTACTAGACAACTGACATAAATACGTATATGTAAATAACTTTATTTTTGTAACTTTCTACATGTTATACATAATAAACACCCAAAATCCGAATTTACAGATCATGCAAAAAAATTTGATCCTTAGACCTCAAGCAAGGCAGTCGCATACGCTACCACTACGCCACGGAGGCAATATGAATTCAAGCTAGATCGATTATTCGCTCTCGAAACCCCCTGCAGTGCTTACTAAACTTCATGAAAATAATTGAAGCCGTTTCCGAGATTCGGATACCACAACGAAACGACATGACATGAATATCATACATGATCGTATATTGCTTTAAAAATAAATATAATAGCAGCGATACCATCGCGTGTTCGCATTTATACAGTCGCAATGCCCTCGTCCACATAACCACAATTCAGTCGCGATGCAAACGCGATACTGTTGCGCTTCTGTCCCACTTCAAACGCGTTTCAGTAACAGGAAAAAATGCCTGCGATCGTCACAGTTGTCAGATGGACTCCGTTGAGGCAACATTAGTCATGCTGTCTTTGGTGCTGCTTTTACGTACGTCAGCAACGAAAGCAGCCTCCATTTTTCCTCCATGTCGTCCGACACGGTCACGCGTTATCATGACCACGACATAGTCGCAATGCTGTAGCGTGTTGGCATCGCTTCTGAAGCTCGTTGCAAATGCGACATAAGCGCGTTAGTAACGTTGCTGTTACACGTTTACGAAACGCACGACAGCATCGCATAAAAAGCCGTCGTATGTGAGGGCCTATCACAAAGAAAAAAATGAAACGTTAAAGACATTTTAGTTTAATCTCATGAAATTTAAATCAGAAAGTGTAACTGTACAAAAAATTTAATATTCATTACTAATATATAGACTCTTCTAGTTATGTCCTTAGTACGGTCATTGAATTTGTTTTGAAAATTGGGATACAGTTTGTTTAAATACTGTTTTTTGTTGGAGTTTTTATATAAATCATTAAAATGAGTTTCTCTATTATTTACATGGGTAACCATGTCGTTGTTTATAAAGGTACTGTTAGCAATTATCTTATGTAATAAGCAATCAAGTATTACTATTGTAGGTTGCGAAAAACTGCTATCGTGCCTCGTCCTTTAAAAATAGTTCTTATTCATTATATTATTTAAGGATATATATAATCTTTTCATTCAATAAATTATATATATTATGAACATCACACAGTTCACATTTACGTATATTGGCAGTTGGTACTATTGGCACCCAAGTTTAATAAACTATTTACTGTAGGCCTAACGCCTGTCGTTTACTGCTCAACGTGGGCCTCCTCCAAAGAGCGTCCGCCATCCCGGTCTTGGACAGTCCGCATCAATCCGCTGCCAGCTATTATCCGTATAACGTCAGTTCATTATAACGCAGAAATTTATTCGACATGGGTCAAGCCTGTTTAACGGGTTTTTAAAAGAAGTAGAGGAATAGTAGGACTCAATTTAATTTTAATTGTCATCATCAATGATACATGAGCCAATATTAATAAAAGGAACTTAATCTGCTAGTGTAAGTTATCATGTTCAATGGCGCGTTAGTGCACGCTGTTGCACCGCAGGCGATTCGTTCTTGAACGCCGGGGGATCCGCTTTGCAATAATTATATGGTCAATTGTAATGAATGCATGAAGCATTGCTAATTTTTCAAGTAGTATTCTAAATGGAACATAAGACTCAAGATATTCATCCTTGCTCACCACAAGTTCTCCTAGTATTGCTTCTGACTATGAGTGTTAATACTCTCGCTCGCAAACGGCACTCGTCAGAAGTAGTACCTACGAATAGAAACATTTAAGTATGTATTAGTCATTTTAAAAATGGAGTAGAGCTGTAATTTTAATTGATTTCAGTCAGTTCTGTTGGCGTCAAATAAACTACCTCGTCGTTATAATTACTCATTTTAGGTTTTTCACTTCTTTTAAAGTTTCTTGTTTTAAACCTAAGGTTTTAATTTGTTTTATCTACGCCATTTTCTTTTCATTTCATTTTGACCTGAAAGAAAAATGGTGTGGGCAAAGCAAATAAAAACAAAATAGGTACACCAAGAATGTTCCGAGTCTGAATTTTTAACATTTAATATGTTCACATATAATAAATTCTGCACTATAGAGGTAGAAGTAAACAGTTTAATGATGTTTTGAATTCACAAAGTTATTGCACACGATGTTCTAAATTCAACTTACTTTATTCTCTGTCAAAAAAACCGACTTTTGCATTCAAATATCGAAGAGCAAAAATACTCTTTTCGAGGTGGGGATGAAAATAGTTTTTCTGGCATAGAAAGTTAAAGCGATGAGATTTTAATGGTAATTAATATTGCTATACCATCTCGATTGAATATTATTTCCTTTTGTTTACCTAATGCATCTCTGCGATCACTAACAGGAAATTCCCACACAACATATGTAAACTTTGAATAATATAACCTATTCCACGATTTCCATTCAGGAAAATGAGTCTGAATAACAAGTTTTATGCACATTAAAATTACTAACTGGATGCCACAAAAATGTGTCACCCTAGGTAAATTCCCTGGCGGAAAATCGCAAACAACTGATAAATAAGCTATTGCGTTGTTGAATTATTGAAAGATATGGTTTTGCTTATCTCTAGTGCATAATGAATTCTTACATTCTATTGACACATAGAATCAATCGGTAGAAGTAGTCCCCTTTTTCATATTTTTCATTTTTCTAAAATAGTCAGATGGTCCAGGTTATGCTTCCCTCTTAGTTAATTAGTTAGCTGCATATAAACAATCATTTCTCAGTTCATCGGCTGCTTGCCATCTCATCATCAAAATAACAATACTTACGATTAAAAATTTTGACTTTAACATTCACACAGGTTTAAAAAATGACATACTCGTATGTCGTTTTTACAAAAAGTAGAAAAAGATAAATTAAAATCTGTACAATAGTTTCAGAATTTATTACAAACAAAGAATTAATTTCTTTTCAGACTGTTAGAAAAAGTAGACGACGATGTTTTATCTGTACAAATAAATAAAATTGAAGTGTCTGTTTTTAATTTCAAATTAACTTTTCATTAAATGCGTAAGAAAGTATACAACAGTACTTTTACATCAAAAAAATTTTTTTTGTCTGTGTCTACGTCTGTTTCGGTTAATTTCTGCAACGGCTAGAGCAATTTTGACGGGACTTTCACTGGCAGATAGTTGCTGATATATGGAGTAATTTAGGCTACTTTTATTCTAGACTAGCTTTGGTTTAGTTAACCGCAAAAAAGGTAAATGTACAACAACAACCGCAGGTAACACCGCGGGGCTTGGCTAGTTTAAAAATATAACTATTCATAAAACAATTTTATACTTATTGTAGAGCTAATTTGTATATTTAAATTATCACCGATAATATTATGAGTGTTAGAATAATTTTTGGTAATGAAGCAATTATTTTTATGAAATATTGGGGCAAACGAGTCGACGTATCGCCAGATGGTAAGCGATTACCACCGGCCATGGACACCCGTAACACCAGAGCCATCACAAGTACATTACCGGCCTTTGGGAGATGAGGAGGGGGATCCGGTATCCTCACTTACTCGGTGAAACACAGCGCAAGCGCTATTTCAATCCGGTTTTCTGTGAGGCCGTGATATCACTCCGGTCGAGCCGGCCCATTCATGCCGAAGCGTGGCTCTTCCGCGGACTATTAAACAATCGTCATAAATACTTATCTCATCACACTTACACTTGAGTGCTTAGGAATTAGTACACAAATTTTAAACTGTACCGTATTCTCTATTTTGTTAGACGCCTCCCGATATATTGTTATCTCTACGTTCCTTACACCTGAAAGGTATCATCTATAAAACTTTATTTTACCTACCTGTATGATATTTTATGAAATCTTCCTCGTCTTGACAGAGGTCAGAGGTCTAGGGATAGAGATCCCATTCCACTTTAGTAGTGCGGATCCTTCCAATTTATAAAACTATGCCTGATTCGGTAAGAAAGGGATCTTAGATATGTTACGATATTTCTGGATTGGGTGCGAGAGTACGGGGGAACTTTGAAAGGCCTCGGATGATAGTGGAAATCGTTTGTTACTACCAGATTTATTCAAAGTTTAATTAAAAAAGAAGTTATTATGATTTAAATCGTAATGTGGAAAAAAAATTCTAAATTTTGAATGATGAAATGAATTTTTAACAAATTACAAGAAGTTTTGTACCTGGTTGTGAAAAAAGTGATTCAAAATATGCCCGATATTGTACATTTTTTTTAATTAGTATCTACTATCTACCTTTCAAGTCACAGAATATTATTACGTATGTCTTTTCTTCTACAAGATAGCCGAAACTACAAAAGTGCAAAATATTATAGCAAGTCACCGCTGTTTGTTCATCCTATGAATTCGTCCGAATGACGAGTCACCAGTCTTTGCAATATAGTGTCATTTGTCATTGTCATTGCCATAATAAATTTGTTTGGGTATTTCGTAAATTATTTTCATAATAGCATTATTCGTTAGTCGTTGATCATTGCTATGTAAATCAAACATTTCAAAAATTCTACTTAAAGGAGTTTTTTGCGTTTCATGATGATTATGTTAAAAATGTTTTGATGGGTTATACGTCGGAGTTTCAAAACGAGGCTATTTTAAAGGCCATATAATATATATTTAATTAATTAATATATATTTTATTGACCTATTTCCGACACTTTCTCGGCGTATTTAGTTAAGCTATTATTTCATTATAACGATATTAATATTTATTGCATTTAACATTGAAATTAAAACAAAGACTGTTTAATATTCTAAATGTGGATAGTATGACATTTTGTTTGATCCTATGCCTCAAAACTCATGTGATTTGTCAAAGTGCGTATTTTTAGCGAAGGTTACATTTGTCTGGTCATAATAACAATTTGTATGCTTTTGGTTGAGGTGACGTAAATGTGCATGCCTAGGCATTTTAAATCGACATAAATAACGCGACACCGCTGTAACCAGAAACCTACGTCATAGCAATAAGCCTACAATCTACAAATAGTCGACTACTTGTTAGATGACCTAACTAAGGAGTTATTAGTTACATCCGTTACAGGTTCTAAATTGCAATCTTAAGTTCATTAGGTAACTAAAGATCGTAATTTTTCATTTATTGACGCGATACGACGATATACTATAGACGCTTTTTGTGGCAACAACGTTATGCCATACTAAATATGGGTAGTTAAGATTCCTAAATTCAGATATCTATTCTAAAAACTATCATTACGTTGTATAAATCTACAATGAATTTAGATTCATAATTTCGTGAAGTGTTTTTCTTAACTTTTCAAACCCCCCGAGATTTCTCCCTTTTATCATACCGTATGTGATTTTTTAAGTTCTATGTTAAAAATCTTATTTTAAGTAAAAAATAATAAATTCTATTTTCTACAAAAAAGCAACTATTTAAATTTTAAAAATAAACTAGGTACACTGTAAAATAAGCTCAGAGACTCGGTAAGATTACAATTTTTCTGATTCAATCCGCTAGACTTCTGAGTGTCAACAAAATTGAAATGTATCTAGTAGATAAAACATTTCTATTGTTTTTTTGTTAAGGATGTTTTATGTAATAAGTTGTATCCTGTGACAATCCACAATCACAGGTTTTTTGTGAGAGCAGAATTCTACGGGCTAGGCGATATTGAGTTTAGTCAATTATTTACTAACTAAATTATATACTTACTAGATTTGCGCGCGGCTCAGGCCGCGTATTTGTCGGTTATCGCAGCAAACATTAGTTTATGTCCTTCCTCAAGAATCAAAGTATCTTCACGCAAAATTTCATTGAAATCGGCGCAGTAGTTTGATCGTGAAAGCAGCATATACAGACAGAGTGACTTTCACATTTATAATATAGATATGGGGTTACCAAAAAATATACTCCGAGTTACTTTGACAACGACTACAGAAATATCTATAAATCGAACTTCAGAAATACTGAAATACCTAACCTAACAGTCGATAGCATTGTAGCAGATGGCACTGAAAGATGATTCGAAAAGAATAAATCCACTATCAGCGCAAAACTACACCTGCTTCGTGTATTTCCACTTATTATATTATATTGTTAAATTTATCACCATCATTAGTATATCGCAGTCCACAACTGGACATAGGCCTTTCTAAGTAGGTACACAGTACACGCCTATTATTTTTCTTTTATTACCTTAGCCTACCGAGCCTTAGGCTACAGTTAAAAACCTTAAATAAAGCTTCATATTTATACGCCAATACCAATTTGATCGAGGACCCATATGTCTGTTTTCTAAGTATCAATAGTGTTAGTCATTCGTTATTTTATTACTAACATTGATTTACACTTGAATACGTAAATTAAATTGATTCAGGCATTAGTAAGGGAGCGTTCAAGTATTACGTAACGCAATTTTTCTTGTAAAACGTTACGATGCGTTACAGGGGCGGTTATTTTAAGAGTTTATTAGCAAAAACTAAAAAGAAATACTAAGGAGAAAAACAATTGTTTGTAAAGCCAAAATTTTTTTAAATATAAACATGACATGAGTGTTACGTAGCGTTTAGATACGGGGGTCGAACAGAAAAACGTTACGATGCGTTACAGGGGGAGGGGGGGTTCAAAAATCTTCAAAAGTTGCGTTACGTAATACTTGAACGCTCCCTAATACATATATCGATGTCAATTGAAAATGCTTTATTGTCAAGTTAGCCTCCTGAACGAAGCTAAATAGCAATATATCTTTTACCAGAACAACTAAATGAGCTATGGTGAGTATTAAAGATTATAGAGAGAGTTGATATTGATGCGGTTGACGCGAGTATACCGAAGTTCAGTAGGTACAAAACTAATTATTGTTTATCCACATTGCTTAAACAATACTTTCAAGAGTTTAAATGTATACTAAAGTTATGAGAGTTGTTAAATTTTCATTTTTTTTTTTATGGAATAGGGGGCAAACGAGCAGACGTATCGCCTGATGGTAAGCGATTACCGCCGCCCATGGACACCCGCAACACCAGAGGCGTCACAAGTGCTCTGCCGGCCTTTGGGGGGATGGAAAAGGGGATGGGGGAGGGGTTGGGGTATGGGCCTCCGGTATCCTCACTCACTCGGTGAAACACAGCGCAGGCGCTGTTTCACACCGGTTTTTTGTGAGGCCGTGGTATCACTCCGGTCGAGCCGGCCCATTCATGCCGAAGCATAGCTCTCCCACGGTATAAATCATATAAATAAATCATAAGCAAAAGGTTACTAAACCAAAAATATTGAATAATAACAATACACTTTTCTGTAACACTTTGTATGCTCTAGTTTTTTTACGCCTGTCAACATGGCTTATTGTACTTATATTAATACTTCTTATAGTAATAGTCCTTAATGGAATCTTAGATAAGTACTCCTATGGCAATACTTTTTAGTAGCTAGTTAGCTACTGCAAACATTTAGGAAACCGTGGGAGAGCTATGCTTCGGCATAAATGGGTCGGCTCGACCGGAGTGATACCACGGCCTCACAGAAGACCGGTGTGAAATAGCGTTTGCGCTGTGTTTCACCGAGTGAGTGAGGATACCGGAGGCCCATACCCCAACCCCTCCCCCCATCCCCTTTCCCATCCCCCAAAGGTCGGCAACGCACTTGTGACGCCTTTGGTGTCGCGGGTGTCCATGGGCGACGGTAATCGCTTACCATCAGGTGATACGTCTGCTCGTTTGCCCACTATTCAATAAAAAAAAAAAAAAAAAAAAACATTTTAATGCAGGCGGTCCTTTAAAGTTTTATAGACGTAAGACAAAATAAAGATAGTAAATGTAAATAATTCATTAAGTTCTGTTACCATGTTAATAAGTTGATTACTTTAGTTTTTATGTAGTTACTTAGGTGTCAAGCCACCTTTATTAAATTCAATGTAACTTGGTTTGATACCATTGCCTTACAGAAAGGCGCTTAAATATAGGTTTTAAGCATACATAAATAAAGTACAGATAAAGTAGTAATTATTTATTTTTGCAACACTAAACAATATCAACATAAGTTTTACGACGTGAAATATCAATTATGTAAAGTAGAAAGTCTTATGGTAAGTTTGGAATCGATTACAAATGTCATGTTGATTAGGACTCCATTCTGGTTTGGAAGTAGACAGTTATACAGTAAATACATCTTGAATCTTGACCTAAACGACTCTATTGCGATTGAAACTTACATTATTACTGAAATGTCTCCCAAGTCTAAAATTCAAGTTACATCTATACTAATATTATAAAGATAAAGAGTTTGTTTGTTTGTTTGAACAAGCTAATCTCAGGAACCGCTGGTGCGACTTGAAAAATTCTTTCAGTGTTGGATAGTCCATTTATCAAGGAAGGCTATTGGCTATATATCATCACGCTAAGGCTAATAGGAGCGGAGCCCCAATAAGGGTGTTTAAAAAAATGGGGGGAAATTTTCACGCTACGGGCAATAGTAGACGTAAACGAGGTTGCGAGGGTCAGCTAGTAATATATATCCTTAGAACAATTCTAAATAAGATCTACCTCTCCCTTCGTACACTTAGCTGACTACTTTGATAGGTGCGGATTCTACACCCACCCAGAAAGTTTCACCGTCCAGTACTATGGTAGCCCTGAAAATAAAGAAAAACTCAAATAAGTACAATCTAAAAAAAATATGTGTTCAGTTGTCTACAAAAAACGAATTAAAGTTTTACATAATTTAATAAATCTAGTCTTCATTGGTTGAGAAATTAAGCTAGTTAGACTCGTACATTTGCCATAAAGAGTTCAAACTTAAGTTCATATAACAATTAATTTTATTAATATATCGAAATATTTATTTCTTTATGACGAGCAAAAATATAAATAAATAAAATAAATATTTTCGGACAATTAACACACACCACCATCTAACCCCAAACTAAACAGAGCTTGTACTATGGGTACTAGACTACTGATATTAATACTTATATACTTTTTTTATAAATACATACTTAGAAAACACCCAAACTTCGAACCAAATATTTGCCGATCATACAAACATTTGGTCCGAACCGAGAATCGAACCATAGACCTCAATCACAGTAGTCGCATACGCTACCACTGCGTCACCGAGGCAGTTAAAAATAGAAAGACCAATTTCTTTCAAAGAATAACATTGAAAAAATAAAGTAGTAAGTTCACTAATATCGATACCAGTAATGTACTGGATCGTTTCGTTGATAATAGTCGTTCTTTAAAAACATCTTTTAATATATATGTTTTTGAATAAACATGTTTTATTCGTATTGAAAATCAAGGTTGTACACCCTTATACTCGTATACATGATCCTCAAACTACAGACTGACGACGATAAGAACTAATTAATAACGACTTGCCTTGTGCGTGATTCTTTAAATATTTATTTATTTTGGGATGAATCTGTTTATCTTTTAATGTGGCTAATAGTAAAAAACCTATAGTGTTTGTAGGTACTTGCCTAGCCGAATACACTTGTTATTTCAACTTTATGGCGGTGCGTTTAAAGTTAAAAATAACACAGAACCGTTGCTTAAAGTTCAATAACGTTTCAGGATAAGGTTTTTTATTCGTTCTTAGTATTTATTCGTTATTCGCTGTCCTGTAATCAACTTCATCACAATTAATGTACATAAATACACAACTATAGCCATGACGGGTAACCTGAGGGGCGTTGGGGCATATGTGTACGCTTGGGTGCGGCGCAAAGCTAACGACACATATGCTCAAGTTCTTCTCACACGTCCACGTCGACCCTGTATCTGCCGACACGGATCAGGGGAGAACCTACTTCCTTGCGGAGTGGGTCGTGCGCCCTGGTAATGCTGGAGATCGTTTAACGGGCGCCGCTTTTTACCACCATCCCGGACCTCCAGTAGCTAAGTGAGAAGGGCAATGCCAGGCTGGACACTACCACCAGTCGGGTGTAACCCGCCTATATCCCATGTTCCTATTTTTACCCCCTAGTCACTCAATCCTTCCTCATCCTTCCCAGTATACTCCCGTCTAAGTCCTAACTCCCCTTTCCTAGCCGAACCGTGGCGGCTTAAATCCACACCATGGGTCGACACAGCCCTGGGGCACTAAATACCCTCAAAAAGGTGTACCGCAACTTGCAAGGGCAAGCAAGCTGCGAGTTAACATCTCCTGTCCAAACAAGAAAAATGGCAGCACAACAGGAAAAATTTTTACCCCAGGAGGGTACCACTAGTGCCACTAGTGGAGAATCCCTCACCGAGCCTAGCTCGGTCTGCCCCGCGTATTCTGGGGGGGGCACTTTGTGCACAAAACCAGGCTCAAGCCTGGATCTATCCAGCCTCGCAGAGGCTATACAAATAGACAACTCGTATAAACCACAGTGGACTGTAGTCGCCCACAAGCGCCCCTGCAAAAAGGGCCGCAGCAAACCGGCGACAAGTACAGACACCAACACACAACTACACCAAACAAAACGTGGACTGCAGGGACTACCAGAACGCAGACGCCCCAACCCGCGCGCGAGAAGGGAAGCCATGCAGTCCACGGACACGAAACCACATCAACAAGGACTGCAAGGATCACTGGAACGCCGACGCATCAACCAGCGCGCGAGAAAGGAAACCATGCAGTCCATACAACCAACCAACACCAACACAGCCACCGCAGCAGCCGGAACGCAGCGCGAACCTGCTCCGTCTACCCTGAGAAAGGATACCTCGGAGCAGGAGGCTGTAACCCACACGGCCATCGCAGCAGCGGAAAGGCAGCGCGAACCTGTGCCGGCCACCTCAAAAGAGGTTACCACGGAGCAGGAGGCTGAAAACACACAACTAACGACACACCTGACACCAACCACCAGCCGGCAAAGAGGGAAGCGCAGGCCGAAAGGTAAACGCGATCAGTGCGTGGCTCCCACTGAAGACGTCCGGACTGACCAAGTTTCTTCGAAGCGTGGTCGTCTGGACGACACCCAGTCTCCCAGGGACGCCAAACGCGCGAAACCCGACGTGAGACCAGGGCGGACAATGTGCTACGCAGATGCGGCTCAGTCGCATCTGAGAGTGGCCATCACCACCGTCCCGCCCAGGGACCTCTCGCAGGCGCAGGCAGAGAAGCTCAGAGTGGATATCGATGATATCATTCTGCAAATCGTAATATCTCCTCCCTCTTTGAGCTCGCAAATTCCATCTTTCCGCGGACGCCCCTACCACACGGAAGGGGCACTTGCGATGTGGTGTGAAGATGCGAACACTCTCAGCTGGCTGGAGAAAACGATAAACACCATTACCTCACCGATACCGGACACGACCCTGACGGTCATAAAGATGTCGGAGATGAGGAAGAAGCTCAAGGCTGGGCTTCTGATTCACACCCGCATCACCGACGCTGCCACGATACACAAAATCCTCTGTGCCCAGAACCCCTGGTACAAAGTGGACACGTGGCAATGCTATGACATGACCGTCGATGACAACAAGGCCGACGTGGATTCCAGGGAGAAAGTGGTGCATCTTCTCCTTGGAATCCCCGAAGACCAAAAAGAAGACATTTTAAAAAGAGACCGCCGTGTTGCCTACTTGACAGGGAGCGGATACATTCGCTTCCTGACAACGGAGGGGGACACGGCCAAAGAACCAGCAGGGACGGAAGAGGTTGCAGGGAGGGCGCCGCAAACCTCTGAGCCTTCCGCATCCACCCCGGCTCCAGGTCTGATCGGGATGGAGACGGAATCGTCTCTGAGACAAGAGGGACGGACCAGTGATGAAGACGATGTCCTGCGCAGTCCCTAATTTAACAAACATCATCCAAACAAACCTCCAACACAAACAAATAGCGACGGCGACCCTACGAAGAGTGTTGGAGGTAAACGACCAAACAGTCGCCCTTATCCAAGAGCCCTGGATCAGGCAAAACAGGATATGCGGCCTGAATAACATTGGCGGTAAGTTAATGGTAAATACTACTGTCGACAACCCACGAACCTGCATTTTTATGCCGAAAAACTTTCCGGCAACTATGCTTAACCATTTCTGTTCTAGAGATCTCACGGCAGTGAAAACAAACACAGAAAATCAAACTATCCTAGTCCTAGCCTCACTGTACATGCCTAATGATGATGAAATTCCTGCAAAGGAACTATCAGAACTAGTGCAGCACTGTGACACTCAGAACTGGGAACTCATCATCTCCGCAGATTGCAACGCGCACCATCCGCTGTGGGGAAGTAAGGACTCAAACAAAAGGGGTGAGTCATTAACTGAATACTTAATGAAAACAAATCTCAATATCATGAACAGAGGCACGGAACCCACCTTTGTAAGTTCGAGGTATCAAACTATTATCGACATAACTTTAGCAACGCACATGGCGGTGGACCTCGTTGAGGGCTGGCACGTATCAAGCGAACCATCCTTTGCGGACCACCGCCGTGTATGTTTCAAATTAAGACATAAACCACCAGATCCTGTCCCATATCGCAACCCCCGTAAAACAGATATAACAAGGTACACAGAATCTCTAACCAAAGCACTAAGTAGCACAAATATGACTAACACAGCACTTGGCACTCCTAACATAGAATTAAACGTACAGTCCCTAACTGAAGCCCTGGTGAACAGTTACAAATCATCGTGTCCCCTGATAACTCCGAAAAACCAGGGGAAAAGTTCATGGTGGGGGCCAGAACTTGAAAGGCTACGTAAGGGACTTAGGACACTTTTCAACCAAGCTAAAAATTCCAGGACCATAGAAGACTGGAGTAACTATAAGGCAGCACAAAAACACTACAAGAAGCGAATCAGATTCCGTAGAACGGAATCCTGGCGTAACTTCTGTAGCAGTATAAACTCAACAAACCAAGCCGCAAAAATCAAAAATATCCTAACCAAGGGCGACCTCAACCATCTAGGCTCCCTTAAAAAGGAAGATGGCACTTACACAAATACAGATGATGAAACCAGTGCAGTATTGTTGGATACACACTTCCCTGGATGTCAAATCACATCAGACAAGGAATGGAACGACGACAAATACAGCACACCAACAACTCAAGAATGGGAAGTCGCATATAATGTAGCAACCAAGGATAAAGTCAGATGGGCGCTAAAGAGTTTTGAACCCTTCAAATCCTCGGGACTGGATGAGATCTTCCCAGCTCTTCTACAGTGGCATCCCGAAGAGGTAATTAAACATCTCATCACCTATCTACAGGGCATGTATAGCTTATAAATACATACCAAAACTGTGGAGAGAGGCAAAAGTTGTCTTCCTACCAAAACCGGGTAGGGAAGACTACACATTAGCCAAATCATTTAGGCCCATCAGTCTCACATCTTTTCTCCTGAAAACACTGGAAAGATTAGTAGACAGACACCTACGGGATGGAGTTCTTAAGAATGCTACACTACATCCCCAGCAACACGCCTATAGAAAGGGCAGATCAACAGAGTCAGCCCTTCACATGGTGGTACAGAAGATTGAGTCGGCTTTTGCAAATAAACAGTCAACAATGGCGGCCTTCATAGATATAGAAGGTGCTTTCGATAAAACTATACACAACAGCATAAATCGCGCCCTTCAAAAATTTAATGCCGAGCCAGTCATCACAAAATGGATCACTGAGCTGGTCAGTAAAAGGGCGGTTCAGACAGCGGTGAATACTACTATGAGGGCAAGGGTAGTTAGAGGATGCCCACAAGGTGGCGTCCTATCACCGCTTCTATGGAACATAGTAGTAGACAGTCTCATTAAGAAATTAAATGATCGAGGATACACTACTATCGGTTATGCGGATGACCTAACAATTCTGATAAGCGGGAGCGCGGAAAATGTGTTGAGTGAGATCATGCGCTCAGCTTTTCAAATTGTAGAAGAATGGTGTGGCGAACAGAAACTGTCAGTAAATCCGAAAAAAACAGAACTCATCCTCTTCACCAACAAAAGGAAGTTACCAGAACTAAAGCTACCAAAACTATTCAACACCAATCTCTCCCTGTCGACTCAAGTAAAATACCTGGGCGTTATTCTTGACAGCAAACTGAACTGGGCGAGTCACATCGAAACAAAGACAAGAAAGGCCTGTATAACTTTTAACCAGTGTAGACGACTAGTTGGTAAAAGATGGGGTCTAAATCCAAAGATCACACTTTGGTTATACACTGCAGTTATCAGACCCTCCATCACCTATGGATCAGTGGTATGGTGGCCCAGAACGCAACTACCCACAGCTAAAATGAAACTCCAGAGTCTACAACGGTTGGCCACAGTAGCAACTACTGGATGCATGAAAACTACTCCATCAGCCGCATTAGAGTATCTCCTGAACTTGAGACCTCTAGATCTGGTCATACAACAGGAAGCGATAGCAGCTGCCCTAAGACTAAGATCAAACGGACTGTGGAAGACAAACACAGAAACAACACACTCAAAAATTCTGCTGGGGATCCTACAGGAAATTCCACTCCTCGAGGCACCCCTGGACAAAACCTCTTGCCAACATGTCTTCGATCGAAATTATAATATCCAACTATCCGCAGAAACAAAAGATAACTCTGGCGTCGGCGAAGTTAGGATATACACAGACGGCTCCAAAACACAAAGGGGTACTGGAGCTGGCGTCTTCTCGAACGACTTAAATATCAATATATCAACCGCCCTAGACAAGCTAAACACAATCTTCCAAGCAGAATGTGTTGGCATAATCAAAGCAGCACAAGCAGTTGCAGCCAGAGATGTGAGAGACTTAAACATCAGAATTGTCTCCGACAGTGCATCCGTGCTTCAAGCCCTGCTAAACAACAAGATGACCTCAGCCCTTATCAAGGAGTGTCATGACAATCTCCAGTCCATTGGAACTACAAATAAAATTACCTTGCAATGGATAAAAGGGCATAGTAACTCAATGGGTAACGACGCTGCGGACGAACTGGCTAAAAGGGGATCGGAAACGATAGTGTGTGGACCGGAACCACTACTACCCCTGCCCCAAAGCCAAACAAATACATGGCTGCGCGCCGATACCGAAAGAAAACACAAAACATTATGGAAAAACATTGAAGGATGCAGGCAAACAAAAAGTGCAGTTCCGGTAGCACCTAAAAGACTTGCCCGCAATCTGATCAGACTAAAAAGGGACGACCTCAGGAAGGTCATAGGTATCCTAACAGGGCATTGTCTCCTGAACAAGCACCTATTCACCATAGGTGTAACAGACAGCCCTCTGTGCAGAGGATGCATGGAGCAGAAGAAACGCCGCAGCACGTTCTCATGGAATGTGGAAGTGTGGCAGACCAACGGGCGGACATTCTCCAATCAGCATCGCTCCCGGAAGCGTGTAGTGACCTGAAAAGGCTGCTTAGCTTCTGGAACGAATTGGGTTGGCTGGAGTAGGGAGGTAACAGACGTACGTACAATGGCCCAATCAAGAGGCTAAGTGCGGAAATGGCCCAGAAAAACAAACAAACAAACAAACAGACGGGTAACCTGATGATGATTGAGATCGGTTCCCGCTGGCCAATTTTAATTTCTGTGTATGCTTACGTCACAAGTGAGTTGCCGGCCTTTGGGGGATGGGGGGGGGGGGGGATTTAATAAAGTAATATGCAAGTTATTGAAATAGTTTCATACTGAACCTTAAGATGATGGCTTTTGGGTTTACTATGTATGACTTACTATATGTTCTTAACGTATATGCAAGCTCTTGTCGTAGTAAAAAAACATGGCCCACGAGAAGGATAAGTTTTATAGACATTAAAAATATGCGTATATATCTAATAACTATGATTAGTCACTGAATGTCAATAGATCTTTCATCTCTACGATGTTGGACAATTGGTCATTTAAAGTCCCTAATGTAATAAATGTAACTTACAGATAATAAAAATATAACTATTAGCTACGGATCTATTTAACTGAATAGCGACGATTGATTAATATAGTCATTATTAATACATTGTGATATTCCAAGGTAAGTTACCTGAATTTAATATCACCGTTAAAGCCAGCAGGGGGTGTCCATTTGACAGCCAGAGTTTGTTTGTGATCTTCGTCATCATGCTTCTTGTGTGTCACCGCGTTCTGCAATTACAACATAATACATTATTAAAATTTAGAGTAAAAATATTGTTTTGCTTTGTTTTAGAAAGAAGAGAAGGTCTGATATAGAAGGAGATGACATTTGTGAAAATAGGAGGTTATTTGCGATAGAAACAGACGTACTAGACATGAGTTTCACAGAAGGTGCTGAAGAGCTTAAAACGATTGATAGAACCAAGTTGACCACGATACGTGTTATACACATTCCCTGTTAATTTAATCCAGCAAAAGACTCATCCTTCTGTTACTATGTAGAGTTTAGCTTATTTACTACATACAACCCTAAACCCTGCTATAGTTAAAAATAAAAATCATTGGCTGCAAGATCTGGTGTGCTCAAAAGTATCAAACCCATAAAGAGAACACATAAAATAAAAAAATAATGCGTTAAATCATATAAACTTTACTTTTATTCACTTACTAGAATTCCTTGTGTTATATAAGTATATATATGTGCCCGAGTGTTATCGGATATCGCGATTTCTTTTTCAAAGCCTATACACAAGTCACAAATAATGTGGCTTTTTATTGGTAAAAGAATTTTCAAAATCGGTTCATTAGATCCAGAGATTATCCCTTATAACCTCACAAACTTAACCTCTTTATAATATATCAATTAATAATGATGTAAACGAAAATGTGTACCAAAAAGGTTACTCACAGTATACCTAACTTACTTAAACAAAGTTCAAGCGTCCATCAGCTCGAAACAAATAATGTGTAAATGAATGATGATTAATCAAGTAAGTTTGCAGTGCATGAAGTAAGCTAGTAAGCAGTGATAAAAAGAAGAAGTAATAAAAAATAAGGTAAACTAATGAATTAATTGTGTAAGTTAATAATAAAACCAACGTCATAGCATCTGAGTAAGAGGTCAAAGTCAAAAGTGAACAGCTTTTCTGTATTAGTGGCAGATGGGTGTAATAAATTTAAATTTGTTACATGCAACAATTAAATATCCTCGGGTTTTTATTTAAACTAGTATTTTAGTTATTAAAACTAGTAAGTACGTATTTTGAACTGTCGTCGGAAATTTAATTAAAAATTCTATTGATATGGTAATTTATTTTAACCGACTTTAAAAAAAAGGGCGATGTCATCAATTCGACTTTTTTTTTATTTTTGTTACCTCATAACTTTCGACTGGGTGAACTGATTTCCATTTTTCTTTTTTTATTTGAAAGCTGGTGCTTCCCGTGTGGTCCTATTTCAATTGGTCCAGTTCTGACAATTTCCTTCGTGAGAAAACCACATGAGTTTCAATTTGCATTAAGTATGTGTGCGACAAATTGTCTAATAAGTCAATATCACGCCAACTCATTTCAATTTGGTCCAGTTCTTGAAGTCGGTTTTCTTTTATTAAAATTTTGTATTATTGAGACTTTAATAATATGTTTTTGGAATCTGTTTGAAAATATGTAAGGTGATCCACTTACCAAGTTTTATGAGACATATTTTGAAGGTTTGCCTCTTGCAAACCACGAAAAGTGATATATTATTCATATCGGTACTTGAACAAACTTTCAAAGTCTGCTACTGTACATAGGCCTCTCCTTAGTAATGAAGTGCTGGCTTTCTTATACTGCGCTAGCCCGACAGGTTATATTTTTTATTGTTTTCGCGGGCTAACGAGCAGACGTATCGATGGTAAGCGGTTACGTCCGCCCATAGACACCAGAGGCGTCATAAGTGCGTTGCCGGCCTTTGGGGGATGAGGAGACGGATAGGGGGGAGAGGTTGGGGTATGGGCCTCCGGTATCCTCACTCACTCACTCCTCACTCACTTTGTGTCAAGTTTTCCTTCTCTTAATATAGAACTAATAGAGGTATACTTACGCCAGGTTCACCGCAGTCAAAGAGTTGGGCAAAGCGCTCGTTAGGGTTCAGTGTGAACGTGCCCACTATGTCGTTTCCGTGCCGAGCTTGGAGCAGCACTCCACGCATGATATCACTGCTCGATTTGCCTGTGATCACAACCTCCATGGGTGTACCGGTCTTAACTGTCTGTAGGCACGAATTGTTTTTTATAGTTTCAACTTATTGCAAAGTTATGTAACTCATATGATCAGTGTGATTAATTTGAATTGTTTTTTGTCTATTAATAAGAGGAAACATAATAACAATAAACATATCCTCATTTGACAACTTCGATCAGTGTAGGTACCTATTCTTAAAGGTCAAAATTGATCTTGATAGAATTATTGTTTATTTTTCATATATACTTATATGAGTCTGCCAGAGTGACTACTCTGCCTGATGAAAAGTATGTACAGAACCTAAGAGTAGAATTTCTATACTATATTAAGATTAATTCCAGAAATAAAAACTGTGTAAATGAAAATACATAAATTAATTATCATTTGACTAAGCTGTAGTAGTAATAAGTGTGTGTAGTATAAAGGCGGTAGTTACTAACCATACGTGCGTTCACGTGTGATGGTTAGTAACTACCGCCAGCCATGGAGATGTGGAGGAACGAGTGTTATGTCCCTCCAACTTAAAGGGAGGATCCTCCGACCAGGCGAGGTGATCATGCCTGGCGGGCTACTGCCCAACGGTTGATGTTGGGTTGTTGTATATCTGATAATCGGTGCGCGATTCTATTGCGCGATTCAGGATTGGTAGTTTCTTCGTGTTGTTCATTGCTCCGTAGTTCAGTGTATCTGCGGTAGATGGCGCTTTAGTATGTTGCGTTGTATGTGGAAGTCGCCACAAAGCTATTAGCTAAAACTTTTTTCTTAAATGTAATCGCTGGGGTTAAATAGTGACTATACTAATCACAAAACTGAAAGTTCTCCGTTCTGTGATACTAACATTTTGTATACCTAATTAAAAAAAATACCATTATGATATTATCTAAAAATTAGAAAAACATAAAATAAAAAAACTATTACCAATTGTTTTCTAATAATATTTTTATTTTGACAGTCAGATTCGTTCATACCTTAGTACTGGTGGTAATTGTATACGGTGCAGCGGTACTCCGCGCTGAGACTCCATGCTGTGGTATCATGTCATGGCACGCCTCCTCAGGTGCTCCCGTTGAGAGTGCATTAGCGTACGTCACCAACGATAAGGCAAAGACGATGTATGCGGACCACATTCTGAAATTACTTCTCTGATGAAAAGTATGGAATATAAATAATCCCAAATTATAACAACAAAAAACCGACTTCAAGAAATGGACCAAATTGAAATAAGAGCACAAGAGAAGCACCAGCTTTCAAATAAAAAAAAATCGGTTCACCCAGTCGAAAGGTAACAAACATAAAAAAATACAGACGGATTTAGAACCTCCTTCTTTTTTGAAGTCGGTTAAATACAACATGTATTGCTAAATCATCGTCACTGTCTGATATTCAACTCAGCTGAATTATTTTCCATCTTGCAGTATTACACAATTACCTATTCAATTCAATTAGCATTTTGACCTTTGATTTAGATCTCGCTATCATCAAAACCAAATGAAAACAAATATGAAGTTATAAATATAAGCGGGTCATGGTTTTGTTCATTTTTTAACTCTTAATCAGGTTTTGAATGTGTTATACACCAGTATAGTAATGATTTATGCAGCTACAACAAGGTTATTCTAAGGACGATTTCTTACTTTTTTATTTATTGACCTGATAAAAGTGACTCTACCTACTCTTTTTTTTTTTACGTGTGGAACCGTCACCCCGCCGGATTTTGCGGCAGGGTGACGGAATCGAACCGACTAAAACCACACGGTGTGCCACTCTGCGCCTGAGAAGGGAGGGGTCCGGGAACTGCAGTTATTAACACGAACGGGCCCCTCCCAGGACTCTACCTACTCTGATTTAAGAAAAGCATAAGCAGAATCCAAGAGTACTTGGTGGTCACCATACTCTATGTAAATGCAGACAGTGCAATAATGCCGCATGGTAACCTACACTACGGCGGCATATTAAGATGCTACTGCATCATTTAGTTTTATTTCGTAAACTAGCTGACCCACGCAACCTCGTTTACGTCTCCTATTGCCCGTGGTGTAATATTTTTCCTCGGTTTTTGTAACATTCTTCATTAGTGCTCCGCGCCTGTTGGTCTTAGCGTGATGACAGCCTATAGCCTTTCTCGATAAATGGACTATCCATCACTGAAAGAATTTTTCGAATCGGAGAATCGGACTAGCGGTTCTTGAGATTAGCGCGTTCAAAGAAACAAACTAATTCTTCAGCTTTATAATATTAAGTATATATATAATTTCCGAAATAAATTGTGGTGACGTTTTATTTACTAACAGTTTTTTTGTTTATTTCTCAATTCTGAAAATTGTTTGTTACTGTTGCTAGATAGTTCGTGGATGGAACCCAGCACTGAGATTACATCAACTCGAAGAGGCCGTACTCATATTTCACACTTCCTCGACAGGGGACTTTGTTTAAAAAATATTTAAAAAAGATACCGATCTTTCTTATACTTGGATAGCCTTATTGCTTAATAATATATGTATAATTGAGCGATATGAATATTTGTAGTTTGTGGTGCACATTTACAAATAACGTATAAAATTAATATTTCCTACATACATATATCTACACTAACACATATGTATAATATATAAACACTAACATACATATATAAATATGAATACATACATACACATATATACATGTCCATAAAGAATATAGATATTACATAGATAGATAGTGATCCTTGATGAGTTTCTTGAAGGTATTCACTGACTGTGACGTCTGTGTGTGTGAAGCCTGACGTACCGGAAGCCGTAAGGCAGGATTACGGCTTCCGGTAAGGAGTTCCACAGTTGAGTTTAGTACCTACTCAGGATTTTTGCCATATGATTTTTGTGTTACCCTTGAGAAAAGTATTTTTGCGTAAAGTCGCGACACCTGATAAAACATGTGTCAGCGTTTTTTAACAAAAAAAAATAACACAACATTATATATAACATACCAGCTGAACCCCGCGGTGCTACCCGCGGTACGACAATAACCTAGTATTTCTATAAATTGTTTTTGCGTGAAAGAGCAACAGACATACTCACTTACATACGCACAAACTTTCGCGTTTATAATATTAGTAGGATTATAACATAACATATAAAAAATATAGTAATATTACATGATTGCTATAAATGTAGGGACTACAATTATTAGGACTTTATCGTTTAATCAAATCAAGACGTCATTATTTTTAGGAGGAAGAGAGGAATCTCTAAGTGCACAAATGGATATTAGTTATATTGCTATATCCTTAAGCATGTCTACTGCAAAAAGACTTGACACAAAAAAGTACAACCATGCATCCTTATGATATAAAGCAGGTAAAAAGTATACCTAACGCTTTAAGAGGCCTCCATAACTTTACCTCTGTTCTGCTTCAGAGACTGAGTATACTTTATGTGCAAAATACAAAAAAAAAATACAAATAGATTTAATTAAAATCTTTACAAAGACACACACACAGGAACATCTTTCCCAAAACGAAGTAATAGTAAGAATAAGAATAAGAAAAACTTTATTTGACTTTATATAACACAGTTACTTATAATAATTAAAAGTTTAAACAGTGACTGGAAAGACAAAATGGTCTTGGACTCAGCATATGGATGACGATGCAGGACATGCCAGCCGCTGTTATTCTGTCCAAGCCAATCATGATTGATATAATCTCAGAATAAGCGCAATGTCACCATCCTGACCACGAAGACAATAATTACTAAACATTTAAACATTAAAAACGTAATAAGTTGTTGCTACTGAAAACGTTGTATACGGTACCGTCTTACAAACACTAGTCCAAGCAAGTCTCACTAACACACAGTAAAGTAAGTAGTATGAACTAAAATTATACAGTCAATTTCTATAGCACAGCATTTCTTTGCAAAACTTTTTTGGAAACTCTACGTTACTCGTATTTTGTAATTTACATTTATTATAATATTAAATTACCTTTATGTTTTTCAAAGGTGTGAGCACGATGAGCTTCTGCTAGTGTGTGAACGTTAATGATACGAATTCGGTCTTGCTTGTTATATTATATCAATGTCTCCCCTCAACATGGCAGAGAGAAGAGAGTATATGATTAGATGGCAGATGAACTCATAAGTTGTTATATAGATATTGCTGTTGATACAGTTATTTTCAAGATTTTACGGTATAGTTTGTTTATTGTTAGGTATTTTTTCCTAACCTTGTGTACTAATCTCCAAGTTTTTTGTATCAGTTTTATAAGATTTACATAATATATGTACGTAATACCCATCATGTAGTTTAAAAACCGCATAGAACTAAGAGGTACTTACTAGTAAATGTTCCGAGTTTTGCCTGTATTTGTTTTGCTTGTAATGTCTTTCAAAAGCGCTTTTTCTGATCTTTAGTAGCATTATTCATTAGTAATGTCTTAATCTATTTTTCTATCGTTGAATAAATAAAAATGGCCGACATGGCCGTGACCTGGTTATGTCAAGAAGATACAGAAGATTTTTCCACGCGATAGCCGCAGGTGCCGGTATTTCAAGCCGTTGTCAAGCTTGACCGTTGTCTTCGCGACTGGAGCTTTTAAGAAAGCCAGAGGATCTATAGGGGAGTGATGAGAGAGGGAAATCAAGTCTTCTTGATATGGGAGAGGGCAATCTTGTATTTTGGACATGTTTTCTTGATACAAGTAACAAATTTCTTGTTTCAGACCAAACTATCCGGGGTGAAGCTGCCAGAAAAACGACATCATTTTTAAAATCAAATATTTTCTATACAGTGTGGTTAGTATTTTGGTCAGATTCATGATTTCATCTACGTCAAGTTGTGAAACTACAAATAACACGTAATGTTCAGAGACAGATTAACAAATTGATGGCTTATATTCAATCATCAAAATCAATATTTTAACTATCTGACTATACCTAGTAACGACAAAGGAAAGGGTTGTAAATTTATCACTCTATGTATGTTTGTATGTTCTACCATAGCGTCTAAACTACTGAACCGATTTTAATATATGAAAAGTCATAAGATTCGTAATGATTGTCTGGGTGACATAGCCTATACCAATTATATCAAAATTATAGAGGTCTGCCTACCCAATTCTACAGATTGCAGTCATTTTTATTTTCGTTTGTTGTTCTAGGCAGAGCCTCATGCTAAGGTAGCGCCTCAGGAAACTGAGGCGATATGGTTCCATGGCCTACACAAGTCAGGAACCACCCAGCTCATGCCTCCGGGTAGATGACACTGAAGTCCAGGTGGGCAAGTACATGAAGTACCTAGGCCTCATCCTGTACAGTCTAAGGATCTGGCGGCAAATTCGTTCTGTCGGTCGGAATGACGAAGAGACAGCACGGGCCATGAGCCCGGAATGCTACAGCGGAACGCACACGCGCAAGCTCTACGGGCTTGGTAGGCACGGCTCGAAATACAGGGCTGTGCTAGCCAACGCGCTGTCGAGTCGTTCTGCCGAGCTTCGAAGCTTGTACCTATGGGAAGGACCGACTGTGTCACCTATCGATTGACCCAGATTTTCACCGGACACGGTTGCTACGGTGAGTATCTGAATCGAATACGACGGGAGGCCACACCACAATGCCACCACTGTGGGTCCGAACGGGACTCCGCCCAGCACACACTGAAAGACTGCCCTGCGTGGGAGTCCGAGCATCGAGTCCTGGTCGGACAGATCGGACAAAACCTGTCACCGCCAGCATTGATCGCGGCAATACTGGCGAGTGGTGAGGGATGGGAAGCCACGGTCTCCTTCTGTGAGGACGTCATGCACGCTCGAAGGAGGCGACGAAGGGGACGCGGTAGAGGTCGCAAGCTCCCCAATCGTCGTGTAAGGGTCGCTGCTACATCTAGAGGAGATGTGGCCGCTGCAAACGACCCGGGAAGGTGACACTGCGGTGCGGCCGGGGGTGTCGTCTTAGGCAGGTCGGTGTTCCGCCTCTTACTGTGTAAAACGGTGTGAGGCGTGAAGCGTACCGCCCTGGGGGTGACTCTGGTCACCCAGGGATGTACCTCAGTCATGGAGTTTCACACACGCCCTTCGTCTCCCCATAAAGGGAAGGGTGCAAAAAGCATTCCCAGCGTAAAAAAAAAAAGCCAAAGCCTCATGCTGAAATTAATGAATTGAATTAAATAAGGAAGTTTAACAAACAATAAAGACGTAATAACATTGTTTTTTTTTTACAATTTTTATCTGTAATCTAACTCCTCTTCACCTTGAAATTAACCCGTAGAGTGACGAATTGTGTGTTTTTGCGCGAGTAAAAAAAATAAAATGGCGTCTTCGAGAGCATCAAGTCTTTGAAAGAGGAAAATAATTTTATTATAGGTACGCGTAGAATTTATTTTATGCGCTGATATACTTACTTTATCATATTTTATTCTTCTTTAGAAGTAGGTATATTAAGTAAGCGTGTCTTGGTTTCTTAGTAGCTATGACCCTGTCAATACAGTAAATTAAAAAGAATATTTAAATAATATATAATAACTAGCTGACCCGACAAACGTTGCTTTGCCATAAAAAGGAATATGTATTTTAGGGGTGGGTCAATAAAAATCGCGATGGAAAAATAGGGGTTGATCGTAGAGGGTTGAAAATTCAGGGTTGTATGTATTTTCTAATGCTGTATCATAAAAAAATGAAAAAATAAAAATTTATCTAAAAATTAAAAAAAAAATTAGGTGTGGACTACCCTTAACATTTAGGGAGATGAAAAATACATTTTGGTCGATTCTCAAACCTACCTGATATGCACACAAAATTTAATAAAAATCGGTCCAGCAGTTTCAGAGGAGTATGGTAACTAACATTGTGACACGAGAATTTTATATATAAGACTAGCTGTCCCGGCAAACGTTGCTTTGCCATAAAAGGGAATATAAAAAAATAGGGGTTGATCGTAGAGGGTTGAAAATCTAGGGTTGTATGTATTTACTAATGCTGCATCATAAAAAAATAGAAATTAAAAATTTTGTCAAAAAAATAAAAAATAAAATTTAGGGGTGGACTACCCCTAACATTTAGGGGGATGAAAAATAGATAAGAACCGATTCTCATAGATACCGGATAATCACAAAAAATTTCATCAAAATCGGTCGAGCCGTTTCGGAGGAGTTCGATTACGCACCAACACGACACGAGAATTTTATATAATAGATAATATATTAATTTAATATATTTATTTAATTTTTAATGCTACATACCTATATTATCTCTTAAATAAAATGAAAAAGTGAATATGTAGGTATGTAGGTACTTAAATTGGAATGGAATCTTAGATTAAAATTGGGTGAAATAGTAATTAAAAACTATATGAAAAATTCCTCATGATTGCCAAAAAGACTCAATAATAATAACAAGTATGACATTCACTTATCTAAACTTGTACAATATAGTACAACCAATACTTATACATCTTATAACGCCTTACTAAAATATCTTGGCAACAGATGTCTTGAGGACACACAAAGTTTAATCTGTACAAATAAATAAATACAATTATTAAAATTGAAGTGTTTATTTATAACTTCAAATTAACAGTTTTCATTATCCTTTTTATATTTATTTTTGCACTGACAAATGATTAATTTAGACCGACACTTGACTGGCCTATTCTGTACGCTGAAAAAAGCTTGTAAGTTCAACTAAATCTAGATGGCGCTTAAAATACGGTACTAGAAGCAGCTTTACGAAGTTTAACAGTATTTTATTGATATGCTTCAATTCTAGTAATTAGTCAGTCGTCAGTGATTTTTGTCAGCCTGACTTTCTGTCTGTTTGTTCCGGCTAATCTCTGGAACGACTAGACTGGAATTTTCACTGGCAGATAGCTGATGATATAAAGAGGAACTTGAGACTACTTTTTTTTTATATCATTGGAATTGAAAGAGATAAAAATAATTACAATTTAATTGAAAAAAAATGCATATTACTATTAGTCGATTTTCGATGTCATTTTCATGTACGATTGTCATCAAATTTAGACCTGTTTAAAATATTTGAGAGAAAACGAGATTAAACCCTCCCAAATTAAGGGCGCGAGAGACAGAGTGATACCTTCTATATTCCGACACGACGTTTCGCACGGGTTATACTGCTCGTGGTCACGACTTACAAGTAGACTGGTGTTAGTTAGTTAAATGCCCAAATTATCTAAAAACTTATTTATGTTTTCAGATCACAATAAAATTAATGAATCACAGGTGAGTTGTCATTGTTTTAAACAAGATGGCGTAATATATAGCTTCGAAATTCGTTTACGACGTTCTTGATCCTTTAATGTTGCTCTTCCACTAAATACATCAGTAAAATTATTCATAGATTTCGACTCCAATATTTTGTTGATTTTATGTAAAATATATTGTTAGCTGAAATTCTTAGAGTTATTAAAACTATAAATAGCGTGGTTGGTTTTATTTAACGTCGGGGGATTCACATAATCGGGTGTCCATGGGCGGCGGCAATCGCTTACCATCAGGGGATACGTCAGCTCGTTTGCCCCTTATTTAATAAAAAAAAGGGATTCGAACGGTGAGGTGGTTGAAATGATTATCGGCATTGTTAAGTTGTTATTTTCTAAATAAATCTCTCTCATGGACCTAACAATATTTTAAAATAATATAGCTAAAATATTTTCACCATTCTAACACACAACGCCATTTAGTTTTCAAACTAAGTAGACCTTAAGCATGTCATGTTTAGAAAACGTATCATTGTTTTTTGTAGAAGCAGTTTTAACAACTTTTTGACCAGAATTAAAATTACTTTAGCACAGTATTAAAATATAATAAATACGTAAAAATAGGTAATTAGGATGATTCACATAATAACGGTATAAAACTCATAACCATCCATTGCATATTGCCAGCGGTACAGGATCTACTCGTTCTCCTGTAAATGTATATTTGTGTGGGATTTAATTCAATCCTAATGTACTCGTTGTGAATTTAATTCTACGATGGAATTAAAACCAGTACCTATTGGCAGAGAGCGACTGAAGTCTCAATATTTAGGTACCTTATACCAGTGTTGGGCATTAATCAATTATTTTTTTTATTTAACTAATTAATTGATTAAAAAGTAATTGTGATTAAATTAATTCCAATTGATTTAGTCGCAATTAAACATTTAATCGCGTATTACAGTTAAAACTAACAATTAACTTTTTGGGGAATTTTGTTGAGAACGATGGTCTGAATAAGTCCTGGAAGTTTATCGTTAAATTAGTTCTTTACACCCTTTATAAGTAGGTAGACCTATACTTGCTACATTACATAATCATCAATTGTTAATTCAACAAAAATTTGCCCAACACTGCCTTATACTGAACAAATTAGAAACACCTGGACAAAAACTCATATTATTTTTTTAAACCCTTTTTGGTTAAGAGTATTTGTATAATATTTAATTATTGTCGATTCCAAGCCAAAATCCCCATACCAAGCGGACAGTGTTCTTTGCCAAAAAAAAAACAAAATTAAATCTTTTCAACAAACCTAGTAATTAAAAAATACATTTTATAACTTAAATTTAGTTGATACGAAGCGTGTCAAAAAATATTTTGTTAATTGAATGAATCGTTGCTGATATATTTTCAGCATAAACCATTTTTGTTTTTTTTTGTTTTTTTATTTAATGAGGGCTTACTTACGAAGTGATTATGTCGCCTTCATAAAATACAACTTATGAACTATTTAACAAATACATTTTAGCTATATAATACAGTGTTCTCGCTTTCTCCGTGTAGGGAAGAGCGAGAATGCTATTACATACACTCACATTAAAATTACATTGACTAAATAATTGCTTTCTTTCAGTTTCGTTTCAAATATTCCATATGATATACGTCTTCAACTTTGTTACAACTTGAGCAGTTGGGGGAACTAACCTTACCAATTAAATATACAAAGCTGTTTTGTGGGATATGTCCAGATCGAAGTCTCTGAGAGCCATGACTATGTCTGACCTGCATATATTGGCTTGATCGATCCAAAGATGTTTCATAATGGTAGGCTGAATGGTTCGGTACCAAATACCTGTAGTCAGCGATCTTTTATCTAATATTTCTGATTTCATAGACAACAAAAAATTAGGGCAATTTTATAAAGTTACCAGTAACAAAAACTACCATAACCCGTTTTGGAATCATTCCTGTTTTGAGCAGATATCTAACTTAAGCATAAATTTAAAAAACATGTAGAAAGAAACAAACCATTACAGTAAGATGTGAAACAAATTGTTACAACATTTAATATGTTTTTATGTATAATACACTATTATATGGACCTATCTAAATTGTTATTTCGTGTTCTGATCAAAAGCAATTTTGACTTTGTAATTCTACTAAACCTTCTATTTATGATGTTGGAACGTTCCTAGTGTTTTTTTTTAAATCACAATACCGCGATTGACTTCAATCGTAGTTTATCTATGGTCTAGTTGTATTTTCGGTGTGTTAGCCGATTTATCAATATTTCTGCACAATTTGTTTTCGGAATATACGCGGGAACTTGTCGTCTTCAATAAAACGCATCAACAATGAGCGTCGAAGAAGATGTAATGAAAATACAAAAAAAATTGACTAAGATGACATCGGACGATGGCACGGTGGGTCCTAAAATGAAAAGAATGAACTAATGGAGATGCGGACATGTTATAATGATTTAAATAATAGAATTCCATGAAATGTTTATCATATTCCATTACAGTTTTGTCTCTTCATTACTTGATTACCCTGTGACAATAATATGAATTAATTATGTTATTATTGTTTTGTCACATGCTTGATTTAAGCCGCTGCGGACGCTATACTGGCGGCTTTCATTTTAACCATTTTTGTTTATTATTATCTTATTTTAGGGTCAAGAAGAAGCCTTAGAGTTGTTGAAGGCGCTTCAGACAATGGCAGTCAATTTAGAGCTGTTGACAACAACAAGAATAGGAATGACAGTGAATGCACTCCGCAAATCCAGTAAGGATGAAGAAGTAATATCCTTGTGCAAAACACTGATTAAAAATTGGAAGAAATTTCTGTCAACCCCAGGAAAAGACAATGGCAGCTCATCTAAATCTAAAAAAGAAGGTAAAGACAGGGATAAGAAGGAAGAAAAAGAAAAAGAAAAGAAACTACCTGCATCATTTCCCCCTCAGACAAATACTACTGATGCTGTAAGGTTGAAATGTCGAGAACTTCTGATGCAAGCTCTTAAAGTGGACGGTGATAGTTCTAGCGCATGTGCCAGCCCTGAAGAGCTAGCCGAAGAACTTGAAGAATGTATATATGCTGAGTTTAAGAACACTGATATGCGTTATAAAAATAGGGTACGATCAAGGGTGGCCAATCTTAAGGATCCTAAAAACCCAACACTGCGTACTAACTATCTCAACGGGGTAGTTTCAGCAGCTCGTCTCGCTAAAATGACTCCAGAAGAGATGGCTAGTGATGAAATGAAGAAGCTAAGAGAAAAATTCATTAAAGAGGCTATAGATGATGCTCAACTGGCTACAGTACAGGGAACTAAAACTGAAATGCTCAAATGTGGCAAATGCAAAAAGAAGAACTGCACTTACAACCAACTGCAGACCAGGAGTTCTGATGAACCAATGACCACTTTTGTGCTCTGTAATGAATGTGGAAATCGCTGGAAATTCTGTTAAGACTGCTTTTATTTATACCAAGGTGACTAGTGTACCCCATACTATATGGTATCAAGTATATTTACATTTTTAAATGTGGTTTTTGTTTCTGCTAATTTAAATACACCTTACTACTGTCATTGACTATGAAATAATGTTTAGTAGATAAGGTGAACTTAGTTTAAACATTAATAAATGAATCTGCTTTAAGTGAAATATCTTTTTTATTTCTAGAAAGGATGTTTGAAGTAAAACTGCATTCAGATAGAATAATTTTATATATTTATAAAACCTTTTTTAAGGAATGTGTCCTTTAGAACAAACCCTAAAGTTTATAAAACTGGCACTATACAAAGGATGATTACAATCATTTTTAAAATATGGTATAAATTCTTATGTGTTCAATTCAGCATACTATTACTTATATATTTTAACTTTGTCAATAAGTACAGTGGACCATTACAAAATCTATAGCAAGAAAAACATTACATACATATGAAACTTAAGGCCAGCCTTAAGCTGAAACATAAACTAGGCACTTTTCATCATTGAACAGAACTGAAACACATTTCTTGTTGAATATTATTTAAAATATTGCAAACTTGATTTCTCGAAGTTTCAAACGGAACTTTAAGGCATTTAAACCTTTTTAATAATTTCATTATGTACAAGTCTAGCTACATGACAAAAACTTTGTGTAAAAGTCGAAAACAGTTAAAACATACATTTTTATCACTTCTAAATTTAAATTGTATTGCTGGTAACATTAGTATATTTACATAATTTATTGTATATTGTTTGTTTCTAATAGCAGCCTATTTGCAATACTTTCATCAATTTTGTGTAATTTATGTCCATTATGGCCAGAATTGCTAAAATCTAATATGGCAAGCTATGCTTTGGTGAACATCAACATTTTTCATTTGGCTTATACTAAAACTATTCTTATAAACATTTCCTTATTATTGTTAACTATTACTAAAAGATGACTAAATATAATATTAAGAACTAATCCCAAGTAGTCAATAGTTCACCTGTTGCAATTTTTACATACATGTTTTCGTCTTTGCAGGCAAATATCTTGTTTTGCACATTTAACTTGAGATCAATTGGTTCACTACTCTCATCTTCAATCTTATTAATTGTAAAGCCAACATCTTCGTTTGCCACAAAACATTCAGGCGTTAGAGTCTTGTGGTAATTGAAATGTGTTTTTAAATGCTCTCGAAGAAAATGTGACTGTACTACTACAAGATCACAGTAAGAACATTTATGGTTTGCAGCAGTTAAAGCGTCTGTGTCACCATGTCGCCTATAGTGGTTTGTTAAGGAATCCTGGCGTTGATTGGTATACGGGCACAATAAACACAAGTGCATCTTACGTTCTTTGGTTGGAGAAGTTTCGTTTGTATTAATGTCCTTTGCACAGTCATTTATAGACCTTCTCCGTTGTAGCAGTCGAAGAGTTTGTTGGTCACTTATAGAGAATTGTTGGAAATCGCTTTTCGGAGGTCCTTTTGGCATAGTTTTTATTGCAAGCTTAATATTATCAGTGCTTTCATCTTTATTCATGTCCTGGTTTTCAGACATAACAAAACCGTTGTTACCTTTCTTTCTTTCTGCCTGTGCCTCGTCGTTCATTTGATGTTTCCTCATATGTTGCACATAATTAGCATAATATTTCACGGAATAATCACATAACTCACATTTATATCTTTGCTTAGAACCATGTAAGGAAAGATGAATTTTATATTGTTCTCGTTTCTCAAATGCTGAGGGGCATTTATGACACTTATAACGCTTTTCTTTTTGTCGTCCATTTTTCAGATAAGTAGGATATATAAATTCAGGATTACCGTGCATCAAGTATCCGAATTGAGGATCAGCTTGCAAAACAGGCGGAAAATGATCATTTGGCTTAACTAATTTATCTTTATCTATTAACACCCTTTTCTGAGCTTCAGTCTTTCTTTGGAACAAATCTGTGCCTGATATTGGAACATTTTTATAATCCATGTCTTCGCCAGACTCATAGTCACAATTTGAAGGTTTATTTTGTTTTTCATGTAAAATCTCATGTTTAGCAAGGTTGCCTATGTTTTTAACAGCATAGTTACATTTCTTGCACTTATGATCGCCTTCTCCTCCATGTAATGCTGCATGATAGTTTAGAGCTGAATTTTTAAAGAATTTTGCGGGACATAGCTTACAGAAATATTGCTTTGGCACATGTTTTGCATCATGCGATTTTTTTACATTACTTTCAATGTTTTCAACCTTTGGTGGACCAATAGATATCCACCTGATTTCGGAAGCGGAAGAATCAGGTACCATTTCCAATTGAGGCTGCCTGTAAGTTGGATGTAAATTATGAAGGAATTTTAGAATTTTAGTTTTTGTGTGATATTCATCAGTGTGCACTGTTTCGTGAGCTGCTAAATCAATTTCTTCAAATACCGAATACTCACAATTGTTACATTTATTTGGCAATGTGGCGTTATGGAATGTTTTGTGACTTTCTAATTCAGTATCTTCAAAAAACCTAGCTGGACACTTGTGACAAAAGTATAACATTTTGATCTCTCTGCTCTCATTTATACCTTCTTCTTTAGAAAAGGTTTCTGTGCCTTTATCCATTTCAATAACTTTTCTTAGCTTTGCAATTTGCTGGTCATCAGGAATGTCATTTTCAACAGGACAGTAAATCCGACCATATATTTCTCCATGGCTTTTAGAATGCTCTGCAAGCCTACTGGCATTGTTGCAAGTAAATTTGCATTCTAAACACTTGTAAATGGTTGTGTCATTATTTTCAAAAACAAGGAAATGGAGATTTTCGTGATTTGGAATTTTGCATTGAATAGAATTCACATATGAACAATATCGACATTTGTACATTTTATGGAACTCGTTCTTAGCAGAAACCCAGACATATGGAATTTCTTCATAAATGTTGCCTTCAGAATCGATTTTACCATCATTTTTGTTCTGTGATGTTGATGGTTGGTCTAAACCATATTCCACGTCCAACCGTTTTGTGATTATTCCATGAACTCTTAAATGTTGGTGCAATAGATGTCTCTTGGACACACTGTAGTTGCACTCTGGACATTTGTATGGTGTGTCTGATGGTGTGCGGTGAAACTGTTCATGGTACATATATTGAGACTTGCTATTTGTTTCATATGGGCATTCCGTACATCTATGACGTTTTGTTGAACACAATGAGGGATTTGATTGCTGTTCTTGTAACGGTGATTTTTCATCCATAGCTTTAGAAATATAATCTTCAGGTTCCGTGACGCCATGTACAAGCAGATGTTGCGACAGCTCGTTTTCATCTTTGACAAAGTACGGACAAAAGTAACATTTAAACACTGATTGCGGTGATGGCTGATGTTGTTGTAGATGGGCAATAAGAAGCTTCTTATCGCTTGATCTGAAGGGACATTTATTACATGTGTCGTTGATGTCATTAATGCTCACGGGGTCTGGTTTTGGCTTCACTGTCGTTATAACTTTTATGACGCCATCATGCTTCAAACGGCAGTGCCTCTGAAATAAAGAGAAATATTCGTTATTTGCTTATTCAATGCATCAAAAAAAGTTAAATTACAATTAAGTTCGATTGACATTCAAAATGTAGCCATAAGTTACTTTCTAAAAACTGCATAACATTTTCCAAGCAAGTCTTTTTAACTAACTCTCATTGTAAGACTAGTAAATGTTTGTGACTTTCCACTACATCATAATATTTGTGATGAACTTAACAAGGGAAGTCATTTCAAAAGGGCAACGAGTGTCCTGATGTGCAAGGTATGTACTCTTAGCATATAATAATATTTTATATTTATAATAAATTATAAAAACAGAAACAAAAAAGAACAAGAATAAATTTAGATATATAAACAACAAGATCACAAGCCAGAGACATTGAATCGTGTCACAGTTTGGGTAGCAATACAAAGAAGCCACGTCCTCTCTTAGTATGGTTCAATAGCTTTTATATAAGAAACGGAGTTTGGAGCGATAAGCCTAAGTTTAAGGCTTAACACTATCTATGTTTCTCACGAACTCTAGTAACGAAGTGTTCATGGAGGCTCGTAAACTCGAATGTATCTCTCGAGATGCGTTACCGGTTTTTAGAATATCAAGCAACGCAAGTTAGGAAGTACACCGAAACCTGCAAACCAGCTAAGTGATCTACGATGTAAACATAGTGAATATGCACCCTTCTTTCATAGGTTTATATTTACTGTATCTTTAATCCATTGCTTGAGATAAGTTATCTCTTTATTATTTTCAAATCCATATCAATTTTGATAGGCTTATGGTTTACTTCCTATTGTTTTTTTTTTTTAATTTTACCCATAATTGTTCTATTATACACACACTTTTTCATAAAATTGAATGATAAAAAATCAATAAACGTACTATTCACAGTTACTCGGCGTACTTCAATTCGTTCACAATTGCCACATTCATACCATACCCTGTGTCTACACTAGGGATGTTGCGAATATTCGCATCCGCATCCGCAAATGCGGAGCTTCCGCATGGATTTGGACATCTGCATCCGCAATAATCAATGCGGATGTTCATGCGGATGAGAATGTAATACAAGTTGCGACAAGAAAGAAATTGGGCGGGGCCAGCGAATGGCGAGTGCCGTTCGCACGTGTTAATGACCAATTAAACACCAAACATTTTGATTATAATAAATACTGACAATATTTTTTCCTGGTTCTCCTAATACCAATGCCGAAGGGCCTAAAATAATGAAAATTACTGATTCCGCGCGAAGATTTTTAAGCAGCAGTATTCCTAGTGAACAACTGTTTAGTAGCGTTGGTTTAATTGATGTTTCTCTCCGTAACCGCCTTGAATCAGAAAAGGCGGCAATATTACTTTTTATTAAGTATAATGCTCCTATTTTTAACTTCATTTACTAATACGAACATTTGTTGTTACATAATTTAAAAAAATTAGAGCATTATAGTTAATTTTAATTTTCAATGCATCCGCAACATCCCTAGTCTACACATTGCTACATTCATACCATACCCTGTGTCTACACCAGCGCCATTCTGGAAGGTTTTTGAACTGTTATTTACAGCTTATGCTGGACACTTTTTTCAATTTTCTACCATATGAGATAACACTCCTTATCTCTACCCTCCATACTTTGACCTTTTAAAAATTGCAGTGCGTTTAGTTTTTACATGTGTTCTTAAATTTTGTAAAATCTTTTAGTGCATTGAGGATATAATGACTTTAAAAAAACAAAAGAAAAGGTGTTTATACAAATTACAGATTTAACTAGATGGGTGCATAATTTATTTATTTATTTTGATCATCATCATCATCGATCAATCAGTTTTTTTTAAGTACTTTGCATATTTATGGCTTATAATTTGCTTTGTATTTTATTCAGCTTCTGGTGCATCGGACGACAGCGACTACGCCAGTGTATTAAAGTGATTGTGAGTAATCTTATTAACTTGACAATTTCGGTTCTTTTCTTAGTTTTCTCAATGTTGTGCATATCAATAATCACAAAGTCCATAAACATACTCATTATCCTGATATTCTATTATCCGCAAACAAGCTTACCAGCTTGGTGAGTATTTAATTTATTGTCATGTGTTACGCTGGACATTCTGCCAGCGTGTGGAATGCCGTGTCTCGGCCATCGCAGTGGTGACACTCAGGCGTTGGCTCCTTGCGTATCAGACACAGGTGCTCTCCGAAGCTTCCTTTCCCAGTGATTACCTGTATCAGCCGGAATGAGAACCCCCCGTGATGCCTCTCGAGCCAATCTTCCATAACGGGTCTTACAGCCGCAATAACAGAGTGCCCAGCGCTCAGTTGCCCAAGTTGTTTCTCCCATTTCTCCACGAGGACCTCTGGTTTTCGATTTCTCGAGTCTCAGGACTCTAACCCAACTCTCGCGCCTCCTTGCGCCACAGTGATAAAAAGCCGCAAGATCTTTCGCCTCAAGATTCTATGGTGGAGTTCCGGCCAGGAGACTAGCCGCCTCAAAGGAGATCGTGCGGTAGCCCCTTATGATCCTGATGGCAAGCACGCGTTGCGTTCGTTGCAATAGCGCGATATTGCTGGCCTTCAGGACCTCTGCCCATATTGGGACCTCATAAAGGGCCATGAATCGCACTTCTCCCGCGTATAGTTTCCTGCCGGAGTCATCGGGCACTCATACCAATGCACGCGCTGCGCCAACCAGCTTGGGGACCAGACTTCAGACAGAGGAAATCCGAAGTCCCATCCCTGCCATGAATATAATGATTTGTTGATCATCTGTTTTTAGGCAAAATCGTTTACCTGTCAACCCTGCTACATCTCAGGCTATCATTATTGCTGGCAGGTATATCTCTATTAGTCTTTTTCACACTTAGGTACCTCCAGTATTATATAATAATAGTGTAATACCGCATTCGAAAGAAGCATAAACCCTCGGAATTTTTATCGACTGTAACTTTTCATTAACTACGCATGTAACAGAGGTGAGAAAAAAGCTTTTTGGATAGTATCACCCCCTCAAACGTGTTCAAATCTTTCTTACTTTGCAGATCAAGGTGCTTCTTACTCAATCTTTTCTCGATACTACTAAAGAACTCAGGGATAACCATGACCGGTTACAAAGTTTGTCTGTCTGCTACATATTTATCTTGTAAAAGTACGATCGTGTTTCGTATTTTCGGCTAAAACTAAATTGGCCACCTATTTTCGGCGGCGTCGAGATGTTCACATCTCTGTCGCTACTGAATTTTCCTTCCCACCTACATAAGCATTTCGAGCTCTTTTGCTCCTAGGAATAACCTCTGTCGCTCCTCTTCTCTCCTTCTTCGAACTGCTTCCCATAGGACAAGTAGCCACGACAATTACTTCAGTGTTGCGGCTGTGCGACTATGGAATACCTTGTCGCTTGCAATACGAAATAGCCCTTCTCCGAACGCTTTCCAACCAGGAATAACAATTGGGGTTGTGGGGAATAAAAATTGTTGTTAAGTTATCGCAATCTTGTATACAATAAAGAATAAATAAATATACTTTGAAAGCTTGTCATCCTACCATTTTTTTTGGTGAGATGGATTTCTTTGTGGATTTGCGAGATTGGGCTTTTTAATGTTATATCATTAATGTAGCCACGAAGCCTTCGTGTTTGTAATCAATACCTGACATTGTAACTTGCTTTTTTATGATAATGAGGGGGCAAACAAGTAGACGGATCGCCTAATCATTCATGTGAACTGTCAGTATATAGATTAGAGAACACTCGGGTTGGCAGGTTGGGAGTAGGTTTGCCTATAATGGTTACGCTTAATTTTGATAATAGGTATCTACGTATCATTTTAGCATAAATCTACAATTTATTTTAGGCGGACAAGTTAGTATACTTTTTAATATATTAAATTCCTCATAAGAAAAAAAATACGGAAACTGTCTAACATTGTTTGCAGCAAGAGAGTGTACAATACTATAAACTAATTAGCTGCAGTTATTATCAGAAAAGCTACGTGATTATCTTGTATACAAAGTAAGAACCGTGACTATTTTGTCTTCTGTTTAGTTCACCATCGGTGCAGACAATCCAGAACATCTACTTTTAGAAATAATATAAATTCAGACGATTAAACACACCTGTATAACATGTTTCCAATTGGAGAGTTGGTGGCAGTGGCCACAACGATACGCCAAGTCAGCTGGATCGGGATTATTTTCAGATTTCTTAGAGCCGGCAGACTTGAGCGGTTCTTCTTGCATTCCTTCCTTAGAATGCTCTCTAACGTGTTCCAGCAGAGCTTCTTTTGACGGGTCCCTAGAACATCAAAAGGAAAATTGATTTATTTTAACCCTTACAATTTTTTTATCAAAACTTGTAAGGTAATAAAAGTAATAGTCACAGTAACTTACTTGTAATTACATTTTTTACATTTCCACAGAGTTTTCTTCGGTTTCTTCATGTCATTAAAATTTAGGCCTCTGCCATCAAACAAATCATACTTATCGTCACCGTACTGAGTTTGCAGATTCAATGGTTGCATTTCGTAATGCGTACTCATAATATCTGACATATCATGGAATGAATCATCAATTTCCATGGATCCGTCTATCGATGTGTTACAATCCAAATAGTGGAACTCATTTTCTCCATATTCGTTTAATACTGGCATTGCCAAGAATTTGTTATACTTGCTATAGTTCCTTCTTCCTGTCTCATCAGTCATTAGTACTTTAGCATCGTTGTGTTCCGGATCTCTTGCAGACTTGAGTTTTATATGTTTCGTAATATCCCACCTCCAGTTTGATTTGTATTTACATAAAGAACATTCGAAGGGCTTTTTGTTCAAGTGGCCAACAATATGGACATGAAATCTCGACGCGGTTGTAGAGAAGAATGGACAATGGGGACACTTAAATACTTTTCTTCCGACTGCTTGACTTGGTGATAAATTCATACTCTCATTTTCATCGATGATCTCCACATCAAAGCTCCGGTTCGGTCCCGGTAAAGTAGAGTCGTCGTTAATATTGATACCTAGAGGAGTGTCAAATTTGTTGGTATCTTGATCAATATTGTTCCAAACGAAGACAACATTTTCCATAGGATGGCGTTCTAACTCTTTCTCTTGATTAGTGGTAGAAGTGTCATTGCTGTCCTCATTTTTATTTTGGCAAACATTATCGTTTTCAGCTCTGTCATTTTTACCGCACGTTTTCATGTGAACATATAAATCTGCACTCGACTTACATCTATGTCTGCAATTTTGACATCGTGTAGAACTTAAACTTGAATGCGATGCATTTGCAGTCGTTCGATTAGCTTGTGGTGAGCAATTTTTCTCATGCACTGAATGTTCTGATAAACATTTACTTTCAAATCCACATTTTTTGCATACAAGAGAGCCTTCTTGCCCAGTTTCAGCAAGCAGCCGCTCTTTAAGTCTATCAAAAAAGGATTCATTTTTCTTTCGTCCACCTACCTCTTTATTTGACAAATTATTGACAGGAAATAAAGAGATATCAGTAGGCAAATTATCAATTTTGTGAGATTTCGTGTCAGTTAAGTCCACGGGTGATGATTCTTTGAACTTTTTTTGCGGTGGCTCACCGGTATTTGTTTGCTTCTGATTGGGTGTTGAGGAATTTAATGGTATGAGTTGTGGCATTGGTCGTGGAATTTTCCTGTTATTTTTTTGTTTGGAGTCATCTGAACTATGGTTGGGTGAACTTTGACTGTCCCTTTTTTCCGAAGCGTCTGGGGGCGAACCGTCATTAGAGTCGCTTTTGCAGCTAACTATTTCTCTGTCAGCGTATTGTAGACCCATTTCCTGAAAAATAATAAAAGGTTCATTGTAAAACTTTGCTCACGAATTTAGTCGAACGGTTTGTAAAATAAATGTCAGGTATATCAAAATTACATACATTAAACTGATTAAACTGAAGTTTTTTTTAAATGTGTGATATAATTATGCTAATACTTTTGTGAAGAAAAGAAGAGACACAAGAAAAAGTTTAAAAAACTATAACCCGACTACGTAAAACTCATAAAATTTATGTATAGCTTGTGCCACTCAAGCCATTATAACGAATCTACCTTATTCATTAAAGTTAGTTCAGTAGTTCCTCAGATCAAATAAAAAAAGGTAGATAACGCACGATCTTTATTCTTTCTGAAGCCAAAAAACTCAGCTACTTCCAAGTAAACACACGCGTTAACGCACACACATGTAATAAACTACGCTACTATTCGTTTGTATCGTACAAATTGTCATGTTGTAAGTTTTCCTACAAAATGCCGTCTAGTGCAATTAAATGATGTAAAAACTACTCAAAAGTGAAAAAAAGGCTACGAGAAAAACATTTTATTTTTACACGTACTACACATATATATACACAAAAGACGTACTGAGAGGGTGTTGTCAGGAGTTCGTATTTGTAATAGCCAAGAAATGTGGGTAAATAATTTGTAGGTAAATTCATAGTCAAATAATAAAGTAGAGAGAGAGACTTAGTACCACTTAATTTTTTTAGTTACATACTTTTATAGTGTTAAATATGTGCAATCTTATTGTAATTTATAAGGAACAAACAGATTTATTTTCACATATTACCTATTTTAATGCAATGTTCAGGGACATATTTTTAAAAAGTGGCATCACTTTAGTCACTTACACACATTTACAAAAATGGCTTCACTTTATTATTCTACTTGCGTTATCTATCTTTTTTTAGTTGATCTGAAAGTAGTGCACTGTGAATACACCACTACAGTAGAACATACAGAAATATATAGCCTACTAAAATAATTAACTACCGTTCCTTTTCACATAAATATATTTTTCGCCATGGTCGGGTAAAAATAGTGTACGACATCTAGTTTCTTTTTTATGTATGTCTTATTTGTTTGTTTGTTTATGTATTATTGTCTTGCTACTTTTAATTGAAACCTAAAGATGCAACTGAAATTTAAAAAACTAAACTGTTTGTAACCGTCATTATATTATTTAGTACTAGCTGAACCCCGCGGTGCTACCCGCGGTACGATGATAACTGCGGGCAACGCCGCGACGCGAAGCTATATCTTTATAAATAGTAGCCTATGTGTTATTCTGATGTATAAGCTATATTGTGGTAAAGTTTCATTCAAATCCATTCAGTAGTTTTTACGTGAAAGAGTAACAAACATCCATACATACACACATCCATACTTACAAACTTTCGCCTTTATAATAGTAGTAGGATTGAAAGTTAAAACAGTATTGTGATCGTATATTGTGTCAACCTGCCATTAAACATCTATTCTTAAATATTAATAAGTGAAATAAAAACTTTGTACCTCTTTTTATGAAAGTTATGCGAACGGAGGACTATGAAATTTGTCTCAGTCAAAGTTTATTTAAAGGTGTGCAAAATTAAAAAAAAAAAAGAATTATGATAGAATTTCCACCGGTGGACGACCGAATAATCTCTGAAATATTTATTGTTCTTTATACTTACTTAAAATTGTATACTGTTCTACGTTTTTAATTATATATTTGCCATGATGTATTGATAAAACATTATTCTATGTCAGTAACTTCTATCCTAAGGGGGCCTGGTAATCTGTGTGACAGGGGCACCTATTACGAATACCAGCCTCCCATAAAGAAGTTAACAAATACATTTTGGAAGTAGAAGAAAATAATTCACGTATTATTATTACAACTTATTTCTTTTTAAAGGTTATTCTGCCGGTGAACTAAAATTAACAATACCATGTTCGTGGAACTAGGTTCTCGAAATTTCTAAAGTTATTTATTGCACTGTAAAAATAAATATTCCGGACATCTAACTCACAACGCCATCTAGTCCCAAGCTAAGCAGAGCTTGTGTTATGGGTACTAGACAACTGATATAAATACTTATATACTTTTTTTTTGTAAACACATACATATTATACATAGAAAACACCCAAACTCCGAAACAAATATTTGCAGATCATACAAACATTTGGTCCGACCCGGGAATCGAACCCGAGACCTCTTGCTTAGCAGTCGCATACGCTACCACTACGCCACCGAGGCAGTCAAGTATAGTCAGTATTGAAGTTTCTAAGAGTTGAGTACCTATCAAGAAATTTCTTGGCTCAATCTAAGCTTTGCTTCATACACAGATGGTGATTTTTAAATTGTGTTACCTATTTAAGCTACAAGAGGTAAACCTTACAAAAGTATGGAAAATAGGTGGGTTCAATTTGGGAATCTTCCCATAATGATTTACGTAACCATATAAATAAATGATGTCATGTTTGATGTCTTGTCATATATTTTTATTTTAGAGTTTGTGTTATTATCTATACAAATAAATAAAGTTGAAGTGTCTGTTACAAAACAAACCGACTGTTATGTTGTGTATGTTTACCAAAATATATATTTTTAAAATTCTTGTCTGTTTGTTCCGGTAAATCTGTAAAACGGCTGGACCGATTTTGATGGGACTTTCACTGATAGGTAGCTGATGATATAAGGAGTAACTTAACTGCTTTTTTACTAGCTCCGCCCCGCGGTTATGGTCGTACCGCGGGGTTCAGCTAGTAAAAAAATACCCGTAGTCAAGAGCGCTAAGTTCATTGTGACGTGTACTGTGCATCTAGTTCTAAGTTATTACGAGTATATTTATGTGTATATTTTGAATGTTTTGTATTTTCGGCAAGTTAATCTATAGGGACTAATGTTATTAATTCGAAAGTGAAAAAAAATAACCGCTTTCTACTACATGCATATGAATGTATATATACGGTACACATACCAAAATATATATATTTTTAAAATTTTTGTCTGTCTGTCTGTTTGTTCCGGCTAATCTCAGGAACCACTGGTCCGATTTGAAAAAATATTTCGGTGTTGGATAGTCCATTTATCGAGGAAGGCTATTATCACGCTACTACTAATAGGAGCGGAGCACCAATGAAGAATGTTTCAAAAACGGGGGAAAATTTTCACGCCACGGGTAATATAAGACGCAAACGAGGTTGCGTGGGTGAGCTAGTGTAACTAACATCAAACTAATACGAGACATAAGTTTTTTAAAAGTTTCGCAAAGAAGTAAGTAGGTACAGGCCCTACAGGCTAAATGATACATCATTGAGAAGTGATGGTTTTAAACAGTAGGTACCAAACACAATATTGTTGTTTAAAAATTGGCTCTAACTTCTAAAAATATGTACATAAGAATCCATTTTTTTTATTCGACTATTATAGAAAAGATGCATGGCTGTATATCGTCGTGACATTTAATAAATAATAATAAATATTCCGGACATCTAACACACAACGCCATCTAGTCCCAAGCTAAGCAGAGCTTGTTTTATGGGTACTAAACAACTGATATAAATACTTATATACTTTTTTTTTTTGTAAATACATACATATTATACATAGAAAACACCCAAACTCCGAAACAAATATTTGCAGATCATACAAACATTTGGGCCGACCCGGGAATCGAACCCGAGACCTCAAGCTTAGCAGTCGCATACGTTACCACTAAGCCACCGAATAATAATGTTTGAGTATTAATTACCACATTAAAAAATAAAAACTGTTTCACTCTGGTCCTATTCTGTTTTGCTTGTCAGTACATCTGTACACAAATAATTTGTATAAGAATAAAAATTCAATAAAAAAATAATAATACTAAGCACATAATTGGTGGTAAAGTTAAACCCTTAATAAGGAGTGCTGTCAACGCACTAGACAAATAACATACGTCGGTAATTAAAGGTCTTTAAAGTATTATATTCACTAATGTCATTGTGGCACTTACGACCTTTTAAAATTTTTGACTATTATGATAATTATATATATTCGAGTCATTACGGGTTTTGGAACTTAATTTGTTTATTTCGTCAAACTTTACTGATAACATTAAAGTTTGTTTTTGTTTACTTTGATATTAACACGTGCGTTTTATTCCATTTTAAAATTAAACAAATCAGTTGATTTTTGAAAATAAAAAAATATAAATATATATGTACCTATACTATGTGCAGTGATATTTCTGTTTATCGGTGGATAATTATGTAATCGGTCGGTAAGTTAACTGGTAAACATTTTATCAAATTGTTTCCTTACTTTGCCTTCAATTTGTAAGATTTTAAACAAAGAATTTTATTTGTACTCTTGAGAATTATAAGGGACATGCAAAGACAAATATAGCTGTCGTCGTGAGAGATACATGCACTAATGTAAAAAAGAAGTGATATGACATGATGTTAAGTGCGATAGAGTTGCTCATGATAACAGTGACAAGTGAGTGACGTCAGCGACACTACCGGCGGCTGGCGGCCGGCGGCCAGGCGCGGCCCCTTGCTACGAAACACGTATGTATACATATACGACGGTAACTCACCGAGACCGAGTGTGAGGACCGCGAGTCGCCGCTCCCTTCTTCCTCCTTGGGGAGCGCCACACTAGCTGCGTCGTACTCGGCGATAACCGTGTCGCTGGCACCCACCCGGTTGCGTCGACGACCCGACAACGATTGGCCCGCTGGCGGTGTGTGATGATTCATTTCGTGAACCGTCAAACTCTGTTTGATGTCTGCAGTAAAGTTGCACATGGAACAATGAAAACTTCCGTTCCCACCGTGGTTCTTCATGTGCCGGTCTAGGTTCCACTTATACGGTGTCCGGAAGTCACACATAGTACACTTGATCATAGGCATAGAGTGATACTTGACGTGTTTAGTAAATCTAGCTCTTATGTGGGTAACATAGGTGCACTTATCACACGTGAAAAACCTAACGTTATTCTTGATTTTTAATAGGTTTGAGGGCGCTGCTTGTTCTGCTGTTAAGTCATCGACGGCGTCAATGTCGTCGACTTGTTCCATTGAGTAGTCAGGTCCTTCTTCAACTTCCATCATCATATCTTCACAGTCTTCGACTTCTTCTAACATATCTTCTATACGCATAGATTCATCGTGTGTGGAATTGGGTACCTCAACATCTAATTTCACTGATGAATTAGACTTCGGAGTTCGTGTTTCAGCTTCTTCGTGAACCATTTTTATGTGTCTTATAAGTTTTTGGTGATGTTTGGATGCGTAAACACAATGTGGACAATCAAAAATTTTCAGTTTCACAAAGTGAGCGTCACGCGTGTGTACGAGAAAAGCCCGTGGGTTCTGCGTATAAAACGTGCACTTTGTGCAATTATAGTTCCTTCTTATTTTACACTGTGGTAACTCTAAATCTTCAGCGGCATCGGAGGAGGCTTCTGAAGAGACGTCTCCACTGGCGCGGCCTTCAAGGTAGCGCCCGAAGAGAGTCGCGACCTCGCCGACTTGTGCGCTCGGCGGCGAGGACATCTGCTGTAGCATACTCCGCTGCAACAGAACAATGTTCGTTGTCGGTTAAACTTCGGGGGAGGGCGCGCGGCGTGGGGTGCGAGGGGTGCAGAGAGTCGCGCGGCGCGGGACAACGGCACGTGTGCGGTGCGCGAGAGCGTCGCCGGCTGAATGAGGCATGAAGCGACCTCGGCCGGCACTCAGGCAAGCAGACCGACAAGCGGCGGTGCGGCGGCTGGCGGTCGGGCCCGAAGGAGGCGCGGGCGGGAGGGTCCCTCCGATGTCATGTTCGTATGTTTTTCATCCTCGATGGCAAGGGGAGCCGGTGCGGACGACCTCCAACGGTCTAATGAGACTGTAGATGTTGTCGACAATATTTTTTTCATGTAGAAGTAGGTTACTATGTTGGCATCGTGATTTACCTAACTAGGTACTTACTGTGTAATATGGGATGATGGTGGTCTCTAATGGTTACACCCAGTTGTATTTATACTTGTTAAGATAAGCAATCTGTGTATGTATGATGTACCTACATAAGAGGAGTTAATAAATGATATGATGATATACATAAATAAATTAATATGTATGTAAGAGCTAGTAACATCAAACGGAAAAATGTTCCCCAGGGCAAAATTACTTTTATGGGATTAAAGCTTCGGGTAAAAGGTAGGTAGGCATATATGTACATACAGAATATGTCAATTGCAAAAGCGTTGATGTCTTTCATAATAACTATTTTTATTTAATAGTGTTTTTCTTTTGAAACTGTGTCTATAAGTTGTTGGTTTAATATGTTATTGAAGTATATTTATAATTGTCCAGTATTTTACTTTAGAGAATGTAGTAGCTTTACTAGCAGCAAAATGCAGAAAAAAAGTAGAGTTGTTGAGTCAGAAAGGTATTAGCTAGAGTAGAGACGTTTATTCAGTAAAGGAGAGCAAATGGCTATGTACACTCAGTATCTAACCTCCTTAAACGTATGTCATTGGGTAGCGTTAGGCAGGCAATAAAGTGGTAGAGCCATATTTATCAGTCGTTCCAAACACCTCACAAATAAACTGACTTTCTTTAACTTACCAGAATCTGTTAAAATCATGACGAATCGTATATCGCAATTAGCAACCTTATGCACATATTTATAAAGTTACTAACAGATGGAACGAGATTTCAAGATAGTCTACGAAGCTATACGTAAAGCGGCATGCCTACCAACAGCTGTGAGACTTGAATGAATTCGTTTAGTGATTTTAAGTCTTAACGTTTTAATATAAGACTGAAAATCGAGTGCAGCGTTGCTGCTGCTATCAGTTCAGTGATATATTTATGTATATTACTTGATTGATATACATAATATGTATTTGTATCAGAAGTTAACCATGATCTAAGGATGATTTATTGTTTTGTCATTCCTTGTAAGAGACTGAAAATCCTTAAGACCCATGATACTGAGCTCAAACGAAAAATGTTAGCTCAATCGGTACAGAACTATTTGAATTTGCATTTTTTAGATTGATAAATTAATTAAGCCTTTTTTTATGACTTGCAATGCCGAGGATACACCTTATTTTGCCGGCTTACCTTATCAGAATAAGGACTGATGACGTTTGCCAAGTAGATAGTAAGTTATTTGTTAAAAGATCATTGGAATCTGTATTGACGATTTTTACTTTTGTATAATAACTGATCAACTAAAGTGAATGGACAACTTACGAGAAGATGCATAAACTGTTATCAAATTATGACCATCCTTTATTTAAATTGTTATTTAAGCCATTGATTCTAAGTGTAACTGTTATTAATTCTTCTCATGGTTTAATGTTTAACGAACTATCAATTAACAACGAGTTCGTATATTATATCGTAGATAATAAACTTGTTGTAAGTAGGTAGTTAACGCATATTTGTGAAGGAAATACGATGTTCAGACGGGACCGGAAACCGCGGTAATGCTGGTGACCCAGGATATTTGAGTACTTCGATAAAAGGCTGTGAGGCTAGATTTTTGTGTTTTGCTCATTCTTGCGTGCGATCACAAGGTATTTACGATTCTCGAACAACTGATTGAGTTTTTTCTGTATCAAACATCTGAGTTTGTAAATACAAATTGTAGATACTTGAAAGTAAGTGTGGTGGTAAAGGTGGATGTTACAATACTTGTCTACCAGCTCATTAGAAGTGTACGTAAATGAAAGACATAGTCATTTAAGTTTATAGTGTATCTTCTTATCTTGGTTTTATTGACATATGTACACATAATTTATTAAGTCATATGCAAGTGACGAAATTTTATGATTAACATAACGTTATTGAGAGCATATTCCTATTTCGACAATTCGTCTTGAATGTTATCGCCAAAAGCTTGTTGTCGTCCTTACAAATACATATATTTTAATGTCGGACTATACTCCCTTGGTGCTTACAACTATTATTGCTATTTTACGTCAGTTATTAGAGTTAACAAGAGTGAATTGTTAAGTTTTTATCTGATGTCCAATAAGTAATAACATTAGCGGACATATGTTTCTATGTTTTGAACAATAAAAAACCAGTAGAAAAAAATAAATTTGAAGGTGTGTATAATGTAGAATCCATTGGTATTTCGGTTATCAGGGCAAATGTGGTGGGCCATCAACAACGTACTCGCTCGAGTGACTATCGCCATGCGAAAATGTTATCAAAAAGTGGTTCATGTATCGTTTAAGCCAGTCGTCGACAGCTGCCGGACGTGTCTTTGAGGACAGGGTGTGGGGCCGTCAACAGGCCGCGGCAGGAAACGGCCGGAGAAGGCATCCCAGCCCGAGCACAATGGAGGCGGCGGCGCGCCGCAGGGGGAGCCCTCGCAATCGATATGGCGTCGCTAAGGTCCGATGGCCGCTGTGAGCGGTTTGGAACGCTGCAGAGGCGGATGCCCCTTGCCCCGCACCCCTCGCACCCCGCGCGCTCACCACACCTGCTGTGTATTTATAGAGCGGCACAGCCGGCACAGTCCGGGGATGCAGGGATGTCGATTCTACCACGGGCGTCGACATCTATCTACCTATGTGATGTAGGCACGCACGCAATGTTCGCACGCACGCTGCGGCCGTCGCCACAACGCGCCCGAGTGACGCCTTGTTTATTTGTCACAATGAACATAAAAATAGCACACATACGTTAAGTAGCTTGTTGAACACTGTTTGCAAAGTTTCATATGATACATTCAACCAATTGAAAGTTATGGGTAGGTCCCGCGATGGTGCCACAACACACTAATGACCCCGCTATACGAATTGGAACTAGCCAACGTAGATATGTAGGAATCCACACTGCGAACTTATTAATTCCTTTAAAAGTGTGTTTACATTCTGTGTTTACCACATATATACCTATGTGTATTATATCGCAAAGGTAGCCTTGAAATCTAAATTAACTATGTACCTACTACACAGGTAGGTACTGTAAATAGTGGACTCAGTGTCCAATTCTTCTGTATAGTAAAAGATAGAAGAACCCCACATACGTGTGTATAGTTAAAATTACAGTAGGTGTGTTTGTATGTAGATACAGTACGCGTGATACCTACCTACTAACCTTGGCGGTACAGTACATGATGGGTTGATTAAAGTACCTTTTTTACGAATGTAAATGGTGAAACTAAGAGTTTCATTAGAAACACCTAATTTTTCCTCTACGAGAATCGTAATTTTTTCCTTAATTACATAAAAATAAATAACCGACGTACCTATAATAATTCCTATAAATACTTAGATTGGATTCGACTCTATCACTTCTATTTATTATAAGGTCATTAGCTTTTCCCCTGTACCTGCTATTGAAGTACTAAAAGTTAAAACCTTTACCTAGCTTATCTGGTACATGTCTAAAAATATGTCACTTACACAATAACAGTGGAAGTTGAGTCGATCTATAATTCACCAAATTTATTATGAATTATCTAGAGCGGAAATGTATTTTACGAATTATAATTTGCAATACATATTATTAACAACTACCTGAAAAGATTGAATCCATTCCATAGTTCAGGATGCAAAAGAAACATGTCTCTAACAGCAACGAGATACGATCTAATTTGGTTTAAATTTGTTAAATGGTTCATTGATTTAGCGAAGGTAGAGAAGATCATGCTTGAAACCATCTTGTTTTAAGCTTCAGAGCTTCATGCTTTCTTAAAGATGGGCAGGTAGGCAGGTTGTATAATATTTTACAACCGTAAAATTTTGCGAAAGAGACATTCATTGACATTCTACAAAATATGCGGCTCATAAATGTACTGTAAGTTATTTGTTTGACCTGGTATGTGTTTAAAAAAGTTAAATAAAACACACAAATCCAATCAATCTACAAAAGTTTAACAAAAAGCGATTCAAATACGCGTCTGTTTTATATTGTTACAAGGAGCACAAAAAAGTTGCATGCGAGGTACAGGATTGACAACTAGTAGATACAAAGCGGTTCTACATATTGTAAAAGAATATTTATTTTCATTGTCCATATAATTATTATAAAGAGTAGCTTATAAAAACTTTCATACTGATACAATTAAGTAAGATTTCTGCGCTTTGTGATTGCTTGCTTGCACTGATTTTATTAGTTAAGTAATATTATTACCAATTGACTTCACTGTAATATCTATAACAGCCAAATCTGAACTTAATATAAGTATATTATAAGAGCTGCTTCATTCTTAAATGCATTTTAATCATGAATAATATAAGAATTCTTCAGACATTAGTAAAAACTGTAAATGAAGTGCTATGCGATATGAGCCGTAACCAAAGGTATACCCATTATTCATAATCGTAGAACAGTGTTGAGAACGCTTAATATTATAATCGTTATGTTAATAACAGTGCGTTACTTTCACTCTCGTTTCGTTCAAGTTCGATTCCCGAGACAGGTCATTTGGTGTTTATCGAGGACGCTTTTCCTTTCATTTGATGGTCGCGCACCTACCGCTTTTTTTTTTCAATCTAACACCTATTGAGATCGGAGGAGTGAATAAATGAAACTTTTATTGCGTTTTTTACTTGCGAAGTAAACGGTAAACGAATAACTTTTTACTTTAACTGTGTGTATACAAAGCAACATTGTTTTATTAACAGACTATAAAAAAAAAAATTATTGATTACGAACGATAATTGCACAGATTCGGAAAATCCTTAATGCGCTTGTAATGATATACTTTCTAGGTCTTGTCATTAGGTTAGATCACAGTAATACGACTTAGAAAGATCAATTTGTTGAAGTAGTCCTCATCCTCAAGACCATTAATTGGCAATGCCAATACAAATATACTCAAACGTAACTAGGATTAACTGATATCTAACTGGGTAGCCAGCATCGTGTTTATAGTGTAACCCACTTTGAATGGCGGTATTTAAAAAGATCGCTTAAATTTAAACGTTGTGGATTTTATTCACAAATAAAACCATTTTTTTTTAATGACATCTCCCACATTAGTAATAAACATCCTGTGTCGTGGGGGACTTTACAAACATACATGAAACGAACACAAAGAACATCCAGACTCGGGACAACAATTCGTGGATCACACAAAGTGTTGTACCGCGTGGGATTTGAACCCACGACACTTGGCGCAGTAGCAAGCGCTATGGCGACCGCTAAAACCACTCGGCCAACCGTACAGGCGATAATAAATCTAGTAAGCTTTGTTCCCGCTAATTTCATCGTTTTCTACCCATTGCTATATCTAAATCATATTTACAGCTTAAATGATAAATAACGCGGACTAACAAGTTTTAATATTCGTAGGTTTACACGAACTACGGATGAATGATAATATTATAGTCGATATCACTTGGTGATGTTAAATGAAACAGAACTTCACGTATACGTATGTAATCTATAACAGACTTCGAACAAAGAAAAGCTTTGATCGAAGTCTACTTACATTTGTTTCAGATATCCTTTATCAAGTGTAGGTAAGTTAGCTCCCAAAAACTCGACAGATATGGGGGGCGAGACTGACGGCCGACAATTTGCACAAACTGCGCTCTCCGTGTGTCCTAACCCTAATGATTCAGTTGTGATTACTTGTGAGTAGTAATAAAACGCCTACAATTAATTACCAGAATTAATTAGAGTTAAATGGGCAATCACGACTCGTGAAGTTTATTTATTTAACGATTAAAAACACCAGATAAGAAATTTATTAATTTTACTCGCATTGAACCCGCCTTACTAAATAAGTTTAACTTGCGTAAACTTAGTAAACCTTAGGGGTTTATTGGTAGAGGTAGTTTAGGAGTAAAATAATATTGTTATTACTCGTTAGAGACACCATCTTCCTGTTTGCTACATCAGTGGTATATAAACTAAATAATTAACGCAAATGTCGTCTTTTAGTTACAATTGTGGAATTAATATTTAGGCAATGTAATTGTTCCGTGGCTTTACTCTGTACAAATACATAAGCTAAAAGTTTTTTACTTTTATAAATCGAGGTGTAGGTAACTTTTTTTTTTGTTGACGAGTTGGAAAATCCTTTCGGCTCTTCGAATCTGGAGGTGTAGGTACCTACAAGGAAAGTTAATGAATATATGATTTAGCCATATAGATGATGGCTTTTATGTAATAAACATTTATGCATAAGAACGTAATGTAGAATCTCAAACAATATTTTTTTGAAGAAACTGCTCTGATATAGTTTGTGCTAATATGTGATATGTACATGTTGCATAGAACACGTGTATGCGACAGAGTCGATGTACAGGCCTGTGTCGTCATACGTTTGCAATGTTCTTGTAAGAGTTGAAGCTGAGTCGTTCATTCCAAGCGTGACTAACCACGTCGCAAGTACCTTGGTGCTGTGAAGCGCTCACCTCGGCGCGGCCTCCACTGACCACTTCTTGAGTTCAAACCCGTTTTTGTCCTCATGTAGATAGATTGAAAGAATATGATCCCTACTAAAATATGGTCCTAATTATTGAAATTATATTTTCTTTAATTTAGGCCAGACATGGTCAACAATAAAGTATCTACATATTTCGAGTTCACTTCCATCAACAGTGCCTATGACTATTGAATGTTATATTTTGTTTACAGATTCTAATTACTCTTCGAATATAGTTATCAGTTGACTATATGCAGACTAACAATACGCCTAAGGATGAAACTACACATAACTGTTTACGTCGCTACAAAACGTCTATTATGAGGTCCGATAAGAATGCGCGCCGCGTTCTTGCCTTAAAGAGCGGGCAGTGTTAAATCAGCGATGACTGAGCCGCCCATAATTATGCGTCGCGTCAGGCCGACCTTCATAATACTGCAGCACGAGGAGATAACTCTAAAATGTGTTAGTTTATAGCGTTGGGATGGTGCAGCGACGCTGCGGGTTTTGCGACGCAAATAATTTGCGCGCCAATTGACCTTTCGTCGTACGTCGTCGAGCAGTGTGGCGATGGCGGGCGCGGTCGCACCGGCTGCGTCCAACACGTGCTATATATAGGTACACGACAACACGCCACGCCGAGCGAACACGGTCGGCTACGTAGGCAGTTTTTCTTTATCACCCACCCGACAGCCTCTCCAGCCTGGATTTTATGGCAGCATTGCCAGAGCCGCCGCCTTCATAGAAACGAAGGCGACGGGATGTCGACCCACACCACCCTCCCCAGATCAATACAGATGGTCGCCGCAAGAACACCCTAGTGTGGAGATGAATAAACCGTAGACGACGAGAAATAGGATAACAATTTTAGGTGAATATGACGGGACTGTTAACGTTGACCGCGCGTTATTAAACATATAATGCAATGTAACGCGTCATGGTGTCTTGTTGCCGCAGTTGTCAGCAAATGCATAAGCAACGTCGTTATTGTCTGTCGAATGCTGAAGGCGATAAATGAGTTGTTTATGCATAGATAGTTATGCATAATATGATGAGTCTTGCTAACGAGCATGACTGTCACCGATCCAACTGGTAATTAACACGACCTTGGAACAGACTGCACACTGCTCGCGTCGCATATAATGAAAGGATCGGTGCGGTTGGCCGTCGACGACCATCGTGGCAACAGAGTTCTCAAATGGAATTCGTACCGAGTGGCGGGTGGCGTGCACTGTGCTCGTTTAAAGATGGCTGCGATAAGGCGTAGTGACGCTCCACGGGCGCGGGCGTCGTGTGGGCGCTGCGGGTGTGTGCGTGAGACATGCCGGTGGCGGTGAGCCGACGCCGTCCCTGGCGCTCCCGCCCCCCGCTCCCTTCCGTTGCACGTTCCGCAACATGTGCGGCGACGACTCTGCCATGCCTGCCTCTGTCCGCCACTCCGGCATACGCCACCCAACAACCGACCGCAGCCGCTCTCATGTCGTCGTTCTCCCGCGTCGAGGCCCACTGATAAATGCGCCTTATCAAACCAGCAGATAGCAGAGGTGCTGCTCGCTCGTTTAGATGTCACGGACGAAGCGATGATCGACGTCGACCGACTCGTGCATCAACACAGTAACGACGACTTGTTTGTGTTATTTAGCAATTTACTTATTAAATGAGTCAATAGGTACCTACTGTTTCAATAGCAAACACTTGATACAGAACCATTTTGTACATAACACTGTATTATTACTAGGTACTACATAAGTACTTTTTCTCCTGTTCTATCATAGGAATGAGTATGAGTCCAAATTAAAGGTAAACGTATACGTGACATGTTATTTAGAGCACGGTCCTTTTTAGTTTCTGACCTGCTTTTTTTCCCTATCATACCTAAATTTGTTCCGTAAAAACACGTAATAATGACAAAGGGACAATTGTATAGAGTTAAATCACTATTAATAACTTCACGAAGTGTATATTATTGTATATACCTACAACAGCTAATTTAATATGAATATTTTAAATAAACTTAACCTTTAAGATATTTTACGAAAGGGGAAACTAGTTAGTCACCTGATGTGTTAAGTGACTACCGCTCTTCATGGATATTGTAACTGAAGAGTAACAACTCACAAGTCCGTTCGTTTGAATTCCTGCCACCTCCCCAAAATTAAGGGGGTTACGTAGTAACCTAAACCCCTTAATTTTGGGACCAGTAGGCTCACTCGTGAGGTAAATCGCAACGAGGAACTGCTTAACACCAGTTTTATATCGGTAATATTTGTTTTTTTGATGTAAATACATGCATTTTTACATAGAAAACACCCAAACTCCGTAACAAACATTTGCAGATCATACAAAAATTTGGTCCAATCCGAGAACCGAACCCTACACCTCAATGCAGTGCACCACTGAGGCAGTCAATTATATACCTATTAACTTAAATAAAAACAAATTGTGAATAAGTACCGGACACTTAATATAAATATGTAGTTTAAATGAAATCGGTTTAAGTGTCCTCATTTCTGTGGCACAGTGACATAATTTTTTGGTTCTATTCAAGATCCACCAGTGGTCAAAAAGTCTATGCAAGCAACATATTACTTACTTATGATAAATAATAATATAATATACATAATAATATTTATTTATTTCTCCTTACAAAACATATGGCACAAAAAAACAACAAACACTGATAGAAAATATAAATATTGAAACTTTCAGCTAAATTTAAAATTTATGTGAACTTAATTTGTATTGTATGTGTTAGGTACCTTCTAACTAGCTTTTGCTAGTGGCTCGATATTGTAAATTATAAGTATTTGCATGAAAAAAAAACATTCAAAATCGGTTCAGCGACTCGGACTAGCCCTAGCAGCGTAACAGACAGATATAAATGGGGATGCGGAGAGCATCACATAATAGGTATACCTAAGTTTAAAAAATCCATTGTCCGAATGTACACAATTACAAGTAAAATCGTAAAACTTTGATGATATGAATTCAATGACAAGAGTAATTATGCAGGAGTTGGTTCAACGTAATGCAAATAAAGTGTTATATAATAAATTGATAAGAACATACAACTACACGTGGTCCAGCTATCTGTGCTATTTATAAGCCGTGTTACGATTTTTACAGTTGTACTTAACAACTGCTTGTTAACAAGTGAGAGCGTAATACGCTTAACTGCTTGCGATGCCAACTTTGCTACTTCGAATGCATGGTGTAGGAAATATGAACGCAGGAAAGCGGCCACAACGTGTCGCAAGAAGCCGTTGAAGTAACATAAGCGCAGCAAATTATCAGGGTCGTGCGACGACGCCGCCGCCGCCGCGGGCTGCACGACGTGGTCGCTGCCTACGCGCCTATCTATCTAAATGTTTCTACCTATATATACTTATACATTTGCTGCTCGGTGTAAACAACTACACCGCACGTTGACTGCGCACAAGACGGCGGAAAAATACGATTACGGACATGTCTAAAGGACAGTCGCTCAACAATACGACCCGATAACAAAGCAATCCAGTTCACGCGGACACTTCCCAGAAATGGTTGGCCGTAGAACTGAAGAATGTATAAAGTTCTCTTTTCGTTTTCTTTTTCATTTAATCAATGGAGAGTACACAAAAGCATTATAACCTGAATTACCCACTGAATTAGTTGCACGGGTTGCACCTATTGAAATTAGTCTTTATGCAATGCAACACAGTGGTCGTCGCTGGTCCGCCATATTGAGGCGTCTGCCAAGAAACAAGTTTTGTTGTGCGCAAGCAAGCAGCCGGCTGCCAGCTGCTCTCGTGTCAGGTGGTGCGTGGCCTCGTACGCTCAACATAAGAACTAGGCACTATTGCCACGAAGTTGGTAACTATTCGATGGGATCACAGACGTACCAATTAAAGTGGAGTCAATTAGGTGAAGGCATGATTGTTAGCGATGGTGACAGCCGCTGTCCGCTATCGAGTCACGAACATTGAGAGGAAATAATTTGTTCCAAACTTCTGTGTAGTGATTCTACCTTTTCAATACTCCTTTACAAACTAAAAATAGGTTACCAAAAACATAGTTTGTTTGTATCTTTATATACTCGTAGTAGAGTAAGTTATGGATATAATAATGAATGCATTGTCGCAGGACACGAAACTTGTTACTTTAGAAGTTAAGAGCCGTATTCTTCAGTTTTCGACAGTTTTATTCTGTAAACCGCAAATTAGGCATAAGCCTTCAGAAGCTGCAAATAATTAAAAACGTATACAGTAAACAAAAGGAACAATACGGTCGCGCTTAGGTCATATTTAGGTGGTGTTGTCGTCGCTGGCGCAGTGAGGTCACTGTGAGGCGAGTGCGACGCCCGTTTGGCGGCACCAAGTCGACAACTACTGCTCGCTGATATGGAATATAGTCAACCGAAGCGAGCACGCATATACTTCGTGTAATGTACGATGCCATACCGCCTACAACAGCCGCTGTCTATCTCCGATTATTACGTGTAGTGTGTTCGATATAGCACTGGCAGTGAGAGCAGCGCCACCATTCGCTGTACGCTGGATGTTTGATGGTTGGCGTGATCACGAACGACCTCTTTTTGTTTCAGTGACGTCGCGGACATTATTTCAGAAGCAAAATATAAAAATAAAGGTTAAAAAGCGTGTTATAATCATCAACTTAAGAATTGTTATCATAATATTGACTACTGCAATTTTTAAAATAGGAACGTAAATATTTAAGTTTTGTGTAACGAAAAGGTTTGAAATGGTTGTAACTTGGAACCACACTCGCTACCCTATCAACATAAAAATTATAATCTATGGTAATAAGATTTTATATCTGCTTAAAGCTATAACATTACCAAACGACATCGTTGGTGATGGTTAGGCCATTAGTTATTTTCTGAGATAATTGACGAAAAACCGTGACGTTTATGCGCAATATACGTAATTTATTATTTCACATTTGACCCAATTAAGAGGTGATAAGTAGAATCTCACTCAGTGGTGTACCAAAAGTACGAAAGACTATCCATTTGTTACATCTTATCATGATGAGAATTTTTCAACAACCTCGAAACTTAGCAGGACAGATGGTCTGGAAATCCGAGTTTCGTGTACTTGTTACCCCGGATTTCGAAAACCTACAAGTTTATAGAACAAAGTATACTAGTATCTTTTAAATTTATTATTTATTCGATAGTAGTACTTATTTTGTTTCTGTTTAGACGTACGTGTGAACACTCGACGAGTAGTAGTAACCCTATGGAAGCCCGAGAACTAGCTGTAGATAGCATATGATATAGGGGGGATAGGACTAGATACATATTTTATTGGCCTTGAAATCTCCAGATATATTATGTGACTGTTAGGGTTAATGAAAGTCTTAATATTTTACAACATCCTTTCTTCCTCCTATTTTAGAGGGAGAGGGACACAAAAGGTTGTATAGTACTTGGGACTTTCAAGTTGTAGAGTGACCATAGACGGCGGTAGTTATTTACCACCAAGAGACCTGTATTTTGTCTGGTCGTTTGTCTATGATGGACAAAAATAACATTGGAGATTGAATTTAGACGAAGATGTTTAGGAAATCAATATCAAAGTCAAAAGTTAATACGTTGTAGGACACAGAAAAATATCGATTGCAGTTTTAATTAGTACTAAAGAAAGTGACAAAATAGTTTTGAAAATAATGGCAAAGTTAATAATATTTGTAAGAAAAAAAACCAAGACAAGTAAGTAATTACAAGAAGGCTCTCAAAAAAGCAAAGAACAAGTGTTTTTTCACTATACAGAGACAACTAGGTAATTGTGAAGAACAAAATGAGATCCGTGCCAAAAGCAGCGATGTGGCGTCTTATCTAAATTTACAAAATCACATCCACTGCTTGCGCAGAACACTGACAGCTATTCTTACTGACACGGCCATTTATTTAACAACTATAAATTGCAGGATAATTTAAAAATATCTACGGTTACTTTCAACAACTTATATTAATGAAAACTTTAACTGTTATTTGTTTATGAAATTGTATAACTTTTACTTATTACTTATCCGAAGAAAGTATACGGTTCGTTTTAATTATTTTTATAGAATAATATCTTGCATTAGTGATTTTTCCCAAATAGATGAGTTGTTGAGGTGGTTTGTTAGAACATGAATACTTGAAGTTATTTTTGGGAAGTACTTCACATTAGGAATTGATACTGTAGTCCGCTGTACCTGTACAGGAAAAAGTTACTGAACAAAAGATTTTCGGATTTTACCCAAATTTGCCCAAAGCGCATGTTCATCACTAATATAATTAAATTCCAAATAAACTTCATGTTTAATGTTCTAAACCAAAGTCTGACGATAGCCTCTAGATGTTGTCGAAAGTTTGGAAGTGCTAAGCCCTGGTTAAGTAGTTAAGATCGATAACAATTAGTCATAAGTTCGATTCACATTCAGGACAATTATCGTGTGTCATATTCGTGTTTAACGAATATTCTTTTGTCTAGATGTAGTTATTCTGTAATATGCATATATTTCGAAATATCTAAGCAAATATGTTTATTTATCTACACCCATGCTATTAATCCTCTATAAAAGTTTCTGAAACAGTTAACTTATTGCCAACATTAAAAAATTCTGTGTCATAGTAACCATAATGTCATCCAAACGAGTGTTATAATGTTGTACTAGGGAGATCGTTTTTTGTTTTTTCGAAAGACGGTCCCCATTTCATGTTATTCACATTTTATATATTTTTTATCATTAATTTCATCACAACGAAGACTTGAAGACTCGAAGACTTATAATTGAAGAATATAAATACTTGACATTGGCAGAAATAGCTGATCCGAGTGATCCGCCTGGTTGCCATTTCATTAAAAGAAGAATGTTATAATACTAAATTTCATAATGCAACTCCTTTTTCAAAAAAGAACATTGTCAGGCACGCGCCTTTCATTACCGCAGCGCCATATTTAAAAAAAGAATTGTTATTCGAATACACTTCGTATCCCGCCATTTTTGTTTTACATAGAGTTCTTATAACACTGTACACCCTATGGTTTCAGAACTTTTTATAGAGGATTCACATCATGGGTGTAGATAAAGTCTTATATGCAACTGTACATAATTAGGTACTAAAAACACTCATGTGATACTATTATCACACGATATGAATATTCAGGTTTTAATACCCCTTATTATACAACAGTTGCATAAATAACTACGAGTATTACAAATACCCGGTTGACAAAAATGTGCTAACCTGCCGTAACGTAACCGGGCGTCAAATGATACTTATATCCTTTAAACATATTCTAAAGGTCCGTGGTGATTTAGCTAATCGATAGGTACGTGTATATATACACTATACGTACATATATATGTACTACATACGTGCATGTATGGTATGCTTGTAGTCTCACAGAATCCTCGGCAAGGCTATCGCTGATAACGTTATCTCGAAGTAGCGGCGACTGCTGTAGCAGGCAGACCACAATATTCAGAAAGACCCAATATAGTCGGTAAGTCCATAGTTGAACCAACCACAAATGATGTAACATAAAGTGATAACATCGTTGAACGTGTGTTAGGGACATCGAAAACAGTTTAAAATTTTTGTTTGTTCAATCGTGTATTCTAAACATGCTCAAGTACGAGTGGCTATTGATTGGTTTAATTCCTCTTTAAGTCTATATCTAGATTACGTAAGATTGACGCAAAACAATGACACTGACGCGCCGGATTTCCAAACGAATTTCCAATCACATTATACTGTACCAGTGTAAAGATTCCCGTAAGGTTCTAGAAATCAAAACGTTTTAAAAGACACATAAACATTGTGACATCTGAAATTCATGATTATAACGGGTATGCTAAGACATTGAAGGAAATCATTTTGATTTGGGAACGCAAATTCAATCCCGTTACCCGAAATACCTACCTAAATACTTTGTTATGTAACAAATTTTTATATTGGAAATAAGCGTGTACACTTTACTATATAGACCAAATGAGAAGACTAATAACTAGTATATATTTTAATGTAAGACTTTGAAGTGTCAAGGAGATCAACTTTAGGTTTGTGGTAAGTAGGTACCGGCACGGGGAAATCTGCAAAGCAGCCCCCTGCCGCACCCTAAGCCTGCGGGGTATAACGACGGGAGGTCGACCGAACTCTGCTCGTATACGTTTGAGAGCCATCCTTGCGTCTAATACTACTTTACGAAACCCGTAAATAGGTAGCTACAACAGAAATATAACTATCGGTATTATTTAAATATAATTTTAATGTATCACATATATTCTAATTAGTTAAGATAACAACATTTAATTGTTTATCGACGAAATTATAATTTAATTTACAGCACTGCTAAATAAGTAGTTAAATCTAAAACACTTTAGATGATTTCACAAAGCAATTCAAATATTTTGTTAACTGAAAACTAGATTAACATGTATATACCTATGTATAATTTGTGCATATTGTTATATTTTGATCACAGAATTTATTCAATTATTTAGAATTGTCAGAGGTATTACGATTATACAGATAGATAAAAGATAATAGGTACAACTCATTAACAATATTATTTATTTTAAAGCCATTACTTTTATAGTGATAAATAGATACATTATTTCTGCTATGCCGAATTCCATCATCAAGGGACGATTTCTGTTATCAAAGGAAGCTCTACGATGGCCAAGTCCCGGCCGCACTGACCTAATTTCTCACTGAATTATAAGTAGATTCCTTTTAAGTTTATCATCTAGATCAGCCTAATCCTTAATAATAATGCAAATATTTTTTTCTTACAATAATACTGCAGTTTTTTTTACTGGCATTTGCAAATACATTCGGCGTAATTATGTTTAAGAGAAAATACTTATATTTATCCATAAACTAGAGGCCATGGCATGTTATGCTTAGTAGGTCCCAGATTATTGTTCAGACTAAGAGTATATAAACGAAATACCAGAATAAGGGCGACTGGTAGATTTGTAAGTCCCACGCAACATACTTACCTCGGCCTAGATAATTTAAAATTTATCAACAAAGAATTTAACGTATCTTAGCTCCGTGCCCATAACAAAGGAGAAGAAATACAAAAATCTGCTCAGTCATTAAATGTGTGCATACGATAGAGAACGCACATGCATTGGTACATATCCAGTGCAAGCAGGATTCTGTCGGGGCATTAAAACGAGCAAAAGCACACGCCAGCTGCAATGCAGCTGCCCGCACTCGATGCCGCCAGTGCCGGCAGAGCTGCGCTTCAACGGACCTCGCTACCTAACAACTAAGAATTATTCAATCGACTAACCCCCGTAAAAATACCTTCAAACGCTACCACTATCCTACTTCAAATTATTTCTGATATTATAAACGCGAAAGTTTGGGAGTATGTAAGTGTTTGTTGCTCTTTCATGCAAAAACTACTAAATGGATTTTGATGAAATGTTTTACAATAATATAGCTTAAATGTCAGAATAACACATAGGTTAGAATTTATAAAAATATAATAATAATAAAGTTTATTTCTTGCCACAATATAGTAGGTATACATTACATTAAAAATACAGAAGCATATACTCGTAAATCTTTTATAATATTGTGGAAGACTGGTGCCTTTTTTTTTTTAACGTGTGGAAACCCCCTCGGGCCGTCACGCCACCGGGGTTTGCGGCGGGGTGGTGTGTCGGAATCGAACCGACTAAAACCACACGGTGTGCCAACTCTGCGCCTGAGAAGGAAGGGGTCCGGGAACTGCAGTTATTAACACGACTGGACCCGGAAGACTGGTGCCTAAGCTAAGCTCAAGGCTTGTGTTTCAGGACACCAGACTATATAGCTTCGACTGACGGCGTTGCCCGCGGTTATTGTCGTACCGCGGGCGAATGGGGATCCACCGTTACCGTACATACGTCTAATGTTAGAAATGTGACAGTAAGTTTGTTTCATAATATGTATAACATTTTTATATTTACATGTTCAAAACCTATGGAATATGGAACAACTGCGGGGGTTTGGATGAAATTAGACCCAGCAAGCAGCCCAGTCCAGTCTATGAGGTGATAAAACTATCTTTCTAGGTCCACGATCATACGGAACCATTAAAAGAGTAAAATTAGTATTTATATCAGAATAATGAGCAAACATTGAAGTAAACTTTTAAATTAAAGAGGTTTTTTAGTATCAGTCTCACACACACATGTCATGTCATGTCATGTCATGTCATCCACGCAAAGGCCGAATGAAGAAATCCGTAGCGCTCTACGTTTCTAGAATGTTTTGGAGAGTTTTCACATCTTGGGAAACTGGACGAGTGACGCGACGCTTAAATTTGGATTGATCGCATAACTACACATATATACCACAGAGTAGTAGTCAACACAGAATTAGCAATGTATTTAACACATATACGTAAGACTTTTAATAACTACAAATTACTACTCGTAAACATCTCACTGTGTAACCCATAACCAATTGTTCTTATTAACCCTTCTGAGTAAATAATTAACTTTATAATAATAATAACTCTTAATTGTACACCAGATAACTAAATAAATTACTTAATGTTAGGTCAGTACAAATGGCGGCCTTATCACTTAACATGCAATCTCTTCCAGGCAACCGTGGAAGAGATTGCATTGCTTTAAAGCAACAAAAGCTTAACCCTGGAGTAAACTGCATTGCACGGTTGGCCGAGTGGTTTCAGCGGTCGCCATGCCGCTTGTTACTGCGCCAAGTGTCTTGGGTTCAAATCCCACGCGGTACAACACTTTGTGTGATCCACGAATTGTTGTCCCGAGTCTGGATGTTCTTTGTGTCCGTTTCATGTATGTTTGTAAAGTCCCCCACGACACAGGATGTTTATTCATAATGTGGGAGTTGTCTTTTTTAAAAAGATAAAAAAAAGATAAAAAAAAAGGTAAAAATTTTTTTAAACTTTGTACAATTCATGTTCAATATTAATAAAATCTTCAATAACAGAAGACAAAGTATGTATTGTACTTTGCGTTTGGAATTTATCCAGGTGTAAATAAGTGTTAAGTTAGTGGAACACTACAGCAGAATCAACTTATGTACTATTTAATAGTTTTTTAGTGGGATTTGAAATATCTGGCAAGTTTAACTATTGATGAAAGCTTCAGACGTTCAGACTTCAAAGTTCAACATGTTATTTTTGCTTGAAGGAACATAAAGGTTAGTTCTTGAAACTCGGAACTGAATTAAAATATATGTAAGAATCTATCGTTATCTTCCATACTTATACGAGTAGTATGAAGGTGAATACATAGTTTGTTTGTTTCGTTAAACTTTGCAATCTCAGGGAGTTCTAGTTCGATTTGAAAAAATCTTTCAATGTTAGATAGCCAAGTTATCGACTAATTATCATTAGGTTACGATCAAATATCAATAAAATGTTGCAAAAACGCAGAAAAATTATTCCTTTTGAGAGTTTCTAACGTATGAAGTATTATTAGCTATAAAAATAAGTATGTTTATGTAGCCGTAGCCTATGTCCTTCCTTAAAAATCAAAGTATCTCTATGTCAAATTTCATTGAAATTGTTGGAGTGGTTTAGCCATAAAAGCGTAACATACAGTTTGGATTTTTTATTTAATCTCGAACATTTAGTGGAAGAAAAGTTTTTTAACACTAAATTTTTGATTGTATATACATTAAAAGTTTATTGAATTTATTTAGCAATTGCATTATGTTTTTATTGTCAAATTATTAACTTACTAAAATTATAGCATTTCTTTTTTCTATTAGAAAATCTGTACGTGATGTCTTAGTGCACTAATGATTAAGAAGTCCGACGTACCTATAACACTTTGTATCGCCGATGTTAAGACCGGAGCACACCCATGTGACCCCCTTTTCTTGAATTGAAACAGATATCTAAGAGCCGCGGCTGGAGTGCTAGCACATACCGTATGCTTTTATTTAAAAGGAAAGAAATCTTTATAGCGAAACTGATGTAAAACACCGAGAAGCTGTGGATAATGATGTTTTGTATCATTAAATCGATAAACATACTCGTATTAAGCGCGTTTGAATTCCTACTTTACCGGGAAGAGACAGTTATTCATCCATCGGCACAAATTCATGTATGAAATTCGCCTAATGGTGTACCTACGTACCTTTAATATAATCAAAATTTTAATATAGATCATAAATTTAAGATCCAGTCCTGGAAACTTTATTCAACATCTAATTTAAAACAAAGAGAAAGTCTAAAACAAATCCGACTATAAAATAACACCCCAGTATGGTCTGATAACTTCTAAACACATGATTAGAGCTTTCTTACCAAGTACGTAGGATTTCTCAGAAGAAAAACTTCAGTAAGAACACATAGCGCCAACAGTCTCACTCGCAGGTAGTAAATATCTAAAAGAACTCGTATAGTACCGAGGGTTGCCAACAAAAAAAGTCAGGCCAGAACTATTATTCATTCAGAACAAATTGATTTAACTATCCCGCTAAATTCGTATAGCAGTATTTGTGTTACTTATGTCAATTTATTTATAAGAAGCTGTGAGTTACAGCTTATTATAAATAGTAGTTATAATCGCAGTGGAATAGTATGTAGATAAATTAGGTAAAGTACATGTCTCACTCACTTTCAATCAAGGATTTGGGTTTGATTTACTTAAGAGGACAAATACAATTCGAAAGCCATTTGGAACGAGTACGACACAAGCGCCCGGAAATATTGTTTATGAATTGTAAATTTTCATCAACTCTGAAGTGAAGGGAAGCTTTTGCAGTTGAAGAAGAATTTTTTCATCATCACATGATATTGACCTATTACATTTACGTCTACGGGTACACAACTTGTAGTTGGCATAAAGAATCTGAATTTTCGAAAATATTTCTTATAGAAAAACAGACAATAATACAAAATATTAAGAAAAAAACCGACTTCAAGAACTAGACTAAATTGAGATGGTTCCACACGGGAAGCATCAGCTTTCAAATAAAAAAGAATCGGTTGGCGTGATATTGAGTTATTCGTCAATTTGTCGCGCACATACTTAATGCAAATTTAAGATTTCTATGGTTTTCTCATGGATGACATTGTCACAACTGTATCAATTGACTAAATAACAACCACTACCACAGACACACGAGACCACACGGGAAGCACCAGCTTTCAAATAAAAAAGAATCATTAAAATCGGTTCACCCATTCGAAAGTTTTGAGGTAACAAATATAAAAAAAACCAGTCGAATTGATAACCTCCTCCTTTTTTGAAGTCGGTTAAAAAGCATTGTATTGGGACGTATCGGGATCGTACGTGTTGACAAATAAGGGACTTATATATTATGAGCGTAAGAGATATTAAACTTATCTATTTGCCGAAATGTATGTACGCGCATAACTTCCGATCGACTGGACCAAATTGGATAAAGCTTTTTTCTATGCGTTCGACATTGTTAGGTCCAGGTTTGCGTAGAACAAAATAATTATAAGACACCCAGAATAGTTCTTTTTTGTCCGCGACTGTACACTTCTTCTCGGCAACTGAGGCGGGTATTTTATTCCTAAATCAAGTTTTTGAGAAAAGAAAATACATATTTACGAAAGAAAAATATGGCGGTACGAAGTTCGCTGGAAATGCTAGTTTAAAATAATTTTATGAGACGAACAGGAATCGTGAGAAATTATTCATAGTCATGATCTTGATTTCAGTGGTAGGATATATTTAAGAAGAGCGCTGAAAAAATATTCGGTAGTTATACGGATCACAGTATTCCGCCATTTTATGGTGTGCGTTTATAACGAATCAAATTGTCGCCTGCAGCTCTCGCATACTTCCCACCCCAAAGCCAGTTACGAAGTCATAATCCTTGAGTGCTATATGTTTTTCAGCAATAGTACACTAGTATTTACAATCATAGGACTCCTTTGCGCGTTGTCGACTATGTCATTGAAAGCTTTTAGGATTTGCCGGTGTGCCAGGGGTGAATATGAATTAATGAATTGAGGTTAAAGTAGTTTCGTCTATACCAAAATAACGCCATAACATTGTTAACTTCGCTTTAAGAAGGAAGAGCCGGGTAGTGACGACATCAATAGATACTTAGAGATGAGATAGTACATGCGTGATAAAGAAAGATAAAATGGCTCCATAGCTCCAGTTTCGGAACTCTCATTATTTTTTTCCGAAATGTTCTATATAATTCTTTTAGAGTTACATATATTTACGTTTAAAAAATACTTTTACTATTCTTGTAGTTATTATAGATTATTGACTAATTTTATTTAAAAAATATTTCGTTAACAAGTAAGCTCGGTGGTTTTTTAAGATCGCTGTTACACTTTTGTTAAAATGATTTTACATTCTTCAAGATAGACCAGAAGTATATGGGCATAGTTCTGAAAAAAGTGAAAATGTAAAGTTAGACTACTCTGTTACCTGAAGATCGATATCTTCAGGAAAAAAAATACACATTTATTTATGACGTAATAAATATGACACATAATATACATGCATACATAATACGCATATTATATGTATTTATGATAACGGTATGATGATACTATGGTTGATATAATGCATAACTGTGATTTTGAATTGCTCTCATTCGAACGCTGAGGATTGAATACTTCAAAAATGAATATTTTATGCAAATTGCGGCATTCTTATGACTTTAAGCAATTACCCTACTCTCTGGATATTTCTGAACAACAGTTTATCTTTGCTAGGGCTAAAATTTATGACAATTCAACATAAAGATGGCATAGAAGCATACAATCTACAAGACGGTAAGCAATCTTTTCAAATTATTAAGAACTTTAATTGAAGAGTGCCTTCTGTAGTGAATATGGGAATAGGTCGACATTAATAACTGCAGATTATAGTAGTTCCCACTCAAATTCAAACCGCTCATCTTATTATAGTAAATGTTATCTTTTTACCTAGGAAAAACTTTGGTTCAAAAGTATTAAAGTTAGTAAAAGGTGTAACGAACTACAAAAACCAATAATATTGGTGTATGCACTATTGTGCGAGATTAGAGGTTATTAAGTAGAACGGGGAGGGGAGTATTTATTTTGTCCAATAAATTGATTTAGCAATTGTATTTGTTTGTGTATTGTTTTTGAAATTATACCAATCATGTCACTTTATGTTAATCCTGTAAGACACGGGTCTAACCTACTTACGTTAGATTCTAGTCACCAAGCAAAGGGCGATTGGGTGTATTTACGCACGCATATACATATGTAAGTGTTCAGTACATACGTGGGTACGTACCCACGTGTTGTTAAATATTTCGCTTGGCGTGTCAGGGGCGTATGCCAATGCCAACACGAGATCTCAAATGTGCACTGACATGAAACAGTATCATGTACACATTACCGCGAGAGATGTTCTAATAACTCTCTTGAATTCGACAGCATTGTTCAACAACAATGCTAACAACATAAGCGCTACCCAAACTTGTCTCGAAAATAAAAGAAGTTGAAGTGAACTTGCTAATTTATTTAGTTATAAAACATCAAAGCTTTGTTGTTGGGTCTAAAAAGTTATCTCTAGACTGGACTTGATTTTAGAATCATGGCTTCTTTATATTATGCGTCAGTGAAATGATTTGATTACATTTGAATCATAACCGAATGTATTTTAGGTTAAGATGTATTTCAACTAGTAAATTCACTAACGGAGATGGAGAGATGTTGTGTTTTACATGTAGCTAAACATAAATATCAAAGTATAAGTGATATCACACTGGAAGCAGTTGTGTTGAAAATTTCTACTAGATGGATGGTTAACATCATCCTATTACGATTCTCTGTTATTACATTTAATGGATGCTAACTCAAGTCTTGTTGATTCATAAACAATGTCTTTAACTTCACTTGTTTATGGTAAGCATATGTACAGTAAGCAATGTCTTATTTCTTAATTCCTACTTTTGACCATAGATCTATAGATACCTAAATACGGTCTAAAAAGTAATTTGCTTTTCGTCAGCGCCAGGGGAAAAGAAGCAGATTTAGCAAATCCTAGTTGGTAGTCCCGGGTCGACTACTCCTGCAGGGCGCCCGCCACCCCGACGTTTACCCACCCTCCAACTTTCACTCTTGTGCGTTGGGGATCTCGACCTTACCACGGGTACGAAACACTGTTACCGCCCAAGGACGCTCAATGCGTTGTAACACGTCCTCTCGTAGTCATAAAGATGAAAATGGTTCAGCCGCCGATAGTGCGAGGTCGAGAACATTTGAGCGATGCGTCTAGGGCGTAATAAGTGTTGACTAATCGCCAGGGAATAGTAGGCCGTACGCAGAGCGAAATAACGGTGAAATCAGTTTGCTTTAAGAAGTGTTACACGCACTGGGCGCTGCTGCTGAAGACAACACCGGCCAAGTACCGGATCCCTCGTCACCGGGCAACCCGCACACATTTAACAGATTTTTCGTGTCTGATTTTGGTGGTTATTAAAGAGTAATAATGTTCTTTACTACTACTACTACTTAATGCTATATTGACGATCTTGGCTGTTAATTCGGTAAACAAGAATACTGTTAAACAAATACCTGTCGTATACGTAATTGTAACGTATGGCCACAACATCAGATATTGTTGTTGTGGTACTACGATCTCTATAATATAAAGATCGGTCTTGGGTCGTATGCATACCCTATTTAGCGATATGTAACTGTAATCGCTTTACGAATATTACATTGTAAGTAGTTGCTGCTCCGTATCATCGCATTACTTAGTGACGTAATGTCCAATGGATCATGCTTTGGTTTCTGTTTGTTACGCTACTTGTGGGTTTTTAACCGAGTCAAGCCAATTAGTTCGCAAGTTCGTATAAGTGCAACGAAATATTGTACGTGTCATTCATTAATTAAAATTAATAAGAATGACCATGTGACTGTGTCTGTAAGATAACACGTTATTGTTATTGAAGTAACGAAGAAAAAACATCAGTGTTTCAGGTAGTGGTAACTGTTGATGTTGATCACCGATTGACAGGTTATTGGTAGCGCGCGGTTGTCAGAATTGACGTGGTTATTGTTTCCAGCGGTATTCGCGAGTGTAGGTATCAATGGCTAATAACAACGACGCAAGAGCAGAGTACAGAGCAGAGGCGAGGTCGAAGCGCGGCGGCGGCGTCGCCAAGCGAATGTCGCGGCAGCTCCCGCTGCGACCCTACAGCCCACGCGATAAGGCGCACATCGCCGCGCGCGCCCGCTGACCTCACCGCACCGCCGGCAAATAATAATAAACACTGATAAAAGTCGCAGAAGCGATGACCGGCAAGCGGCAAGTATTTAGGGATTCTGATTTGGCAAACACATCGGGTCATCGTGCCCGCGACGCCGCTACGAGGCCGCCAGGTTAGTTGTCGATGATGCCGGTGTACATCCTCACCGGCTATTCTTGTGGGTCTATGGTAGTATGACCAAACTAGATATGACTCCTGGAACATCCTACGGCTGTCGCTCAAGCGACCACCAAAGGAAGCGCAAAAAAGACCAAAGTCACGTGCGATAAGTACGTACCTGCGTGAGGCGGAGGTGTTGTGGCGCGCAGCTCGAACAACACTCGGGTCGGTGGCGCGCGGCTGACTGGCGGGCGGTTAGCAGAGTCGCCGCGACAGCAGCGGCGCCCTCCCGCGCCCCGCTCAGCCCCCGCTGCATTCTGTGCGTGCGCCCGTCGTCGTCGGGAGAGCCGCCACTCGCCGCTTCCACTGACATCAGCGCCTGACACCTCCCCATATCTCGCACGCACGCAACGCCTGTCACCTCTGCGTGACCCTCGCGACCGCCTAGCCGCACCGACCTCGCTATGTTTATTCGTTTAACTGTAGGTACCTACTGCGAACCCACCATTGTCAACGATTCTAATTACATTACCGAGACCAGACACTAATAAAATGCTAACAGAATGTTACATTTCTGAAAGACTGTTATTGACTCATTAGGATGTTTTCATCTCTCCAAGGTTGACTTGTAGAGCCTTAGAAACACTTGTCACAGACAAGCGCATACCGAGTGACATAGACATATATGTAGTTACCTATATCAGCTTTGCAAATAGCAAAGTATAACAGGTAAACTAGACAAGGTATGTTACTTGTACATGTGGAATGTCTTAATTACCTATGTACCTAAACAATAATAAGGCGAGTGCTTGACCTATACTTACTATCTGCCGTCACTTGTTTTTAAATCCCGAACTTTATTATTTTAATTATTTCTGAAATTAAATGACGTATTATTTAGATTGTTATAGAAAGATTTTTTAAGTAAAAAAATGTGAATAAGCGAGTTATAAAACGTAAACAAACAGAAACTTTTATCACAAATCCATGAATCTCCGGGTGGTGGGCGGCCATCAGTAAAGATAAATACTCGTACAACGACAGCCGTAATCTCACTCGTATGTTGCCAAAAACATGTCCCCTTCCCCGTCTTCGAGTCCGATGAAACTGTGACCTATACTGTTCATGTTGGCTAGAATGCACGTTTGTACAGTAAAGTTGCTCTGGCGGCTCCGATTCGAGAACAAATCTTTTATTTCTTTCCTCTCACCGTGATACATAACAAGGCTATATCACTAGTGGACATCAAGGGGTAAAAATATAATAAAAAGATAAGAAAGTAAAGGAGTCTCTTGTAAAAAAACTCCCAGAATGATCTTCTACATGATTGTGATCTAATATAGCTATTTGTATCTATAAATATGTGGTTATATGAATGTGTTATGTTACCGGCAATCTGTATAATTCAGGTATTCTATACAATACCTAGGCAATGTATAAAATACATGGGGCGTCCAGGGAATGTATGAAATATTATGAATATTACTAGCTGAACCCCGTGGCGCTACCCGAGGTAAGACAATAACCGCGGGCAACGCCGCGAGGCGAAGCTAGTATTTTTATAAATTGTATGCCTATGTGTTATTCTGATGTATAAGCTATATTATTGTAGTTTCATCAAAATCCATTAAGTCGTTTTTGCGTGAAAGAGCAACAAACATACTCACTTATATACTCACAAACTTTCGCGTTAATAATATTAGCAGGATTATCCATTACACACTTTACCTAGGGATTGTATACAATACCTAAAGATACACCGGCAATGTGTAAAGTAAATATATTTTGCTCTGTATTTATTAATTTTATGTACCTACCTACCTATGAAATGACGATTACAGGACATGACGAGGACACGTGTTCTGTTTGCTTAAAATCAACTTTATTCAGATACATTTACGGTCTAGGTTAGGTTAGAACAGTGACCATCCCAGATACTCTCTGTTGTTGTTGAATCATTTGGATTAGATGAGTTTGAGTGGGTTGTTTTTGACCTGTTCCCATAGATAGGACATTACCGGCTGCACATTAGGCATTGTATAGAATACCGGATTATACAGATTGCCAGTAACATTTATATAACTTTACATGTAGGTATTTAGTTATTTGGATAGGTTTATATACATCATGTGTAATTGATTTATGTGTAGTAGTTACTACTTGTCATGAGTTCGATTCCCACCGAGGCCAAATCTTTGTGCTGCACGATCATTTGTTCTGTGCGCACAACATTAAAATAAAACAATTACATCGTAGGGTATGATATCTATAAATATAAATAAAATTGAAGTGTCCGTTTGTAGTTCAACAGCTTTTCATTAAATGCAAACGAAAGTAGGTATATACGGTCATCAAAAAATTCATTTAAAAAAATATGAGTGTGGTCTGTTTGTCTGTTTGTTCCGGTTACTCTCTGGAACGTATAGACTGTATAGATTTTGATGAGACTTTCACTGGCAGATCTTTTACAATACCAACCCACGGCTTTTATTATAAAGGTACCTAATACAACAAACGTGGGCAACATCACGGGGTGTGGCTAGTGTAAGCTAAATATATGTGTAAGTATCTATGTTTATCAGCTGTCATAGTGGTGTTTATTTTTGCGCCAAATGTGTTGGAAATTTCGTGTCAAGTATAAAGAAACTTGGTTTTTCATGTACGTAAACAATTCAATACTTTTTTACCGGCTGCAAAAAAAAAGAAAAGTATTATTTATCGGAATTAATCCCTCCCACATGCTCACCACTGTTACTCCTCTGTGTACTCCTTTAAGTCCATGAATACACTCGGGAAGTCACAGAAAAAATTGAACTGTCTTAGAACTAGTTAGAACCCACAACGAAATGCATCTAAAGAAAATCATAAACCGCTTGTCGCCTTAGTAAAACGGGAGATAAAATTAAATGAAAATACGCACACACCCTTCTAAAAAAGAAAAAGAATAACAACGACCGTCAATATGTGTCCTAAATATTTGATTTCTGTTATTTCTAATAGGTATTAGGCCTGGACAGGGTAGTAGCACTATAATCGGCATCGAGCCCTCTATGAGGTTCTTGGGGCTCGTACTCGACGGCCGATGGATCCACCAGGTCAACCATGGGACTTGGAGGCGAGACCGGCGGAGAGAGAAATCGATGATCAGAAATCCCAACCCCGCCAGGTCCTCTCGGAGGAATGGAGGGCATGACTTGGGCAACCAAGCGCTGGGCACGCCGTTATTGCGGCGGTAAGACCCGTTATGGAGAATTTGCTCAAGAGGCGTCAGGGGACCCTTATACCGGCTGACGTAGGTGATCATTGGAAAAGGATGTTTCGGAGATCACCTGTGTCTGATCCGCAAGGAGTCAATGCCTGAGTTCCACCACTGCGATCATCAGATAGTGGACATGGCGCTCTACACGCTGTCAGACAGGAGAGAGAGACAGGAGAGGGCGTGGAACAGTTTCTTTCTGCGAGCAAGTCATACTTGCTAAGAAGACAGCGGAGCGGGAACGGGAGAGGTTTAGAACTCTCCCGGTTCGTCAGGCCCGGGAACGGGCTAGGTACCGTAGATTGCAAAATGATCACCGCCATCTGAAGCAGGCCCGGAACGCTGCGGAGCGCACACGTCCTCCTCTTTTGGGGACTATAACGGGAAAATCAGGGTTCCCACAAAGCAGGGGTCCATCTACAAATCGCCGGAACGAGGTAGGAGGACCCCGACGTATCCGACGTACAACGGGGTCCAGCGTCCTGAGTTTTTCTTTCTAAGGTGCACCTGGTTCTCCGGATTTTAGTACCCGAGACGGCGTGCGGTTTTAGTCAGTTCGTGTCCGACAAGCCAGCAGGAATTAGTATCCGAGGGATCAAAACCTCCTTTCTAAGGAGAGTCCTATGTCCAGCAGATGTTTCATGCATGGCATGCATGAACACATGAAGATATGATGAACAGTTAGAATCAAGTGTTGGGTATTAACACTGATGACTCGGATTTAAATGAATGCAGTTCACTCTTAAAGTTAATTTGACCTGTAAGAAATTAAGCGACACACTGAGCACCTCATCACTTGCGAATAAATGGAAAGGTGGCGCATTCTTACAAGATTCATTTAAGCCTGCAATCCTAGCAAACTTTGTTACTATTCATCTATTAAGTCATTATAGACATCGGACTGCATTAAAATATACTTGAATACGTTGAATAGAACATGGCTTTGCACCCCAAATTCGATCGGAAGTACGCGAGCCGTGGGAGAGCTACGCTTCGGTATGAATGGGCCGACTCGACCGGGGTGATACTACGGCCTCACCGAAAACCGGTGTGAAACAGCGCTTGCGCTGTATTTCACCGAGTGAGTTAGGATACCGGAAGCCCTTAACCAACCCCTTCCCCCATCCCCTTCCCCATCATCTAAAGGCCGGCAACGCACTTGTGACGCCTCTGGTGTAGCGGGTGTCCATGGGCGGCGGTAATCGCTTACCATCAGGCCATCACATCTGCTCGTTTGCCCCCTATTCCATAAAAAAAAAACTTGTCAACACCGGCAAAGCGTCAGTGGTAACAGTCCTATATTCCTTGCACAAGAATATCAGTGGCCGAGTCATTGGCCTTGAAACAGTTAGCGACGCACAGCGCCCACAGTTGCAGTATCGGCCCATACATGTTTCTCATAGCATATAGAACCTAGATAAGTAACTCCGTATATGACCATTAGTGTTTTAAATGAAAGACCTCATGTTTTAGACTTTTTATTAACTGTTCTTAAATTTTCCTTCGATTTTAAAACGATTATTATTTTTTTTAAACGAAGCTTGTCAAAGTGACTCTACTCAGCCTAATGGAAGGTTTGAGAAGAATAAATAATATAAATAAATAAATATTTCGGACATCTAACACACAACGCCATCTAGTCTCAAGCTAAGCAGAGCTTGTGTTATGGGTACTAGACAATTGATACAAATACATATTTACTTTTTTTTTTGTAAATACCTACATATTATAACTACATAGAAAACACCCAAACTCCGGAACAAATATTTGTAGATCACACATACATTTAGTCCGACCCAGGATTTTAACCCGAGACTTCAAGCACAGCAGTCGCATTCACTACCACTGCGCCACCAAGGCAGTCAAATCAGAATGCAAAAGTGAGAGTCACCATACTCACTGCGAATGCAGACAACGCTGTAAGGCGACCTAGTGAGATGCTTTTTCACGCCCCGCTTTACCCAGATTCATACTGGGAAACAAACACGAGCGCTTGTAGTAATTTCTAGTTTTCAACTGCTCGGCACAGGAACAAAGTTTCGCTTAGAAGTTTAGTTCGAGAGCGTATTTCTACGAGACTGAAACGGTGACTTCCCAGGCCAGCATCTGTTTTTCTATAGGGGAAGCGAGCGGGTGGGACCAGTGGGAAGACCTTATCAGAACACTCTCTATGGTAAAAGCGATAGAAGACTGCCATAGAGGCGTTATCTCTGCGCAAGTGAGAGGCACAAGGGACTCTTCGGGAATGTTGATAATGCAGATTGCTCGCCACTGCAACCGATCGAGAGCGTCAAGCAAATACTGTGCTGAGATGAGAACAGTACTCTACACATGAGCGGATCTGGGTCTACAGTTGAGCAATCAGTGAAGGTTTAACCTATGCATACCCATATTAAGTCAACACAACCGTGGGAGAGCTATGCTTCGGCATGAATGGGTCGGCTCGACCGGAGTGATACCACGGCCTCACAGAAAACCGGTGCGAAATAGCGTTTGCGCTGTGTTTCACCGAGTGAGTGAGGATACCGGAGGCCCATACCCCAACCCCTCCCCCCATCCCCTTTCCCATCCCCCAAAGGTCGGCAACGCACTTGTGACGCCTTTGGTGTTGCGGGTGTCCATGGGCGGCGGTAATCGCTTACCATCAGGTGATACGTATGCTCGTTTGCCCACTATTCAATAAAAAAAAAAAAAGAAACACAGACACTAAGTACCGGGCACAAGTTGCTTCATGTACCCTTTTCACATAATATTGAAGTATTCAAGACATTCTTTTATATATTTTAACATTGTACCATACAAGAACATCATATTCCTCCGTGCGCGAAATTTACTTGAACAATTGTCCTGAAACTTCTCTTAGTTTATTTAACTATTGTCACAATAAATTCTTTTTCTATAACTAGTAGTACACTATGCATTTACTTTGAACTAAGATTTTGAAACTATACGATTCAATTAACCTGAAGGACAATGACCAAATTACGTTACCTATCATCGCTAGATACATCAGTTAGTAGAAACTTAGAATAAAATAGAATATGTTTCATTGTACCATAAATTAGATGAATATTACAGGTAAATGCAACGGATGGCCTTATTGCTAAATGCAATCTCTTACAGCTAACCTTTAGAAGGACAAATCAACAGTAGATAAATCAATAAACAACAACAATCTTTGCATTGCTTATTGATTTATCTTGATTTATGTGCAAGAACTAGACCAGTATTTGATTAATGGCCTGACTTGTGAATATTCTATGTACTTCTGCTTTTGGAACTTCTAAGCACAAAACTCGAGAACCGCTTGACCAATTTGGTTAATTCTTATAACACTTTTATTAAGGCATAAGGAAAATTGCAAGGAAAATAGAAAAAAAAAATTATTTTTTCTATTGGATCAATAACTTTTGACAGAATAAAATCTGTCAGGGCAGCTAGTTGTTCATAAAATTAAAATTTGTCCGGAATTCTGAGTCGCCCAATGGTAGCGTATGTGACTGTTGTGCATGACGTCTCGGGTTCGATTCTTTATCTAGTACCCAAAATACAAGCTCTGCTTAGTTTGGGACTAGATGGCATTGTGTGTTTATATGTCCGAAATATTTATTTATATCTACGTGTTGTCATTGTGTTCAACTACAGGCACTCATCACAAGATCAGTACCGATCTTCAATTGTTGTGGCACCAAGTGGCAATTTGTTTATGAGTGTGGGATTTACTCTGAATTGCCACTATTATTTGTCTGTCTTGCATTTCAGCTTCATAATTATTTGTAAAATAGTGGTTATCATTTACGAAAACCGCCTTTTTTACTCTCTCGCTCTTTACTTCAATATCGCTGTTATTGCTGTCATTACTTCAAATAATGTATTTGTTACCTTTAAAAATAGTATATTTAGCAGTATCTAATGTTAATATCAATATGGCTAAAATGTTATTAGAAAACGCCTGGTAATAATAAAGCGGCAATAGGTTCATGATGTACAATTAACATTGTGCTGTTTCGATTTTCCGACAGCAAAGTGTAATATCTATACTAATATTATAAAGCTGAATAGTGTGTTTGTTTCAACGCGCTAATCTGAGGTATCGCTGGTCCAATTTGAAAAATTCTTCCAGTGTTGGATAGTCCATTTATCGAGGAAGGCTATAGGCTAAATATCATCACGCTAATACTAATAGGAGCGGAGCACCAATGAAGAATGTTAGAAACGGATGGAAATTATTACGCTATGGGCAATTGTAGACGTAAACGAGGTTGCGAGGGTCAGCTAGTAGTATATATAATAGTAGTATAGTATATAGTAATATATAAGCCCCTTAATAGAAGTGGAGAAATTAAGTAAAAGCCTAACAAGATGACAAATTATCTTGATACGTCTAAGCTAACTTGAGCAAGATTACTGCTGTTTGTCTAACACAAATAAGTATCAGCCTGTAGATGAATCTTACCAATTTGTTATTATAAAAACTTTATTTAATCTATGGATATTTGTAACTTTTTTAAGCGAAAATAGCTGAACGTATCTAGATGAAATGTAGAGAAATATTCACATTATTTATTTAAACGGAATGCACATTTTGTACAAAGGCGGACTAAATGCCACGGGGCATTCTCTGCCAGTCAACCTTATAGGTGATGTGAAAATATAATGTGGTAGGTGTGTAAGAGAAAATAGTATAATTTGACATATAATAATAAGCACTACATCAGTCCTGAATAGTCCTTGTTCTTAAAAGTTGCACGTTCGCTATATTACGGTATATTACTATGACTATTACCTTTAATAATTTCTCTTTATCAGGAACTAAAACCTGTTTAAAAAAAGGAAAAATGCAAAAATATAACTTTTCTGTCTGTCTTTCAAGACGCTCTTTTCTGGAAACTAAGTTTTCTAAGTCGTAGTACAAATCTAGACGGGTACTTAAACTTCTTTTAGTTTTTGTAGGTAAATCAAAGCAAATAGGATACTTTCATTCAAATAGACTAACGAAAATTAAATTTAGCGAAAAGAAACGTCTCATACTAGAAGTAAAGCAAAATAAAAATGAATCTCTTTTAGAGCAAGGTTGTCTTGCGGTTACAAATTCATGTTTTAGACTAGTCCTAATCTAGTTGCGACGTTTGCCAAGAGTACAACAACTACCTCGGTGGCGTACTACTACGGTGCCTGTAGTTGTAAGAGATAGCAATGGTATTTTGAGACCACTAAAGTTAAAAGACTCCAGCGAAGGGCATTCCTTTAAGTTTATATGGAACCCTTGATGCACGATTCAGACACGTCCTTATCTCATTTTTCTGGTAAATTTCTGGTCAAAAAATACTTTAATGTTTTTGTTTAAAGCCTTGTGTCGTGTGCGCGTACTCAATGCTAGGTTGACCTAATTACATGACACCGAATAAACTCAAATGCGTGATACTGGATACATTTAATCATGTCATATATTATATAGTTACTTACAACTAAATTACTTTGAATCGACTGTGGGACGATCGATTTATAACATAAACATTACATTTCATCGCTGATGAAGTGCGGAGGTAGGTTGTTCCTACCTGACGGCATTATCTTAGATATTATTTTCATGTGATTAGATAGAACGTTATCCTTCCCATTAAATTTCATCGATTAACTGTTCTGTGAAAAAAATATCTTTACCCCAAGTCGGTGTTAGAAAAGAACGGTTCGCCGAAAGCACCCTTTGTTCGTAGTCGGTTCTACCTATTACTGTACTGTTCGCCGATAATAGGTTGCAGATAATAGGGACAACCGATTACCGTCGCCCATGAACACTCGCAACACTAGAGGCATCACAAGTGCGTTGCCAGCCTTTGGGGGATGGATATGGGGAGAGGGGGTATATCTAGTATAGTTTATCTTAGCTGACAATCCGTATAATTAATCCGTCACCACGCGGAAATATACAGCTACACCTTAAAATGTTTTTTTGGTTTACCAACATATAACGCCATCTGTTGTTAATTTAGTGAACTTACAAATAATAACGCTATCCCACTGATATTATAAACGCGAAAATTTGTGAGTATGTAAGTGAGTATGTTTGTTGCTCTTTCGCGCAAAAACTATTGAATGGATTTGGATGAAACTTTATAATAATATAGCTTATACATCAGATTAACACATAGGCTACAATTTATAAAGATTCTAACTTCGCCTCGCGGCGTTGCCCGCGGTAATTTTCGTACCGCGGCTAGCACCGCGGGGTTCAGCTAGTTCAGAATATTTTCAGAGTTCAACGATGACTGTCATAATTAATTAACACACAGGTATAGAAATAATATCAGTTTTTAGTTAAAGCAGTTAACTAAAAGTAACAATAACGCGTAATTTTACTAATACATTATTATTATTTCGTAATGTAAGTTTATAACTTCATCACAGAGGATATCTATCTTGGACCACTTATATGAAAACTGCAATCTACGTTAATACAAACGTACTTAATAACTCTGTATTAGTGCGTGTGAATTAGAAGGTACTGGAAAAATCGATCGACCCATTTTTCGGGAACTCACTTTTCCTTCGCTCGGGAATAACTTTGGCATTAGGTATGTATCGATCTTTTTAGCAACTCATTTACAGTTGATACATAGTGGAAGATTCGTGTTTTAATGGACTTAGCATACAAGGTATAATGACTTTTCATCCAGTGAGTGTCGTAAGAAGTGATTAAGGGAGCAAAACTACTTAGGACACTTCAAATAGAATAAAAAATTTAAACAAACCTGTCTAGTCAGCGTGGTATGGTAGTCAAAAAACCTAATTTCTAAAGAAAGGCCTGTGGTCAGCAGTTGACTGGATGATGTCATTGAATAAATATTACGGACATCTACACACAACGCCATCTAGTCCCAAGCTAAGCAGAGCTTGTGTTATGGGTACTAGACAACTGATATAAATACATATATACTTTTTTGTTGTAAATACATACATATTATACATAGAAAACAGCCAAACTCCGAAACAAATATTTGTAGACCATATAAACATTTGGTCCGACCCGGGAATCAAACCCGAGACCTCAAGTATAGCAGTCGCATACGCTACCACTACGCCACCGAAGCAGTTGAATACTCCTTTATTACTTTTATTTGTTTATAGTGTATCGGTAACTAGAAAAACTTTTTGTCAGTCCTCCGTCTTATTTTATATGAATATGAAAGTAATAATATGGAAACGTAATGTCATGATATCTGTAACGTAACCTGTATGAAGTAACTAAAGGCCGTCCTCATCTAACGAACGTTCATCTAAAACAGTCTAGAATTTTCTAGAGTCTGGTGTTTAAGTGTTGTTGTTATTCCACGTCACATTCAACATTTGGCCTTGACATTCTGATTTATCTATAACAGTCTGTCGCCGGGTTTATCTTGAACGACAACACAACAAATGCATCGGGCCTTGCATGCGACGGAAGATAATAACAACTATAATACTATTTAAGATATAAGATCTAAAAAATTAGTGAGAAACCAATTTTCAGGGTCTTAATAAATATTAAATTGATGTGAAATTTCTTATCACAGCGCCATCTGTTCAAGAAAATCCTCTATAATTTACCATCACAACATGGTTCTCCTGACTTTTACTAGATGGCTTTATAATAAAGGTAGTTTATTAAATAGGCCAAAAAACATTTATCTCGTTTAATATGTTCGATGTATTAATTTAAATAGCAGTATCTCTATCAAATTTATATCAAAATCCTTTATCCATATAATCAAAATCGAACTTTTCTCCAACAGTCTTTAAGTTCATGTTACAGTTGTGTATCTATTTGAAAAAAAAACTTCTAAAAAAGTCAAAATGCTCCTGGGAGTAAAGAGATGCCACAGTCCTGCGCAGGTCGATAATGGGTAGTGTTAAGCCACTTTAATACTTAGGAAAGCGACAGTTTAGTTTCTGACATACTTTCAGTAAACAGAATTATAGGAGATTCCAGATCTTATAATAATGTGATTTGCAGTTAAAGCACACTAGAACGCTTCTAAGGACTAGCTTAATACAGCAAAATATTGATGAAATATCTGGTTGCTTCGTAGAGAAAACATTAGCGTTAGTGCAAAAAAAGGTACTAGATTTTCAAGAATTTTTTGACTTTGACTTTTGCCGAAGAAATAACTGATACGGATAATAGTAGCAGTTGTTCTTTATGTAACTTTTATAAGAATATACTCGTAGTAACATGAACGATTTAGAGTCAGAGTTTCCTCAAAGGAGGAGTCGTCAGCAAGAGGTAGATGACCCGAAGTACGTCGGGGCTCCAGAGATTTACGTTCTACTAAGGATACTCCTAGCTTTCCAGCCACTGGTACCCGAGACGGCGTGTGGTTTTTGGTCGTTTCAAGTCCGACATTACCACCAGTAGTTGGTATCTGATGGGAATTAGAAGTTAGTTTTTAAAAGTAATTGTAACCCAGTAAGTACTTGTAGGAAGACAGCTAACATCGAGTAACAAATCACAAATGTATTGCCGTTGATTACTTTTCTTTCAAAATACAATGAAAGGGTGTTGTCAGATAATAAAACAAATATTTTTTCTTAATTTTTATTTTATATACAAATAGAAATTCCCTAAGGAAAATAAACTTACTTAAGACCTAAATTATTATACTGTACATAGTTTGTACGACGGAGTACGGGCAGTGTGAAGAGATCCCGATGAATTGAAGTTATGGCAAGTTTTGAAAGAAATGTGCTGGTGCTGAAATAAATACCATGAAGTGCTATCCTTTACGGAGAAAAGTGATAAGTTATTATTCTGGCTAAATCTAAATAAACCGAACAAAATACTGGTAACATTGCAACCAGATTTTTAATTCGTGAACTTAACGTCACCTTGTTGTACTTTTTGAGTATGTTTAATGTGAAATAATTTAATATGAGGCAGATCAAAGGCGGATGCCAGGGTTGGTGCTGACAATATAGTTCAAGAGCTCATCGTTATCCTCACAGACGACTGGCTTTTCGTGGTAGCAGGCGACATCGTGCCATGCAATTCCATCGTTGTATACATTGTTAAGTATACTGAGACAAGATTCGGTGGTGCCGTTGATGTCAAACTCAGCGTTGTCAGGTTGGCGTTGTTTCTTGTGGCCAGTTTGAGACCAAGGGTTGTAGCCCCAGCCATTGGAAATCTGCAATACAGTCATAGATTAGTTTACTAAAGATAATGTACGACAATAACCTAACTTTGGTTACATAACGTCCAAATGTACTTTCTCAGTTGTTTTTTTTTAATTACGGCATTACATTTAGATTATAAAGTTACCAATACATGCCAGTGTCAATAGGGAAAACCAGGTATACTGGCAAATATATGTTAAACAATTTGGAGTCGCTGTTTTAGTACTATACAAATACACGCAATACCTTAACTTTCACAAACATATTATTCATACAGGTGTGTCGTTGAAAGTTCTGATTCAGTACAAAAGTACGTGACGGTATTGGGAAGTTCCTTTATTGCTGCTACAACCATAAGAAACACATTCGTTCCATTTTACAAAAAAGAACTGGAAATGTTTTTAGGTCTATTACGTATCGTTTTATGTATTACCTCCTTAGCAGAATAACAGGCGAAAAAGTCTAGAAGGGACAAGATTAATTGTATTGTTGTATAGATTTTTAAAATCCAACATCGACATCAGTTGTTGAGATTTGTGAGACGACGTGATTTAAAGAGATTTTTATCTTAGATGAGAAAATTTTTCCAGTTGTTAGATTTGAATATAACGCTTTTTATTTAACAAAGTAAATTATAAATCCTACTGTAGTGTTAATAGGATGACTAATAGCAAACCTGGTTGGTAGGCGAAATCTTTTCTCGGTTAGCAGACCAGAACCATCCATAAAGGTTTTTGGGTTCGAGGTCCTTGCGGCCTTCACATCCCTTAAAGTCACACAAACGACCCGATGTCCATATATATGGTACATCACCTGTAAGAAGTAAAGAAAAATTAATTAATAATTCTAGACATATATCTTAAAAGTAACTACTAAGATGTATAATTTCTTAATATATATTAAGCTAGGTAAGTAAATATACAAAGCACCTGTAACATATTTGGGTTCAGTTGAATGTTTCATAATTTATTTAAATACGAGTAAGTAGAAATAAAATAATAATTAATGCAGTACTCACTTTCTTGGATAAGTTTGAAGATTAAGTTATTTTCTTCTTGTGTCTCCATAGAAACGAGGTCCATACAATATTCACGGCAAAGATTACGGCCATCTAACCAGTCGAACTTCTTTCCACGGAGAGCTGGTACGTGACCACTGAAGAAGTAATTGCGGCCTCGGTAGAAGAACTCTTTCGGCCCTGTGATCAATAAAAATGGACACATTAATTTTCCTGATGGTTTTATCACAAAAACTGTTACTTCTACCTATATTCATAGGTATAGAAAAATTCAGGTAAGATCATATTTGTTAATCACCGCCGAAGTTTCAAACTTAAGAATTTTATGGCAGAAAAACCCAACAACACTTGTTCCGACCCGAATCGTATCCGAGATCTCTTGATTGGCAGTCCCATATTCTAACAGCTAGACCAACGAGGTAGCCTATACAATAAGATTTTAAGTTTTACTGGTTTATAAAACGAAACAAAACATTTCAATCTTAACCTACGAGTCTTTAAAAAAAAAGTATACAAATACTGTGAAGCGACGCTTATTCAATAATGCATTATCAGTTGCAATACGATGAATGCAACAAGGCCAAGCGTATGACACACACTGTATATGTATATGTTATAAATGGTATGCTGTTTTTTGTTACCGAAGTGTTAATAGACTACAATGACGACCCTCTTAGCAACAGGTCATGTGCCCACATATTAAATTGTGGATCCATGGTCGTGACATTGAAGATTCCTTCAAAAAAAACAATTGTGTTAAAATATCGTGAATCGGTGTCGCAATGGGCCAAATAATTACATAACAAGCTTTCGACCTTTCCGATCGTTAGCATACGTAACGATATATTTCAAGTTTTATGAAGTGAAATATCAAGAATGCAAATTATTCAAATTGAGATCAGTTTACATAATATGTGGTCCGATACGAAGATATTTTTATATTTTTTGATTTTCAATCTACGATTCCTTTAAAGTTCGTGATGAATTAAATTAACATTCAGTTTATTTATTGCCCTTAACTTTTTAATTGGTATTAACCAACATTCTAATATACATAACCAAAACTCTACTTTTGTTGACATCGTCATCTTTCCAGAAATGCTGGTCTAATTCAACGGCACAAAATTAGAACACTACACTTATACTTTTAGAAACCTCTGTAAGGTTCTTCCATATTTAGATGATTAATTCGAAAGAATGTTTACTATTTTTTTTTTGTTATCTACAGAAAACCAACCTAAAATGACTACATTCGTTCTGCCGTGTTTCGTTTGTGAGTGCGAGAGCAGCTCAATGATGCAGAACTATCTACATAGGATGCCATAGTGTGGGTCACAATGCTGCATTGTTATATTTTCTGCATTCGCAATGGGTATGGTGACCACCACTCTTGGATTCTGCTCATGTTCTCTATCAGCCAGAGACCTACTAGTCACTTTGGCAGGCTAATACATAAAAAACCATATGCTTCTTTTTTTTTTTTTTTATTGAATAGTGGGCAAACGAGCAGACGTATCACCTGATGGTAAGCGATTACCGCCGCCCATGGACACCCGCGACACCAAAGGCGTCACAAGTGCGTTGCCGACCTTTGGGGGATGGGAAAGGGGATGGGGGAGGGGTTGGGGTATGGGCCTCCGGTATCCTCACTCACTCGGTGAAACACAGCGCAAACGCTATTTCACACCGGTCTTCACTTCTCACTGATAATATATATATATTAATTGACTGGCTCGGTGGCGTAGTGGTAGCGTATGCGACTGCTAAGCTTGAGGTCTCGGGTTCGATTCCCGGGCCGGACTAAATGTTTGTATGATCTGCAAATATTTGTTTCGGAGTTTGGGTGTTTTCTATGTATAATATGTATGTATTTACAAAAAAAAAGTATATAAGTATTTATATCAGTTGTCTAGTACCCATAACACAAGCTCTGCTTAGCTTGGGACTAGATGGCGTTGTGTGTTAGATGTCCGGAATATTTATTATTATTATTATAATCATAATATACTGCCAGTACCAATTACTATTGGTAAATGGTACTGGCTTATCTGCTTCATTGGTCTAGCGGTTGACGAATGTAACTAGCAATCAAGAGGACTCGAGGGATTCGATTTGAATTGAATTGAATTGTTATTGAGTTTTTCTGATTCTAGAAATACTTAATAACAGCTCGGAGTTTAGAAGTTGGGGTCTGATGTACCCCCGTGCCTCGGAGAGCACGTAAAGCTGTTGGTCCTGCGCCTGATCTCTACCCGGTCGTGTCGGTTAACCGTCCCGTCGGATTATGAGAGAGAGGGAACAGAAAGTGCACCTGTGTTTGCCCACACACTTGTGCGCTATAATATCTCCTGCGTAGTTGGCTGGTCTCTGTTGGGACTGGCCGCCGTGGCCGTAATCGGCTAGGAGAACATCAATCATAATATTGACTGCCTCTGCTTGAGATTTCGGGCTCGATTCCCGGGTCGGACCAAATGTTTGCATGATCTGCAAATATTTGTTTCGGAGTTTGGGTGTTCCATGTATAATATGTATGTATTTACAAAAAAAAACGGTAAATATGTATTTATATCAGTGGTGTAATACCCATAATACAAGCTCTACTTAGCTTGGGATTAGATGGCGTAGTGTGTAAAATGTCCAAAATATTAACTTATTTTTATTCATAGTTATGTGTTAATTTATCTCTATAAAGTGACACTAAGCATCTTCTTATGACCAAGAGAACTAATAAAGTTAGCCCATAATATAGGTACGTTAACCCTAGTCGGTTCAAGAGCTCAATTACCCAAATACATAATAAAACGCACAGCACATACAAGTGCTGGGCACAGACAACCGCGCAAGACGATATTTTTGCATACAAAGGTCCTGCAGAATGCAAATACGTTCAGTAGCATCGCGACCTACATTCTGTCTACATACTTAAAGATGCTAGTGAGCTAGCATGTTTTAATTATGTTTCATCATTAAATCAAATATGTGCGGACCATAAAGTTGTTTGTTCTAAGACTATATTAGGTACGTGCAGAATCATTTTGGCAGACGATGTTGCAACTTCGTTTGTGGCTACGGACTTCATCGCGGTGCAAACAGATGCGTCGGGTCACGCGGTATGCCAACTGGGCCAAGGATTGCTACCGGATGATATTTTTATATTTTAACAAATGGCCCTCATTACTGGTTTTTTTTTATTAAATCATTCATTTAGAAGTCTCATTGGTCAGTGCTGTAGAAATATTCATACCATTTTTCTCTGTAAAAGGAACTATTTCTTAATGACAAGCTTTTTTCTTTATTCATTTGTTAAAGTAAAACTTATCGATAAAGTTTGCTATTAGATAAATAGTAAAATGTGTGTTAGTACAACTTTGTAAAGTGTAAAGTTATGTCTTAAAAAGCGTGAAGGTCTTACTTTTTTGTACACGCGTCCGGTTTAGATGATAATTATAGTCAATTGCAATATCAGCAATGTGTTTTGATTACAATGTGAATGTGTTAAGGTTCACACGACAACGTATAATTATTGTTTAGACCTTGCGCAGTGACAGTCTGACGAATATGTCATTGTCTGATGAAAATCCGGCACAGAGGTTATAGGCATCGTGAACCATCATTGAAATATGTAAGTAGGTATGTCTTGGTAACTGCTACCTACAAATTGTACTAATGCTGACATTATCAACCGAAAGCAAATATATTAGAGTTCTCAAAAATTCATTGCCCGCAGCAAATATCTTATGAAACAGAGGAAATAGGTGTGTGTAGAGATGATTATATAATTTATAAAATGATAAGAGGATCGGATGGAAATCGTACGAATTCATTTTAGTTTTAACTAAACGTTTGGCCTAGTGGTTAAGCGGTCGCCACGACGTTACCTACTTCACTAAGTGTTGTGGGTTCAAATCCCACATGGAATAACTCTTTGTGTGATCCACAAATTGTTGTTCTAAGTCAGGGTGTTCTTTATGTCCGTTTCATGTATGTTTGTAAATTCCCCCGCGACACGGGAATTATTCCTAGTGCGGGAGTTGTCTTTTAAAAAAGAAAAGAATAAATATATAGGTCTGCTTATAATCTAGAGTTAAGCCGTATCAAATCAGAGCTTCTTCAATTCATAGCCATTTCATAGGCATTCTTCTCCCAAACGCATGGTATTTGGAGTCGACACGGCCTATGAGCTATTCAAAGAATTTTCAGAATTTGAACCTTCGCTAACAAACAAAGGATGACGGAATTTTGAAGACTCGTCATTAAGTTTTCAATAAGCATTAGAAATCACACAGTATGTAGACATTTCTCACCTTGTCAGGTAAGCTATTTAGTAAGTAGCTGGTAAGTTTATACTAGGTCTCTAAAGTTTTAAAAAAGCGTTATCTAATCTTGTAGCCTTACAAACATATTATTTAAAACTTGTAGCTTTCTGCACTGGCACTATGCACACACATATGACATACCTACCTACGCGCGAGTATTAAGATTTCTTTTCAACTATTAATTTGACGTTTTATCGGCCTTAAGCAAAGAGAGGTATGTTTCTATCGCAATAGTTTCGTTTGTCAGTTAGGAAATACAAAGTGGTATTTAAAGCTGCTACAATAAACCTTTATAACTCTCGTAAATGGCAATTAGATGTGTAAATATTCAGTGAGTACTTAATTCAAATGTAATCGTGAACATGCTAGAAGATTTTCTTTGATTTTGCATGATAGACCTACCTTTTTGCATACCACTGGCAAAATGAAATAAAAGAAGTACATTTCTTTAGTAATATAGTGACAAACCCACTATTGTATTTCAATATCGACGTATTAAAAGCTACAGATTTGTATGCAGTTATTGAATGTACACGACATATGCTTATTCATAGTTCTCCATACTAATATTATGAATTCTCTGTCTGTTTGTTACGTTTAATCTGGTTTCAATGAAATTTGGCGTGGAGATACTTTGATTCTTGAGAAAAGACATAGGCTCCTATTTACCGCAAAAGCATATTTACTATAAAAATCACATGGCGTCTTGTTACTATATTACGTTGTTGGCTTAATACGAATAAGTATCGTTTATTCTTGGATGTTTGACTATAAAACATTGAATAATTTTATAAAAAAAAATCGACTTCAAGAACCGGACAAATTGAAATGAGAAACACGGGAAGCACCAGTTTTCAAATAATCATCAAAATCGGTTCACCCAGTCGGAAGTTATGAGGTAACAAACATAAAAAAAACAGTCGAATTGAGAACCTCCTCCTTTTTTGAAGTCGGTTCAAAATAAGTTACAATGTAAACGGAACGCGTGTACAATTGGTATAATATTTACCTCGGCCAAGATAAATATTTACTATGACTTCACGAATGAACGACCGTAAAGTCATCCGAATCTTGAAACAACCATTAAGTTAAGTAGCAATATGTACGACAAAAATACATATTAGGTGTGCTTGGAAACAAGCAGTAAATTAAAATCTATTCACAGGCAACATTTTCAGATTTACAACACTATAAGTCATTCTCGTCATCATCAATTTGAACAAGTAACCGTGAGTTCAATTTTGTGTAAGGCTAATAGGCAAACGAAATATTGTATAAGATTGCAAATGGAACGTTACTCTGATGAAGGCTGTATTGCAAAACACATGATTTGTTTATATTGCTTCTGCACGGACATCCGAACTGAGATACAGGAAGGTTTTGCAATATTGGATTCTCTACATTCAGAAATAATATTGGACACGAATGATATTTATTATATTTGGAATGTTGTGTCGTTTTTTTATCTGTCGGTTGTGAAACTAAAAGACGTAGTTAGATACTCATCTGTTAAATAGTGGCCAATTTGAAATTATCACTAATGAGCACTAGGAGTTATACAGAAAAGTAATGAAAAGCATAGTAACTGTTATTTCATTTATAAATTAATCCATAACGTAAGTTAAAAAGAGGAAAAACATGCACTAACTAATATAATATTAGGATCCAAAATGTATTGACCTGCCTATAAACCTATTTGTTGAGTCTGTAGATAACTCCTTCACTCAATAGCACTTAGAGTTGTTCCACAGTCGATGAAAGGGAATATAAAATTTGTGTAATAAATAACTATAAAAAGGAATAATAAAGGTACTTTGTACGGTTGTGCACTTGACGAAGACATGATTATTAAAAATACATTTGAGGATCTTGTTTTTCCAGATATACTCCTGGACTGGACCCTGGACTCCATGCTCCGCGTACATGGAGGACAAATAGATCTGACTAGCTAGAAACGTGTGCATATTACATCATGCGAGATGTATCTACATAAGTGGATAGCGGGGGGCTACTATACGAGTATTTGATATTATAGCGGGATATATATGTATAAATCGACTTTGGTGTTGAAACGAAGAAAACCGGTGAAACGAAACGAACAAAGCATGTAAGATAAAAATAAATAAATAGGTTTATGGATCAACACGAACCAGTCTCTAGATTTAGCTAATCTCATCTACATACATATTGCAGCTTGCGCTTCTGTATTCTTAATGTTTGACTGTATTTCATAATTTTATCCGTATAAGACCAACACGCCAACACGCATATTACTTTAAAGGTTCTTGAAACTTTAATAAGTAATTTTAGTTACTTAAAATCTTACCTCATGTAACCCGCGGATTATTGAATAATACTGGTGACCTGTGCCCATGACCTTATGTTATTGCAACCCATGAACCACGATGGCTCAGAGAAGATTTTATCATACGTCGTTGTATGACGCAATAGATATGCTTATTTAGTAAAACCTGGATGTACCTACCTCTAATAGAATCCATTTGAACAATATGTACCATTGATATACCTATTGTACTGTGTTTGTCATACGTGTATTCTAGCTTATTAAAATAGATAAATAATATACATGGACATTTTGACTGTCTCAAATTATTCAGTTTTGTATATTCCGGAGAAATAGACTAGCACAAATCCTGTTAATCAGGGAGCAACCAATTTTTGCAACATTTTTTATTTGTTCCCAAATGATTTATGTTACGTTGCTTTTACGCTGTTTCACGCTGGTGTGGGAGAAACAGGAACTTTTTCAACATGGACCATTCACATTATGTAGAGGACTCACTATTGCTTTATGAAAGCAGAGCTTATCGTAAACTACATATTTTCGACCCATTTCAAAATTTGTTTGTGATTGGTGCTATTAGTAACAATAATATATTGCATGCAGACTGCCCAAGACTGGAATTGCCGGTTGTTTCGTTACTTTGGGGATAAGTTAACTCCGCATTGAACGACAATAGCCTACTGATGAATATTTATAACGGTTTCTTAAAGTTTGATTGCCAACCCTCTTCGGGAATATCATCGTTTTTAGAGGAAATAAAATAATATACATAATAAAAGGGTAAGGCGAAGGAGTTAAGTAAACAAAACTGTAGTTCGAAGAGGCCGGGCTCGAGTAACAGTAAGCCCGTCCATTTTTTTGTAACCGGTACGGAGATCCTCGTGGACGTCTTTTGCCCACTCGAAGGTTATGGCTATTCTATGATACCCGTAGTTATCTTATAGTCATAGTTTATACCTTACAGTTAATAATTTAAAGACTTCTAAATTTGACTTTCAAATTAAGTAATTGTTCTTACATAATTTAAAACCAATTAATCAATCGCCAATCGATTAATCTAATATATCGACGGATGGAATAAGAGTTATTATCCTTAGAAGGCAAAAAAATGTGACTAGGTTAGTCAGTGACCTTAAGCACGACAAAAATAGAATAATAATTTAAACAAGATATGACAGCCTCAGAGCATCTTTGTTGAGAACCGGAATTCTCAACTTATGTAAAGACATAAAAATAAATAAACTAGGCAGGTTTATAAGCATTTACGCTAAAAGTGTACCAGAAGAGAATAGGTTACGACATAAATTTCTTCATATTATCACATTGACGGGCCTTTCGGTCTAGTTTTTAGTAACCGTATGTGAAATGCATGAGGATATTATTATTATATAATACATATTTACATGTAAATCACATGTATAATAATAAATCATGCAGCGTTCAGAGACTACAGACACTGCAGACGACTTGGCGCTTGGATCTCGCAGCTGCATTGCCGTAACGCTTTTACCGTGCCTCTGTTTAGTAAAAAAAAACATCGAGACACCTGGTACAGCTTCAAAGCTAAATTTAACTCTAAAGTTTAGCAGATAAGAGTTAGATTGTTTTATAAGTGTCTCTCTTCTCCACTCGACAATGCGGTTTTACCCACTTGTGTGCAATGCTCCATAACACTTATCTCTACTATTAAAAAAAACGTATATCTGCATAATTTCCGTTTATCAGTCTATGATTTGTCATTATGCCATTGTTACTATATTTCTTTATTCACTTTTGAAAACTTAATTTTAAACATTATTTATGTAGATAATTTTGATTGTTTTGTCGAACAATTTTAATTTTATAAATCAGTAAATGTTATTTAAAACAAGTCTAATAAACAAAATAAATAACAACTTTTCTCACATATTGTTGACCGAGATTCATTAGGGATACTAGACAATGTCTGTACTACGGTAAATAATCAGTTTGCTGATAAACGTTAAGATTAATATTTAAATACTGCTCGTTGTCTATTTCTTTCGTGGGAGATCCACGCTTCGGCTTGAATGGGCTGGCTCGACCGGAGTGATACCACGGCCTCACAGAAAACCGGTGTGAAATAGCGCTTGCGCTGTGTTTCACCGAGTGAGTGAGGATACCGGAGGTCCGTACCCCAACCCCTCCCTCCATCCCCCAAAGGTCGGCAACGCACTTGTGACGCCTCTGGTGTTGCGGGTGTCCATGGGCGGCGGTAATCTCTTACCATCAGGTGATACGTCAGCTCGTTTGCTCGTAATGGACGTGACTCTTATTGTCTCATGCAACAAGATCATGTTTTATAATAATAATGATGGAATAATTATTTTCAATTAATTGAATTCAATAGAAAACACTTACATTTAGGATAAAATCTTGTGACTATCGTGGAAAAATATTTTTAATTCACACGGAATCACCAACATGTGCTTCAAAAATAATGACATTGCTTTACTAAAGATAGTGGACACTCATGCACTTCACGGAAATGCCCAGATACGAATAAATATAAACTTACTAGCTGAAACGGCAAACATTGTTTTGTCATAAAAAAGAAAATTAGGCGGGTGTCACCCTTATCATTTAGGGGTATGAAAAATAAATGTTTGCCGATTCTTAGACCTACCCGATATGCACACAAAATTTAATAAAAATCGTTTCAGAGGAGTTTGGTTACAAACACCGCGACACGAGAATTTTACATATTACAAGTAGGCAATTCTTTTGTTTCAAATTCGTTCCAAAAAAAAAACATTATGCACTGGCTGTTCATAATAATTAATTTTGAAAAAAAAAATACTACATTCAAATAATTTTTTGGTGGGAAATAGATTAATGGTTTTTTTCTTATTAGGTAAATTATTATAGAAATAATAGGTAAAACGTTTTAATTTATTTTTAGATGTTTTTAAAGTTATCTTTTCACGTTTATTACGCGTTGAAAGTGTTTTTATAATAATACGAAAGCAGAAAATGAGGTATAGTATTACTTTGATGCGAGCAATTATAAGGGTCTGTGGCCAGCAGTGGACTGCGATTGGTTGAAGGTAATGGTGGCAAAGAAAGCTGATAAAAGTTCAAACGTACATATACAAATGCAAATCCTAGCAAAGCAAAAAATTGAGAGAAAATCCTTAACGTAATTTGGCAATAAACAAAATTGTTATACTGACTGACCTATAGACGTTTTTAACATTCTCGTGTGTAGATTCGTACAAAATTACATATTTATCCACTAGTAACGCAGAAACTTTTACAGAAAAAATTATAAATACTTTCTAAATATTTTCATTGATTATTAGTACATACTACAGCCCCGCGGTATTACCCGCTTTACAACAACAACCGCGGATAGCGCCGCGAGGCAAAGCTAGTCTAAAACAGTAGCCTAATTTACTCCATATACTCGTATCATTAGCCATCTACCAGTAAAAGTGTTGACAAAATCGGTCCAACCGTTCCAAAGATTAGCCGGAAAAAACAGACAGACATACAGACAAAAATGTAAAATACCTATAATAATTTTGACGTGACAACGTCTTATAAATTGGTTTGCCGGGTGACACTTCAAGAAACTGCGTTACGCTCCGCTCACGTTATGCGCTCACAATGAGAGCGAGTGAGAGGCACGCGTCCCTTCCACTCGGGCATGGTTAGCCCGCCTAAGAGCGAGAGAGACAGACATAAAAAGTGAAAGGCACGCGTCGAATTATATTTTAAACGTTAAAATTAATGTTTTAAATATAATTCTTTGTATAAATAAATGTTTTAAATTGTTACTATTATTTCATCCTTCTTCCTACTATACGAATGAATATTTACATTAAAATTATTTTACCACTCAAAGTCGTTGTCACGTAAAACTTTCGCCCGTATACCGACTTTACAGGCAACCAATTTTTTTGATTAAAATATATTATTTAAAAAGCGTTTTTTTAATATTGAACAGAAACTCCAATTTTATTTATTTATTTATTTATATAGATTATAATTATAAGACAAAAAAAAATATTAACATAGAAAATGTTTAGAAAATGGTTGTAATCTTTCCCGTAACATAATTTTAAAGACAAAATTTAAACCATCCATCATAATATTATACTCGTACATACTACATACATACTATATATGAAGATGTAGCGAAACCGCTGAACAACCTATTTGGATGAATTTCGGTCCAGACATAGATTAGATCTTGGAGATGGAGATATGCTAGCTTTTTATAGCGATAATCACCATACACTAAGCTAGTTTTCTAAATATTTTCTTTTAAAACCATTTTTCTTGTAAATATTAAAACACGAACAGCTCTGAACATCTAGAGCCTGAATTGTTATTATATGGTATGTAATATATTCTATCAAAGATGAATAAAATTCGACATAAGAGTTCGTTTCTAAATATTGTTATGATGGTCTAGCGAAAAGTGAAATGCACTTTAGTGTTTATTTAGACTTTCGAATGATATTATTACTTTCACATCAACTAAAAATATCGATTTTGTACCATTATTTTTCTATTAGTATTATCTGGAACTAACTTGGAAATCTCGTCATCAAATATACTAGTAAAAGTAAAATATTAAAAAATACTTAAAATAGTAACAGTATGCCTTCACTACATAGTATAAAACAAAGTCGCTTTCGCTGTTTGTCCGTTCCCTTTGTATGCTTAAATCTTTAAAACTACGCAACGGATTTTGAAGCGGTATTTTTTAATAGGTAGAGTAATTCATGAGGAAGGTTTATATATATAATACATGCACAATATTGTAGAGAAACACTGATAAATTTAGAGGTTTCTAATGTGATATCGTAAACAAACACATTTTTTTGCGCTTACATTGCAAACGCGATTTATTCATATACATTATATATACATTATTTAGGTCTATCCCTACAGGATTGACCTAAATAATGTACAACAGTATTGTACACCTTAAAAAGGTCTACAAAAAAGTCCGCGATGGCATTTGTCTATCCAAAGGGTTTAGTGAGCTGAATTAAAACACACTGTAGAAACACAGGTCGTAATGAGGGCTAATACACGAAATACGACAAGTTACTGTATTGTAAGATCGAAGCATAGTGTACAATGGATCGAAGCCATATTTATTATAATTATATTAACTGCCTCGGTGGCGCAGTGGTAGCGTAAGCGACTGCTGTGTTTGAGGTTTCGGGTTCGATTGCAAATATTTGTTTCGGAGTTTGGGTGTTTTAATATGTATGTATTTACAAAAAAAAGTCTAGTACCAAAAACACAAGCTCAGCTTGGCTTGAGACTAGAAGGCGTTGAGTCTTAGATGTCCGAAAGATTTATTTAAAGTCTCTATCTTATTTATACCTTAGACAACGGTACGTTGACATGTACTTAATAGCATATTTTTATATTCAATTCAATATTTAACTATCAGAATATTACACACTACAAGCTAAGTGTTACATTGACATTAATTACGCGTTTAGTCATCATTACATCCAACAATCACAATTTGCGTATGCGAGGAACAACGACTCAACGCGATACAAGAAACGTCCCTAAAATATATTGTAATGAACTATTTATGTAATTTTTGCTTATCTATACTAATATTATAAAGCTGAAGAGTTTGTTTGTTTATTTGTTTGTTTGTTTGTTTGAACGCGCTAATCTCAGGAACCGCCGGTCCGATTTGAAAAAATCTTTTAGTGTTGGATAGTCCATTTATTGAGGAAGGCTATAGGCTATATGTCATCACGCTAATACTAATAGGAACGGAGCACCAATAAAGAATGTTTAAAAAACGAGGGAAAATTTTCATGCTAGGGGCAATAGAAGACGCAAACGAGGTTGCGTGGGTCAGCTAGTTATATATATTCTGGTCGGCCTGGTGATTACTGATCCTGCTTGTTAGACTAGAGGTTGTTGAATTGCCTAGGAAAAATAATTGTGGATTGGACATATTTATAAATGATGGGTAAGTACATAAAAAAAATTGTATGTTTATCTGCAGTCCGAGTTGCCATACCATAGGCTATCCAAGTTGGGGTCAGACAGCGGAGTGTAATATGTATGAAGATATTATTATTATTCTACACACACACGTCATGTGCGTTTCTCTAATAATACAAAGAAAGTTACTTTATCGCAAATAAAACGACCCATTCAACCACATGAATTCCGTTAAAGTTTTTCTTCTAAGACTTATGATTTACCATTTAGAATACCACTTCCTATTTTCCCTCTTAGTTTGTTTGTGGTAAGGTTTACGTTTAGAAACTAAATAAACAAAAGCTAATGTAAGGATTGTTTATATCTTTTACAAGTTATATTAAAAGGTAAGACGATCTATGATCCTTTAAAACCTTGCGTGATAATTTTAGAAGCATAATAATTAATATTTTTACCAGAGAAATTACATTGTAATTGTAATCTAAAAGAATTGACAACTACAATGAAATTGATACAATAACATTTGACAAATTGAATATCTACTGTACTCATGAGTAGTATCGAAAAAAGTACCGTACTGATAAAAGTATCGAAACGAGGGTATCCCTAGAAAAGTACTCGATACTTCAAAGTATCGAGTACTTTTCTTACCGTGGTCTTTTTTATAGGTAACGGGTTAGAATTGCTGTAAGGTCGCAAATTTTAAAGATTACCCATTTAGAACTTAGTTTGTGAATCGATACAAACCTGTCCAAAAGTACTCAATGTATTGAGTACTATCGAGGCCTAATAGCGACCTTTTTTTTGTTGATGGGTTGGAATTTCCGTAAGGTCGCAAGTTTTAAAGATTACCTAATCGATACGATACCTGTCCAAAAGTACTCATTGAGTGAAAGTATTAGTATCGAAAGGAAAAGTTCTCGATACCACAAAGTATCGATACAATTTTCATGTCGCTAATGTCGTAATGCCTATTAACTAATATATACTCGTCAAATGTTTAATTTTTAACATGCTTTTATTTATACTTGTATGTTTATTTATATGTAACTGATTTTAAGCGCATTTTTTAGTTTTCTTAAACTGTATGTTATGGTGGAACTACTGATTATAGATACTACTTAAAAGCATTGTTTTAAGTATGTTCTATTTGTTTAGATAAATATCGTAATATGTCGAAATCGTTTGACATAATTTTATGATGTACCAAAACAGACCTTAAAGTCAATCCAATATATAAAATTCTCGTTTCGCGGTGTTTGTTACCAAACTCCTCCGAAATGGCTGGACCGATTTTTATGAAATTTTGTGTGTAAACCGGGTAGGTCTGTGAATCGGCCAATATCAATTTTTATACTAAATGAAATTTTTCGGCAAAACAACGTTTGCCGGGTCAGCTAGTGAAAATATAAATTTTTCGTCATAGATCATTTCAACTGTCCTAATCTTTTGATAAACATATGATTAGCCTAAGACTACATTGATTCTCTTTCATTGTTGATTTATTTTTAAGCTCTACAATAACCCGCGTGGTAAGCTATGATAGCTTAGAAACAGAATTACTAAAAAAAACCTAGCTCTAATAAAGTGACTCCCCAATCATTATATGAGTTTTAAAAGAAAAAGTTGTTTTGCGAGGACGCGGAAAAGTGCTTTTCCCAATTACCCGACCGTACTTGAGTTAGGCCGGACGTAACAGCGGGGAAGTAGGGTGGCAGGGAGGAGGGTTAGACGCGTCCTCGAAAGAGCTCACGACCTTGGCAGGTTATTGACATTATTACTTACACACTGTAAAGTTCTATTACCTATTTATTCTGTGACGTAAACTAAAAGACGTATTTTTCTTTAATGTCTCTAGTACTAGAACAATATGTATAATATCTATAAAATATCCATTATTATCCATTTCATAACTGTGAGTCAAATAGGTACATACCAGTTGGTTAATGTATGTCATAATATATGTATTTTTTTGTTATTGCTAAAATATTTTTGTTGATTTAGTTCAGAGAAATAAATGTAAGTGATTCATAAACTTTGTTACTTAATAAGTTAACAGAAAACAATGTCTACTAAATAACAGTTTCTTTTAAACAAGTTTATTGAATATAAATAGATATTAATGAATGAGTAACCTTGTCGTAAGCTTTTTTAAATAATGTATAATATTAATATAGTATTAAAAAAGTGGAGCGATAAATAAAAATACCGGTTCATAAAACATCACGTTTAGTAAAAGAATATGGCTTTCTTAAAATAATCCAGCTAGCAGTTAGACTGGTCTTGAGTTAACAAGCCTTGTAGGAACTAGTTAGTTATTAAGAATAATATAGAGCCAACTTACGACCTGGCCTATAAAAAAAAGATTTCTACAAATGAATTCTATCTGTTAATTTTAAAACTAGTTTTTTTGCCCGCGGTTCCACCCGCGTGTACCTATGTAAAATATCGCGGTAAAGAGCAGGATTGGATTTAGAATATGTAACGAAAATTAATGCTAACTAACCTGGAAAACTGCTTATTCCAATTTTTAATACAATTTTAATTTTAAACATCTGTCGATTACTCATCTTTTATTAAACGTTTTTTTATAGTAGAAATGTATTCTATATATTTAAAATCATCAGTGATTCAAATATTGTCATTCAAATTTTATCCAAATGTATATTTTGTCTCTCAAAGATATAAATGTCACAAAATATGTAAATCCAATGACATTCAAATAATCATTTCAAATTTTATGAGATCTGTCGACGGATGTAGACGAATCACGAGATGCACAAACTTATTAGGGCAATTTATTTTGTTTAATTAGTTACTTTTGTCTAATAAACAAATTATTATTTACTCTTACTGTTAACTCTATTGTGATGTAACGTAAAATAACATACAGTTAAGAAACAAATCACTTTATAAACGTTGATAGAACCCATTGAGACACGTTTTATGTGTGTCAATGAAGAGTTAAATGAATTATTTCGAAATACATACCAAGTGTTACTGCCACAACAATGCATACATGATTTTTATAGTTTATCAAAATTGATAAGGTAGTAAGTGATAAATGATGGTACCCTATTTTCCTTAAAATATATTTTTCGTAAGATATACTATTTTTAAATTTTTGTAGTAGCCTATTACTTTTTGAGGAGAGGACTTGATATATCAAACGAGTGGATTAATAAAAACTTGATGATTATAATACATAAATAAAAAATATTTGCCATAACTGATTGACTGACGTGGAGCCTAAATCACTGTGGCTTGAACTTGAAAATTGTCATTCGATGTTTATTTTTTAACCGACTACAAAAAAGGAGGAAATTCTCAAGTTGTGACTGTATTTTTAGGGTTCCGTACCTCAAAAGGAAAAAAGAGAACCCTTGGATCACTTTGTTGTCCGTCTGTCTGTCTGTGGAGACTCTTTTCCTCAGGCACGCGTGTAGGTATCAAACTGAAATTCATATCAAATACTCAGGTCCACTGTCTAAGCCAAAGCAATCAATAGATACCGCCGTTTTTTATGTTTGTCACCTCAGATCTTTCGATTGGGTGAACCGATTTTGATGATACTTTTTTTATTTGAAAAAGATAAATAATATTTAGTAAGCTAAAGCTGAAAGCTTTGTAAACAATAACGTTTAGTAATAAATATTATGTAATACTAAATTTGTGTAATGTATGCAGTAGGTATGTATTGTATAAAATGTAATTCTATGATTTCAATGCTACGATGGCTTAATGCGATACACTAATTCAAAACACGTTAATTTACCTTGAAATAGCATTATTACTAATGAACACAATTTTAATCATCATTGAATAATCATATTAAAAAGTTAGACTATAATACGTACATATTACGAATAAATATAAATACATTTTATCGCCTTACTTTTTTATAACTTAGTACGAATATAAATAATACATTTATAGCGTTTAAAAATAAATAATTTAGCGCATCAGCTTTGAATTTGTTCCAGATTAGAATTCGCGTCATCATTTCTTGTTTACAGAACTTTCATACTAAGTATATAAATAATTATGGACATATTGAGCCCATCGCGAACCAAAATTCTGTAGTGTTACTACATATATGCGAGATGTTGTTGACCTATGTTTAGTAAAGAAAATAATTACAAAGCCGACAAAGAAATTGTTTGGGATTGCCTTTTCAAATAATATTATATTTAGCGTTACATTATGGTAAATAACATTAGAGCGTATTATAAACATGATAGTCACATTTACATAGTAATTACATAGTTTACTATAAAATATGACTTTTGATTGAGTGATTTAAATTAACTAAATAAGATCTGTCGAGACGAGTTTTATTATATCAGGAATCTATTCATTTAGATACTGATGAATTTAATTGTGATGTTCGGTATAAACTCATTATCATTTATTAATTCCTAAAAAAATATCCATTACAAAACTCATCTTTAAAGAATTTAAACAAGATTGAAGGAATGAAGCATAATTATGTATGTTCGCATAATTAAAACTGTAAACTTGTTTTTTAAATTGAGGAAATAAAATAAATTAATAGAAACCTATTAACTAAAAGTATTAGGTTACATATACTTAGTAGTACCTAACATAGCCTTCGCCGGAATGGACATATTCTTTCTCCTCTATACAACATTCTATTTAGTCCTTTTACCCCACTTTACCTTAAATCACAGTTCACTTTCTTACACGATACACATCCCAAATTACTGAGATCGTCTAAGAACTTGAAAAATAAAATACCGTTACATTCTACCAAATTTTCCGCCCACTCTTTTTCTGTCCAAGCAGCTCGACTGCGGAACGCCCTATCAGTCGCAATAAGACGTGCACCAACAATAACTGCCTTCAAGAGACTAGTAAAAGAGCATTACCTATGTACTTCTCTCGCGTAGTCATTAAATCACCTTATCCCATAGAAGTATGTTAATAATATTTTATATGCATTTCACTCCCACTCTTCTAAGTTTTTATTTAAAAATAAACATTTTCTCTGTCTTCCACCTCATATATCGTGTATACTGCTTTAATTACCCCTTCTTATATAATATTAATACACCAGACACAACCTTCTACTTTCTCTATTTTGTTTTATCTCCATCCTAAGGTAGCCTGTAAGAGATTACCTCCGGGCGATAAGGCCCCTAATTGTACCTACTTATGTTATATGATAGACATTATTATTATTAAAGTTACTTACTGTTTGCGCACTTCTGAGCGTTGGGTAGTGATAGGAAGCGACCTGGCTTTTGAGCCATTGTGAGCGTTGCAAGCGCAGCCGCGCATGCCACCAGTAACCACGTCTGCATCTGAAGAGAACATACATTATCTTTTAGTAAAACTATGATAATTTTGCTTTTTTAGATCTCTAGACCAAGCGATAATTCAGATAGATAGGCTCATTTTTCTTTTATTTAGTATTTTATTTTTTTTATTTTATATAGTACTTTTGTTATCTTTATTCAACAATTTCTGGTTAGGTATAAATTTTACAATGACCATCTTCATTATCGTTATAAAATCATACTTTTTCTTTTCTAGTTGTAATTTTTTCATGGTACATTGGGCAAACGAGCAGACGCATCGCCTGTAGGCAAGCGATTACCGCCGCCTATGGACACCTGCAACACCAGAGGCGTCACAAGTGCGCTTGACGGCCTTTCCCTTTTTTGTATAAAATAAAATTAAAACGCATAATAAGTTTACAAATTATAATTATAGTTAATACATAATTATTTTTCATATAGAGTACGTTGCATATCTGCGGTGCATTAACCTTTATTATGATTTAGGTGCAATAATGTCTGTGATCGTTTATTCATGTCCATTGTCTATGCCCATTTATGTGTTAATTCTTTAAGAACATTGAATAGTTAAATAATTTTATATACAAGTTTCAACTAGGTTTACTAGAAATAATCTTTTACTAGAAGAAAAATTATAAATGTTCCACGGCAATTATAATAATATTTCAAACATCTGACTCACAACGCCATCTTGTCCCAAACTGAGCAAAGTTGTACTAAGGGTACTTACTGAACAACTGATTACATGAATACTTCTGATTTTGTAAATACATACCTATTATATATAGAAAACACACAAACATCAGTACGGTAATGGTTCTTACTTTAGACTATGACATGCACGAATTGAGCAATTACAATAAAAACAATGGAATTAACACACTATAAAACACTAATTCCCTTTTAAGATTTCGTATAGATTAGAAGGCGCCTATGGAGGCTTCGAACAATAGTCTATTCAGAGTTAATTACATGAAATAATTAACTTAATTGCGGCAAAACAGCATAAGTATTTATTGACTAGAAAGAGTGGCATATGTGTGACAATGCACTGATTTTAGACCAAAACAATATGCCAGCCAACTCGTTTTATTCACGCATTCGTGACATTCCTTTGAAATCAATTTCAAGTTAAATTGTGCAGTTGACATACTTGTAATGACGAGCATGGTGTAAGCAAATTAATATTATTACTGACTTGGTATGTTCCAAACAGTCGATACTGGAATAAAACGAAATTTTATTACGTTAAAAAATTGTTGAAATGGTCTTGATAAAACTTTCAAATATTCTCAATATTTAACTATTTTTAAACTTAAATAAAATCTGCTAGTTATTTAAATAGCAAAGGTATTTATAATCAGTTTGTTCAGTCAGTCTCAGTTTACATAGTTTGATTTTTAAAAATGATGTTTTACAGTTTATAGCTTTATTATCAAAATTACACCATAATTTACCTCTTCTAATAATTAAACCCAAACTCCAAAACAAATATTTGCTGATCATACAAATATTTAGTCCGACCCAGGCATCGAACTAGAAATCACGAGTACAAGTTGCATACGCTATCACTACGCCACCGAGGCAGTGAAGGAATTGGAATCGTCAACTTTAGATGGTTAAATATGAAAATACTAAAGTATTGAAACTTTTAACAATCAATTTTATTCAAGTAAACATATTTCGTTTCGTAAGATTTTGTCTCCCAAATTGTAAAACTTGCAATTCAAGTCTTTGACAGTGATTGACCGCGTCATTGCGCCGTGTTACATATAGGGTTAAGCAAGTCTGCCTTATCGAATGTAACGACGCGTTAAACGTTCAATAACCTGTACAGAGTATAAACAATATCTATATGTATCCTTGGAACTGTCGGTCAGTGTGTCAACTCAGTACGTTGCCAGCTTACGAGTACGTTACTGTGATCTTGTACCACATGTTAATAGTTAAAGATGTTCTTTGCCACTGTAACTAATTTTTATGGGACAATTGTTTTAAGATCGCTTGACCCAGTAACTTAGGCGACCGTCACACTTGTATCATTAGTCAACCGGCGCCGTTGTGTTAATTACGTAATAACTAGTATGTCGCCAGCTACGTTTGTCTGAATACGTCGCGGCGGTGAGAACGCCCCAGGCAAATGGCATACATGTCGCCATAGGAATATAAAAAGCGCGACCTAAGAATTATCAACATGCAATCATGTCTTACCGTGAACTTTTTTCTTTACGAAAGCTTCGTTCTAGAACTTACCGTCTTTATGGCTTATTCATGTAAGCAAACTAAATTGATTGCTTACTTTGATAATTGATGAAGTAGGCCTCACTAAGTACTAGAATTGATGAGATATTAACGCCTCGGTGGCGTAGTGGTAGCGTATGCGACTGCTAAGCAAGAGGTCTCGGGTTCGATTCCCGGGTCGGACCAAATGTTTGTATGATCTGCAAATATTTGTTTCGGAGTTTGGGTGTTTCCTATGTATAATATGTATGTATTTACAAAAAAAAAAGTATATAAGTATTTATATCAGTTGTCTAGTACCCATAACACAAGCTCTGCTTAGCTTGGGACTAGATGGCGTTGTGAGTTAGATGTCCAGAATATTTATATTTATTTATATATTTATGTATAATGTACCCGGAAACGGGTGGCTGGACATAACAGCAGACAAATATATCGTGGGGGTACATATATACATAGTACGTACTACAAACACCTCGTGTGAAATATCCTTGACATGGTTGTACTCCCTGCTTTTATGAACGTAAGCATTAATTGCGATCTCAACTCATCAATAAACCATAAGGCATGTCATCACGAATGCATTAAGGTAAAGACCGTCAAGCGTTCCAGGGTCCCCTATAATTAACTTCCTTAACCTATTATGGAACATTACGATACACCATCGCTTTTATAAGTAAAACATTTTAATGTTCACTATATAAAGGTGCAAATCTTTATGATGTTTCTTAATTAACCTTTTATAATTTATTAAAAACATCAATCCATGAGAGAGAGATATCCACTTATATCCCATTACAGTTTTATGATCTGCCTAATATTATATTTTTTTCAATACTTCTTTGAAAATTTTCTTGCATATGTATTATACTAATGGCATATAATTATAGGCAAATAAAACGTGTCTAAAGTGATATTAGATAAATATCATAGACCTGACCTCAGTTAGGCAACACACTTATCGGCAAAAGACTCGTGTGTTATGCCATTATTACACAGAATAATAGGATGAATGGAGACCTCCTAGCGCCGAAGGTGTTCGTGTACAATCGTTAAACAATACCTGTGCTGTACAACAGTTGAATACTATTCTTCGCGAATCTGTGTCCCAATCGCGAATTTAGTGCGAGTCTCAGCCACAATGTTTCTAAGAGATGTGTTGCAACATCCCGAGGCCGGTCGTCCGTCGGTTTTGGTCACGATCCTGCTGTTTCGTGCAGTAAGTTCGTCTAATGCTTTACTTAAAACACACTGATGCCCTCCACTCACTATTTAGTACCTAACACTGGCTTAATTAGTGTAATGACAACTAAAAGTATTTTACTTTCTGCAAATGTACGCCTTTATTTACAGGTATATTCATATAGTGTCAAATGTTAAAACCATTGTATCAGTAACTACATTTAGATTCAATCTGTACGTTACTATTAAAACAGTTAAATAAAATTAAGCACTACTAAACAATGGTAAGTGTGTGGTAAGTGAAGTTAGTAGATATATCGTCAACCGGGTTTAATATTCCACTGTTAGAAATGAGTATTTCCTTAGAAAGATGGTTTTGAATAGATTTATAAAATGTATGTTAAAGTTTTGTTTTATTATCTCTGAAAAACGACACTAACTTCTAAATAGCTTTACGGTAGCTTCAATTGACACGGATTGATAAGCTATAAGTGAACTTAAAGTACTTCATAATATTTATATATATTTATATATATATATTTATCATCATTAACAGCCTTTACTAGTCTACTTGAGGACACATACCTCTACCTAGAAAGCGCGAAAGGTACTTATTGTAACATAAATATTAAATATTGTTCATATATTGACATCAACAACACATAACGTCACATTGCTGGGCTCGGGTCTCCTTTCAGGAGAGAGTTAAAACCATACGTCCTCAGGCTGGCCAAGTGCGGGTTGGGGACTGGCAAGACAACGTTGTGATTACGTAATCTTGCCGTTGGATGTTTTTAAGCCACCCAAAGGCCGCCAATTAAGCTTCACGACTGTTATCCTATGATAATAACCGGGACCGACAGCTTGACGTGACCTCCGAATCACGGAGGCGATCATGGTAACATGCCACCAGCGGTCAGCCATCCAGGTACTGTCGGTAATTATTTCTAATCACTGAGTGCAACTGGGCTATGGGCGCCTATCGTTTATCTACACTAATATTATAAAGAGGAAAGATTTGTATTTTTGTATGTAACGAATAAACTCAAAAAGTACTGGACCGATTTTCAAAATTCTTTCACCATTCGAAAGCTACATTATCATACATACATACATGAAAAAAATAGGATTCCGTAAGATATTTGCGTTTTTCAAGAAACAAGGTGTAAAAAACCAACCAGAAAAGTTACTTATTTTACGATTTACAATAATATAGCTTATACATCAGAAAAACACGTAGGCTATAATTTATAAAGATACTAGCTTCGCCTCGCGACGTTGCCTGTGATTATTGTCGTACCGCGGGTAGCACCGCGGGGTTCAGCTAGTATATTATATTTACTAAATTGCTATGTCAAATTTGGACTATCCTCGAAGATTAACTTATTTTGTATATCAATTTCTTATTGCGAACGCTGTGTAGTCCATTGAGTGCTCAGTGATATTTTGAAAACTGTCTACGTGACATATACCTATGTTTAGACTAACATGGCTAAACGTTAGCGGTTTGCATGTTACTCGTAACATCGTCATTTCATTACTTAAACAGTTTGTACGGACACGAGGCATCTCGAGGGTTTATTTCCTTTAGAAGTACTTCCACAGATATTATATTCTTAGCAGTAATTTGAACTTTCTCGTCAACTTCCCACAACATTAACAGGTGCTATCTATCTTGGTGCATAATAACCACTTAAAGGCGTAATGCTTTTAAATATAAATTAATCTTTTTTATTAAGTGCCGATCGATGATTGATGACTGTTATTAACTAATTATGTTATTTTTAATTAAAACTAAGTCTTAGTAATTATTTCTTAAAACCAATAAGGATTCTGATCATATTTTTTGTATGAATTGATTGTCGATTCCGATGAGATCCGACTACTTAATTTATATAGACAGACAGACGCCTTTACTGCTATGATGGTTGAGGTTGAGGATCTTCGTTAGGTATTTAAGAACGGTACTTCCGTTCCGTGGAGAACCTTTAGTTCTTTTCCTACCCTGTATGAACGAATTAACGTGAGTTTTTTTGATTAATGACCACTTGAATCTACATGGAGACCGTTTTCATTAATCTAAACTTCAACATAGACTCGAGTAGTATACGAGCATAACTGTTCCATTCATAAACAATATTAAAGATACATTTTAAGCAGGTCGTCAGTGTACAGACCTTCACCAGTACCACCATAATATATGATTGGTGAAGAGTTACAAAGAAGACAATTAATTTGTAATACAATAGATTATGCTAGAGCATATAATTTTATTCATATATTATTATTATCTTGTTAATTGTGAAATATATCAAGTTAATTTAAATAAATTTAAAGTAACTTGATATATTTTTTTATTTGTTGGGAATCTGTTTGTTCCAGCTAATCACTGGAACGGCTAGACCGATTTTGATTAAACTATAACTGGAAGATCTGGTGTTGTAGGGAGTAACTTGGGCTCCTTTTTTTAGAAATATATATTTTAGAGCAAACTTAAAACAGGTGAATAAAACCCGCGTAAAGTAACGCGGGGCACAGCTGCTGCTTATATAAAAACGTTCAAGCAATATTTTCTTCTTGTAACTAATATGAATAATGCAAAACATGCTGTTAACAAAAACTATTAAAAGAGCGCTTATGTAGTTCTTTCTTTTAAGAAAAATAACTGCTGTTACCCAATAAGACGAGACAATAATTACTAAACTCAAGTCTAAGTTTACCTTATACGTACTTAGAGATAATTTACTTTACTAGTAAGTACTTTTGTCATAGAGACAAGAGGCTCATGACAATGAGAGTATTAGTGACTAAATTTACATCTCAAGACCTAGGCTTAGGAAGATTAATGGTGCAATCGACGTCGTTTCGCTATTACCGGAGCGCTGAAGGTTGTAATCTTGATTTGACTTTGTTAGGAGCTTGTCTAATTATTTTTTAAACAAATGGAATGTAAGATATATAAATAGATATAAGAGGTAATCTCCAGCAAACTGGTCTTAAGCAATTGATTTTAACCAATTGAGTGAGTAGCCACTTAATTATAATGAGGAGGAGGGCTAGAAAAATCTCTTAATAAGACAACCTATAAACACCACATTTAGTAAAAAAAATGGTAATGATGCCAATAAAATGTATAACCTTATTAATAAAGATCATTTTCTCAGATAATGATAACTTTTAAAATACATATTACTAGATAGCTTTATTATTTATTAACTAAATATTCCTAGTTGAATATTTTTGTTACCCGTTTTTGCAAATACAGTGAAAACTAGATCTATTTATATTCTAAACTAGCTGAACGGTATATATAACGGTTATTTTCATACCGCGGGTAACGTCGCGGGGTGAAGCTAATCTAAAAAAAGTAGCGTAAGTGACGTCTTATATCATTCTATCCACCTATCAGTGAAAGCCCCGTCGAAATCGGTTCAGTTGTTCCAGAGATTAGCCGGAACACACAGACAGAAAAAATTGGTATATGTACTGTTTATACATACATATGCATTAAGTAAATAGTGTTATTTTAATATTATGATGAAGTTCTAATTTATAAATGAAATCGATATACTTGAAATTTTCTCTCCTTTTCTCGATTTTCATTATGAATATACCAAGATAAAAGAGATTAAGTATATTATAAATGGCGTAGATATAGTTAAGTTTAATACAATTTTTTTATTAACTAAAACCTTAACACCTTGAAAGTAATCTCAAAGTTAAAACTTTGAGTTTATATAGAACATAGTAAAGATTTTATGCGCCTTGGAAATAAAAAATATTCTTAAAATATATATACATTAAGTCGAAAATTGATTTATTCTGATGTCAAATAATTAACTAATTATGTGCTTTGTTTAAATAAAATGCACAATACGTGTTGCAGTGTTGGGCGTATTTTATAAGTGATCAGTAAAAGTTCATTGTATATTCGCCAATTGCTAGTTATTAAATCAATGTCGCCAAGTTCAAATGACAGAAATTATCGAAAGCCACTCAACAATGTAGTTAGTTATAAGTCTAAATATAAAACAGAAATAATGGTAACTTAAATAGCTGAATGCTTTAACTGTATTTTTAGCAGAACTATATCATGTAAGTAAAACTATTTGTCCATGTATTCAATTACTATTTTCTCTTTATAAGAAAAATAACTAATATATTTAAGCAAACTATGAGAAAATTCCTGTGGCATTAAGTCCGTTATTGTACATTTGACAATTGTGCATAAAGAATTAAATAAAACTCCTACACCGAAAACTAACTTAACATTTTAATATGTAAGCGACTTTAAAACAGCACAAAATATCATGACGACAAAATGCATGAACTTGGCAATATAATAACCTGATACAGTGAACTTTCATAGCTAATACTTGTGACCTCGGACATGAATAACATTTGTATTAACAGTTACGAGTACATCGTGACCTTGTCTCTACTGACATAAACACGACCTACAGTTCGTCTATCGATAAATAAACGCGTAATTGCCGTAAGACCTCCGCATCACCACACTTGACAACCAACACATCATGCACGCGCATAAATAGGTTTTCTATAAATAAGGTAACAAACAAGTTTATTACATTGGCGAACCTGTCAGGTGTATCAGGGTCTCGGGCCAAGCCGTTATTTGTGGCGGTAAGACCCGTTTCGGACGTTTGATATCCCGGCTAATGTAGGTGATCACCTGTAAAGGAAGCTTTAACGATCAGCCGTGTCTAATCCGAAACAAACACCTGAATGCCATACTGACTGTGCTGACCGTGGGTACAGCATTCCATCTGACGTGGGTCGAGTAAAGGCATAGTCTCGTGTATGATGTGCGTCTCTTATCGAAATGCTTATTTTCTCGTTTTTCGCTTATTTGCAGCTTTGTAACGATTGCAAGTTCGTGAAACTCCACCATCTCTTTTCGTGAGCAAATTATGCTTACAAAGAAATAAGCAGAGCAACACCGAGAGTGGTTTAGAGTTGTATCTGTCCACCAGGCCTGGGAACGGGATAGGTTCCGGCGAATGACACAAGCCACGGAGGCGTAATCTCTGTCTTCAATTAAAAACATGCCTGGGAGTGATAGGTGTAGCCACCTATCACCATAGCAGAAGCAAGAATAGTAGAGTAGTGAGTAAAACCACTATGTTTCTACTCATGAGGGAATTCATCTACAAGCCGTATATGACCGAGTACGTTGGGATAACAGGTATTTTCTTTCTGTACCTTTGTTTCCCTGTTACTGGTACCCGAGATGGCGTGCTGTTTTTAGCCAGTTTCTACCGACATACCATAGGAAGAAAGGAGTTTCAGGGTCTGTAATTTTCACTTCTGAGTGGGTGGGAAAAGTAGCCATAACAATACTGCGCTAAACTCGGCAATAAGTGTATACCTGAGGCTAAAATCCGATATCATTAGGCATCGGTAAATCCTTAATATAAAGTATTTGAACCTCAGCTTGTACAACAAAACTATTACCAAGCTGTATAGATACTCATTCCGCAATACATACCACAAGGTAATTATGATTGCAGAATTTTAGGTTTTCATAGATAAGATAAACCATTGTCTATCTGGTCTACATGAATTCCCACCTACAGAAATAACATTGGAATGAAAACTTAACTTTGTACGAATATTAGACCGACGGTCTCAATAAAAAGAGCTAGATAAATAAATTGAGCTGTTTAAAAATTAAATTAACGGGATCTTAAGAAAATCCATTAATCTTATGTTCGTTATTTCATTTTAGGGTATAAATTTTACAACCGTGTGTTCTTGGGGTTATGAATTACCGCTTAACCTTATTGCCTATAAGAAAAATACTATCAGACATCACTTTTTTATCTATTTACTTATATCCAAAGGCAACAAGGCTTCCTTGCCGTTTTATAAAACGGGTAGGATTCCTGTTAATAACTCTGAAAGGCTAAAAATTTACTTAATGCATCCAAATAGAAATGTTAGTTTTTAAAACCTGTGTCAAAATCACGAATTTGATAACATTGAATTGTCAATTTACAGAACCTAATAAAAGAGCCTAATCTGTAAATTGACCCTGTATAAAATGGTATTCGTACGTCTTAAGAGTATCAATATAACGTCCTACATCGTAATGTTCGTGAACGTGATTATATAAACATGGTGACAAACTGGTGACTTTTATTAATGAGGAAAGTCTCTATAATAGATAAAGTGATTCATTATGTCAAGTTGAGAAACTTAACTTTATTGGTAAGCTTACGACCATCAAGAAATATTGCAGTGTAAAAGACATCAACGCGCGTATCATTACAATGTTTTGCAAAACACTGTATAAACTGTGACTATGCATTACAGAACATAGTAACATTTTTTTGTGGACTCTACCGGCGGGATCTCAATCGGTAAATAAGGGTTTGATAAATTTTGTTTAATTAATATAATTCTGTTTAAGTATTAAGATACTTGTGATACTACAATGTGGAAATTTAGAAGAGTTTCAGCTCTTGTAATTAACTAGACAGATACTTAAATTTTCTTAAGACAGAATTGCTTATGAATTTTTGTATTTAGCCTTGAGTTATTGCACACTGATGCCATTTGTCCCAAAGCATCAATTGTTATTCAGACAAAGTATGTATGTATTTCGAAACGTTTTGGGCATCCGCTCCGACTGATTATAATAAATAATAAGAAATGGAAGTTCAGTTGTTCAATTCGTCGAGATAATATCGGGCTGTTGAACTAATTCGTTGAGTATTTCTCAAGACGTCCTTCAGTTCAATTGATTGAGTGATTGCAAAGCTTAGTTGTACTACACTTTATAAATTGCATTGTTTCATTACTCTCGTGGGATAGAACGTTTACCCCACAGTATTACTTAAATGATAGTATCAAATGTGTTAAACATTAATTTGTCAATGTACTATTCGAAAATTGTTTATAATTATTTCAATTATAATTAATAAATTATATAAGGCCTACTGACACGGTGTAATTAAATTACGTATTGCAAAAATACATTGACTTATGTTATTTTTCTGTTATTTCATTTCTACATTTAAATGTCAAGTCCACGACCAGGTCAAGTGCCTCTTACGAGCCAATGATTTACTCTTAGTAACTTTTGCAGTAAAACTGTTGTAGAAAATGATAAAATTTTGAAAGAGGAGCTTCTAATAAAAATACGAACGTCGAGAAGTTAGTAAATGACACCAAAACTCTTCAGCAATAATCTAAAGTTATCATAAAACGCATGTCTACCAGATTCCGAGTGAATATTGCACTACTACTCATGTATGAAAATTTTCTTCCTAAAACACTTTTACGCTCATAAAATTTTATGCTTATAAATAAATAATATTATTTACCTTCTCTTTTTAACATACTAGCCATTTTCTCATTTTTAATTTTCATAGTCGTCGAATGGTTGCAACTATTGGAGTTTAAGATTTATTTGCTTAACTCTCTGTGGATATATATGAAAGTGTGTGTAGTGTTTTTGTATTTTCATAGATTTTATATTTTACTAGTTGAGTTTACAACGATTTTATATCATATTAATTAATAATTTTACGAATGTATCGATACTGCCACAGTATTTAGTGTTAAAAATATAATAAATAAAATAAAATTAACCCTGTCCGAGGAATTTATAATAATAAAGGATTGTGTAAACAAATCATCATATTTTGAGTCCTACTAAATCAATACAAAGTTTTTATATTAAAAAAATATAGCACACAAGTTCCAAACGTTTTTTAATTTAAAATACTGAAATCGAAATATTAAAAATCAAAAATACAATAATCTATACGATATAATAAAAATAAAAAATACAATAATCTATACGACATAATAAAAATCAAATATACAATAATCTATACGACATAACTATGTAATATCATTCACATTTGAATCTTTTTAACCACCTTTAAAAAAAGAGGAGGTTCTCAATTCAACTGTATTTTTTCATGTTAGTTACCTCAGAACTTACGACTGGTTTATACCAGTTTTGATGATTATTTTTTATTTGAAAGTTGATGCTTCCCTATTTTTTGTAAATCTCATTTACTTTTAAAACTTATTTAAAATAGTAAATTACTAAAATATCTTTAAAATAAATACATATTTATAATAAATACGTAAGATATGTTGAAGACATATTAACTACTTACTAACATTTATTCAGACTACCAAACTACTAATTATAATTAATATGATCGGGCTGCAATTTAATACTCTAATGACTATATAGCGAATAAATGAACTTCATATCTTTAAGATTATTAATATTTCTTGGTTTAAAAGTACCCATTAGAAGACGAACTTAAAAAACTTTGATAAACTGCCGGTCATGTGACGAAGAAGATTAGCCATAACTAATACACGAACATTCTAAAAAAAACAGTACTTTTTAGCCCTGTTTTATTTAGATAATACAATTACCAGCGATTTTTTTTTTAATTACGACTACAAGAACCCGTTTTTAAATATAATTCTGTTGTATCTCTAACTTTTGTATGTACATATTTGCCTTACTTAACCCACACAGTACTGATATCTGACTTTTATGTGTTTACGAATCATACGTTTACTTTACCTGACATCACCGATTAGCTATTCCGCCTTTAATCGCAATGTCTCTCTTGTCATTGAACACTGATCTAATATAGACGCTCCAAAATGATGTCATTTATTTATTTTAAAAGTGTTAGTTATTACCATTAAAATACTCAATGGGGGTATATTCTGTCACCAGTCCAATAAAAAATTAATGAGGAATTCATTACGTAATTTGAAAGTAAACATGTGTTTTACATTACTGCTTAAATGATAAATGAAAAGCACGAATACATCAAACTTTCAGTAGGAGTTTATTTTTAAAGACCGATGCCAGTTTTTGTCATACATATATATATATTCTTTTGTACCACAGTACAAAGCTGAGAAGTGAATATTAAGCTATAATTTTATTATTAACTAGCTCTCAATTCGACTGTAATGCCGCGAAGCGATGCGAGTATCTTTATAAATTGTAGCGTATGTGTTATTCTGATGTATAAGCTATATTATTGTAAAGTTTCATCAAAATCCATTAAGTAGTTTTTGCGTGAAAGAGCAACAATCATCCTCAGATACATACTCACAAACTTTCGCGTTTATAATATTTGTAGGATACTAGCGTTTATTCTGATTATAATACAGAAAAAAGTAAATACAAAATACGCAACTTGAAATAGTGATTATTAAACATTTCACTCCTAGATTTTTCTAGCTTGTCTTGCTATGTGAACCTGAGTATAATCGCTAGTTCTGTATTACAGTCTTATTAAAAGCCAGTAATATAATTGGCAAAGAATTGTGCATTAATCCATTAATTTATTTAGTTTCAGACTAAGACGGTCATCATCTTAATTTTTGAAATAAAAATATTAAGACAGAATTACCAAAGTAACTATATTATTTATATTCAAATTAAGATCCGTTTCTCTCATCAATGTCACAATACACATTAAAATAACGACATGTAACTACTCTTAATCACGTTCTAAATGTCTGAAAAATGTTTACACGTCTCAAATAATACGAGACAATTAATATCTTTAAACAAAAACATTGTCTTCTTCAATATCTTTAGTTCACAAAGGAAATGAGCTGAGATAGCCTTGTGATACAAAAAGCATTGTTCGTAAATGTTTCTCATTATACCATCTGAAGTTATTAAGAAAATGATATATATCACTCTAATTTGTAAATGTTTCTTTCTACTGTTATTAAGTATTTTATTTATTTTAGCCATTTACGATGAAATCAAAAGGAAGGGTATTTTTTTTTGTTAGTTTATGAATATATATACGTTTGGTTTTTCCACCGTAACGTCTAAACTACTGAACCAATCATTGTAATGAGTCGGACGGCATAGGCCTAAAAACTTTATCAAAATTTTTAACATAGTCGGGTATTAGTTTTTAAACTTTTTATTGTCATTGTTCAAATACTAATATTAAGTAGTTATATGTGTACAGTCAATAGGAAAATTTTTGTTAAGAAATGGGAATTACAATTTTATAAAATTTTAATATGGGAATAATGTACCATCATTTACAATACAATTCAATCATATATAGGCAATACCAGGTGGTGATCGTTATTCAGTAGGTACTTAATTTTATAACTTATGATCAAGAACTGGTTCCACTGACACCAGCCAAATCTTACTTAACTCATATATTTTGTGTCACACGATATAAATATTTGAAAGTCCGCATCTTTCAGCGGTTGACCTTCAAATAGTGAAACACTATGTTGATACTAAACATTAATAAATTATAGTAATGTCAACAAATAATGATTCAATGTCATTGGTTATTTTATAGATATTTTTGCAATATTTATTTACTTGTTCGTATTCGTGTTTTACGTTTATGTTGGAGACTGCAAAAGTCATAGCCATTGAAAGTCTATCACATGTTGAAATTTCTTAGAAAAGGGCTCTCAGAATTATTCTCAATACCAGCGCATGTTGCAACTGCGGCTTGACACACATACATACGTTGCCTGTTATCCGCAACAGACAAGTATGTACAAAATGTAATCACAACAGATAAACTTGTATTTCACTTGTTTTTTTACCATTCTTAAATAACTTGATGAAGCTTTTCTTAAACTGTAATATTTTTTGACACAATTAATAATGTTTATACTTTTTTTTCAACTACAACATCCTCAAATTTGAGTTTTAATAACAGTTAACTATTAACAGAATAATGTAAATTATCTATTTAAAATACCTTGTATGTCCTAATATGTATTTAACAATTGTTTATAAAAATGATTTTTTTTGATCCTCAATTAAAACTAAGGTAAAAGTTATCCTTAATTCCAGGTTTAAATTCATCCTCTCGTATCCTTAGTATCCCAAGTTCACTTACCTTTTATGTGTTGTTTAAAAAAGTATCACGGCGGGAAAAATCACAGAGAACACTGTCGTAATAGCGCGAGGCAGGTTTGGGTGATGTCTTTTATAGGCGTCGTAGCGGGGATGAGCCGCATGCGCGCGCGCATGGTGGGACGACAGCACGTACGAGTACATGACTGACTAAGTAGAGATGACCTCACACTTTACTTATCAATCTTCTTCTTTATCTACAGGACTTTCTTGTAAGTTGCATGCTTTTTCAAAGTACTTGATCGTACCTACATATACAATGTTATCACTATACTTATCTACTTGGTACTTGTACATATTTCAAGAGTAACTGTGGTATGATAATATTGCTAATATTAGTAATTAAGAAAATAGCTTAATATGCTCCGTAATGATTGTAAAAACTAAATAATTAAGATTCAGAAACTGCTAAGTGATTTACCTAATTTTAGTGTTTGCCATTAATCGAATTAGACAAAAAAGTGTTTGAGATTTCGGATTAAAAATTATGTCATCGATTGGTTAGGCAAATTAGTGAGTTTAATGTGAAATATAATCGATTATCATTTACGACTTCCTCTGTACACGAGTACTGAGTTCGAAATAATTTCCTGATCCACAAGGAGCAGGCAATTATTTCTAACGCATCACCTTTCTAACAATTGTAACTTTGTAAACCAATCTTAGAACTGAATTTTTTAATTGCTATTTTGAAAAGGACCTTTGGACTCATAATTATCATCTTATGGCTTATTTGTTGGTAGAGTCAGGGGGAATAGATAATTCAGTCACTTCAGTGATTTCTAGACAAATCCACGTCTTTGAGTTGATGTGATTAATTTGACAAGAAAACTAGATGAGGCTTACAGCTAAATATATTAGTAATATAAAGCAGATTAATAAGTTTAAGTTAGCAATAACAAGTTTTCACTTCTAGTTTAGACTAATATAAAATATTGAAAAACAAAACATAAACCAAACGTAAATCACAAAGAAAAAACTCACACAATACGCAAGCGCCAAACACGCAACAAACAATTGCTTCAACGCAAATTTAGGGAACACTATGTCTGTTCAAAATAACTAAGGCCTAGACGCCTTAGTTATTTTGAACAGGATTTCTCGCCGAGGATAAACTAATTAAATAGGGATCAATATCATGCAGTTTACATAATTCATTGAAATTTCTGCCTGCGCGTACCAAGTAGCTGTTCTGTCTATAATTTGTTTTAGTTATAACGACTACTTATATAATGTCTGATTATTAAAACAAAGACTGTCTCTGTTAGTATATTTGCTCTGCTACGTTTAAATTAGTAGTTTATGTGGTCTAAGCTAGTCATTAGAATATTTAAAAAAATACCTTTTTAAAATTACTCTTGTATACGCATCACCTTTTTAACTGGCTTTGATAGTTACTTTGAAAACATTGCTTATTCTATGCTGGTTGTACCTATATTAGCATTAATTTAACCTGTAAAGGTATTTACATAGATAAATATTTGTTAAGCGCCGTACTAGCACTCAACGTGTTGTGAACACTAGAGGATTACTATTTATAATAAAACCACTGTGAACTGATCTGCTGATCTGACAAGCTATTTATTCTGCTTTTGTATACATTCGGGGTTTTTACCATGAGCCCGGTAACGCAACTATATCGCGATGCAGAAAAGTGGTACAACGCCATCTAGTCCGGTGAAGGACAACATTACTACCAATTTGTTCCACTTTCATCGCGATACAGTCATACGTTTGTTTCCGTCATGAACATACCGCCCACCAAGGACGTTATGACGAAATGTCCTTCTTAATTTGAACTACACTGATTCTACGTTGATTCTAATACATCTAATAAATTGCACAACATTTGCAACGGTACTTGACCTCGGTATGAACTAGTGAATTTAAAACTTAATTTCTATAACAATAGTAGATACATATCACAATAATAAAAAAAACAAAAAAAAAGTTTAAAAGTTTTGTAAACCTGATCACATACACATAAAGGTTTACAATATAAACTTAAATCTATACATAAAACATGAAACTTAATTTAAAAGGAAGATACTTAAATTGTTACTTAACAATAGGTAAAACACAAATTTTGGATGTAGGTCTTTTGATAGTGGAAGATTTCGTGCGCACTGTGACCACGCGGGTGATATTATCATCACCAGGGTGTTTTTCCAACACTCTACCCATCAACCAACGACTTGGCGGCAAGTCGTGTTCCTTAATTAATACAATGTCTCCAATTTCCGGTTCCGGTATTTGAGAAGACCATTTGTATCGATTCATCAAAGTAGTAAGATACTCTTGCGACCAACGCTTCCAAAATGATTGTATCATTTTTTGAATGTGTTGCCAACGTGTCAAATGATTTATATTGGAATTTTCATATTGATCGTCGGGTACATTCACTAATGGTTCTCCGATTAAGAAATGTCCCGGAGTTAAAGGTAACGGTTCACCAGGGTCAGAAACATTAAGAACGCTCATGGGTCGCGAGTTCAAGCAGGCTTCCACTTGACTGAGAAGGGTAGTAATTTCCTCAAACGTAAGAGTAGCTTCACCGATTACACGTTTCAAATGGAATTTTGTAGATTTAACCCCTGCTTCCCAAAGCCCACCAAAGTTGGGGCTGTGAGGGGGTAAAAAATGCCATTCGGTACCATTTGCTTCCAGGTACTCAGCTATCGACGGTTGAATTGAATTTAAGTGATTGAGTTCCCTGGAGGCGCCTACGAAAGTGGTACCATTATCGCTCCACAATTTCGAGCAATGACCTCTTCTAGCCACAAATCTTCTGAATGCAGCCAAAAATGCCTGCGTTGTCATATCACTGACTGCTTCTAAATGAAGGGCTCGGGTCGCCATACACACAAATAGACATATGTAGCCTTTGTAAGAGCGGTAACCCCGACCCTTTGTTGTCCTTATATTTATAGGACCTGCATAGTCCACGCCGCTATGTAAGAACGGCCTTGCCGGTGTGCATCGAACAGTTGGAAGTGAACCCATTAATTGGTTTTTGATACTTGCTCTTTGTTTGGCACATGTCACACACTTACGAACATGCTGTTTGACGAGGTTCCGAACACCTATTATCCAATAGGCTGATCTCAAATAATTCATCATAAGCTGAGGACCACCATGCAACGTTTTTAAATGAGCATCAGCTATGATGAGGTTAGTCAAATGACTTGAGTGAGGTAGAACGATCGGATGTTTGAGTTGTTCATTCAACTGAGAGTTTTCAATCCTACCTCTAATTCTTATTAAACCCTCGTCGTCGAGATAAGGGCAGAGTGCTTTTAATGTACTTGATTTGAACTGTATGTAACGTTTGTCTTGTAATTGTTCATACTCTGTGGTAAATCCTTCCCTTTGAGTTTTTCTTATACAGCATTGAAGAGAAGCATCTAGTTCTGTCTTTTGTAAATAAAGGTTTTGACTTTTAGGGTGCTGATTTAAAAATCTTCTACAATATGCAACAATTCTGACAAGTTTTGCCAGTGTAGAATACCTTTCGAAAATAAAAACATCTGGTAAAGTTGTGATGTGAGTTTTTATAGATTGTTCCAGGTTTACCGTGTAATAATTTGCTCTCTTGTATACTATTGACGAAGCTTTAAGAAATGTTGGTCCAGAAAACCACATATCAGTAGTAAGAAACGAACTGGGAAGGAGACCTCTAGAGGCGCAGTCGGCTGGATTCTCCTTGGATGGTACATGAAACCATTGAGACGATTTCATTGTGGTAAGAATCTCTGAGGTACGATTGGCCACAAAGGTCTTCCATTTGCTAGGGTGGCTGTTTATCCACGCCAGCACAACCGTCGAGTCGGTCCAAGCTGTGATTTTATCCGTAGATATGTTTAAGACCTCTGCTGTTTCAGTCAGAAGTTGTGACAATAGAACTGCTCCACACAACTCTAACCTAGGAATACTTATTTGTTTAATGGGTGCTACTCTGGTTTTTGCTGTTAAGAGAGACACCCGTATTTGGCCTTCTGCATCAATACTTCGTAAATAAATTACAGCTGAGTAAGCTGTCTTAGAGGCGTCACTAAACCCGTGCAACTCCATATCATCATTGGACTTTGTACCAAGCCAACGCGGTACTCGAACGCCAGTCAGCAATAACAATTCTTCACGGTAAGTTCTCCACTCACTTATTAATTCCGTGCTTAACTCCTCATCCCAACTAACTCCTGCAAGCCACAACTTTTGGATGAAAACTTTGGCCAAGACTACACTAGGAGCTAACCATCCTAATGGGTCGAATAAGCGGGCTATGTCTGAAACTATTGATCTCTTAGTTGCAGATACTGTCAGCGGTGGAAGATTCACTGTGTACTGGAAAGTGTCCTCCTCGCGATTCCAGGTAAGACCTAGGATTTTAATAGTACTGTCTAATTTAATTTCTACTCCTTTTTCCTTCTTATACTCTATATTTGTTGATCTGTTGTACTCTTCATTGTTATCCGAGTTGTGTTTAATTTGTTCTGTACGTACTATATTCTTTTTTTCGATTTCATTAATTCTTTCGACTATGGTTTGATTATTACTATTCCATTTTTGCATTTCAAATCCTCCTTTTCGTAATAATCCTGTTATTTCTTTATATATTTCCATACCTGTTTCTACGCTATAACAACCAGTCATTAAGTCGTCCATATAGAAACATTTAAGAACTCTGTCTTTGGCTAGTAAATAGTTTTCACCTTCATCATAGGCGACTTGGTGTAAGGTACGGACGGCCTGATACGGCGCAGAAGCAGTACCAAAAGTTACAGTCAGTAACTCGTAGTCAGTGATCTCTTTCTCAAGGCTATCTCGCCAAAGAATACGTTGAAACATTTTATCTGTTTCAGCTATTTTAATTTGACGGTACATTTTTACAATATCAGCAACTAGTGCTATGGGATATACTCTCCATCGTAAAACTGTATGTCTTAAATCAGACTGCAGTGTGGGTCCTACCATCAGTGTGTCATTTAACGACACTCCGTTGCGGTTCTTTACCGAGGCGTTAAAAACGACACGTACCTTCGTAGTACTTTTATCTTCTCGTATAACGGCATGGTGAGGTAAATATACAGCCTTTTCTTTATATGTGTCGTCCTTAGATATACATCTCATGTGTCCTAGTTTTAAATATTCGTCTATTACTTGCGTGTACTTCTTTTTTAAATCTATGTTATTATTTAATCTTTTTTCTAATGATGTATATCTTCTTTCAGCTATAGCGCGTGAATTGCCAAACATACAGGAAGGAATCTCGTCTCTAAAAGGTAATCGGACAATATACCTGCCACTGCCGTCTCTTTCAGTGGTTGCACTGTAAAACTCTTCACATTTATTTTCTTCTGGCGTAAGTATTTTCTTCAGACCCCTTTGTTCTTCGATCTCCCAAAACTTCTTAAGCATATCGTCTTCATTTACTTGTGCGTGCATTACTTGTATTTTGTTTGAACTTCTATTGTTATTTGTATTTATAACTCCTGATAATATCCACCCCAGGCTGGTGTTCTGTGCTATCAGAGTACCCGAAGGATTTTTAAGAACACCGTTTCCTATAATACAACTATACGCCTCAGCACCCAATAAGATGTCTATTTTGTAAGGTGTGTTGTAGCCTGGGTCTGCAAGTTGTAAATCGGTAATATCTAACCAATGTAAATTTGTATCTATACTACGTTCAGGTAAGTAAGATGTTATTTTGCTCAAAACATATGCATTGACAGTAAATTTAAAGTTTGTTTCTATTCTAGATTGAATAGTTAAATGTACCATGTACTTCGCAACCATTGGACTATCACTTCCTAACCCTGAAATAAGACCTTGCACAGGAATCTTCTTCAGTCCGAGAAATTGCACCGTGGCCTCAGTTATAAAACAACCCTGAGAACCCTGGTCAAGCAAAGCTCGGATTGTCCGATACTCACCCGATCTTGTCTCGGCTTTTACTAACGCAGTCGCTAATAAAACCTGCTTGGGTTTTGGGATTTTTCCTGTAGTCAAACACGATACCATTGGAGACGTAATAGTTTCAGAACTAGTACTGTCCATAGTAGGTTTGACTGTAGTGGGTTGACCTTTACTTCCAGGTTGCTGATAAAGATGAAGCAGTGAATGATGTCGTTTTTGACAAACTTTACAAACGGTACACTTTTTGCAGTTATATACCGTGTGGTTGCCGCCTAAGCAGTTAAAACATAGATTGCTTTTTAACACAAATGAACGTCTATTTTCGACAGGTTGTTTTGAAAAACTTTTACAGAAACAAAGTTTGTGGAATTCTGAACAAAACTCACATCGTACGTTTGACGTATTGGTGGCCAACATTGCTTTCGAAGAATGTACATGAGAATTATAATTATGTTTACTGACCTGATGATTAGTAGATGATTTTGTTGCCGATAAGCTCTCCAACGCACGAAAACGATTTTCAATGAAGACTTTAAAATGAGTAAAGGTTGGTAAGTCACCGGAATCGTTGTTACCAACGTTAAGTTCCCATTGTTTACGCGTCTCAGCATCTAACTTAAAAGTCACAATATGAATGATAATAACATCCCACGTGGACACATCTATTTTTAAATTAATAAGTGCATTTAGACAATCCGTTGTAGTGTCTAACAAACTCTTTAATGCTGTTGCAGATTCGTATTGCAACCGTTTTTGAGCGAACAAACGATTCAAAATACAGTTAGCTAAATACCTTTTGTTATTATATCGTTTACATAAAAGCTCCCAACACTGACTATAGTTCGCGTCAGTTATGGGTGTATGTCGAATGAGTTGCCCAGCCTCCCCAGTGAGGTGGCTTTTTAGGTAATGTAATTTTTGTACGTTGTCTAGCGCGTTATTATTGTGTACCAGAGAAATGAATAAATCGTGGAACGTTGTCCACTCCTCGTATTTACCAGAAAAAGTTGGTATTGCGATTCTAGGTAATTTCACCATACCACATGATTTATTTGTACTGGTAGTGTCACCTAATTGTTGTGAGGATTCTTTTACAACCCTGAGTTTATTCAACATAGTTTTCATCAAACATTTACACGTTATGTAGTTATCTTCCGCAGTATCGTAAATATCGCCTACCTGTTTTTCTACATCTTCCAAACTAAAACGCTCGTACAATTTAGTGTTAACATCTTTAAAAGATGCCCAATCCCTTTCTAACAAATCTAATCTGGTTTCAATATACTCTAAGGTTAATCTGTCTTTGCCACATTTTTTGTAATTGATAAGAGCCTTAGATATAATATTTCTTTTATCTTTTAAAACATTAATTAATCCTTCCATTTTGTTAAGAATTAATATATAAGAAGTAAGATATTACGAGTGGCGGGTAATACAATAAAAAGTTTTCAACAGATATCAAGGTGAAGTTATTTAAATGTAAAACTTTTCTAAGTGTCGGATATTTCCTAAAATTTTACAAGTGTTTAGGAATTAATACAAGTCTGGTAGAAAACGGGCATAGGTTCCTCGTTCCCCCGTTTTTCATAAATTATTCTAAGTCCTAAACTAACATGCACACATTTATTACACAAATGAAATAGATAAATTTTCTAAGTCCAAAGTTACTCGTATATTTTAAAATTGTTCTAAGTCCAATATTCTTTCCAAATATTCTAAGTTTATGACTTCACTATAATAAAGTTCAAAATAGTTTAACTTGATATTTCACTTTCTTCTTAATAAATAAATAAATGTACTCACAAATATTCCACTGCACACAAACTTGTTGTTACCGTTGAACTGCCTGAAGCGCCCTCTATAGGCACCCAGTTGAACTGCACGTGTCTTGTTTTCACCAACGCGACACTGCTGCTGTTGTTGCTCGTTCACTCCGTGTAGTGGTGGCACCCTCTATCGGCGACACCTGTACTGGTCCGGGCGCTGGTGTAGCTTACCACGTAGGGCGTAGCTTTTACCGCAGCCGCGGTTTCCGTGTACTCTTCCGCAGCGATCCACTGCGAGTATCACGGGGTGTAGCGAGCCAACTTGGGCACCGCTTGTTCAAACAAAAAGGCTTGTCGATCCGGCTCCGAAGGACCAATGTTAAGCGCCGTACTAGCACTCAACGTTTTGTGAACACTAGAGGATTACTATTTATAATAAAACCACTGTGAACTGATCTGCTGATCTGACAAGCTATTTATTCTGCTTTTGTATACATTCGGGGTTTTTACCATGAGCCCGGTAACGCAACTATATCGCGATGCAGAAAAGTGGTACAACGCCATCTAGTCCGGTGAAGGACAACATTACTACCAATTTGTTCCACTTTCATCGCGATACAGTCATACGTTTGTTTCCGTCATGAACAATATTATTATCCTTTGTTTCCAAAACTGGTTAATCAATCTTGATTAGGAATCTTAAATCTGACTAAAATTTTGCATTTTTTTTGTTATTAATATCATTAACGAGTTCTGAAATCTGAATCTATATATGTGTCAATACAAATAAATAAAATTGAAGTGTCTGTTTGTAATTGAAATTTTAACAGCTTTTCTCTAATTGCATATGAAAGTATATTGTACGACACTTACAGCAAAAATCAAATTTCGTTTTGTCTGTGTGTATAAGCTAATCTCTAAAACGGCTTCACTGAAATCGGTTAAGCCGTTTTAGAAATTAGCCTTAGGTTAAAATTAACGAGACTTTAACTGGTAGATAACTGATGAAACAAAAGTAGTACTAAGGAAGGAAAGGAGTAAAATGGCCTCGGTGGCGCAGTGCTATGCGACTGCTGTGCTTGAGATCTCTGGTTCGATTCCCAGGTCTGACCAAATATTGTATAATCTACAAATATTTGTTTCGGAGTTTGTGTGTTTTCTATGTATAATTTATTTATTTATTTATACAGCTTTATTGATTACCACTAAAAAAAAATTACATACATAACTACATGAAAAAAACTACAATGACAACATGATGAAACAAAAAACGGCGATCTCTTCCAGACAACCTTTATACGGATTTGTGTAATTTTGATTTTGGGTAGTCTAGGATGTACCGAAGTTTAAATAAATCTAAGAAATAATTAATATATAAACTTAATATATAAAGAAATAATAATAATATGTATGTATTTACAAAAAAAAGTATATATGAATTTATATCAATTGTCTAGTACCCAAAACACAAGCTCTACTTATCTTATGACTAGATGGCGTTGCGTGTTAGATGAACGAAATATTTATTTATTTACAACAACAACAGCGGGAAGCACCGGGTTTTAGCTAGTTAAGCATATTTACACAGTTATAAATTAGTCAAATTGAAGACCTATGGTTTTTTCATGGAACACAAACGATGCTCTCTATCCCGCCGCGCTAAAAAAATGTCCTCGTTTTGAACACACTCCCTTATATGCCTCAACAGATGTTAGAATGCTTGGTGTCGATATATCGAGTGAAGTCTAGTTTAGCCTCTGGAATAAGATTTACAAACGCCCTATTCCAGCTTAAATAGGCATAGGCCTACACGTGGACATCCCTGTTATATTAAAAAAAAAAAATCTTGCCAAATTTAAAATACCTAAATTATAAAATGAAACCAGGGTTTAAGGCAAAGCTTTGCATAGAAATATATGGTGGAAGCCACAATTTTAACTGGGTGTGCGAAAACTGCTTCTCTCGTGGCCTTCTCTCTGCGTAACTTGCTTACGAGTAAGCCCAATAGTTTAGTGGTTTTGGCACCTCGATTAGTGTAGTTTTTATTTACTGTGTTTGACATTCATTCCGTCACTCAAAACCAAATCTAACGCGAGCGAAGCCGCGGTCAAAGCTAGTGTATTTATATATGTAGTATGTACAAATAAAGTACAAAAGTATTCTGTCAGATTTGTCAGTCAACCTAACTGTCAAGCTCTATAAGCCCTGATTAGTTCGAAGCTAGATTACGTTGTGTGTAAAAAGTACGAAACATTTATTCACTAGGCTTCTAAATAATAGCGTCGTAACTGTTTAAGTAAGCAACATTTTTAATGAAATACTATGATAAAATTAAATAAAATAAAAATAGATGAGAAATACAGTCCCAAAAAAGTCTCAAAACGCTACAGGAATATACAGGACCAAATTTCGTTTCAAGAGTAAATTTTGTTAGTGCGTTTATTTCGATATGTATGTTAAGTTCAGAAGGATGTGAAATATATGATATACAACAGTCACCTTACAAATTTTTGCGTCAACACCTTTTATAGGTTAAGATCCGAATAAATATCTTTTTAACATGTAGTAGTATTTATGACCAATCATAAATTGGTTATTAATGATAAATAATTACTATGATTACAATTGAACGATATCAAAGTCATTCGTTCACAATCGTTAGAATTGAAACCAGGCCACTGTTAAGAAATGCGGTCTAGTAAAAGAACAAAGGTTATAAATTTCAACTGAGATCTAGTGCTTGCAACTTCATACATGTATCGTTCACATTATGCTTCTCACCTAAAAACAATGATAATATAACCTATTGTCATGTGTGGTAAAAGTAAGTTTGCTTTGCCAGTAATTCATATCGGCTCTCAATTTTCTACAAAAATATTGCTTGCTCTATATATCCAAAATACGGTGCTTAACTCTAATATTTATGATAGGTCGTAATTGCTATATACAACGTATGATATTTATACTTTTATGGTATAAGCAATGGTATATGCAGTATGTTTTAGTTGGAATACTTAAAACACTACACTATACTTATTACATTGTATTATTATTTTGGGAAAAAAATTGCAAAAATAGTAGTGCTTGTTGTAGTGTATTTGTGTTTATTTTTGTTTGCCTCCATTGACCCTTTTCACTTTATAAGAAAGGCTTATTAATTTCATTCTTTATTCATTGTTTCATTGTCCCCATATACTGAAGGTTAATATAAGTGAATATTCTCTGAAGTAAATAGATTAGCGTAGTCGAATGAAATGTATAAATGACTATAAAAGTTCTAAAGGTTGAAGTGCTATGCCAAAAAAATGCGGATTTGGAACTTAATTTCGAGGAAGAGATTGTATCATGTATCATGGATTGTATCAGTTCATGGAAGTTCAAAGTGGAGCACTTTGAACTTCCATGAACTGAAGTAGTTATTTAAATGTAGCAATGCTACATTTAAGTAAATACTTCAGGTGCAATAAATGTGCTATAACATATGTAAATGTGTGTCTAGAATTTTAAATATTTATATCCTTAAAGCTTAAACACAAATTCATGAAATATAAGTGTGAGCTAAAGGGATTTTAAAAATTATAATATGATAACCTTGCCTAAATGAATTCGTTTAAACACTGTATATCTTAAAAACCTCTTATTCGTCAAATTAAATCTCAATACCAATCTACCGAGATCTGGCCAGTTAGTAAAATGCGAGTCAACGTGATTACTTTAGTTTTCTAAAGATGAGTAAAATAATAGTTATTTTACCAGAGAGTGAGTGGTTCATTTACAGAGGATATTTTCTTCTTATTTTGTTGTTCTTCTTTAGTTTTGAAACTATTAATCTCATCTATGTTTGGATAAAACTGAATTCTCTCCCTATGAAGTCTTTTGTGACATCGAAATAAACGCACACAGTACATTGTGGTCGCTTACATTGTAACAAATGTTTATTCGTTACAATGTTATTGTTTACTTAAATATGTATAACAAAGCCGAATACCACATATGTATATCTTTATGACAACTCAAGATATTTCATAATGTGTGATTTTCATGAAACCCAGAGTTCATTTTTATTGGTGTCGGTCTTACCGTGGGAGAGCTATGCTTCGGCATGAATGGATCGGCTCGACCGGAGTGATACCACGGCCTCACAGAAAACCGGTGTGAAATAGCGTTTGCGCTGTGTTTCACCGAGTGAGTGAGGACACCGGAGGCCCACACCCCTTACCCTTATCCCCTTTCCCTTCCCCCAAAAGTCGGCAACGCACTTGTGATACCTTTGGTGTTGCGGGTGTCCATGGGCGGCGGTAAATCGCTTACCATCAGGTGATACGTCTGCTCGTTTGCCCACTATTCAATAAAAAAAAAAAAAAAAAAAAAAAAATAGCTTGACGTCAGACTTGTGATTTAATAGTTGCGGGTTTAATAGTCATCCCGAAGATGATCCAGATGACGATTACTCTTTACAGCTCATAGAGTTTCGTAGGAGAAGGTAACTAAAATACTAGTAATGTATAACTCACGTTACTAACGATTTTTTTAATTTTTAATACTTTTTATTACCGTGACCGTCGTCTAGAGCGATGACGAAATTCGGGTTTTAGTAACATATACACTTATAGAAATATATTTGCAATTGTTAAATTACCTGTAATATCATGAGATCATTTTAAATTAGGTTCGTAATTGTATTGTTTTTTTTTAATATATTAAATACAAAATTACTGAAATGGGTGTACCCATCTGAACTGACGTCAAATTACCGAGCGTTTGATTGCCGTATATAGTATTTACTAGATGTGATTAGTCTGACCGGTCTTTAATAACAAGATTACTGTACTATAGTTACTGCTAGAAGTGTAAATATAAAATAAAACTACCGCCTCTTTTTGGCTAAAATATTATTGTCAAGTTTCAGATAGTTGTTCTAAAGGCTATAGAAATAAAAGTAAATAATATAACATTAGTTAACTCAGAACATCACCCGCAAAATTTAAAGGATTATATTCCATAACTACTAGAATACAAATATAAAGCTATTATATTTCACAGCTTAATTTTTTGCGATTTAGGTATCCCAAGTTGTAGTTGAGCCCCCACGCTGCAGCCTTGAATGGTATTTTAAAGTGGGGTATATAAAATACTCCTACTCCACGCAACACTCCCCGCAACACGTCATCGGGATGCCGGCGCCATTTTCACTTCATTTAGTTCAAAGATAATCTTTAGTTCATATTAAAGGGGTGGGAATGTATTTTAATACGCTTGGGAGGATTACTATAAATCGCTGATTATATAATTAAATAAAATAAATAAATAAATATGCCGGACATCTAACACACAACGCCATCTAGTCCCAAGCTAAGCAGAGCTTGTGTTATGGGTAGGTACTAGACAACTGATATAAATACTTACATACTTTTTTTTATAAATACATAAATTTTATACATAGAAAACACCCAAACTCCGAAACAAATATTTGCAGATCATACAAACATTTGGTCCGACCCGGGAATCGAACCCGAGACCTCAAGCTTAGCAGTTGCATACGCTACCACTACACCACCGAGGCAGTAAATTATGATCAAACTTCAGGTACAGGTAAGTTCGCTTGATCATTAATTATTTCCAGTTCTTAGATAAAATTTACATCTTTGTTAATATCATTACGCATTTCGGTGCTGTTGTTCTTATTAGTTTCGTACAAGTTTATGAGCGTCGTAATTGATGTGGACATGCAAACGATGAACAAAGGTGGTACATTAAATTTATACAATGTATAAATGGGTCCAATAGACTTGCCAGCATTCACACATGATGACGCGCATGTATCATATGCAACATTAATAGTAAAAGCTCATTTTATTGATGAAATGTTTGATAGTGTAACAGATATGAACCTCTTGTCCTGAAGATGGTTAAATTAAATGGAACTATTCTTACATTTTACTTTCGACGACGATGTCAATGTTAGTATGTAACATCTTGATAGTCATGCTCGTATGTACAAGTAGACTGATGTGGACATAAATAAAACAGGATACCGTTCACACACTTATTTTATTTATTTTTTATTTATTAATACTTCCTGCATTACATTTGCATGAGGCGGACTTAATGCCGAATGGCATTTTCTACCAGTCAACCTTTGGATGGTTTAGTAAAGGACGTGGCAGGTGCACTTGTCTTATGAAGAGAAGTTATGAGCAATATATATATATATATATATATTGCTCATAACTTCTCTTTACTTTATACTTTTGCATAGATACATGTAACAATAAATATTTATATAATATACATACAGAATAACACACACTTACAATCTTATCAAATAGTAAAGCATTATAAAGTCAGATAATTTTAAAATTATAAATATTATTGGTTAAATATTTACGTTTATTATTTAATAAAAGAAAAAAAGTGAGCAACATATTTTTTTTTAAGATACGACGCGCACTATTCTTTATTGTGCAGCGAACGGCGTCAAATCATCGATCGGTATGCTAACAGGATATGCTTGGTACTCACATCTCGGATAATTTGTTTGGTTTATGATTTTTCACGTGTGCAGTGCTCACGAAGCAAAAAGTTTGGCTAAAATGATAAGCATTCCAATAAAAAATATGTCGACTTCCACATTCAGCGCAACAAGAAAACATACTATTGCGTCGTACCGGATATACACCAAAACGACGGAGTATAACTTCCCTCTGCTCGAATATAATGAAGTCCATTATCAACTGTCACTGTCAACTAGCATCTAGAAGGGCATCATTTGCTTAGTGACGAGCAGTACGGCTTTCGACCAGCTGGTGATCTTCTAGTATACCTGACACATCGCTGGGCACAGACGATTGAAACTAAGGGTAAAGCCTTGGCAGTTAGTTTGGACATTGCGATAACCTTCGATCCGGTCTGGCACAAAGCGCTTCTTTCGAAGCTCCCATCCTGTGGGCTTCCCGAGAAATTATGCGATTGGGTCACTAGTTTTTTAGCAGATAGAAGCATAAAGGTCATGGTCGACGGTGAACACTTTGAATTCATATCTGTGAATGCTGATATCCCGCAAGGCTGTGTGCTATCGCCTAGTTTGTTCCTCCTTCATATCAATGACATGCTACCAATTAGCGGCATTCATTGTTATGCGGATGACAGCACGGGCCCTGCTCTCTACACCGGTTGCGCCAATATTTCTTAATTCTTAATTGAGATGGGTTTTTATAATGTACGGCTAGTTTCTGTGGGCGAAGCTAGTTTCTGTGGGGGGACCAATTCAACCCCACAAAGACACAAATTTGCGCGTTCACCACTAAAAACTGCCGTGGGTCGTAAGTCCTCGTTTTGAAGAAACTCCCCTATCAGCCTTAGCCAATATTGGAATACTTGCTGCCGACGTATCGAGCGAAGTAAAGTTTCGTGGTCATTTGGAGGGTAAGGCCAAATTGGCCTCGAAGAAGCTTGGTGTGCTCAATAGATCGATGCAGTATTTCACTCCAGCCCACCGCCTTCTGCTTTAAGCTGCGCCAATTATTTAAGGCGCAGGTTCGGCCTCACATGAAATACTGTCCTCATCTTTGGGCAGGGGCACCCCAATACCAGCTCCTTCCTCTGAACCCCATTCAGCGGAGGGCGACTCGTATCGTCGATTGCCAAGAACTTCAAATTCAGCTAGACTTTCTGGCGCTGCCTAGAGATGTGGCTTCGCTGTGCATCTTCTACCACTTCTACTTGGAATTGTTCGGACTGATCCCTGCCGCCTCTTTCCGCCATCGTACTACGCGACAGAAATTTCATCCCCATCATCTAGATGGTTTGCAGTCTACAACTGTGCACTTTTCCCGAAACTTTATGCCTCGCACAACAAAACTGTGGAATGAGCTGTCGCCTGCGGTGTTCCCGGACCAATACGACGATAGGGGGCAAACGATCATGCGATACGTCTGATTTTTTGCCCCCTATACAATAAAAACACCAATTCTGCATCGCGCAATAGAAGTTCTCGCGCCGATTAGCATAAATACAACATCCCAACATCAACCGTTGGGTAGTGGCCCGCCAGGCATGATCACCTCGCCTGATCGGAGGATCCTCCGTTTGCGTTGGTGGAACATGACACCCGTCCCCGCACAGAAACTAGCTTCCCCCACAGAAACTGGCCGTACATTATAAAAACCCATCTCAGGAATTAAGAAGTTATTTTATTTTTACGTTTCATACTTTGTTTTAGTTTGTCAGAACTAAACTTGTTTACGCGCCAAATTTACCTACCTATTGTTTAATTGTTCACATAGTGAAACTTTAATTGACAATCAACACGCGGATCTCCGGCTAGTGATATTGTAGTTCTCGGTAAGGATGTAGATACAATATTCACTCATAGATGTTTTCAACGTAATCCTTTTGACATTATAAAATTAATTCATAATGCCGACGCTATTGAGCTTAGAAGTAACACGACATGCTTCTTTATATCGTGGTCTTGGTGATTACTTATTTATTTTATATTAATGAAAATGCTACCTAACTTTTTATGAATTTTTCAAACAGTGTTTTGGGTAGTCCTATCTGAATGTCAATCTTATTTAATACCTACAGTCAGTCAGTCTATAAGACGATAAATACTAAGTTGCATGTCATCAAAATTATACTTTTTCCTTACTAATAGGAACATAAAATGTGGTACGAGAGCGGTAACGTATACAAACCAAGACTAACTTCAAGGTTTCAGGAAACAAAAAAATAACATTTAAAATTATTGTCATCATAATCAGACTATCGTAGACCAGTCCTGGACAATTACCTCTACAGTCTACAGTACAAAACAAATATTGAATAAAAAGACAAAAAAAATACTAATACAATATGTTTTTTTTATTGAATAATTTTATTGTAATGTGACTAAATTACACATTTTTAACAGAGAATTAATTAGTTAAGTTTTATCCTTTTATTACATCGATTCTATTGATTACTCGAAAGTGAGGAAAAAAATATATTATTTAAAAACCTGTTTACCGCCGTTTTAGCTACTGCAACTGTTCCAAATTGTAACCTACTTTGATTCCCTGTCACATTTTTTTTTAGCCATCCAGAAACACGACTTGGGCACACAATTAGTGTAATATAGTTTACAGATTGTGAAAAAAATTCAAAGATGATCCATCCATTTTTTTTGACTGAGTGAAAAATTTCTTTGTATCTCCAGCTCTTCGGGGACACAGGAGCCAAGAGTATGTAGTGTTTTCACTAAAAAATACCCCGACGACCGGCTTCTGGCGTCCTACTCTGGGAGGACCCAGACCTTGTTATTTCAGGTCCTGCCCGAATCCCGTCTGTCCCGTGGAAATTATTTCCTCCCTCAATCCCAGCGTGAAACATTAACACGACAAATAGTTTACAAATTGGGAAAAAATATCAAAGGTTTTCTTTTCTCATGGCTTTTGAAATGAGAACCTCTTATATGAAATGGAGATTATATTACTGGTATAACCATGATGTTGGACCAGGACTCAGAATACTGGTAGTTTTGGAAACTTGTTTACAAGCTTGATTTAATAAAACGATGATATAAATGATTAGCCATATTCGATTTACCTACCAAAAAGTGGACACTGGCACTAGTTTAGTAACATTTCGATGTAATGTCGATTATGTTTATAGGTAGTATGCACACTATATTACAAATATAGTATAATTTAAAAACTTGTTATACTGCTATAACTCGGAATACGTTTTAAGGTGTTACAATTTAGCCTCATAAACTGACATTTTTAGTATCTACCTAAACTGTATTTGCTAAAAAAGTAATTATATAGAGTTATTAAATTACTGTTAACTAAGAGGCATACTAGATAAAAATCGACACTTTAAAATAAAATAACTTAAGATAGGTATAAGGTATTAAATGACAATATTTTTAATCAAGTTAGAAAAAGAGTACGTTTTAAGACGACTTTTTCCTTTGTTGTGTAAATTACGTGATGTAATCCTTTAATAAAATTGTGCACATAGGTATATCAATAGCATTTCCATTGAGAACTAAAAAAATTATGTAATTTAGAAACATTTTCTTTTTGAAGTGATCAGAATGGATTGCATGCACTTTTTTTTTATTTTGATCGAGTCATTTGTGTCACAAAATTTTGTTCGTCAACATATTTTAGCAAACTCATATTTAGTAAAAGAGTCATGTAAAATACAATAACATAATTATTGCATTCATCACATCAAATCTATATTACAACGAGTGTCTATATTTGTATTTGTGAATTTAAGCTGTTACCTATAGTCATAGATTCTGAACACGTATAAATAAATTAACAGAGACTATTGACAAGTATAACTCGTTGCTAAAAACGAGATGTTAAGAAATCTAGTTCTATTAGCCATTACTGTTGGGTTAACAGCAGGTAATATGATTCCGTAAACATATAAATAAGGAGAAGTCTACGTAAATGCATAAACATGAACTTAGGCACTTAGATGTATCTTCTACTCGTCTGAAAATAAACAAACATTGCTTATCGTTCAAGTTCCCAAAAGTTAATGATAATCACTAATCTGATTTACATTAAAATGATTTTAATTTTAATATAAATACAATATGTGAAATATATATCAATGTACTGTAACACAATTAATACTCAGAGAACAAGGTTTGAGAGCGGACATTTTTCAACTTGTATAGGAAACGAGCACAAACATCTTCTGATGGTAAGCGATCACCGCCGCCCATGGACCGCAACACCAGAGGCATCACAAGTGCGTTGCCGACCTTTTAAGAAGGAGTGCGCTCTTTTCTTGAAGGTTTGAGGGTCGTATTGGTCCGGGAATACCGCAGGCAGCAGTCCATTCCACAATTTTGTTGTGCGAGGCAGAAAGTTTCGCGAAAAGCGCACAGTTGTGAACTGCTAGCCATCCAAGTGATGGGAATGTAGTTGCTGTCGCGTAGGACGATGGTAGGTATTTTCTGTTAAGAGCAATTTATTACACTATTATGGCGATGAGGGATATGAAAGAGTACCTATCAGGTTTATGAGGACGACGCGAGGTATAGGGCAAAGTGGAACATATAAACGAAGAAAGCTGACCCTATTTCCATGTAGAGTAATAATTGCGTGAAAGAGAAGAAGAAGCATTATATTATAGAAATACGTTGTCGTTTATTCTTCGTTATTGTCAACGTAAGGAGTTATGAATCGAGAGAAAGAGACTTTAAATATCAAAAATCTAATAGACATAAAAACAAAGTATTTTAACTTAGACCAGCGATATGTAGACCATTAACTGTGTGAATATTACAATGTGTTGCTCTAAAATGAAAAGAGGATTCACGCTTTAACTCGTGCAGAGGTCACCAAACATATATTTCTCGAAGAGGACTTGATATATTTTTCGGTTTTAGTTAGACTCCCTGCATAGTAAATACATATACCTACGCTTATCTCCGCAGTATAGCGACTACACAATCTTGTTGTCACCAACGGGCACTTATTAAATTGGAAAATGGAAAGTTCCATTTGAAAGAAAACGTTAATAAGAAGAGAAGACAAGGGCAAGAAAGGTATGTTTATACCGTGATTGATGAGGATTGCAGAATATTCACTAATTTCCATCTTCAGAAAATGTAGTGTAGTGAAGAACAAACATCAGTAAAAAACACATAATATTTATTTATTTTGATCACCAAAATTTAAATTTATGCGATACTCTGACGGAACGATTCCATATTTCACATATGCAGAGGTAAACATTATGAAATCGAGTGTATAAGTATACAAGGTAAAGTGTAATGCGATCACATGATGCTACAAATTTGCTACTAATATTTTAAAGTGGTATTTTATATTTTATACCAATTTAGTGTATGTAAGATGCCATCCATGGTAAATTAAGAATATAGACACAAATAATTTAAATTCAGATTAGACGTTCCGTAACAGTTATAATAGTGACAATGTGCTGCCGTTTTCATGTGAAATATTCCGGATTCATAATTTCACTTAACCTGTGTTCGTCGACATCTATCCCTAAGGGTAAGATATAGATCACTTTGAATATCAGCGCTCTAAATAGTCATTCTCAAGATGATCACTTTGACCTTCAATATAATCGCAAGGCTAAATTCACATCTGAATAATAAACTGCATGTTTATTGGGGTAAAGTACTAATTATGTATGCAATGAGACCATGAAGTATCATGATTATTTAAATTATTAATGATGCGTACATTTCTTATTGCTATAGGGAGGACATATATAAGTACCAGAACTAATAAGAATCTTTAATTGTTTATAGGATTTGAGTAGGTAATGATTTTATTGAGTTTACGCCGAAATCTTTTATTGTTTCTCAGCGATTATTATAACTCAGGGTCAACGGTCAAATGAAATTACACACTAAAAATTTTGTATTTTATCTAAGATTGTATGATTTATGAGAAGGCTAACCCAAATTATCGAACACTCTACAATTGAAAAATAGTTGTGTAGAATAATGTAATTTACATAAGAATTGTGTATTAGAAGACAAAGATGATTTATAAACACTTTAGATAACTCTTTCCAGATGCATTTTCATAGAAGACATTATAGGACGAAGACAGTTCCATGCTAATAATATTGTTATCCCTAACTCGGAATTATTCACCCGAAAGAATATGAATAAGTAAAACATAAACTGAAAACAATAAAAACTGATTACGACGACGATCCTCTTCCAGGCTCCAGATCACATTTTACATACGAGTATATAAAGTTTATACCTAAACTGAGTCAATGAACAGTTCTCTAATTCTATGATTGTAATCATTAAACAAGAGACCGGCAAGTACTGGCCGCAATAGTCACGACTAAACATCGAAACTGATGCTCCTTAGCAACATAACGTGGTTAACCAAGGCCCATTTACCCCGTTTCTTATATCAAAATACCACGACTGTATCATTACGAAATTGTAGAAGAAACACTGCTTCAACAGTTATCCACATAGATGCAACAATATTATAATAGCTTTTAACAACTTGGAATATTTATTCAACTGCAAAAGGATGTAAATAAACACATCTATACATACAAATAAATAAAATTGGAGTGTCTGTATGTAATATTAAAATAACCGCTTTCTACTACATGCATATGAATGTATATACGGTACACATACCAAAATATATATTTTTAAAATTTTTGTCTGTCTGTCTGTCTGTTTGTTGCGGCTAATCTCTGGAACGGCTGGACCGATTTGGACGGGACTTTCACTGGTAGGTAGATGATGGTACAAGGAGTAACTTGGCATATATTTTTTAGACTAGCTTCGCCCCGCGGCGTTACCCACGATACGACAATAACCGTGGGTAACACCGCGGGGTTCAGCTAGTGTAGTATATAGTTGGTTCACCTCTCACTTGAAGTTATTTGAAATTAAGTACTAGTAATTTTACAATGAAAACGTGAATATTTAAAAATTCATTTCAAAAAAGATTGTGAAAATTTAATATAAATATATCTTTACAACACACTATATAAATGTTTAGATTCCAAATCACAATAGAAAAATAACTTAACCGAACAATAACACTACTCTTTCTCTTTTTATCTTTCTTTTACGAATTGTTGTTAATTTTTGGATTTCACAGATTCCAGGAAATGTGTAAACTGCCCTAGTGTATTTCACCCAACTTTTATTCTCGTTTTTGTTCGATATTGATAACGGCAACAGGTAGACGCTTGAAATGTATAAATAATGGTAAGGAACCCTTCCTATGCGAAGACGACTCCCAATTGGCTAATTTTTTATTGGTGAATATTTTGAATCGTTTGATCTTACTTTGCTCGAACATTAATACCATTTAGTTTAGATCTGTTCTGATACAGTTTGCAACACTTATTGGGTAAGATTCCAGAATCTATAATGTTTTTTTTAAACCTGTGGATAAATTGAATGATATATATTTCATTTATCTTCATAAGGGGATTCATAATACATGTAAATACAATCAAAAAATGGTATTATTATAATATTTTAACTTTATTTACTAAACACCATCTGTTTGTGTATTTCACGTAATTTTTTATAGTAACGACAAACTAGGTCTAATTTTATTTAAATTTTACTCATTATTATTATTATTTAAATAACGTAATTATATTTTTTAACCTTTAAAGTGTAAATAATTTGAATCTGATCCAAATTATGAAATTTTAAATGTCGCTACCGTCACATGGGCGTAACATGAAAAGTTTATGCAATGCAGTTTACTTTTCTATAGAAAAGCTCTTGTCGTAACGAAGCATCCATGTTTTAACTAGGTTTAGGGTTAAGGGCTTGTAGAGTTAATGGGTGTAAAGGTGGACATGAGCTATGTTCACCTTTACATGAAATTTAAAAACTTCTGGACACTGGGAGTCATATGGTTTCACCGTCGTAATTAATTTTACACATGTTTTTGGGTATTATTATTTAGAAATAAGTTCTTTTTCAAGAATTTAGTAGACATTTCATTTTATCTTTCATGTTAAATATTGCCAGTAGTAACTCTAAATGTAACGTAATAAATGCCCATTCAATATAAAGTCTCAATCTTACTCTTAAATATTTTGAAGACTGGTAACAGATATTGACATTACGCCAACAAACACGGAGACATCATCATCAGTAAATGTATATATATATAGTCTTAATATCTAAGAAAATCATTAAAATTTAAAAATACCACAGATTCTGTAATCTAAAACTAATTAGTCTTCATTTAAACATTACAAGACATATATCGTTTAATTAAGTATTAAACAGATAATAGGTTTTTGTTCCTAATGTGTACCATACACATCAGAAAAAAAAACGTAGTTATTGTTAGTTATTGTTTTCGAAAAATAACTGGTTTTCTGTTGTTTCTTTATGCCCTTCACGTAATTATGTGTTGTATTGTGGTTTAGGATATTTATAAACGCCATATTTAAGTATTTAAATCTCAGAGGCTCTAATTGTATATCTACGTTGCAATTGTTTTAGGTCGCAAAGCTTACAAAGTGTACTCTCATAACGACTGGTGACCTTAACCGACTTTCTAAGCTCCACAAATTCGAGTGCATTTGATTAAGTTTGATCAATCTTAGTGCGTCACAACATATTTTGCTTACAGGCTTTTTGCTTACAGGCTTTTTGCTTACAGCCTTTTTGCTTTTTAAATCAATAGGTGTGGGTATTTATTTATTATACATAATTCTCGTTTTATTATATAGGGGGCAAACGACCAGACGTATCGCCTGATGGTAAGCGATTACCGCCGCCCATTGACACCCGCAACACCAGAGGCATTTTCACGGTTTTCTTTATAAAATGTGTTTGTCTGGCATGCCTAAGATAGGATAAGATAGTTAACATCGCGTTTAGATCAATAGGAGCCAAGCAAGTTGCAGTAGTTCAGCTATTAAACTACATATGTTTCAATTACCTATTCATAAATATCTCATTTTGGTAAGTACTTATTTACTTTATCCATAGCCTTGAATAGTCCACTACTGTACGACACTGTACGTAGTAATATAATTTATTTTCTATGAAGTGAAAATAAATTTGGCTTATTAAACAACCAGACCGGTTGGTATAGAGTTTATGGTTTACTTAAGTAATAGGTTCCTTTCATACAAACATATGATCTTGGTGATTTAATTAAGTACACACCAGTACATCATGACTGCCTCGGTGGCGCAGTGGTAGTAAATGCGACTACTGTGCTTGTGGTCTCGGGTTCAAATCCTGGGTCGGACCAAATATTTGTGTAATCTACAAATATTTGTTTCGGAGTTTGGGTGTTTTCTATGTATAATATGTATGTATTTACAATAAAAAAAGTATATATGTATTCATATCAGTTGTCTAGTACCCATAACACAAGCTCTGCTTAGCTTGGGACTAGATGGCGTTGTGTGTTATTTGTCAGAAATATTCATAAAAAAAAAAAAATAAAGAACCGGCAAAATTATATAGTTTTTATTTATATTTTCAATTTTGCGACTGATGTGCTTGAGGTTTCGGGTTCGATTCCCGTGTCGGATGACCAAACATTTGTATGATCTGCAAATAATTGTTTCGAAGTTTGGGTGTTTTCTATGTATAATATGTATGCATTCACAAAAAAAGTATACATGTTTATATCAGTTGTCTAGTACCCATGTCCATTATACAAGCTCTGCTTAGTTTGGCACTAGATGGCGTTGTGTGTCCGGAATATTTATTTATTCAATTTATTTTCACATTTTACGTATGAATCAAGATTCGATATCGTAAATATTTATAAAATATTGAATATTTATAAGATATAATACAAATCCTAGTGACAGTGGTTAAAATAGTGAGTAACAATAGCAATCCTGTTTGAAATGTTGTCTCCGATGAATCTGAAATTATCTCTGACAAAAATTATTATGGTTTTACACGTGTTGCTACACATTTATTGTTATTATATTTAAGCTGAGCAGGCTTTGTCGGTTGGCCATCCGTTTGTAAAACCGGGCAACGCCAGTTGCCTTGCGTCGCGCCATCCCTACACAACGAGTGTAGATACCTTGTATATCTTTTTCAAGTATTAAATATTTCCAGTTTAAATTCACTCCGTGTTTTATATCTCAGTCCCGACTAGGAACACTGCAAAGTGCTAATTAACTACATACAATCTTATTGACTTTATTCGCATTCACAGACACATAAGTGCGATTACCTCACTGCCTTCTACGTTGAGTTTTGCAGGTTCGATCCTTATATTGCTTCATTGGGACATAATATTTATTAGGTTTAAAACGACTTAAAATAATATTCTTAGTTTATTAATAGTCTTAATTATGTGAATGTCTCACTGGTCATTAAAACTTTAAGGTATTTCGTATTCCTCATAAGTTGAATTGTAGCAAAAATAATGCCTCGCGCAATATATATTAGCAGAGTAAATAATTAGATAGGCTTATTACATATGTATTAAATACAAGCCAAAAAATATCCACATATGTTATGTTCTATAACTTTGTTATCATAATTACTCAATTTACAGTAGCTTCAGAGTTATTATACAAATGTAGCTATTAATTAAGGAATTTTCGAATTGTGATGAGTATTTATAATAATAAACCCTATTTTGTGTGATGTGATTGATGTAGACGGCCTAACTTGCAAATTTACCTCTAAAGCACTGGTATACACATATACCTACACATACATAAATTTGTGCATGAAATTGCATTTAATCCAAATTTTAATTAGTTACGTTTGCTGTTTTATGACTAAGGTCGATTCGTTATGATATTAGACGGTGTAATTACAAACAGGGCAATATTCAATCATTTAGGGTTACTACTACTAATTTTAAAACTTGATTAAAAGAAATACAAGTAACTTCTTATAAACCTCATTAAAGTTGGACACGATTCATTTGTAAAATTCATTAAACGTCAATGATTTGCAGAGTATGTTCATTCGAAATATATGAGTTTTCATTATTGAACGGGTACAGAATTAGTGTAGGCAACCCTACCCGTATTGCAATTCCGTCCCATTTTATTCGGATGCGTATATTTAATAACTGTATATCTAGTGATTAGATAGTAAGGCCGCTGGTTTAATTTGTAGCACTTACTAATGCAAATGAGATGAGACCTCAGTCGAGCACATTACATATTAATAGGGTCTCGTGAGCAAATCACATGCGCATCATAGCATACTTACCGTATCGACCTTCAAGTTGAGACGGATGCAACAATTATCATTTATCGTAAAATGCTTACCTACATCATCTAATTGTACAGGATCTATTGCAAAAAAAGATTTACAAAGATTTCTGAAAATTGGTTAGGCAGGTAAGGTTTTCCCGTGATAATGGAGCTTTGTTTAAAAAAAGATCAGTAACCATTTTTTTAATGATCTTTTTTACAGTTTATTTACTGTCGTTTACAAAAACATCCTGAGAATGTTTCGAGACAGTCGTTATCCTTGATGGAGTGAAAATACATAATATATCAGACGACTCACGTTCACGGCTCTGTCATCTTTAGTTTAAGATGGAAAATGGTATCCACCATTTACAAGGTATTTCCTTAAATGGTTAGAAAAAAAACAAGTACTTGCAGCTGTCTTCAATATAGTCCAGTCATTATAGTAAGTTCACCTCGGAATTCGAGATACCCAGCTGTAAGTCTGTAAATACTTGTATATTGACACCCTAAAAGTTGTCTCTAAACCTACATATGGTAGGGTGTAAGCAACTATTAAATTTCAAGGTCAAAGGTAACAAAAATCGGTTTTTTGCACTTCTTTTGGAAATATCTCATTTCCTATGGGTTTTTTGCTATTTGTATTTATTATCAATATTGTAGAATACAAAATTCTCTACAAATTTTGTTAATTTTTTTTTTATACGGTGAACCGTTTTCGAGATAGAGGGCGGAGAGCGCGCGGTCACCGCATCACTTCAAGTCAACCGGTGCCTCCGGTCGAAAACGCGCCATACATAGTTGATGAACTATCGATAAATCAATGATTATAAATATTTGTCAATTTTTATTAACTATTATATTATATTTTATCATTTTTAAAATTTTAACAAAATTTGTAGAGAATTTTGTATTCTACAATATTGATAATAAATACAAATAGCAAAAAACCCATAGGAAATGAGATATTTCCAAAAAAAGCGCAAAAAACCGATTTTTGTTACCTTTGACCTTGAAATTTAATAGTTGCTTACACCCTACCATATGTAGGTTTTGAGACAACTTTTAGGGTGTCAATATACAAGTATTTACAGACTTACAGCTGGGTATCTCGAATTCCGAGATTCTTACCTAATTTAAGCTTAAATGACTGGACTAATATGGAATTAGGAATGAGTCAGATTGCACACCCGTTTTAAGTTATTTTTAGTTAAATACATAAATGCTAACTTGTGAAATCTTAGTAATCTTCAAAGATTTTTACAATAGATAAGTCCAGTTAATACAAAAATTATGACCTGCAATAGCTACATGTGTACTTGCAAAAAACACTCCAACCCATCTGTGCCAAAGCTTAGCTCTACTACGTGGCCCGATCTTAAGCTACAAGTAGATACAAATTGAAAAGGGTTTTGCTGATCTATGCCGTAAGTAAGTTATCTAAATATTATTTCCACTTTATCACTCAAAACTCAGGTTTCATATTAACATATTAAACAAATCTTCCGCGGGTTGAAATTGACCTGAATGACTAACTTTGAGAAAATTATGAAATGGCTGTGCCTTTGTTTCTTTTTTGTCGACTTAGAGGCATGATTTTTAGTAATGCTTGTAACACAAGGTCAAGTACTCATTTACAGCAGTTTATTTTAGCTCCAAGAACCTTTATTCTAGGAACTCTGATTTCCAATTAATGAGGAAAACTTTAACTTAATAGCCAATATTAACTCCGTCAAATTTACTCGTAATAGAAAGGTATGTACGATGGCTTCTAAAGTATGGTTGCCCTGCAAAAAAAAGAGTTGTGATGATATTTGGTTTGACAATGGGAAAACCACGGGAATTTGGAATTTGCAAATATCTTTAGCTTCGTTAACACGAAGCTACGCACGACGAATAATTCTTCTTAAGAAAGGTTTACACCAGGCAAGCGTCCAGCTATAAAACTGAAACCGATACTATTTTGCAATGAGATGTAGAAATGCGTAAAAGAGGACCTTAAGTGATGAAGGAGAATGTAAGAAGAAAACACATTGCACCAACCGCGAATAGCGAATAGAATAGAAGTAGTTGATGACAAACCGATGATGATGATCTTTAAAAATATAGACTGTTAACATTGTTAATAAATTTATTTGTTCATAAATTTATTTATAAATCGTTGTATAATAAGAGGTTGATTATTTTAGAAAACAATTCATATCTGCTTGTAATACTTATCTGACTATTTCCTTTACATACGAGTAAATTCGCCAAATCTCACAGTTAAAATTTTCTTGAAAATACCAATAATATTCCAACCTACACAGAGCCTGTACTATGTTAACCAGACTACTGACAAACCAAGATACTTGCATATTGCTAAATACATATATTTGGAGAGAAAAATTAGGTACACGCGGATATAGAATGAATGACCGCGCTTATTACACAATTATCCTGGGTGTGATTTGAACCCACAACCTCTGAGTAGCAGTTAGATTCACTAACCACTAAACCAGTAAAGACAATACTTGCAAGAACATTGTGTATTTAATCTCTTATACAACAACTTCTGTGCTGCATTTTTAAACGATAAAAATTGCCACAATTTGTCTGGTGTCAACTACTCGAACATGCGAAATTGTTGTCAAAATGTGTATCTACCTATGTGAAAACAAGCGTATACGAGTATAAGATATTTTAAATAAGACTTTAATTAACATAACTCGTACATCAATCAAAGTTAATGAAATTAAAGTTTAGATATAGGTATTATTAACTTGTTTAACTTGAGGTCTTCATTTGTAGTAAGAACTGTTTTAAGCTTATAAATAGACATGGGACAGGGTGCTTAATACAGAAGTGCTTCTTGCCGGTGAAGATTCCGCGTGCAATCATTACTCTAGAGCCCTTTAGTACGCGTAGCGTTCTTCTGTAAACGCGCACACAGGTACATAAAAACGCCTCTAATAGTGCTTAACGCCCGTGCTAATTTTATCAATAGTTCATATATAGTCTTCTGGCTTTAAAACTTTTTAGTTTTTATTATATATCTTATTCAGCTTTATATTTGAACTGAACCATAAAATACATTAGAAAAACTATAAAAATATTAATGAGCATAAAACTGAACGAACCCTCGAACCCACAGTGACGCATAAAATTGATATTTCTCATAAGAAATATGCGTCATAGTTCCTTAACACTATTTTGTCGAACGTACTGTCTATTTTTTCAAAGTCAGGTCCATAAAATAAAGTGATCTTTTAAACGGCACATCGAAAACGAAATGGATTTATGAAACTTCCGGGCCGCAAAATGTCATTGCTACATTCCGCATTTAGAAAATATACGTACGAACTCACGATCCCTTCAAACTGATATTAAAACAGATTTATAAACATTTATATCCGACACAGAACCAAGGTAACCCCATATTTTCGGTTCATAATCGGTTGTCATTCCAACTCAACCACTGTCAGCTATATTAAGAACCTAAGGGAGAACTGTGCTATGCCCATTTCTCCAATAGTCTCCAATGATGAACCTTGAGTTTATATTTAATTCAGTAAACTGTACTAGCTTTTATCTCATTTGTTTTTATAATTAGAAATATTTTGTTTATCGTGAGTAATTTAATTTAGATTAAACATTAATTATACTTGATTAAAATGTTATTACCAAGATATTCAAAATCTGAGTCCTGGTTTTGTCTAAACCTAGTTTCTAAGGAGATGCATATGTAAAGTAATCGTCTACTAAAATTTGTTAATGCCAGTGCGCCGTGCGTTAGCGATATTACTTTGTACATTTCAAAAAGGCCAAGTGCGAGTCGGTCTAGCGCACCGTGGGTTCCGTACAAATATGTAGGTACAATTTATGCTTTTAGCAATTTTTCTTTTATTTGTACCATAAGACGTTGCTTAATACCAAATTTCAAGATTCTGAGTACCCTGTAGGTTTTGATTCCCTTGCAAGTATCGAAAGTTTGCATTATAAAGTATCTTTTGATTGCACTGGATTAAAAGTGCTTTGATGTTTTCACAGCTTAAAGGGACAGTAGACTGAGTATTTGACATAAATTTCAGTTTATACCTCCACGCGTTCATGAGAAAAAGAGTCTTGATAGACAGACGGAAAACAAACTGTTCCTATAAACGTTTCGTTTTTTTTCCTTTAGAGGTACGGAACCGTAAAGATAGGAATTACTTGTTGTAGTTATTCCATAAATATATTTGTGGTACATTACTTTTATTTTCAGTTAACTTTTATATACAGATATGCATATAATATATTATCTACCTACTAAGTACTACCTACCTAATAAATTACATTTTAGCAACATATCTATATAATTGGGTATTTCGTAACTTATGTATACTGTTACGAAACCTTTACCTAATCGGCCAAGTGTGAGTCAGACTCGCGCAGGTAGGGTTCCGTAACATTATCTATAGATTTCAAGCGTCTACCTGTTGCCGTTATTAATATCGAGCAAAAATGAGCAAAAAAAAGCCCGTTTGTTGTATGGTAGCCTCCTTAAATATTAATTTTATTGTTTTTTTAGTATTTGTTGTTATATACATCATCTTTGAAAAGTCCATCTGTCTAACTATCACGGTTCATGAGATACAGCAGTAGAAATAGGGTCACGTTTAACCCTTTGGGTACGAAACCCTAAAAACTAAAATAATAATACAATATTTTGGACATCTGATACACAACGTTATCTAGTCTCAAACTAAGCAGAGTTTGCACTATGGGTACCTACTAGCTACACGACTGATATAAATATTTAAATCCATAAAAAGGTGTGTGTGCGATTCACACACGATAGAAGTGAAACTTCAGTAAATCGACAAAAGAATGAGACCGACATTTGCTCTCTCGCTCTGGCTCAATAATTACAGGCGAGTTTTTGTATTTGTGTCACCTGTCGTTTTTTCCGTTGCATCCGGTTTGAAATCACGATTCTAAAGAAGATATACATAAACAAACTTCGAAATAAATATCTGCAAAATATACAAACATTTACTCCGGCCAGGGAATCGATCAAGAGACCTCAGGCTCAGCAGTCGCATACGCTACCACTGCGCCACTGAGGCATCTAAATGACTGTTCTACGTACGGGTAATGTTTGACAGGGATACAGTAAAAACCATAACGTTACATAATAAGATTTAATTGTCATTTATAACAAAACTTAATAAACATTAAATAACATCCGTTTTGTTTAAAATAAAATAATCAGTTTATCTTAGAACTACGTGTGGAGGTAAAGCTCATATTGTGCCTTTAAATTAACTTAAGCATTATAAAAAATATTGGAATAACATATTTAATATAATCGTCAAGTAGATATGAATTTCAAGCTAACAACTGGCAATTTTGTCATGTATAATGTAATAATAATTATATTTGCTATTGATTGTACCATCTAGATCAGTTCAATTTCGATTACATTCAATCAAGAGTATCATAAAGCTCCTAAATATTTCTTTAACTAAGAACTTTTAAACTATTAAATAAACTTTAGTACGACTAAAAGTAACACAAGTACTTATTTAAACAAAATTGTTCTTTTTACGATTAAGTTTACACTTTAAAATAAAATTTAATAATGTTACAAGAGACAAGTAAATTAGTTGTCCTAGATCGTGAACGTACAACTTGCTTATCGCAAAATACAAAATATTGTAGTAGTCAATAAAACGAATCCATCAACGACCCATAATGTCCCACTGCTGGGCTAGGGTCTCCTCTCATGAGAGGGTTAAGGCCATACGTCTCCATGCTGGCCAAGTGCGGGTTGGGGCCTGCTGGCAAGACAACTTTGTTTTTTTTTTTTTTTAAAGACAACTCCCACATAAACATCTTGTGTCGTGGGGGACTTTACAAACATACATGAAACGGACACAAAGAACATCCAGACTCGGGACAACAATTCGTGGAACACATAAAGTGTTGTACTGCGTGGGATTTGAACCCAAGACACTTGGCGCAGTAGCAAGCGGCATGGCGACCGCTGAAACTACTCGGCCAACCGTGTAGTCGGCTTTGTGGCTAAGTAATCTTGCCGTTGGATGTTTTTAAGCCGCTGAAGGGCCTCCAATTAAGCTTCACGACTGTTATCAAATAACAACCGGGACCGACAGCTTAATGTGACCTAATCACGAAGATGGTATCATGCCACCAGCGGTCACCCGTCCAGGTACTTACCGCGCCATCGTTGCTTATTCTCAGTGGTTGTTTTGAATCACCGAGTGCAACTGGGCTATGATCTATAAAACAAACTAAAAGGCAAATAAAATAAATTGTAATATAATTTTTTTTTTTGGTTGGTTTGCGCATTTAATTCCAAAATGAAGTTGGGAAATTCCTTCCACCCTGATAACACATATTCCTAACTAGAACTATTTCTTCTTTGGATTATTTAAGATTGTTAACCATTGAAGCCATTCCAAAAGCCATTTACTCAAACAATGAGAAATATATAAAATACCTATAAATTAAATTTAATTACATTAATTTCAAGAACAGCTTATTCACTTAACAAAAGTGTTTTTCACTCTTTCAATTCTTATACATCATGTGATAAAATGTAGTGATTATTGCATCACTTAATTCCTCTCTCCCTAAACGTATAGAAAATTGATTTGAGTTCAAGGGCAGTATGGAACCTTGCCGCCATAAGTTATCGAACACGAAAGTAATTACATCGTAACTACACAATTGTAATTTAATATGAAAAGGTTCTAAAACGGCCTTCGATTCAAATTGGCTGTCTTTACGACTAATAATACCACCAATGTGTTTGATACTCACATTACTTACCGTGGGAGAGCTATGCTTCGGCATGAATGGGTCGGCTCGACCGGAGTGATACCACGGCCTCACAGAAAACCGGTGTGAAATAGCGTTTGCGCCGTGTGTGAGTGTGGATACCGGAGGCCCATACCCCAACCCCTCCCCCCATCCCCTTTTCCATCTCCCAAAGGTCGGCAACGCACTTGTGACGCCTTTGGTGTTGCGGGTGTCCATGGGCGGCGCTAATCGCTTACCATCAGGTGATACGTCTGCTCGTTTGCCCATTGTACAATAAAAAAAAAAAAAAATCTCGTAGCTACCTTAGAGTTATAAATAGAGTCGTATATTTAAAAAAAGGATTGTTTTAAACACACTCAGTAATATCCATGTGTTTTCATCAAACTAAACTTTTTGTTCTGGCGTCTTTTGATCGGTTCTGTTTACAGGGTTAACTTTACAAGTGATCTTGTACGACTCCACCATTTTAACTGAATCTCTAACTAAAATTGTCGATCTAATAGTAAATGAATGCGAAAAGCAACTCTGTGCAACAGAGTCACATAGAGCTGTGTGGAAACTTAGATACAAGCGATAATGGAATTTATCTGTTCGTTGTTTAAGTTTTAATTCCACTCGACCGGGGAGCTTCGTGCCTTTGTGAGAAGAGCTTATAAAATCGAAATCTTCTAAAGTGACATCTTTGTTGTTCTCATCCCTGACGCACACTAACCAATTCTGTGGAGCCCCCGGGGTGAACTGAACATTTTTTGTTTCAGCGTCCAAACTTACATTGAAATATATTATAAGGTTGCCGCATTTTCTGTTCACAAATAAATCATTTTTATACAAGATTAAGTTCTCAGGCTCGGTAAACTTGGGATCAGGCAAACGAACTTTGAAATCTTGACATACATTTTTAGCTACATTTAGTATTTTAATACAATGATTGTTAGTATCCGCTATGTACAGATACTTTCCATCTTGTGTGAGCGAAAGCCCTGACGGCTCATTAAACGTTGCCGGGTCGGTACTTTCAATCATAGTTGGGTTAAGAGATGTCACTTTTTGGGGTCCGACATCAACTTTCTTTATCTTATGGTTGTAAGTATCTGCTACATAAAGAATTTTAGAAGACTCGCAGTAAGCCACGCCAAGGGGATGTTGAAGCTTCGCATCAATGCCCGTGTCGTCTATATCTCCAAAAGCGAATAAGTTCTGAAAAAAAAGGTGTTTCAACCATTCATTACTTGTAAACATACATGCACAAAGAGTACTTTTTCAGCTGTGTCCTGCAATACACCAAAAATATTTTTATAGTTAAAATGCGAGATATAATCTCTTGTGCAGTTTCATCCCAAATTCTTCTTAAATAAATTCTTGAACTTTTTGTCTAATCCTTTAAAAACAATTCAGATATTTGTTGTGTTTTATATACCTAAACGACAGAAATGTTACGACAAAGATTGCAAGGAGGACACAAGGATTGAAAGTAAGACACAGTTTTGCAATAAGTTATAGTTATCGATTAACATCAAGGCAATTTGTTCAGTACTAATAAAATTATCTTTAATGTAAACCAAAGCTGCCATTATTAAGACGTATTTGATTGAATCATTATAACAGATCACCTATTACTTTTCTATTACAAGTGTACTATGAAATTTTTACACTGTTTATTTTGAACTTTATAAATACTGCAATTTAAATATTTTGCGAACGGACGGAACAATAGATACATACCAAAGGATTGCGATCACCGCCACATAATGTAGAGACTTGACCGGTTGCCAACGCTAACCTTCGAATGGAAGAGCTCTCAGAATCTGCTATAAAAATTTCTGGATTTGTACCTGTAACAAATTTCATAGAACATATATTTACTTATTAAATTTTTACAGTTCATGTATAGTTAAATTGTAAATCGTCAGTGAAAACGCAATGTGGATAATCGGTGTCTTCAATCAACAACCCAGTCCCACTACTGGACTCGGATCTCCCCTCAGGAGAAGGGACCGGCAAGACAACGTTGTGGCTACGTAATTTTGCCGGTGAATGGTGTTTTAATTAGTGTCAGAAGATTTAAAAGGCAGTATAGAACTGGTACCAATCTATACTAATATTATAAAGAGGAAAGATTTGTACCTATTTTTATATGTTTGTAATGAATAGGCTTAAAAAGTACTGGACCGATTTTAAAAATTCTTTCACCATTCGAAAGCTATATTATCCACGAGTAACATAGGCTATATTTTATTTTGGAAAAAAATAGGGTTCCGTAAGATATTTGGGTTTTTCGGACAAAAGGTGTAAAAATCAACCAGAAAAGTTACTTATTTTGCGAAAATGTTCATGCTACGGGCTATATAAGACGCAAACGAGGTTGCGTGGGTCAGCTATGTTTTATATACAACGTGTATTTAGTATCAGCATTGCACCCGTGCGAAGCCGGGGCGGGTCGCTAGTAGAAGTATATAGACGAGATAACGCTCAAAAGTTTTCAGTGTTATATAATAGTAGTAGCATAAATTAAATCGCCCACTACACTATTTCTCTCAATAAACATTTAGTTGTAGCCATTTGCATATTTATTTGTTTATCTCGTGGAGTAGGGGCTCCTGGCTCATAAGTAACTGCAGATTAATATATTGCAAACTTAAAATTCAAATTAATTCTAGCGGTGTCAGTTCTGTGATTGATGATGGGTGACCATTCGCAACATGTTGACACTCCTTAACTTAACAATCTTCAGCAATCATTAAGAATATTTGGAGCCTAAAAGGTCCAACGAAAGTCTCTCTATACAACTTCTGGATCTGTAGAGGTCTGATAGCAATTGTAATGTTAAGCACTTTGGTATGCACGTTAGATATTATATTCTATAATGTTTCTGCTTTACTTTAATTCATGGATTACTGAAATTATATTTTTCATTTAAACATGTAACTACCATACTATAGATGGGTATTTTATTGATAAATATGTAATAAAACAGACACAAAGAACGCCCAGATTTAGAACAACAGATTGAGGATCGTTGTGGTTTTGTGTGAGGATCAAACCTAAAACACGCATCACTGGTGACCCTAAATCTTCTTTCTTTTTTTATTGAATAGTTGGCAAACGAGCAGACGTATCACCTGATGGTAAGCGATTACCGCCGCCCATGGACACTCGCAACACCAAAGGCGTCACAAGTGCATTGCCGACCTTTGGGGGATCGGAAAGGGGATGGGGGGAGGGGTTGGGGTATGGGCCTCCGGTATCCTCACTCACTCGGTGAAACACAGCGCAAACGCTATTTCACACCGGTTTTCTGTGAGGCCGTGGTATCACTCCGGTCGAGCCGACCCATTCATGCCGAAGCATAGCTCTCCCACTCTCTAACACAGAAAGGGTCATGCATGCAAGACGAGGTTCGTCGGGGTTCCAGGTATTTGCTTTTTGGGTACACCTGGTTCCCCGATTACCATGCGGTTCTTGATCAGTTCGTACAGGGTGGGTTCTAAATAAATTGATTAAATTAAAACTTGTATTGTTATTTCCTTACCAGTCCTGAGCGCTAAGCCCGATGGTTGTGCGAAGGCAGCCGTGTTGGGGTAGCCACTGTTGCGAGCGGCCTCGGCTCCAGACCCCGCGATACACGCGCACGTGCCTAGGATCAGGTCAATATGTATTACATTTTTCTTTACATGCATATAATGTTAATAATATATTACCAAGACTGTAAAACCAAAAATATTCTGCATCAAAATAAGTACATTAATATGCCTCATTGGTCTAGCGGTTGACGTATGTGACTGCCAATCAAGAGGTCTCGGGTCTTACTTATACTTAATAACAGGTCGGAGTTTGTAAGGTGGGTCTGAACCCCCGTGTCTCGGAGAGCACGTAAAGCTGTCGGTCCTGCGCCTGATCTCTTCCCGGTCGTGTCGGTTAACCGTCCCATCGGATCATGAGAGAGAGGGAACAGAGAGTGCACCTGAGTTTGCGCACACACTTGTGCACTATAATATCTCCTGCGTAGTTGGCTGGTCTCCGTTGGGACTAATCGCGCACCGCCAAAAGGTAGAGTGTGGATAGGTTCCACACACTTTTGTGCGAAAGTCGCGGGAAATCGTTTTAGGCAGGCAGCAAAGGACTGGCTGTTGTGGCACAATGTGATGAAGGACTATTTCCAGCTGAAGATAATAAACTGCTAATACAGTTAATTGTTTGATTCAAAAAAAATATTATCATACCTTCAGTATAAGTTTTATATTTCCACCAAATAGTTGTGTCTAGAAATAGTGCCCATATTTGGTGAGAGCCAGCACAAGCTATGAGAAGCACTCGACGTTTTTCATCTTTCTTTTCCCTTTCTGAAAATAACATTCTTAGGTTATTTGTGTATTACTTATTAAAATAAACCATCGAAAATGTTGTCTACGCATGAAAATGAACTCTTGGTGTATATATCCTAAAAGTTTCATATACCGAAAATAATTATTCCATCCATGTGCAATTTCATGTGTCTAAAGTCAATAATGGAAGTAACCAACATACGCTGTGCGTAAAAGTTCGAAAAAAAGTAGAATAAAACAAATTCAAGTATCGTTTATAACGTAATTAAAAAGAAATTGCGTTAAGATATTAGGGACACATCAATCAAATCCGTATTCCTAACCAAACAGGTTCCAAGAAATCATTGTTTCTAATGAAAGCATATAATCTCATTAAGAATTGGGATTTGATGCATAACTATACTAAACATGTTACATTAACATCTAAAGTAGAGTTTTACAGTTACCTTTTATTTCTTCCAAAGCTTCAAAGTCCTTATCGGGTACCGTTTGTCCTGCAGTCGGGGGCGGGGGGGGAGGAGGTAATATTGGTCTAACCGACATATCCATGTCAGGAGTAGTATACAGAAGCAAATCCCAGGGTGACGCTAACGGTTGAACTCCAAGGCACTTACCCCCTGAGAATGCAAGACATAAGAATCAATTTTTTTTTTTTTATTGAATAATGGGCAAACGAGCAGACGTTTCACCTGATGGTAAGCGATTACCGACGAACATGGACACCCACAACACCAAAGGCGTCACAAGTACGTTGCCGACCTTTGGGGGATGGGAAAGGGGATGGGGGAGGGGTTGGGGTATGGGCCTCCGGTATCCTCACTCACTCGGTGAAACACAGCGCTAACGCTATTTCACACCGGTTTTCTGTGAGGCCGTGGTATCACTCCGGTCGAGCCGACCCATTCATGCCAAAGCATAGCTCTCCCACGGAAAGTATCATCATCAATACATTTAGAATAAGATATGTAGGTACTGTTAGCAATGAGTTTCATAGATGACATCATACCAAGGTCGCCATGAACAGCTTGTTCACCAGTGCCAGCTAGTACTTCCACCGTGCCTTCATCAAGATGAATTGCTCTAACCGCATGGTTATTTGTATCACAAACAGCTAAAACGTTACTGGAAAGCCAACATATGCCCTGAGGTGAGTTAAACTGGGCTTCAGTTAATTCTGTGGGAAAAAGAAATAGTACAAAATCGTTTTATTTATATTTAATTAATCTCCTACTTAAATTGCTCAGAATTAAACTCGAAAATAAGTTCACACACACACCAAATTAACCCTATCTATTAAGTAAGTGTGTTTCAACGTGACAATGTATGTCCCACTTGTTAATTGTAAAAAATATTATTTCATTGTTTTTTGGGAAGGTACTAATTCCCGACATTCAGATCACGCTAGTTTGGGAATCCGGTCTTGTACTTGATTTTTATACAACTTTTGTCACAATAAAGAATGTTACTCGAATATCTAAGCATTATTTTGCTTAAACCACTTCATGAAATGAACACATACTGCCATCCTTGAAGCCCGGATCAGGTCCGCCGATAATCCGCAATACGATTCCAGAACACTCCGTAAGTATCACTCGATTATGTCCTGTATCAGAAATCGCCAGGAAAGGCTCTTCAGATCGACCTCGATAGAACGGATTTAGAGCTATCTGCAAAACAAAATTATTTTTTTTTCAAAACTTACGCGAGCCTTATTTTGTAAAAACGTAGTCACCTGATGAACGTCTTTATATAATAACACTAGCTGACACACGCAACCTCGTTTACGTCTGCTTTTTGTATTTTTGTATTGCCCGTAATAATTTTCCCCCGTTTTTGTAACATTCTTCATTGGTGCTCTGCTCCTATTGGTCTTAGCGTGATGATATATAGCCTATAGCCTTCCTCGTTAAACGGGCTATCTAACACTGAAATATTATTTTCAAATGGGACCAGCGGTTCCTGAGATTAGCGCGTTCAAACATACAAACAAACTCTTCAGCATCATAATCTTCTAATATATTAAAATTCTCGTGTCACGGGGTGCGTAATCGAACTACTCCGAAACGGCTTGACCGATTTTGATGAAATTTTTTGTGCTTATCCGGTATCTATGAGAATCGGCCAACATCTATTTTTCATCCCCCTAAATGTTAGGGGTAGTCCACCCCTAAAATTTTTTTTTTATTTTTTAGACAAAATTTTTAATTTCTATTTTTGTATGATACAGCATTAGTAAATACATACAACCCTAAATTTTCAACCCTCTACGATCAACCCCTATTTTTCCATCGCGATTTTTATTGACCCACCTCGACAACATATATTCCCTTTTATGGCAAAGCAACGTTTGTCCGGTCAGCTAGTATTAATATAGATTTTGTTGTATTGAACATCAAAGAGGCAGAAAGTGCATCCATATTAATGGTGAAATAAGTAATATCAATTATTTTTTTTTATGAGGGCGACATAATCACTTCGTGACAAGTCCTCATTAAATAAATAAAGAAAAAAAAAAAAAATTTTTTATAAGTTTGTAATTACACACATTTTAGAAGTGTTATGTCAAGTTAGTGTTTTTATTCACAATTATATGATCATTTTATTTTTAAATTTTATGTGACACTTTCAGTGATTATATTTTCAAAAACTTTGTTTTTTTTGGCAAAGTTTAAATATGTAAAATATATACTAACCTTACTCGGGAAGTATAATATCTCTTCCTCTTTGGCTTTCAAATGTTTCGCTGGAGAAATAGGAAGTTCAGAACTGGATATACGAGAACTAAAATATGACAGTGTTGCTTCAACATATGATTCAAGTTCTTGTCTATTTCCCTCACCAGTAAGAATAAATATTGGTTTGTTTCCTGGCCCTGGAGATACAGAAATGAGTGTATCACATCCTACAATATTTTGTTCCTTAGAAAAACCATAGGAACAGTTAAGTATGTACAACTTATCCAAAATCCCTTACAAATATTCTTTAATATTCTATTTACACATATATAATATTCTATTACAACATTAAAAAATTGTTCTTTCAGTCTTAAAAAGGCTTGGTGTATTTTGAGTAATGCTTGCAATAATTTTTTTTTTTTAATATTCATGTTGTTATCGCCCATAACTGAGCAAGCACAAAACAAAGTTTTTTTGTAAAAGAAAACTACTTTTGAGGTGGACTGTATTTATTTTTTTTATTTGCTGGTTTTTACATATTTTTTTTTTTTTTGAAAAGATAACTCCCACATTAGAAATAAACATCCTGTGTCCTGGGGGACTTTACAAACATACATGAAACGGACACAAATAACATCCAGACTCGGGACAACAATTCGTGGATCACACAAAGTGTTGTACCGCGTGGGATTTGAACCCAAGACACTTGGCGCAGTAGCAAGCGGCATGGCGACCGCTGAAACCACTCGGCCAACCGTGCAGTCGTCAATTAAAAATTTATTTACAGACAACTAGCAAGGTAACAAAATAATTTATATAAGAAAGTAGAACGTAGGTAGATTTCAATCACTCGGTGATGTTTGTATTATTTTCTAAGAAAATCAGTTAATGCAATTCACATTTATAGTCCATTCGCTTAGATACCTCACCTAGACCGCGCCGCCGCCACGCTATCGCAAGTGCGGCAAGCCGCCACAAAATCAAATAGCCCGCCTGTGGCGCGCACAGACACGCAAGTATGATTTGTCAGTTTATGCTGTTGTATGAATTAATATATTCATATTTCACAAAAATAACCACAATTGTGTGCACCGACACAATCTAAACTATACAAACTATACAAAATAGCCTATACAAAAAAAATCCTACCTAATATAAGTAGAGTTGGCCAACATCTGATTCCTAGTGCATCCCACATGCAACTATCAGCATCATTGACCACAGGATGATGAATATTATATCTGTGCACAGCTGCCAAAACATTATCAGAGTTTTTCTCATTCGAAAACTTGGCACAGTGGACCCCTATCTGTAAAAAAGAAATATGTGAAAAATTAAAAAAGAAACATTAGTGCAGTTATAAGTTTTCATGCCACAGAGAGAATGATTCAAAAATTCATTTTTGTTTTTTTTTACAAATGACAACTTCTGTACTAGGACTTCTTGACTTGACAAACTTGGACTCAGAGAAACAATTGATGGATCACACAAAATGTTCTTGCATTTCAGATTTAAATTCCCAACACTCAGCGTCCTACTGCTCTGTGAAGTGACCACTTGAAGCACTAAGCCATCCATATAATCATGAAAGCAGTACTTAAATAGACTCTCTCTATAAAAGTAGTAAACCTTAAAGTTTAAGCCATAACCAGAACAATGTAAAATAGGTGTACTTCAACTTTATTTTGAGTATGTTACTTCATATGAGAGAGCCACGCTTCGGCATGAATTGGCAGGCTCATCTGGAGCGAAATAGAGCTTGCGGTTTGTTTCACCAAGTTGGAATGGAATGGAAGTTTGTACGATTAAAATTCTTGTGTTTGTTTGTTAAGCTAATCTATGGAACAGATTTTCACTGGTAAACAGCTGATGTTGTAACAACTTAAATTACTTTTATTCTTAAAAAAAGCATTTTAAGTACACAAAAACTTAATTAAAACAACCAGTATTACAAATAGCATTAGAATACTAACTAAGTGCTGGTTAAGTATGTATAGCGACTTACCACAACTAACCCGTTGCTAGCTTTATGGACATTTTCTATATGTTCTAGGTCAGGTAACACATGGTAACAGTTGATACAGCAATATGTCCAAAAGTCTAAAATAACTACTTTGTCTGAGCAGTGCTGTGATAAAGATATTGGTTCAGAAACGTTAACCCATTCTAAATCTGTAACACACAAAAATTAATTACGTTTATAAACATTTAATAATGATAATGGATTTAAAAACTATATTTTACTGAAACAATTCTTTAATATTATTTAAAGTGTAATTAATGCATTTTCACAACAAATATATTACACAAATTTAACCCAATGCAAATTGTCTTGACAGTGTGATAGTAGGCCAAAAAGTCCCGAGGGCTATATCTTGCTTACAATCATTAAAGGCTGTTTTATTAATAATTACTAATATTATTGCAAACAATGTAAACATTATACTGTCAACGTCATTCAAGACTAGGCAAATGTTTATGGGTAAGGGCCCATTATAGAATAGAAAGCAAACAGTCTTGACAGACTCTTCAATATCTTCTTTTTGATAATATATTCTTTATATTCTATTTCTATTCTGGTAAACTTTAAACGTTTTTTTGTATTCAAAACATACTTTTTTTAAAGTCTTCCAATGGAGGAACAATAGAAGAAACTTTCTTAATGTGGTTATTAATGAGATTGTCCCGTTCATCGTCAATTTCTACTGAGCCAATAGCTTCAGTCAAATCCATACAGGCTTGAGCTACAAAATCTAAGATACTAGATTCCATTATATTTATTTAAGTCCAAAAGATAGGAAAACCAATAATATTATTATAGTGGTTTTTTCTGGTAATGAATGACATTTGAGTTATGATGACATTGACATTCACAGATTTCACATCTATTCGCGAGGACAAAATGTCACTGTCCGCAATCGCGGGAGCATCAGTGTTGCCAGCCGAGTCTTTTCAGTCTTTTCATAATATTAAATTACCTATCGAGATAAATTCGTAAAACTAGAGGCCGCTAGATGACGCACCTCTCGACCGGTGAAAGTCGTGTTGCAACACTACATTAATTTTATCTAAATCGGTCGGTGGCTCGCAGCTGGCCGCGGGTAGGTCATGGCACTATGGACAAAAATATAATGCTTCGACCGCGTACAACTTTTGTGAGCAAATCTTCCTCTTCAAACACCCATTGCGTGGATTGGCTGCTTCATGAGTGGATCGTACCTATATATGCATGATTCATCAGTTTTAAGAATGCAGGATACTTTTTTCGAAGTTCCTCCTTCGAACTTTTTTAACATAGATTTGAACCAATGAACATGATGGCATTTTTGCTTTTCAAATATTTTCATAAGTTTTTTTTTTTTCTTTATTTGTTTAATGAGGGCTTTATTTTCATAAGTTAGTAGCAATGGTAGCTCTGGCGTATTGTCATTCATTCAGTACAGACAGGACAGACAGTAATTCATTTCATTCATTCATTCATCATCTTGTGTTTATTTTTCGGGATACGTTTGTGTTTATTTTTTTCCTGTGATTAAAATAATTATTCAAGTATTTTCATTATCTTTCTAAAATCGTCACTAGTTACCAAATTATGTTAGAATATGGATGCCGTATTTGATATATGTTACCTATCCGCTGAGGGTAACAATGTGGAACCTGATGATATTCCTCAGACAAAGGAAAGCGTTTGGATCCTGGGAAAAAAATACAGTCCTGTTCAGGGTATGTCAAATTTGTATATTAAATGTAAATGTCAATGTGTTTAGAAATATAATGAGTAAATCCATTTCAGATTTGGATCGCATCAGACGTGATATCACGTCAATAATTTGGTGTACGTACAGAAAAGGCTTCATACCCATTGGAGACGAGGGTCTCACATCAGACAAAGGATGGGGCTGCATGCTTCGATGTGGACAGATGGTACTTGGTGTAGCGCTTGTCAGAATCCATCTATCGGCTGATTGGGTTTGGACTCCAGATACAAGGTATTGCATGAATATGGTAATGTTATCCATATAGGTCAAAATTCTAAATATGTATTTGTTTATTACATCACATTTAAATATATTTCTTGAAATAAGTAAAGATTTTACCACAAATTAATTGTAGGAGAATAAAAAGTTGATAAATTTAAAAAAAACCTGAGTTCATCAAATTTATATTCTTAATTATTTATTACCAGCTGTATTCTGCCATGTTTTTCCAGTGATACAATATACCACAGCTTTTAAAATGAGAAACAAATCTTAATCAAAACAATCCTTAAAGCAAGTTGTATAGCATAAAAAATTTGAGCCCAATTAATGCTGCAATTTCTTTTAGTTTTTGAATGTTTTTTAACGAAACTAAAGTTTTTTATTATAAGTTAGCACATGCAACAAAGCTATTTAATACTAGTTAGGACTTGCAATGCTATCTCTAATCTATCTCTGTGCCAAAATTTCAGCAATTTGTTTTAAAAGTAGCCATAAAGATTAAAATTTAAAAATATTACATAGGCAATGTAATACACATTGTAACAATGTAATTTTATTATCTATATGTATATTAATATATAAAGCTGAAAGATTTGTTTGTTTGATCGCACTAATCTCAGCAACCGATTGCCTGATTTGAAAAATTATATCAGTGTTGGATAGTCCATTTATCGAGGAAGGCTATAGGCGGAGCGGAATACCAATGAAGAATGTTTATAAAGCGGGGGAAAATTTTCACACTAACAAATGTCATTATGTGCCATGTGCACAATCAACAGATGATTTAATTTGTCAGAAATTTTGCTAAATAATCAAACTCAACAAAAACTGGAGTTTCATTATTCCATTATTTAAAAAAAAAAACAAAAAAGATTTTAAACACAATCAAAGAAAGGATTTATTCAACATTATGATAATATAATTAAGAATCATTGGTTCTCATCAGGTGTCACACTTGCCACCAGTGTAGCAAGGTTGTAAATGTAAAACATTACTATTCACAACAAATATAATGCTTGTTTTGTTTCAGAGATCCCACTTATTTGAAAATTATTCAGAGGTTTGAAGAAAGGAAGCAGGCTCCATACTCTATACATCAAGTGGCTTTGATGGGAGCCTCTGAAGGGAAAAGTGTGGGACAATGGTTTGGTCCAAATACTGTGGCACAAGTTTTGAAGTGAGTGAATGAAATATTAAATTTTTTATTAAACTAACTTTGGCACTCATTGCATTGGACACTGTCTGCCTGCTGCATTATCAGGCCGCCAGCACTAGCTTGCAGTTGGTGGCTTGTGTGCGCAGCAAGGCTTGTGACTCAACTAAGCACCGGGTTTTGTTGACGGCATTCCCACCAGCCAGGCAGCCGGTTAAGTGTGCAGAAGTCTTAATGCATAGTTGTATATTTTAATACCTATTATTTTTTCAAAGTTATCCCCCTTATATTGTTTCAGGAAATTAATAGTTTATGATAAATGGAGTTCCCTGGTAATTCATGTTGCATTAGATAATACTGTTGTTAAGGAGGATATATGTGAGTATTTCTATAATTAATAAAAAAAAAAAATGTTCTGTTGTTTGAGAGGATCTATTATTCACAAGTTCTGTGTGAAATACTACTTGTGTTAGAATTATTTGTTTCATATAATGCTGTAGTCATAAATTAGCCTTGTTAGATACATGTTGTATTATGTGTTGATTGATACTTTATATATAACGTGTGAAATGAATGTTCAAAGAATAATATATAAAATAAATAATATGTATATTGTTGTCATCTTCATGCTTATTTACCATATTTCATTAATGGCTTATCATTTGCCTAAGACCACTTCTGCTTGGAAATGTAATTATTTTCGGATGGTACAAATAAGGCGAATTTGTGACTATCATTACCCTAAACTTACGAGTTACAAATCTATAGTTAATTATTTAACATAATTGTATACATACCACAAATATACAATCTAAATGTCTTTATACTTATAATCTTTTAAACCTTTTTCATATAAATAAACACCATAATTTCAGTACAACAATGTGTGGTGAACAATGACAGAGGTGATTCATCATCGAAACCTGATGTTGTGCCCACGGACTGGATGCCCCTTCTACTCATAGTGCCATTGCGGTTGGGTCTTAGCGAAATTAATCCTGTATATATAAATGGATTAAAGGTACACATAAATACAAAAGAAACTCTTTCATTATCAATTATATAGTACAGTGAGCATCATATTGATTAATGATAATGATATTCAAGGAACATATTGAAAGGGATGCAACTATTTAAAATTAACAATTTTACTGCAAAATACACTCTAGACATGGGCAATAACGTTGATTATTCTTTGTTATTGGAAGAATATTTTTAACCAGTTTGCATGCATAGATACCATTGAATAGTTGGAGTGCCATGTCTGCGAATATAAAATTGAATCAAAGTTTTTGAGATAATTTTGAACACTTGAGAGCACAAATTAATATGATGCTGACAGTACCATCAGTGATAATCGTTTTTTGAATCCATGCTCTTTGGAATTAACTAATTCAGAATAAATGTTTTATTGGATACTGCAACAGATACTTCTGTGTAATTAAATATCAGATAACAAGGTTGTTACCATGAAAATGCATATTTACGCGAATGTCGACCTAATTGTATTTGAATGTAAGAAAGTAAGTTTATGGTGGGTCACGATTCAAATTTGCTACATCTTAACTTTGAACTTCTCCAGATATGTTTCCAATCACCTCAATCGATTGGCGTGATAGGTGGCAAACCTAACCAAGCTCTGTACCTGGTGGGATGTGTGGAAGACGAAGTTATATACTTGGACCCTCATACCACACAGAAGTTTGGATTAGTAGAGGTAATGGATTTTTTATCTATACTAATAATAAAGCTGAAGAGTTTGTTTGTTTGAAAGCGCTAATCTCAGGAACCGCTGGTCCGATTTGAAAAATTATTTCAGTGTTGGTGTTGGATAGTCCATTTGTCGAGGAAGGCTATTGGCTATATATCATCACGCTACTACTAATAGGAGCGGAGCACCAATGAAGAATGTTTCAAATACGGGGGAAAAAATTCACGCTACGGGCAATATAAGACGCAAACAAGGTTGCGTGGGTCAGCTAATCTGTCATAAGCTGATACGACTGTTCATGTCAAGGACTGTCGTAGGACGGTTTAATGATACGATTTCGTCATGCATATAAAATTATACTAATTGTGTAGTTCTGATCTCTTTGGTCATAATGGACCAATTTGGACAATCAAAATCACAAAAAAGAACAATCAGTTCGAAAAATATTATCTTATCAACGGTAGATGTTACACTGGAATTATGTTAATTTTATATGACAAAAAAATGGATGCTAGAAGTCCTAACTCGGTTAGAGTGGTGTGCAATTGGCTGATTATATAAAAAAGAGTAGATATTAATATAAATTTAACAAATAAACTTTCAAATTGCAATACACATCAAAACTGTGTACAGAAATATGAAATAAACTTTTTCGTTTAGTGTAATGACAAATGTAACGACATTGAATTTTTTTTAAAATTTGAAATGAACTCTGATTGGTTACCGCATAAATACCCATATAAAAATAATTTTTTTTTTTCAATGACTTGCAGAATAAGATGACTGATGAACAAAAAGAAATGGACTGCTCATATCACTGTAAATATGCTTCTCGAATACCTATGTTGGCCATGGATCCTTCTGTAGCCGTTGTAAGTAAAACAATCCTTTATTATCTCAAGGTCTTTTGTGTTTTCTTACTTGTAATGCCTAATATAATTATTTGAATGTGACCACGTAAATAATTTGCTTGTGTTACCGATTCAAAAGTAACAAATCCTACTAATATTATAAACGCGAAAATTTGTGAGTATGTAAGTGAGTATGTTTGTTGCTCTTTCACGCAAAAACTACTGAATGGATTTTGATGAAACTTTACAATAATATAGCTTATCCATCAGATTAACACATAAGCTACAATTTATAAAGATACTAGCTTTGCCTTTTACAACTGAATGTACTTGTTTTTTTATAAATAGCAAAGTCTTTTCATTTGATTTTTGATATTCTTTAATTTTGATTTTAATTTTACCGTGAGAGCGCCACGCTTCGGCATGCATGGGTCCGCTCGACCGGAGTGACAGACACAGGACACGACCTCACAAGAAATCGGTGTGAAACAGCGCCTGCGCTGTGTTTCACCGAGTGAGTGAGGATACCGGAGGCTCATATCCCAACCCCTCCCCTCCATCCCTCTCGATCCCCCAAAGGTCGACAACGCATTTATGACGCCTCTGGTGTTGTGGGTGTCCATGGGCGGCGGTAATCGCTTAACATCGGGCAATACGTCTGCTCGTTTGCCCGCTACAACATAAAAAACAATAAACAATTACATAATATATTGTGCAACACTTTTAATTCTAAAAAACGGTCTTAGCGTATTTTCGTATCTTAGAAAATCCGTTAAATAATATTGTTATACTAGCAGCTTATTACTTACCTCGGTGTATAAATAATGGAGTGTTCTTTCTCTTCCAGTGTTTCCTTTGTCGAACAAAGAATGACTTCGAAGAATTATGTAATGTTATAGAATGTAAGTTAATGCGGGAGTCGCAACCGTTATTTGAAATTTGCGAAAAGCGTCCCACGCACTGGGGTCCAAGCACGGCCGACATTGATCTGCAGAACACATCCTTGTTCACAGGTAAACTAATAATGTAATATATTTTAACGATAAATATATATTTTTTTAGGATATAATCCAGTGAATCTATATCTAAACTATATAACCAGTGTTGGGCATTAATCAATTAATTTTTCAATTAACTAATTAGTTGATTAAAAAATTAATGTGATTAAATAAATTGCAATTGAATTAATCGCAATTAAACGTACAATCGAGTTTTACAATTAAATTATTTAAATTAATGTAAATGTAAAAAATAACAATAATTTAATTGCAATTATGAAATATTGGTTTACTGGTCCGATTTCTGATTTCAGTTTTTTGATACATACTTAGTTAAACTTTGGTGTCTAATAAATAAGTTTATTTCTATTACATACCCATGTATATTTGTTATATATATCGTTATATATGTTAGTATGTATGTAGTATATGTGGTATATATTAGTGTAAGTAGGTATATATGTAGGTAGCTTTATGTGTATTATAACTTAGATCTATTGAACTACCCGTACCCGATACTGATACCTGATTTCGATGTCCGTATATGTATCTCTGTAAAAATGTTTACTGTAGTGGTGTGCAATAAAGTTTAAAAATAAATAAATACATATAAATCTATTTTATTTTACAGAATTCGAAGACGTAGACCGACAGTTTGACGACTCCGACGATGAGTTCGAAATCTTGTGAATGCCGCAATACAATTCTCTCGACATCACAGAAGCTTAATGTAAGAATTTTATATTTGGAAGAGTAATGACGATACTTGTACTTCTGGTTAACATCACTCGTAAAATCGTTGTTAAGGTTGACTATACTTTATTTGAAACTACTAATTTGTTCTCTAGATATTTGTGTTCACAGGCAAATAATAAAATATATGTACGCCTGCTGTCGTAGATCTGTATTTAGCATTGTCGCTATATTATTATTGCCTTGACATTCAGTAAAAGATTAAAGAGTTATTTTTTCTACTTTTGTCACTCATTCATGCAAAAGCTACACTGCGACCCTTAACATGTCATTACATCCTATTACCTTATTTTCAATTAAAGTACAAGGACATAACCAAATTATTAAAGGATATTTCGTATCGAGTCGGTGGTGATTTTATTTCCTAAAATAATTCGAATAATGTATATTCTTAAGTGACGGTTATTTAACAAGAGACTTGTAGCAACGCAAACCGCCATCTTACGTGATAAAGTAAGCAGCTACATTATTTGCAGTGCCTTTTTACTGTTTTATTGTGCAATTTATGTAAATAGAGGTGAACAGTTAACACTGATTAACATTCCTATGATAAAAAAATATGTGATAATCAGTGCATCTTATAGGCGATTCATCGAGAGTTCAGGTATCATCTAGTCATAGTTTAGATAGACATGAAACAAATACTTGATAATAAACAGTTATGATAATTAATTGAATAGTAATTAATTTTATATCGTGTTAAAATAAGTAATACATGTGTGTTCGTACAGGCCTAGCAGCGGTGATGATTAGAACAAGATGACTGCGTGGTTGGTTGCCATATCACTTAGACTTTAATCCTACTTTAAATGAAACTTCCAACCAATAAATGGCAATAAACCAGATAGCCTATTTAACTCTGGAAACGCTGTCGACATCATTAATTGAATTCATAATATCTAAAATAGATATTAAATCTTAATAACCTGTTACTTATCGTTGTGAAATGTTATTGAAAACGATATTTTTTATTTTAATTTAATTCTGTCATTTAATTTAATTCTTTGTTTGCCTTTATTTTTTCTATTACTCTCTTTTTTCAACTACGTTTCGATAAGTATAACTTGGATTTTTTATTTTATCTTTTCATGTCAATTTTTAGACGTGCGTTAATACAAAAGATGAATTCTTCAATAAATATCAGTTACATTACATGGTACACAACGCTAGATTTATATGTCCTAATTTTAAAGTCCAATGTTTTACATTAATTGCATAATAGCTCATTGCTAGTAGTTGGTTTTAGTTGTATTTCGGAGCCAATCATATGCTAATAGGTGTTATTAAGCATGCTCTAGTATATTATTAATAAAGGTACATCATGAATGAGTACCTAAATATTTTAATGTTTTCTTTAAGTAATGTGTTGAAATAACAGTTTGTGTTGTATCGTAGGGTAAACGATTTTGTTACGAAAATAGTATGCTGGATAGAAAATTCTATCCAAAATATTTTTATATAATTAAAGTTTTAAATACTAGCACTTGTTTTACTTTGCCTGTTACATAGAATTTAGAGTGAATACAAATGCATTTTTTGAAGTGAAAACTTCTTTAGCGGCGCTGTGTACTTTTTTGGAATGGGTAAAAATGTATAAACTCGCGTCAGGTCACGTGACCTGATCGAAAATTCGTAAGACGGATGGAGAGAGGACAGGCGGCGCAGGGCGCTTGCGCGAATGTTCGTGTGTGTATGTAATATAAATTGTCATGTTTGTGTACGATAGCGCAATAAATTAATATTGTATTCCACCACATAAATAATAGTACTTTTATACTGATAATGAAAGCAATTCGTACAAAATTATTCTCTAACCATTAAAATATTAAAAATGCACAACGTTAATATTCAAGTTTTCACTTCTGCCGGCACTCCCGGAGTGCAACCCGTCGATTTTTTTTTTAATTTAAGGAAGTGCAGAGGTGCATTTATGTGTTAGTTTCCTTCCTTTAAAAGTATTTGTAAAACCGCAAATTTACCATAAGTCAAATCGTTGAAATCAATATACGTCTAGATGGTAGAACCTTTATTTTTGTTAAGTAATAACCTTCAATTGTTTCTGATGTTTTTCTTTATATGGATTAGAAGGCAAAAGAGCAGACGTATCGCCTGATGGTAAGCGATTACCGCCGCCCATGTACACCCGCAACACCAGAGGCGTCACAAGTGCGTTGCCGGCCTTTGGGGAATGGGGGACGGTGTTGGGGTATGGGCCTCCGGTGACGTCATTCGTGCGTCGACGTCGTCGCCCATGGAGGAGGTTGTAGAGACGATCCAGTAATGGATCAAGTCTCGAACCTCCTTGTCCAGACAAACCTGAACCACTGTGCCGCGGCGCAGGATTTCTTCCTGAAAACCATGGCGCAGTGGACGATCGGTGTTGCCGTAGTCGCGGAGCCCTATTACGTCCCTCCCCGTCCAAACTGGATGGATGACCGGGACGGATCCGTGGTAGTCGTCGGTTCCATGGCGGCCCGTTCCCCGCCGTTGTCGCTAAAAGACAATGGCACAGGATATGTGTGTTTACGGTGTTTACTTCTCCCTCAATCGGAGTTTGAGCGACTTCGAGGTCTTCCTCAACAGCCTGGAGACATCGATGCGGCGATTAGCTTCTGGACCGTAGTAGCGCCTTGCTGACCGTGGGAGAACCTTGCTGACCGTAGGAACACCTTGCTGACCGGGGTGTGTTGGGCAAATTTTAGTTGAAATAACAATTGATCACTTGTAATTGTAAAAGATACAACTAACAATTAATTAGTTGTTAATCGTGGTTTAATACAGTTAACAATTGATCAATTGTAAGTTATTTTGCAAAAAAAAATTATAAACTTAACAATTTATTTTATTACCATGTATCAGTTTTAGTATTGTTCACTTGGGTGTGTGGCACACGTGACGTGGTCAAATACATTTACGCCATTTACGGTAGTAAATATATTTTCTTTGGCCAAGTCTATGGCATAAAAAATATGTAAGGTAGCAAGTATAGGTCTACCTACTTATAAAGGGTGTAAATGACTAATTTAACGTTAAACTTCCAGGACTTATTCAGACCATCGTTCTCAACAAAATACCCAAAATATCTCCCTTAGCTATTTTGACTCTGCTCCGATACACCCCAACCCTCTAGTGGTTGCGGCTAGTAGGTACACACCATTTTTTTTTTTTTTTTTTTACGTGTGGAAACCCCCTCGGGCCGTCACCCCGCCGGGGTTTGCGGCGGGGCGGTGTGTCGGAATCGAACCGACTAAAACCACACGGTGTGCCAACTCTGCGCCTGAGAAGGGAGGGGTCCGGGATCGCTGTTATTAACGCAAACCGGACCCCTCCCAGCGCCTGCCCGCACTGAAGCGGGCACCCTCTGGTTAAAACTCTCAAATTAGGCGACGCACGGCACACGCGTACGTCGCCCCTTCGCGGCTGGCCACTAAAGCGGATGGAGGGGAAAACCCAGTAGGTACACACCAAGCACAATCTCTCATGTACGTAGGCCCAAGCACGTACTTAGGGACCCGGTCGACGATATCACCATCGCTCAACGTAGAGCGTCCGCGGCACGCGCCAACACAAACAGCCCACGGTTTCGACCCCGTCGTCGGGTTCGAAATACGCGTCGCGCCATCCCGTAGACACAGGGTCTTGATCACCCAAGTTAGTCAGTAACGCCCCAAGCCGAGGTCCATACCCGCAGGGGGTACCCTTGGGCGATGTTACTTAACGAACAACCGGTTGAGAGCCCTCAGCGCTCACCAAATAGCCCCGCGTAAAGCTGTAGAGGCCATTGAGGCCAACAGCTATAGTCCATTAAAAAAAAAACCCTAAATAGTTAATTGTTAGTTTTGATTGTGATACGCGATTAAATGTTTAAAACTTTAGGAGAATTCTGCTGACTGTAGACAAAACCTTGCTGATAGTGGAAGAACCCTGACCCTGATACTGCTTTAATATATACTTATTTTAATTATATAAAAATGTCTTTTAGGATAGTTATACATAGGGATTGCAACATTTTGAGAGGGTCACTTGTTTTTTTTTAATAAAACCAGTTGTTTTACAATACGATTTATTTATGTATTACATTCAATATTGTTATACTTTGGTAGGTAGTTCTGAGGCAAGCGACATCACAACAGTACATCAACATGTAAACTAAACCACTGATAAGATTACACATTACAGTTATATACAAAAATACTACGGTTTGTTAAAATCTCTACAAAATTATTGGTAACACAGGTTTTAGTTTTTATACACTAGGTAGATAGATGCTCTAAAATATTTTTATTTAAACTTCATTATGCATTATTACAGAAAACCTGACTGAATAGAAACATTTTACAAAATTTTGGCACCTTGCGTTATAAATTAGCACTGTCCAAGTGACCCTTGTCCATAACATTGTTGGCATTAGGCATATGAATAAGGTCAAATATTAGTAGATTGTTTTGGCCCCAACAAAGTGAAGTTATACGACAATAATACGCCTTAGGCCGGTGAATATACTTTTAAACAGTACTTAATTAGATCAGTTAATGTGGTTATTAATTGTAGATATTTTTATAACAATATTTGTGTAGGCTAATACGTTAGTAACGAAATACGAAATTGTAGCTTAGTAATGTTTCGCAACGTCATCGAAGTGTTACTATTGCGTCACCATGAGGCATATTATACACATTTATGAAGATTACAATGATTTAGAGATAATAAGTATATAAAAACAAATATGATTGGCAATCAGAAAATAATAAAGAACTAACGTATACTTTTTAACATAAGACTAATACTCAAAATTCAAATGCAATGATAAATACACCATGATATATATCCTCCTGAGTCTTTTAACAGACTTTAAAAGAAAGTCATAAAGATTCAGCAGATTCAAAGTTTTCCGCCGAAATGTGAATATTTTTTTGTCTTTAGTTTAACGGAATACGTTCCAAATTGAAACATCTACCTCTTTCTATCAATAAAAAATATCCCCAAAGTTAGCAAAATTGGGTATTTCGTATACAACATTAGATTAGTAGGTATGTATTGTTATAATCAGGTATTGAAAAGTACTTGAAGATATTCGTTTAAACTTATACACTACCATTTAGGAATAAAACACGTTTTTTTAAACATTCCATAGCCTTTGGATGAAATGTGATGTCGAGATTAAGTGAAACATCAAACAGTAATATAGCATAAAACACTAGATGTCAAAACTACTCACATCACAACCGTCCATAAATTCAAAACATTAGGTTTTCAAAAATATGTTAACATTAAAAAATGTAAATGGCTCTTAATTACGTAATACGAGTATATCATCTACTGGACGTAACTATTTACATAAATCTCATTATATTAACAGTAACATCAATTTGACAAGTGATCAATTACACACTATTTATTACTGTACCTACACCATTTTACACCATAATCAAAAGACAAATATTTAAAATTGTATTTACCAGAATAAAATTTCAAACATGAAATGTAATTTTTAAAGTTTGCAATGTATATTGACTATATTAGGTAAGGAACACGACACAACAATAATAATATTGTAATATATATTACTACGAAAATTGTACATAATAAAAAGTTAGAACACTCGGTAGCAACTTTTTAATTGCTCAAATCACGTTGAGTGTGAACGTTAAGTAGTGATAATTTTTACAACTAATATGTTTATTGTGGAGCATTGGGCTAGTATCAAACATTAAGGTAATTCAATTTCAGTATTAAATTTTGTGCTTTACACGCGAGCAAAGTCATGGCAAGAAGTAAGTCTACATATTGTCTTGATGTATAGGTAAAAATAAAATATAGAGCTAGATATATTATAATATTTTTACTTAAGTTAATTTTCAAATACTGTTTCACAATTTTTTTTTTATAAACATTTATTTATAATTAGACTTGTGTATCTTGAAACGACAGGGTTTGTTCAATCTTTATTTTTAGTTTCAGTTTAGAAAAAACCAATAAACTTGATAAACATTTGAACTTCTACTGATTGCTTTAACTTAAATGGACATGTGTGTAATGTTCCTGTTTATTATAAGAATTGATTGAATTCTGAAAGTTATATACAAGACTTTTTTTAAGCATAAAAATATCGTCTTTATATACAATTGTTATTATGTTACACAGTAAAAACATTTGGCCTTATATAATGTACATTGAATATAAATATCATTAATAAATTTTTATAAATGATCAGTTAATTATGTAGACGATAATTGAAAGTATTATGACACACTTTGACTATGTTTTATGCCAAATGTAGGCGAGACTTATGGTATCATAAGGGTTGAAACAACTAAACGAGTACATGCTCAGCACATTCTCGTGAATTACAGATTATAATAAGTCATGTTGGTTTTACACTACACAGGTACCACTACTATTTATGACGGAGTTAGTAAAAACTCTACAACACACCTTTCAAATCCAATTTGAAATCTGCTTAATACAGATTTACTGTGAGACAGCTATAACATTATTTAAAAAAATAATTACTAAAACTGTTATATTATCCACCGAGCCTCTGTAATATGCTTGTAATGTTAGACTTTTAGCACCAAAGTCAGGTTCATCTAATCTTTCTTTAATGAACTTGACCGCTTCCTCATTAGTAAAAGTGTCCCACAGACCATCAGAAGCAAGAACTAGAAACATTGGTTTGTGGTCATCAATGTTAAAAGTTAAAATATCTGGATCTGCAATAACAAACTTTTTGTCTTTTAGGGGATAATCTCCCATGGCACGTGAAGTTGCTAATATGCCTGCTACCCTCCAAACTCCATTAAATGCAATGTAACCACCAGCTGCCTCAATTCTTTTTTGTTCCCGAACCTGTAAATGCAAATATTTGATTAATATGAGACATGAAGTATAAATAATCTAAAACTCGAACTAACTAACTTTTCTAACTAGAGTTGATAATGAAAATGATTGTGAAACTCTAATCAGGTCTAGGAGTATGTCTGTTTGATCAGTATTAGAATAAGTTATTTATTGGGTCTGTTGGTCACTAGACAATAACCACTACATTCGTGATCAGGACTGCTAAGCCATTGGATGTAGTTTTGATTCTTTTGTTTGAAATATGACAAGTTTTTTTATCCTTTAAAGATAACATACCTATTTAATGTAGATGCTTTTAATCAAACATGAATATGCCAGCCAGGTTTCAAATATATATAACAAGTTATTCTAATAACTGAACAGTCGGCCTAGCTAAGATACAAGTGATTTGCATCGAATCTCTGTTTTGAACATGTTACTTAATGTTGAGATGATGTCATTCCCAAACGTTCGATTTTTTTTTCTAATAATGTATGTTTCTAGAATGACTACCTGGCTAAGCCTGCAGTATTTGCGATTAGAGGCAAAATTGAGAGATAAATGCAAGATTTTCAACACTGCCAGATATCAGTTACAAGTACAAATCTATTATTAAAAAAGAAAAATAATTCTGATTTTTTGCTTAATTCATACTATTATGCGTATTTTTTTTAAGTATCCAAATATTTAAATTGCTTATTCCATAACCATCAAGTACTATGATGGACTGCTTCCATCAGACATGCCCCATAAACGTCCCACCAGTAGACCGAACAAATAAAGAGAGCTGGTGGGGCCTGAGCTGGAGAGACTCAGGCGCAGGATGAGGAGGCTACTCAAGAGAGCGATGAACACTGGTACAGACAAGGACTGGGATAAATACAAGACCGCCAAGTCCAGGTACAAAAACGACTCAAATACAGGAGTAACAACTCATGGCGAAACTTCTGTACAAACATTGAGACTTCTATACAGGCTAACAGGGTAAAGAAAGTTCTCTCCAATAACTCAACCACCACCCCGGGGTACTTACGATAACCAGATAACTCCTTCACCAACTCGGCGGAAGAGGCAGAACGTGTTCTGGTAGAGACGCACTGCCCGGGATGTGAGATAATCCGTCCAGGAGTATGGCCAGATGAAGAAACCATTCCAACAGAGGAAGAATGGCAGATGGCCTATAAGGTAATCGACCCATTCAAAACACTATGGGCAATCGACAGCTTTGACACATTGAAACCCCCAGGCCCGATCGGAATCTGCCCAGCCCTGCTTAAATGGGGAGGTAAGGTACTTACCCAAAGGCTGACCTTCGTCATGGGAGCCTGTCTAGCACATAAATACGTGCCAAGACAGTGGAGAGACGTCAAAGTAATCTTCATACCAAAATCAGGTAAAACTGACTACTCAGATCCCAAATCCTTCAGATCTATAAGCTTAACCTCTTGCCTCCTAAAAACACTAGAGAGGGTGTGCAATAGGCACCTGAGGGAGATTGCGCTGATACATGCACCATTGCATCCAAATCAACATGCCTATAGCCCAGGTAAATCAACGGAATCGGCACTTCACGCGGTTACAACCAAGATTGAGGTCTCGATCAAGAACAAGACTATGTGCCTAGGCACCTTCATAGATATAGAGGGAGCCTTCGACAAGACCAAATTCACACACAAGAAACGCTCAGCACTGGCGGTGGTGGAACGCTGGTGCGTGGACAACGAACTTTCAGTCCACCCAAGGAAGACTCAAATGGTCACCAACAAACGGAATCTGGGAAATTACCGACTTCCCAGACTGTTCAACACACCGATTCAACCACAGACTAAATTGGAGTGCCCACCTTAACAAGATTGAATAAGCAACAGTCCTAGACTGGCAGTGCTGCAGAATGGTAGGTAAGACTTGGGGACTAAACCTCAAAATCATTCACACTCTGTAGTCTGTATGTACGTGCTACGTACCAAGCTATCCACAGTCGAAGCTAAACTACTACGACAACAAGATTGGCCTGTCTGGCGACCACGGGCTGTATGAGGACTACACCGACTGCGGATCTGGAAGCCATCATAGGTTTACCACCTCTCTACTTCTTTATAAGGCAGGAGGCTCTAGCAGCGGCAGCGCGGCTAAAGAAACAAAATCTCTGGAGACCGCCTAGGGTACCACACACCGAAATCCTCCAACCTTTGTACCTGCATGCAGACCAAGGAGGCCCTCCCTATGATCAACCCCAGATTATCTCAGAAGCTGATGCAACTAAGAGGCCGCTGCTTCGACTCTTAATTGTAGCAATATCTGGTCATGCACCAAGTGTAACAGACAGTCCTCTGTGCAAGGCATGCATTGAGGAAGAAGAAGCGGCCGCCCATGTCATCATGACATGTCCAGAGATGGCAGAATACCGGGGGAGACACCTCGGATCACCGAGTTTACTTCCAGAAGTTGTCGGCAACGTGAAGGGTCTGCTAGGCTTCTTGGAGGAGGAAAGGAGGAAGGAGGGTTGGCATTATTTGTGCCAACCCTACTTCCTCCTTTCCTCCTCCATGCAAAATAATCTGAAGTCGTCGAGTTGCGGAGACCCATGCCTGCGAGTTTCAAGTTCAATCGTCAAGTGCCCTGACAAAATTATTTTCCAGTTATATTGAATAGTAAGGCATTTATTTTAAGTCAAACATTAACATAATTTACATTTGAAACACTTGTGTACCACATGCAAATTACACTGAATAAATAGTTTTTAAATTAATATAATTTCTAGATATATGGCACACAATTACATTAAATTGAGTGGTTATTCTTATTGCTAGACAAATTCAAAACAATTCTATAACTCAGAAAGTACTAGTTCAATTTGAAACATTCATTCGTTTTTAAATTTACGGAGAAGCCCATTAATCAAGGATGGCTATGGGCTATATAATCATCATGCTACAACCAATAGAAGCAGAGCTTCTATTTCTGTTGGTTAGTTACAAAAAAAATGTATTATTTATTCCCTTTTAAAAGTTCTAAAATAACTACTCAGCAGAATAAATTTCAAGGTTAACTCACTATAACCATTAATAATAATAATATTAAGGACATCTAACACACAACGCCATCTAGTCCCAAGCTAAGCAGAGCTTGTGTTATGGGTACTAGACAACTGATATAAATACTTATATACTTTTTTTTGTAAATTCATACATATTTTACACAGAAAAACACCCAAACTCCGAAACAAATATTTGCAGATCATACAAACATTTGGTCCAACCCGAGAATCCTACCCGAGACCTCATGCTTAGCAGTTGCATACGCTACCACTACGACACCGAGGCCCCATTATTTATGGTAAACAAATAAGTTCATACTGTATAACGGATGATTTAGATGGGGTTACATGTGTCAGTTAGTAGTTTCGTATACACTAGGAAACCAGTCTTTTTATCAACAGAATATCATTAATGCTTTGGATCTAACCTATGTTTAAATTATTTATAACTAGCTGACCAACGCAACCTCGTTTGCGTCTTATATTGCCTGTAGCGTGAAAATTTTCCTCGTTTTTGAAACATTCTTCATTGGTGCTCCGTTCCTACCTATTAGTAGTAGCGTAATGATATATAGCCTATAGCCTTCCTCGATAAATGGTCTATCTAACACAGAAAGAATTTTTCAATTCAGACCAGTAGTTCCTGAGATTAGCGCGTTCAAACAAACAATCTCTTCAGCTTTATTATTAGTATAGATGTAGTTAATTTACTGACAAAAAAGTTATTGAATTACTGCAGTATGTTCCAATTATCTTACCTGCTGTGGTTTGTGGTCAAAAGACAAAGGTATAGCATTACCACGTGAATCACACATTACACCTCTCGAGTCTCCGACATTGGCTACTATCAAATGGTTGTCTTCCATTATGGCAATCAGAGCAGTTGTGCCAGCAACATTTAAAGATCTCTTTGCTTCTTCCACGAGAAGCCTATCTGCAGCAAGCACTTCATCAGACAATAACTTCCCAAAGTTTATTTTTCCTTTATCTATATAACTAGATAGTGGTATAGACACATTTTTAATGGGTGTTGACGTTGGTCGAACCTCTCTTGTAATAGGTCGTGCCTTGGACAGTTGTGCTAAAAGCTGAGGGTCAGTTATTTCTTTCTTTGATGTGTCATCAGCCGTACTTACAGATTTTTTAAAGCTACTTTTCCTTTCCACAGAGATGTGGGTTTCTTCTTTCTTAGGTTCTTCTGGACTATCTCTAATTGGAGTACTAATTATTTTTCCTTCTCTGAAAGCCTGTAATTCCACTATTTTATTGTACAGGTTTTGAATAAGATGTTCTTTTGCATAGTTGGCCGCAAAATCACCTCCATGACCATCAAATATAGCAAACAATGAGATCCCCGAGTTGTTTATGTTCTCATTAATAATAAACCTGTCTTCCATGTGCATCCTTCTGCCTTTGATAGCATATGCAGCACTTTGCGAAGCTTTCAACGCCCAACTTTGTTTATCAACATCTGAACCGTCTAAAATCTTCATTCGTTGAACTGCACTGATAGGGCTCAAAGCCTGAGATAATCTGCTTAACATTGTGCGGCTCCATAGCTCAATAGTTTGCAAATACATGAAAAATATAATTATTGCAACCGAGAACACTACAACTTCGGCTCGCAGTAAATAAACTCGGACCATTTTCCATAAATAGCTCATAGGAGTATCAAACGGAACACTATTTGTAAAGCGTGACAAGATTTTCATAAATGAAAGATATGTTTGGTATAGCACTCTGTCTTCTAATTCGTCTTCCATGTTCCTCTTTATAAAATTGCAATGTTGGCGAAATAATACTTTTTTATATGTAAAACACTCAAAAAAGCACTCGATTTAGTAAGTACGTTTGCCTATTATATGTCTACATTTAAAATACATACAAACGTATGTGCCTTTATGTAGATGGTATAGACTAGACTACAGCTGTACAAGTACAGTGCATCATAAACTAAAATATATTTACTGAAATAGACTGGCAACTTAGGACAGTATGACTCAGCGCCTCTACAGGCGAAGCATGACAACTGTGTGAACTGTCTAGTCTATGTAGTTCCAATCTGTTTCATACTTCCAACTTCCAAATAATCCATAATATTAATATGTATTAAGACTGGAGGGGCTGGTTACAGCCTACAGGTGTAGATAATAGTCAGAATTGGCCGGGATGAATGGTAAAAATATGTAAGTTAATTATGTTTTAAAATTAATAAGCCATGTCAAGAATTAGGTAACAAATTAAACAATGCAGCACGAATGCTGTCGTGCTTCAATGTTTTTTTTTGTTGACGGACTGGAAAACCGAAGGAGTTTTCCAGTCCGTCAACAAAAAATCGCCGGCTCCTCCGGGGCTGAGGAGTCAGGTATGTGTTGATTCCACTGAAAATCACCCCAGCGGCCGGTCTGATGATGCCCTGCTCTGAGGAGGACCCGGACCATATTATTTCAGGTCCACCCACAGGATCAACGCCACGTTTATCTAGACTCTATCCTGGGAAAAGCCTCAGCTTCCCCCTGCCTGTCGGCGCACTAATTTTATGTTGCGGCCTGACCGCAATTTTGCAACCAGTCCGCCCTCCTATCAACAGCATGATGCTGATGGGGTAACAAATCAACTTTCCTTAAAGGTAAAATAACTTTTGTCTTTTAGACCAATTTTTTTTCTGATATCTATATAAAATAAATTCGATTTACCATATGTATATCAAGAATAATAGAACTCAATTTTAAAGCTTATTTTTTGATAATAAAGAAAATTAATTTAATCATATCTTGTGGAAATCGGTTGAAGAACAGAGCTGTAATAAATATAATATGAAACAAGAAATCAAAACTTTAAATGTAAATGCATAATATTCTAAATTTAATAGTAATCAGGAAAGAATTTTACTTTCTTATTTAAAATACAAAAGACGTCAAGTTAAAAAAAGAAATAAACCTTTAAAATCTCGTTAATAATATGGTAAAAAGAAATACTTTTTTACATCATTCACGAAGTTTTGTGTTGCCAGGACATGGTACTACAAGCTAAATAGACGGGGGCACCGCTCTACAGACTGCCTACATTTTGGTTATAGTCCGTCTCACAGATGCGGCGCTGTAGTCACACAACGAAATGTTGTGATAATGAATACCCCAAAAATCTCTAGCTAGCATGTGGATATTTATATTACCAGGCGGTAATTTATGAAAACAAATACTTCATTCTTTTGAGTTTACATAATATAAAAAATAATAAATTTTAAGGAGAAAGAGATTCAAATGAAACAGAATTAAATTTTTTTAGTTCTTTTCATTTAAAAACATAACTTTGTATATTTAATACAGTAGTCTGTTTAACACAGTATGATTGCACGGATTATGTAGTAGTTAGAGTCCGGCGTAAGACGCTCGCAACTGCAAGTTGAAATTTGTTTGGAATATCTGTTCGACTAATATTAACGTGTGCGCCGAGTGCACCGCTGTGTGGGAGTGTGTGTGAGTGGATTGTCATTCATTAGGGGTCATTCATTTATTACATAAGATGATTTAGGAGGGGAGGTGGTTCGACACGTCTTATTTTTTTACAAGGAGGTGGGACGGAGTCTTGATAGTTCTTATGTATGATCACAAAATGGGCAAAGTTAAAATTATACTTTGAAAAACCTCTGGCAACCGCACTAGTGCCGAGGTTCGCTCCGAGTAGGTTTTGAGCCCCTGGACTGAATATTTTGTTACTTACATAAGATGAATAATTAAAACCAAAGTTTATTCCTACCAAAAACTGAAAATTATTAGTACCTTTATAAGTACGAATAAACTTTTCAATTTTTTTTTTACTTTAAAAAATAAACACTTTCTTTTTTCTTTTTTGATGAAATGGCAACCAGCCGGATCACTAGGATCAGCTATTTCTGCCAATGTCAAGTATTTATCGTCTTCAATTAAATAAACACACATATGTGTGTGTGTTTAATTAAACACTTTAACAAACCAAACATTCGACATGTATTCATTTTGACGTGACGACGTCTAATAAATCAATGAACGCTGGCTGCACGCACGAAAAAGGATGACTCATTGTCCCGTTATGCTCATTGTACGCTTGCGGAAATAATTCAATTTTATTCATAAAAGTATGCAATTATTTCATCAATGTTTTGGTATGACGTTGTCACGTTATAATAGGGTGAGAGGGGGTCAAAAACTAGCGAAAATAGTCTTACGTAATAAATGAATGGCCCCTTATTGACGTTCATACCGCAGACATTTGATTGTCTCGGTGTGATAACGCATGTGACTGTGCTTGAGGTCTCAGGTTCGATTTCCAGCTCACAGCACAAATGTTCGTATAATCTACAATTTTTTTTTCTGAGCTTAGGTGTTTTCTTGTATGTAAAATATGTATGTATTTACAAAAAGTATATGTGTATTTCTATCAGTTGTTTAGTACCCATAATACAAGCTTTGCTTAGTTTGAGATTCGATGACATTAAAAATAATGTTTCGGATATCACGAAGTAAAATTCACTTATCTCGATTCCAACCCCAAAGGCAAATCTAATTTAGCAAACGATATGTTGCGCTAGAGTGAGTACCTGTGGGCGCTACACACTAGTACACACACCAGCTACCACTGTCATGAGCGACGCAATTACGCACACATTAACATGTGCTTGCCGCGATAGCACTACTATTTGTTTTTTTTAAGAAAATGAAATCTCTTTTTTTTTTCATTTTCTTTTTGATAATTAGTAATTTGATAATATAAGCTATACCTCTGTCGACACAATATGATACGTATTGTTGTCTACACTAATATTGTACAGAGGAAAGATTTGTATTTTTGTATGTAACGAATAAACTCAAAAAGTACTGGACCGATTTTAAAAATTCTTTCACCATTCGAAAGCTACATTATCCACGAGTAACATAGGCTATATTTTATTTTGGAAAAAAATAGGGTTCCGTAAGATATTTGCGTTTTTCAAGAAACAAGGTGTATAAAATCAACCAGAAAAGTTACTTATTTTAAGATTTACAATAATATAGCTTATACATCAGAATAACACGTAGGCTATAATTTATAAAGATACTAGCTTCGCCTCGCGACGTTGCCTGTGATTATTGTCGTACCGCGGGTAGCACCGCGGGGTTCAGCTAGTTTATAATATAGGAAAAACAAAATTAAAACATGCCATTTAGACTGTACAAATGTGCAAAATTTAATTCGATTTTATTTTACTTTAGGTAAGTTTTTTTAAATAAAAAGCCATTAGAAGCCTGGGTAAATATTGTTTAAATCTGATATCAACATAATACGGTAGAAATATGTTCAAACTGCAAATTATTTTGGTATTAAATTTTTATAGAGAATCAGGCCCCTTAAGCGATCGCCTTGACGCTTCCTACTACTTCCAGTGTTCCAGGGTTCGATGCCCTCATGGAACAACACTTTGTGTAATCCACAAACTTTGAGTTCTGAGTCTGGGAGTTCTTTATGACCTTTTAATGTTTGTAAGTAAAGTCCTTCGCGACACGGGATTTATTCCTACTGTGCAAATCGTTTTAAAAAAAGAAATGAAAAAGATCATTACCCTAACGGAAATATTGTCACCCGGTGTCAATGACAGTTTGGTGTTCGCGTCCGAACATAGATCCGGTAAATAAGACTGAAGCGGGATGTAGAGTGCACAAATGGCTATCGGCCGCCACCAGCTGACCGTTCTTTACCTATTTTAGCATATTTTAATGATCATTTGGGCTAAAATATCACTAAAATCAACAAAACAAATAACCACTAAATGTTGGTTCTAAGTGGGATTCGAACCCACAACCTCTGGGTTGGCAGTCCAGCAACTTCTTTTTATATACATATATAATGAGCCTGCCACAGTAACGCCACTCTATATGATGGAAAGTATGTGCACAATTGAAAAGTAGTGATCACCACACTCATTGTTAATACAGATAATGCAACAATGCAGCATGGTGACCCACACCATGGCGGTCTATTGAGACGTTTGATGAAACACGACAGCACGAATGCAGTCATGCTTCATTGTTTTTTTTGTCGACGGGCTGGAAAATTCTTTCGGATCTCCGGTTCCTCCGGGGCTGAGAAGTCACGTATGTGGTGATTCCACTAAAAACCACCCAGGCGCACGGTCTCTAGAGGACCATGTTATTTCAGGTCCCCCACAGTATCGACGCCACGTTTATCCAGACTCTATTATGGGGGAAGCCTGGGCTCTCCCCTGCCTGTCTGCGCAATCATTTTGGGTTGCGGCCTGACCACAATTTTGCGACCAGGGGCTTGACTGCATAAATTAATTTGCTACCAGGGGTCCCCACTCTCTGGCAGCTTGCGGCCCTGTCGACGGCTAGTGTCGCTGCCGACGTCTTCTGCAGTCGATCGGCCCTCTCTCGATCGCGTTCAAAGTGAGTACCGCCCCGTTCGTGCTGATATCAGAGTTGCTCTAATGACTTGAAACAACAGGTTCTTCATGGTGATGGTTTAGAGCAGAGTGAATAACATTACATGGAAAAAATTGTATCTAAATCGCACTACGCATTTAGCTTATAGGAATTAAATAAAAAGATTAAGATTTTTATAAAATGTATTAAAACATGAAATTTAGATTACACTTTTGCAAGGATCAAGATTGTAATAGTCTAGCTCCAAATCTCGAATGAGTTTAAACAATTTATGTGTACATAAAACTATATTACCTACCCACACAACACAGCCAGATAAAAAGATAAAATAAAATGAATGATTTTATACTATTGCCAATATTAAAGAAATAAAATATGGAATGATATATTAAGGACGAATTTGCAGATGTTTGATCTTGCATACACAGTTTTCCTTCGACGGGTTTAACACAGAACAGCAGAATCAAAATTGTTGCTTCTGAAATATGTTATGTAATTGCCAGGATTGATTAAAAGTAGAAAAGATCAATGCAATCACCAACGGTCCGAGACCTTTCTCATTTAAGAGATTATATGGGTTCTACAAAAACAATTTTCAAATTCTGCAAACGCATCCGTAATGATAATTATGATATTGATACATATGTTTGACTTAACTACTTTAATAACATATTTACCGTTTTTTACATTATGTATTCAGATAAATTTAGACTACTAGGTATTCTAACTACTAAATAGATATTTGATATTAATATGTAAAACGTTTGTATTTTCCTTACCAATTTTTGAAATATGAACTTACATGTTTAGAATATGTGCAAGTGAATTTAAAATAAATATTTTTTTGAAAAAATACTACGATAATAACAGATGCTATAATTCAAATGAGTATAACAATTGTTTATGATATAATAAATAGTATAAAAGTACGTTTAAGAACTCAATTAAACAAAGTACGTATCTTAATACGAAACTTTACTGGTAAGCAGTGGAATGAAAACATTAGCAAGGTAATGACTTAGGTAATGTTAATAAGTAATCTAAAAAGAAAATGTTTCAGATATTCACTTTGACGATATCATTTTTACTTGAATAAATATTTTTTTTCTAATAATTACATAAGGTAAATGTTTAAATAGATATTTGGTACAATTAATATATACTAAAATAAAAAAGGGACAATTAAATCGAGATTTTTTCTATTGCACTGACAATTGTGTTTTTTTTAATTCAAATACGAATACTACAATGAATAATATACTGCATTCGCGTTAATATAATAGTGACACATCGATCGATCGTACGACGATACCTGTACACTATTGTAACCTGTAGATATATCAATGAATCGTGAGTTGCTTTGAAAGGTAAAAACTCTAGACTTGAGTTATTGCGGTGGTCCAGATTAAAAGTTTTGATACAAAAATTAATAATCTCTTAGAATATTTTCGTTGTTACGAGTTACATCGTTAAATCAGGCGCAACCAATGAGATTTTAATACACAGGAATATAAGCAAACTAGTATTAAATAGTGACAAGTTTACAAACGGTTAAAGTATGATTACTATGCAAATTAAACAAAGTTGGTGAAACTGCAAATCAAGAATATTCTGGTGAACTTCTTCTTTTTTGATGAAATGGCAACCAGCCGTATCACTCGGATCAGCTATTTTTGCCAATGTCAAGTATTTATCGTCTTCAATTATCAAGTCTTCGAGTCTTCAAGTCGTTGTCGTGATGAAATTAATGATAAAAAATATATAAAATGTGAATGACATGAAATGGGGACCGTCTTTCGAAAAAACAAAAAACGATCTCCTCTGGTGATCTTATAAGCTATATTTGCCATGGATGTGTACGGTATGTGACAGCTAAACTAAAGTCTTAACATAAACAACGAAATAAATTAAACAGACATTAAACCTGCGTAATAAACTTTGTTTACACAAATTAATAAAAAAATATATCCAACTGAACATTAAAATTCTGATATAAAAATATAAAAAGTGATTGATTACATCTAACTTCAGCGAGTTTGTGATTTACAGATACAAAAAAACCAACACATACATTCAGGTCCCCATAAACAAAGGATAAAACATAAGGATGGTGCGATCTAGAAATTGTTCTTATATATTAAAGAGCCATTATTCGATATTGTCACGATAAAATAATGTTTCATCTTAATAGATCTTTGCCTAATCTATATATATAAAAATTAAACCCGTTTTCCGATGTCACGACATAGCATGAAAACGGCTTGACCGATTTGGCTGATTTTTTTTTGTAGTTTTCTAATACTCTGTACAAGGTTCTTACGGAAAAAAATATTAAGAAAATCTCTCAGAAAGATTGAAAAATATACATTTAATTTTGCATATTTTAATAAAAGCGCGTTACGAATGTCAACGTCATTCAATTTAAAACAAAAAACTCTGTGGTGATCTATGACACCACAGACATAACCGCGCTAATCGATTCCAGTTCAAATTGATAAGATACGCATACATAAGATAGGTCAGCTATACAAAATAAAGTAGTGCATCAAATTTACTCTAAGGCGGTACGAAGTTCGCCGGGTCAGCTAGTTGAGAATAAAATCTAACAACACTAATTAGTAGATATCCCTTTTTAGATATGAGGAACGAATTGATGATACTGATATAAAACTTTGCTTGTCTTTGAATCATTGAAATCATCACAATTTTAGAGCCAAGTCAGCGATCAATCAAATGAATCTGTTAATTTCATTAATAGAAATATATTTGAGCGGCTTTGACATGTAACATCTGCTATGTCTTTCAATCTATACTTAATATTATAAAGAGGAAAACTTTGTTTGTATGTTTGTTTGTAATGAATAGGCTCTAAAACTACTGGACCGATTTTAAAAATTCTTTCACCATTCGAAATTGGCTACATTATCCACGAGTAACATAGGCTACATTTTATTTTGGAAAAAAATAGGGTTCCGTAAGATATTGGGGTTTTTCGGACACAAGGTGTAAAAAATCAACCCTATACGGGGGAAAATTTTTCGCTACGGACAATAAAAGACGCAAACGAGGTTGCGTCGGTCAGCTAGTTATTAATAAAACCATACAAACAATTTGGTTATTTTATCGTGGACAATAGATAACGGCGAATATTTGATCAGTATTTTTCTTATACTAAGTAAATAACATCGATATTACAAAATGTTAGTATGACATAGACAACAAACATAAAATAAGGAACTACGATAATTCAGACAAAACACACTATCTTCTAGCGATCGATAAAGAAACAAATTTTGTATAATTTTAGGCTGCACTCAAAGGCTAGCTTTTATAACCCTCTATCATAGGTATTCTTATAGAATGAGTTTTCGAAAGATAATAATGATCAATTGTTCAAAACAGGTGTTTTATTAAAATCTATTTTTGAGACAAAATTGGGATGTAAATCCTAATTACTAATTTTAGAATGACAATAGTAAATATAAGTTTACTCAATAACTTGCTACTCTTAGGTCGTTCTATTAATGAATAATAAATCTTAAATAGTTTTTGTGCAAAGTTGAAGTTTGACACTGTGCACTCGATCAGTTAAAGCCTGAGATCGGGCCCAATGTATAGTTTTAAAAAGATTAGTTAAGTACAAAGACGTTATTTCAATATTATCTCATTGAACTACGTTCAAAGCTAACTCTGTACCACTTAAGAACACTGACGCAAAAATTAAAATTAATATTTCAAACATCTTACACACAACGCCACAAGCAGAGCTTGAGTTATGGGTACTAGAAAACTGATATAAATACATATATATATTATACATAGAAAACACCCAAACTTCAAAACAAATATTTGCAGATCATACAAAGCATTTGGTTCAACCCGGGAATCGAACCCGAAACCTCAAGCACAGCAGTCGCATACGCTACCACTGCGCCATAGAGGCAGTAAAAGTGGTTTCTTTTTAACTAAATACGAGAATAAATAATTATTATTAATGAATATTTCGCTGTAAGCAAAATGTGAAATATAAAATTAGCCGATTCACAGATAAATTTAGTATTAGTTCTTAGAACACAGATTCGATAGTAATATTAGAAATCGACATAGTGCATCGAGTGAACTATCGTGAAAATCGCAATTTACTCGTGGTTCATGCCTTACTACAGATAGACTAATAAATTATCTAGGTTAGAAGTTTTAATCTTCGTCTTACATAAGAGAAAAAACGTCAGTCATGGTAGTTTGTTCAGATCTTATTCTTATATTTTTAAGTTTAAATGAAATTAATCAATACTAGTGGGATAAAGCAGTAATTAACTATGTATGTGTGTGTGATCCAAGCACATACGTAGTTAATTACGGTAATTACGTAATGAAGGTGGACTTGTAACATTCGCTTGCACTTGTAATATGATCGACACCGTGATATTTCTATACATTGAGAATTGTGGCACTATTAAAAATGATTGTTATTCGGACGCAATTTCATTAGTATACAATTAAACAAAATAAGAAATTCTTAATTACAGCCCGGAGGTTGTAAGGTGGCGATGTTTCCCGCCCGTGCTTCAGAGAGCTCGTTAAGTCATCGGTCCCGGTTGTCATAAACATGTACTGACAACTAGTTCAACCTTCGAATTCAATTCACCGTCAGGGTTGCGGTGGTCAAATGCCAGTCGCTCTGTGTAAAAACTGATTTTCAGGTAAAAACAGTTATGGTGAATGAACTACACAAGCGTTTCACACGTAATATGGTTTAAGTTGAACGGCTTCACAGGTTACTATTTAGTAAAACAAATCCCGGCAAAAATATCAAGGTGAAGACATAATTTACAGGCGATTTCAGCGAAGGGGGACAAACGAGCAGACGTATCGCCTGATGCTAAGCATATATTATAAGAGCCCACGAGGGCCAGACCTTCGTTATTTTATACTCGTACTTAGCAGACTTTCGATGTGTCTGGCAAGATGTAAAAACCGTTAAAACTGTCTGGCTATTGAGGTAACATCTTTTCATAGGTCCCCAAGTAACATATATAAAATTTAGCTTTTATACTATAACGAAAGTAGAATTATAATTTATTAAAGTTTAGGGGTGTCTGGCAGGGGGTAGCAACTGTCATAAGTGTCTGGCAATGGATGACGAGATTTCTAAAGTTATCTTTAAGAAAATATAAAAAAATTGAGCTCTATACTTTAATGAATTTAAGGTACTATTTTATACACGTTTACTACCGGTTACCTGCCTAAGTAACCACAACCAAAACTTCATAGTCTCTGGTCGTTCTTTTCTGTATAGGGGACATCCGCAGATAAACTTTCAGCTTTTATAAAATAACGAAGGTCTGGCCCTCGTGGGCTCTTAGTCTAATAGACAGAGGCGTCACAAGTGCGTTGCCGGCCTATTAAGAAGGAGTACGCTCTTTTCTATACTATTTCTCTTTTCTCTTATCTAGTATAGATTTAACGTATTATTTTATCAATCATTATCATCAACAGATTTTAACAATCCACTGCTTGACATAGGCCTCTTAGCAAGGAGGTTTTGACTTATTATAATTATCAGAATCGCAATCAATTAATGGCAATTAAATCATTAAATAAAACTGTAATTTTTTTTTTCAGGGACAAATTTTAAAGTGTTTTCATTGTATTTACCTTCCCACTAGGTTTCAGTAGAGTCAAATGATTTTTAATAATGCTTGGTACTCATACTCAAAATTATTATTGAATCAGCAGATTCGACGATTCTACAAACTATTTAATATTGCTTTGTGCTATCGTCGATTTCATTAAATTCTTGATCTAAAGCTGGTGTATTTGATAGAATATTATATTGTAGTGAAATATATTATAGATTTTCTTTTAAGCGTTACTAGACTCTAGTTCGACGCCCGTGACAGTGGTGCTAAGAGTCCCATTCACGAGAATGTCGTGCAGCGGTTGTCCGAGCATGCCGGACAGTGAATGGCTCAGTTTGTAGTAGTTTGTTTCTAAAGCCTCGTGGTAGGATACTTGATCAGAGCTGATCAGCTTGGCGTTCAGTTGTAGTGCTGTATGGCATACTGTTAGGAACTCTCTGAAAAACCAAATAAGCATTCTTTTTAATATCATATTACATAATTTTTACTTACAAAAATAAGCATAACCTGAGTTGTTGAAGTCCTCTATTCAAATTAGATTCAAACATAGAATTCTATATGGATGCTAGATTTTAGGTAGGTTTGTAAAACACTAATTTCATACTGATATTAAAAATTTGAAAGTAACTCTGTCTTTTTTTGGAATAGAGGGCAAACGAGCAGCTTACCATCAGGTGATACGCCTGATGGTAAGCGATTACCGACGCGCATGGACACCCGCAACACCAGAGTCGTCACAAGTGCGTTGCCTTTGGAGGATGGGGGGAGGGGTTAGGGTATGGGCCTCCTGTATCACACCGGTTTTATGTGAGGCCGTGGTACGACGTAACAATCAATATTAGTCTTGGACAAGGACATACGACTACTATTTGTCGCGATAACCGACATATACAGGCATATACATGGCAAAGCCGCGTGCAAAAGCTAATTTCAATATATATAAAGAACTTTAGATAAAACTTACTTGAATATATGTTTGAGTTTATCCACCATGTCATCAGGATACATGGGTGCAAGTGTTGGGTCTAAGAAAGCGTTGGCATACGCCAGCGGTCCCGCGTTTACTTGAACACATATGCTGCCTTGCAATCTATAAATAAGAAGCGTTCATCAATAATACAAATATTAAATTCTGTGTACTTCAGTAAATTATATCCTTTTTCAGTTTAAATAAATAATAAATAAATAAATATTCCGGACATCTAACACACAACGCCATCTAGTCCCAAGCTAAGCAGAGCTTGTGTTATGGGTACTAGACAACTGATATAAATACTTACATACTTTTTTTTGTAAATACATACATACATATTACACATAGAAAACACCCAAACTCCGAACCATATATTTGCAGATCATACAAACATTTGGTCCGACACGGGAATCGAACCCGATGTATGTATCCCACACAATATTTTGTGCGAGCTCAGAAATGTGTTTTATGTGGTTGAGACTGGGACACATTTTAGTCGCCTTTATTTACAAACTTTATGCAATAAATTTGTACATCGGTGGACTTAATGCCCAGGGACAATGTCCTTTCCAGTCAACCACACAGAACAGGCACAGAAGATACATGTTATGCACACACACAGTTCACAACATATTTAAACTCAAACCTAGACATACACACAACATAACATGTCATAAATTCAAATGCCTTTACTAACTACTTAATTGAAGTTGTGTAATAAATAAAGTAATTCTTATCTCTTTCATTATAAATGCAAATGCTAATTTGTTACATTTTCCAGTATTCACTTTTCAAACAATCGTTATGACATTTTACACAAAGGTCTTCGAAATAATTCTGAGGACTCAACATTTTTATTCCGAAGAAATAATAAACTTTTTGAAGTAATAATTTTTTCGATTTACATTTCTGAAAGTAAATTGTCAATAACTAAAGTAGTGCGTCCGAAGCTTTAGGCAAAAGTATAAATTTATAAAAAGTTTATAAAAAAATACTTGGCTTAATTTTTTTTTGCCTCATTTGCCAATCGACAATGACATGATGGGTAACTGTAGCAGAGGTCACGTAAAATACGATACACGAAAGCAATAAAGCGAAACGGGTGCCATCACGTAGATTAGCTATTTTCAAGTGGCGTGACTCCTGGTGTCATTGACACGTGTCGTCGTCAGTAGCCCGAAAATATAGAATAGATATAATATGTTAACAATGATTTAAATTCGTGTAAATCTTTTGGAACAGGGTAAATTATTTGAAAATTTGATACCAAAATACTCTAGAAGATTGGTGTTATCACCTAATTTACCCTGACAATCCAGTAAATGCGTCTGTTTGTGTCGATCATTTTGAAAGAACTTCGTTCAGAAACTTTATTTATTCAAGTTATGATGTAAACGAAACAATTTATTCGTATCAAAATAATAATAATATAGTTTATTTCGGACATCGTCTTTATTTGTTAGTAACAATCATCTATAATAAATATAATATGTAATCTTAATAACGCATACCCAACGTTCACTCTAGCATTAATAAATTTATTGTATGAATAACTTACCAATCTTTTCTATTACATACAAGATTGCGAGTTTAATGACCGTTTAACCTCTGCCCCGTCGCGATGAGGTGATCAAATAATTACTTTGATATGAATACTGGTTCCATTTTTTAAATGAATTTAATTATCAGTCAAAATAACATCCTATTCATTATAATTATCTCGTTCCAATAAAAAAACTAAGGTTACATTTTAATTTATTATCTTTTTGTAATATGTATTGATAAGTCACATTTTCACTGAATGATTTGGGAAAATTGTCTATTTCCAACGAACACCATAAAACTGCCACGACCGGTGGCAGTTGGAAATAAGCCCCTAATAAGAGTGGATCTGCAGGTCTAATTTTAGATCACAGGTAAATTTCTGCAAAAAACTGTGTGAAACTCGGCAATTTATAACTTAAAAGATTGAAGAAGAAATCTATCTTTTGAATTTCTGAAAGTGTCAATTTATTCATCTGTTGTAGAAAAATAAGAAGATAAAATCTAATGTCTGTTGGTAACCCTCGAAAGAAATAATTTTTGAGAGGAAGAAAAATTAACATGACGTAAAATAAAAGATATACAAACCTCAGTTGTAATTTCTTAATGTCAGGCGCTTTGGCGTTGACAATCTCGGTAAGTTCCACCACCTGACTTTCCATTTCTGACAAAGCGACTTCAATTGGGCTTTTCTCTTCAATTTGAGTGTCAATGACCGGAACTCGACGCGTTACATACGGGAACCAGTGTTCAACTGTGAAAATTGATTATTTTAGAAATAACAAAAGGTTACCGACATTGTCTCTAAGCTTAAGTATATATTACATATTGATAATGTGATGTAAATCCCACCTATATCTATTGTGCATGTTTTAATTCTTTCGCGACAAAACTACTAAAGGATTTACATAGCACTTTACAGTATTATACTTTTTACATTATAATAACACATAGCTACTATTCACCGCGATTACCGACATCCACGCGAGTGTGCCCGCGTATCCACGCGTTCTCCTCGTCCTCTTAAACTCTTAACAAATCAATTACTGTTGTAGATATATAACTAATATTTTCGATTGTGGTTTACTATGACAGTGATAAGGTGTAAAGTGCGTCTATGAAAAAAATAATTGTGATTTTACTTTGACTTTCAGGGTACTCTATCGATCACGTGAATAAATCTTTTAAGCGTATGTATTGTAATTTTGTTTGCGTATGCTATTATACAGACTATCTTTCAATTGACGTACCCTCTGTATTTAGAATTTATTATACTTCTTCACAGAAGTATGCATTACGAGGTCAATTTTGTTGTGAATCAATTATACACAGTAAAGCGATAAAATGTTAGATTTAATATCAATGAAAATACAATAAACGATTTTGTTTTATCAACCGATAGCGTAACAGTTGTAAAACTTTATAATATGACAATCCTTGTTTCCATAACTACCTACATAAACTTTTCATTTCTAAGAAAAGGTTTAACAGTATTGCGAGAACGACATTGATTGTTACAACTTGACTTGGAAGGACATTTAGAGATAATGTTCTTAATCTTTAAATTGCTATATAGGTGCATTACCTATACATATAAGATCACTTGCTCTGACTGCCTTATCGATTCATCAACGCAGATCCTAGACCACTAGAGATACAAACTAGAAATTTTAACAGTTCATGTTTTTCATATGTTTGTTTACTGTACTTTACTCAGTACAATCACCGACTATCCCATGTATTACGGTACGAAAAATGTTGTGCCCAGTACTTACAAAGGAAAGTGCACCATATACGTCATGAGACTCATCTATACTTCATTGTGTTATATGTGAACCCAATTACAGTATCCAGAATTAACTCGGGATTATAGAAAAGTCAATTGTAAGAACGCAAGGGTCAGAAGTAGCGAATAAAAGTACAATACTTACCACTAAGATGTGTTAGTCTCAGTCTCTGATGATGTACAGGTCCACGGGCAGCTCCGTCTCGGGTGAAAGGTGTTTCGAATACGAAACGGCGAATATTGTGCGCGCGATCGAACGAGCCTTCGCCACTACTTGATGCTGGTGACACACCTTCCGGAGCAGCGCGTACCCATGTTACTTGGATATATGCCAGTTTACTGTCAAGTTCTTCTCGATTTACCTGTTTTTAGGAATAAATATATGATTAAACTTCTTTATACTACCTTCTTTCTTCTTCTTCTTTATAATACCAGTTTTATACTAGTTTGAAAGCATTTGACCATATACGATTGAATTCAAACTGAAGAAAATGAAGAGTTGCCAGTTGTGTTTACCATCAGGCAATCCCCGTATGCTCGTTTACTTTATTCTCAAAAAAAGTATTTTTGAGAATAGAATAATCATTTTTCTCCGGTTCTTAATACTACAGACAACATTGTCGCCAGTATTGGCGGAATCTCTGCAGGATCTGGAAGAAATGCTTAAAGGTGCCATACACATTACTATTTACATTTTACTAGCACAATTTTTTTAAAAAGTTCGAAGTTTCAATTCCAAACTTTTGTAAGCTTGCGTTTGCGGACGATTCTTCAAAACGAGTGAGACTGAGGACGAACATAAAAAAACTAAAATCATGCGTAATAGCATATCCCAATTCTTGTGACTGTAAATTGTGCTACTATCGGCGTTGGGCAACCCATAGAAGAATTTGTCTGGTTTGGGTGGCGTACGGGAAGCTAAGTCACATCTCCGAGTCACCAATATCACAATTACCTATTGAAGACCAAGGTACTTAACCCGTGCATCCTACCCGCAATGACGTACGGAGCCTAGACGTCGATAATCACCATTGGACTAGCCCACAAATTTAACGTGGCTCAGAGTGCAATGTAGCGTTCAGTGTTTCTTTGTCCGACAGAATTCGAAACGAAGTTAATCGTCAGAGAACTGACATCGCACGGAGAATTGGTACGCTGAGGTGGAAATGGGCCGGCCATGTCTGCAGACGAATCGATGGTCGCTGGAGCCTAAATGTACACGAGTAGAGACCGGGATTAGGCAAACGTAGTGTAGGGCGACCTGCGGCACGTTGGACCAACGATTCGGACTGCCCATGACCGGGATGGTTGGCGCTTCTTGTTCAGCAATTGAGAGCGATAGGTTGATTTATAAGTTTTAATTATATAGTTTTTCTTGTTTTATACACAACTTGAGTTTCAATTGACTTTGAGAAATGTTTATTATGGTTTATTGTTGCTCTAAAATAAATGGTTACTAAATTTATTTTGGATTATTTTAAACGTAAAATTTAATTTTGTGTCTGATATGCCTAGGGTAGGGCAATAAAACTAGCAACTTTTACTTATTCTGTTAGTTGGCATGTAATTGACTGAGAAGTACTTCAAGCGTACATTAAAACTGTTTATACCTTATTACCTGGCCATAAAATGGGTCTTGTCTCGAATTACATTCTAACTTCGTATCTTTCTATTATGACTATGGGCATCTATAAACATTACTAAAACTCCACATATGCCCAAATTAGCGCTATACGCTTCTCTGATAAAAAAAAACGATACGATGAATAATTTCATTTTCAATTGAAATTGTTAAATTTTAACGATATACTAGCCTTTATGAGACAATATATACAAAATTGAAGTAAATAATAATAATGTAAGTGTAACTAAGTTTATGAGGTCATGCGCTCCAATGATGAAAAAAAGGAAATTTAGTAAGAATGTCGAGTTAATAAAATTGATGAACTCGCATAGAGTTTACAAGAAGCAATTAATTCATTTATAATTAACATTCATTACATTGTGTAATCAATTAAACGTGTTTAAAAAGGACTCTGGTGTAAGTGCATCAGGAAATGTATTTACATATTAATTTTGTAAGATAATTTACACGTGTCGCGTAAAGCACTTGTACAAATAGAGCAGTTTGACAGGGGCATAGAGCAACACGGGCCGGCTTACCGGAGGGGAGTAGACATATCGTCTTTTTCCGATACAAAAAAGTCTAAAATCTTTTCGGAAATCTTCACACTTACACATTTTAGACTCATATACAAAAACTATCGCATGTGACTACGAACTCACATATAATACTTTAAACAAAACTTTGAGACCGTGTCATAACAGTGTAACGCGTAGGCCCATTTGGACTTATACTTTGACAGAAGTGGACACCTGTCTATGGCTACTCTCTACCGTGTTGCTCTATGGACTAGGGTAACAACACTGGCGTAAAGAGGATTATTGTGAAAAGGTATTACCAACTTAGTTATTTTCTTATGAATTTGGGTGAAAATTGGAGTGGCCAGTGCTCCATAGGGTGATTAGCCGTTTTTCAAGTGCAGGTATATAATAAATCAAAATTTGCGGCCTTATAGTAGCGTTAAAAAATGTAATTTATAGTTATCGTGTTTAGCAAAATAACTATGAAAACACAATATAATAATAATAATAAATCTCTTTATTGTACACCAGTAGTAGTGTGATAACATGATAAACTTAAAACTATTATAAAGTATGTACAAGTGGCGGCCTTATCGCTCCAATATAGTTGGGAATCACCGCTGTCCTATAGGAAAAACGTGATTTTTCTAGGAAATTCAATTAAAATTCTGTACTTTCTGAATTTCCATCTACAAATGTTGTTAAATGACTGTTATATGCAATGGCATATCGAATATATTCCTATTTGGAAAAACTGAAAGTAAGCCTGTTCTTTATCAAATGGTGATATAATACTTTATCAACACCTAACCTTTATATAGTACTAGCTTTCGCTCGCGGCTTCGCTCGCGTTTAATAAAAAGTTTCATGATGATCGGTTAAGTAGTTTTCGGCACATTTATAATAATAATATATTATGAAACAATAGCTTTTTACAATACACCTATTCATTTTATTTCTAATCTAAGTTGTTAAAAAGAATTGGACGAGTGTAAATCTGGAGGCATTAGGCATAAACTACTTAATGCCTTGGTCATTTAGTCCACCGATGTATAAAAGTGCATAAAGATATAAATAAACCCCGTAACTCTTATTTGTGTTGACTGGAAAACTTAACTTTTTTTTAAGCTTTTAGAAGAAGTCTTTGCTACTTCTAAATGGTTTTAATTGAGGAACCCTTTTCTATTAACAGAGATATTGAAGCAAAGTAGTTCCTTAGATTTCCTATTAAAGAAACTGTAAAACACTAGCAGACTAATAAATTATAGTTAGTCGACAGGCCTTGTGATTAAAATATCGTAAAGTCAACCACTAAATTAGTGTAAGATCTCCTTCGCTAACAATATCAGTATTTAGGTTGACGATAAACATATACAAGACCAAATGTATCTAGAATAGAATAATCTTTATTGTACCCTAAATAATACAGTTTACATAAAAATAATACATCAATTGACTGACCATGTACAAATGGCAGCCTTATCGCTAAAAAGAAATTTCTTCCAGGCAACCTTGGGATGGAAAAAAAACAAATTCATGGGCAGTTTGGGTGCGTGACTAAAAATTTAATAATGTATAAGAACTTAAGGGAATTTGATAAAAGTAATTAACACAAGAAATATTGATTATTATACATACTAATATAAATAAATACATATACACAAATACAATATCTACATTTTCATTACAAAAAAAATTTGCTAATAATAAATTATGAATTGATGAATGAAAATGAAATGACAATTTTTTTTAAAAAAGGCACTATTTTGCACGTCTAATAGCCATTGGCAAAGCATTCCATAGTCGAATAGCTGCACAGTGACCGACTTATCATAGAAACTGTGAGTTGGTACTGCCAGTTAAAGAGATACAGATCACCTCAGGGATCTCGAAAGTGTGTCACCGAGGCAAAACAAAAACAAAGCGTTCCTTTAAGTAAGGTGGAGTAAATGAATGAAATAGAACACCATAAAGTATGGAAAGAGTATGAGCATTCCGTCGAAATCGTCGAATTCGTCGAAAGAAACATGATCATATTTGCGTAATCCAAATATAAATCTAATACAGAAATTTTGAAGGCGCTCAAGTTTGTAGAGTTGCTCCTCCGTGATGTCGAGATAACTGACATCAACACAGTCGAATATAGGAAGGAGGAATGGTTCAAGTGCAATTTTAGTAGCTCTTGGGAGAAAATTGCGTAGTCTTCGTAAGAATCCCGCCGATGCAAACAGTGCTCCATCTAATGCTTTTAGAATATGACAAACATAAAAATATTCTTATTACATTAAACACTTACCGGCGCTGAATCCATAATCATTTTAACGTTGCCAGCACCAAACTTCTGTTCGTAGAAATTTTGTAGTTTTTCTGATATCTCACTGAGTGATGTGAGTTTAGGTTCCTTGTAAATGAACTCGATTCCCTCTTCATCGTCGCCAAAATGCGCTTTTCCAAAGAAAGCCACTCGATAAAATCTACCAAGTAAACGTTTCCCTGAATTTGTCACTTCTATAATTTTGGCATATGCTTTGGTAAGATGCTGATAACAACCCAGAAGTGCTTGATAGTCCTTGCGCCGTTCGTAAATGGGTATTGTTAGTCTGTATAATGGACCGAGGAGTTCGTATCTCTCCGCTTTGTCGACGTACTCCGTGCAGATTAGCAGTTGGTCAAGAAGAGCTTGTTCATTGTAGTGAACGTCTGTCATACCTGAAACAATAATAATTTTTACTATTTCTAATCTACATTTAAATAAAAATAATACTAAGAAACGCAAAAAAAAAAAGAAGAAAAGAATACTTGAATATATTGCTTAGTGCCAAATTGGGAAATATGTGAACACAATCAATTCTAATTCTGTGACAATCCAGATATTTATTGTATAATAAAAAACAACAATTTTCAAGTGTAAGTTTAAGCCTACCCTGTAACATACTGAAAAGTTCTGCAGAGGATCCTTAAAGAAATTCCACTTCTCGAGGCGTTCACGGACAGAACTTCATGTTTACATGTCTTCGATCGAAGTTATTATATCCAACTAATCACAGAAATAAAAGATAGCTCTGGCATCGGCAAAGTAAGGACACATACAAACTGCTCCAAAACAAAAAAAGGTACTGGAACTGGCGTTTTCTCGAACGACTTAAATCAACTCAAGATATCAACTAATCTAGATAAACTAAACACAATCTTCAAACCCGAATGTGTTGGCATAATCAAAGGAACACAACCAGTTGCAGTCAGAGATGTGAGAAATTCAAACATCTAAATTGTCTCTGAGAGTGAATCCGTGCTTCAAGCCCTGCACAATAACAAGATGACCTCTGCCCTCATCAAAGAATGTCATGATAATCTCTAGTCCATTGCAACCACAAACAAAAATAACCTGTAATGGATAAAAGGGCATAAAAACTCAATTGGTAACGACGCTACTACCCTTTTTTTTTTTTTTTTTTACGTGTGGAAACCCCCTCGGGCCGTCACCCCGCCGGGGTTTGCAGCGGGGCGGTGTGTCGGAATCGAACCGACTAAAACCACACGGTGTGCCAACTCTGCGCCTGAGAAGGGAGGGGTCCGGGGAATGCGTTTATTAACACAACCGAGCCCCTCCCAGCGCCTGCCCGCACTGAAGCGGGCACCTTCTACCAATACAATCTCAATTTAGGCGACGCACGGCACACGCGTACGTCGCCCCCTCGCGGTTGGCCTGTAATGCGGATGGAGGGGACTACTACCCTTGCCCTAAGCCCAAATAAAAACATGGTTGCACGCCAATACCGAAGAAAAACACAAAACCGAATGGAAAAACCTCGAAGAATACAGGCAAACAAAAAGCGCAGTTCTGGTAGCATGAAGATTAGCCCGCATTCTTATTAGACTAAAAAGAGACGATCTCAGGAGGTTCATAGGTAGCCTGACTAGGCATTGTCCCCTAAACAAGCACCTATTCACTATAGGCGCAACAGGCAGCCTCCGTACAGGGGAAGCGTGTAGGCAAAAGAAACGCCACAACACATTCTCACAGAATGTAGAAGAGTGGCAGATCAACGTGCAGACATCCTTCAATCAATATCACTCCCGGAAACATCTAGGATGGTTGTTGGAAACATAAAGGTTTGTTATTATTAATATTAAAATATTTAAATTATATTTACATAAGTTTAATATTTCACATACAACACACACTAGGTAGGTACATAATTTAAACTATGTTTTTCTTTGAAAATACACAAATCACTAACCATGACTGTTTAACTTACTGAAACCAAAAAATATGAATTATTCAAATGATTGTTGCCTTTCTTACTTTGTGTGATTAAATGAGAGACCTGTGCTAATTGCGAACAATATATTACGATAATAAATAAAATGGTTTGAGGCTGTATCGTACTATGGTCTCGCGTTCCTAATTATATACATATTTTTAATTTATTTATGTATTTGTGATGCATATGACACGTTTTACAAAAGTAATTCGCCACAGATAACCACCTTTGAAAAGGATGGTTGTCCATTGACAAAAAAAATATCTAGGCCTTTGCTAAGTTATATCTGAGAAGTCATACCATATTTTATTATTACCTACAGTTTTCAATACAAGACCACGCACTTTGTGTTTTTGATAGTTATTTTTCCCCATTTTTTAGGGAGAGAGAGGATATTTTTGTTATTTTACTAGGTAAATAAGGAAAATGACGATATTTGGTAAAAAGGCATTTTTAAAGTTAAAGAGCAAGTTTCAAAATAAAAACTTACACTAATATGTCTTTAGCTATGATTGCTGTCACGATTTGTACGATGTCTATGTGTTAAAATACCCAAACATACGAGTACAATAAAAGTGTTAAGTAATTTACTTAAGTATTTTTTTTTCTTTCCGCCATCGTCCTACGCGACAGAAATTTCATCCCCATCATCTAGATGGTTGGCAGTCCACAACTGTGCGATTTTCCCGAAACTTTCTGCCGCGCACAGTAAACTGTGGAATGAGCTGTCGCCTGCGGTGTTCCCGGACCAATACGACCTTCAAACCTTCAAGAAAAGAGCGTACTCCTTCCTAAAAGGCAGGCAACGCACTTGTAACGCCTCCGGTGTTGCGGGTGTCCATGGGCGGCGGTAATCGCTTACCACCAGGCGATACGTCTGCTCGTTTGCCCCCTAAATAATAAAAAAAAAAGGTAATTTGATATATTTCTTTTAAATAATTCTTAAATAGAAATAAGTGAAGAAATAGCCTATAAAATAAATATACTATAATAATATTATAGAGTAGATATCAACATAAGTGATAGGTAATTAATTTAATACTTATGCATAATTAATTTACCTAATCAACCTCATTAACATTGCCTTCATAAAACTTGACAAGATGGTTTTGAGGCAAATCAAATACATTTTATAATGTTATTATTATACGTATTGTCATATTATAAAAAAAGACATTTTATTTAAGCCAAATAATATACATCAATATGATGCATCACATATACAAGCATTGCTTACTTCTTGTTTTTATACTAGACGGTATTTCCCAATGTTTAGTTTTTTCTGTTCAGTTAAAACTAGAAAAAAAAAATAATTTAAAATCCCTTAACTAAAATATAATGCACCAGACTCCATCATCATCTTCATAAGTCCATTATTGTATTATTTATTAAAAAACATCACAAACAGTCACTGTACCTAAACTCGGACTTTAGAATTAAAACAACTTATCAAATAATATATTTATAACCAGGATTACTTGTAAAGTTTTATTGACTCGTAAAACAAAAAAGAGGTTTAATACCTGCGTTTTTTTAAAGTTTCATATGTATGTTAAGTATTTTTAATACGAAAATATATATTCTACAGACTAAAGGAAATAACAAATTAAATTTGTCTAAACTATTAAAGAGTCTTTTAATTATGCATTTTCTTGACGATACTCGGATGTTAATTTCTTTTATTAGAAATGGAGCACAGCATATTTCACAGAAATAGGAGTTGTCTGATTGAGCAATAATACTATTCCTTTTAAATGCGTTATGTGCATTACTATCTTGACTTTTCATGTTTACCCAAGCTAACTGGCTAGTTTGCAGGATTCAGCGGGGTAACACTTAACGAATCAATATTATATTTTTAAAAGTCAATACATTTGCAGTTCAATTACTGTAAATTCACTCTTCATAAAATGGAAGAAATAGTAAAAAAAAATTTTGCCACTTTGTCGGCTTAGGAACAAATTTAAAGTTAGGCCTAACTTAAACTTAACTTTTAATGTCGTTTTTAATTTCGTCCACAAATGTAGCCCTCATGTTCAAACATACTTACATTATATATTGACAATAAGTTTATTGTCAATGCCTTGACCAAAATGTTTTATATTTTCAGCGAAGAAGCCACCGGTAAAAGCATGGAAATCATAAATAATAATAATAATACCCTGTATTTAACAAATAGGTATACGTTATCTACACCTAGACCTAGGTATATTAACTATGAAGCACGTAAAACACATTATTTTTATCTATACTTACTTGTAAGTAATATATATTAATGTAAATGGGACTGGCAGTGCCCCCGTCAAATAAAAAAAAACATTTAAGAAATTTTCAGTCCTCCTGCAACTTTGTTTTCGATAAAGTTATAAAAAGCCCGATTTTCAGCGATCATAAGCATATAACTAAACATATTCAAAAATAACATTTACATAAAATTAAATTTACCTACATTACAAGTAGGTATTTGCTAATTTATGTAGGTGTTTATCTCGGAGATTTTATTGTTAATACTAAGAGATATTATTATATGCGTAATTTAATTTATAATACGTATGATTATTTGATTGTTTAAAGTAATACGGTTTTAAGCAATAAAACAGGCGTTCTTTGCTGCTTCTCCACATTATTTAGATCATAACATAAGTTTAAAAGGAATTGAAACTTGGCCATCATTAAACACAGAACTGAAAAAATGTTTCAGTAATGAGCGTTTATTGATATGGTTATGTATTATGGAAAGTTTTTAAGAATATTCGAAAAACTCTAGCATCATTATTTAACTTGCTTAAGACAGGTGTTCCGTATTGTTGGAATAAGCAATGTCAAGAGGTATTGGATAAAGATTATCTAAATATCTATACGTCAGATTTAGTTCTAATATTAACGGCGGACGCCAGCTGTGTCGAGACAGACGCAGATATTTCACATTCAACTTCAGAGGACAAGCGGCCGATAGCATTTACAATGTGTTTTATTGATGCAGTCTCTCTCTCACAGCCTATTGCCGTCCACTGCTGAACGAAGGCCTCCCACTAAGAGCGCTAACCATCCGGGTCCTGGGCAGTCCACATCCATCCGTTGCCAGCAATTTTCTTCAAGGCGTCGGTCCATCGTGCCGTAGGGCGCTCTACATTGCGTTTGCCTAATCGTGGTCTCCACTCTAACATTTGTCGACTCCAGCGACCATCAGTCAGCCTGATATGATCGGCCTAATTCCACTTCAGCGTGCTGATCCTGCGTGCGATATCGGTTACTCCAGTTCTCTTTCGGATTGTCTCGTTACGAATTTTATCGAGTAGAGAAACAACCAGCATCGCACACTCCATTGCACGCTGAGCGACCTTTAACTTATGGACTAATCCAACGGTGAGTGTCCACGTCTCGGCACTACACGTCATTAAGGGCAGGACGCACTGGTCAAACCCTTGGCTTTCAGTGATGCGGGATCGACGACTCGAAGATATGACGAATTTTCCCATACGCTGCCCAGCCTAGACGAATTCTTCTATCGGCCGAGTTGAATAGTTTGGCCAAGATAGACGTATTCTTGCACAACCCTGATAATAACGCCATTAACGGCCACGGGAATCGGAGGCACATGCATATTATGCAGTCGGTGCATGATTATTCTCAGATTGATCGGAAAGCATTAGTTACAGTTTTTTAGAGTTTGTAAAACTATCTTATAATTATAAACGTAAGTTTATATCGAGGGCAGATCATAAGCCGTTGACAAATATTCTAGGCAACTAGGTATATCAGTGATGGCCGCATCGAGGTTATAAGGCGGTATTGTTATTAGAGTACACTTACGACATCGAATTTGTGACGTCAAGTAAGATCTGTGTGTCTACATTGTACAGTTTCCGTATAATGAATGAATGTTCCACGAGTTCTTCATATAAAAATACTTCCGCTAATTTCGTGGAAAACTTTTTACTTACGCATTGCTTGTAAAAATGTAAGAAGAAGTGACAGTATTCTTAGTAAGATTTTAGCATATATTTGGTCTGGTTGCCCTCTTGTTAGTACCGATGATCGAATGCATTCGAATTTTGTCAGATAATAAGTTATATACTTGCAATCACAGCATGGTAATACCATCGCAATTGCAAGTTATATACTTATCGTCAGGTCAAATACGCTCCTGGGGTATCTTGAAGCATCCGAGGGGGCAACACCTCTACGTTTCGTTCGAGTTCCTTTGAGAATGCACCACGGGTATAGTTATCATCGTCGCGTCTAGATCATTGGTTAATTAATCGATTCTCAAAACGAATACAAAAGTCTGGCGACAGATTGTTATTTTTTGTAGTTGTAAAATAAAGTTCAGAAATATTTAGTTATCTAATACTTTTAAACGCGCAATTCTTGTATGTATATAATCTGAATACCTAAAAGGGCTGCAATAATTTTCATGAAATTTAGTACGCACGCACCCTGCGGGTGTTGGGGTCCGGTCGTGTTAATAACTGCAGTTCCCGGACCCCTCCCTTCTCAGGCGCAGAGTTGGCACACCGTGTGGTTTTAGTCGGTTCGATTCTGACACACCGCCCCGCCGCAAACCCCGGTGGGGTGACGGCCCGGTGACGACGACGTGGTGTAACCAATAAATATTATGGAGTTCTCTTCTAGATCTACAGATTTTTACACAATGATATCTTCAACAATGTTTCTTTTAACACTTACAAAAAGACACAACATCCCATCAAATATATAAAACGACAAAATGAAAGATTCGTAACGTAACCTATACATTAGAAATACACTAAACAAAATAAAAATATGAAGTAACCATTAAATTAAAATACCCCTTTGAATGAAATCATTGGTTCATTGGTCTGAAAATGAGATGTGAAAAAATTGAACCTATTGTCTTGTTGGCGCGCTTATTTGCTACAGTAAACTGCCTGTCACTTCAGTTCTGATAATTGTGAACAACAGACAGGTATTCGCTATGCAAACGTGTTCGAGTACCTACTCGAAAATTTCCCGCGTCAGGTTTACTACCCAATTCTATAAATTTTATTGACATGAGGGAAATTGTCGGATAGCAGTAACGAGGTATTTAGCGTCGTAGTAGGGGACAAGATACGATTAAACGAGTTTGTTATCTGTTATTGGAGAAATTTAATTAATGAACATTTTTTGTTTATTTGGTGCGATATGGGCTTCTTCTGTTTTGACTTTTGTTTACTTTAAAGTTTTTACTAAATGCTTTTATTTTGTACTTTTATTGTTTCAAAACTAGGAATAAACATCCTGTGTCGGGGGATTCTACAAACATAAATGAATCGGACACAAAAAACAACCAGACTCAGAACAACAATACGTGGATCACACAAGGTGTTGTCCCACGTGGGATTAGTATTCACAACACTTGGTACAGTAGAGAGCGGTGTGGCGATCGCTGAAACCACTAGGCCAACCGTGCAGTCACCTTGCACTATCTATGTATATAAAACGGCTAATTTTACATTTCTTATCGAAACTATATAGTGATTGAAGGCTATACTCTATAATTAAGCATTTTAAAGCTAATGTGATAATGGAACCAATGCGACATAACTCTCATAAGATTTTTGTTGACGATGGTTTGATGACATAGGCAATAATAGGACAGGCTAAATAGCTTATCAGACTACATTATTCACATAATATCTTACATGCCTTATCTTACATGCAACAGAAATTTTAGAGTCAGCAAAGAAATGGAAATTTATGCACTAGCTCGAAGAACATATGGTCTTTTTATCAGTCGGATAAAAAACGAAATTCTTGAAATATATAAGAACGTTGTCGATATTTGGTTCATGAATTGTATGAGGTGAATATTACTTTTATTTTACTGAAAAACACATTTTATACCTAAGTAACTTGCAATGTTTATCAAGACAATCCGATGAGATTTAAAGATATTCAACCTACTGATATTTACATATTAGTAAAGATTTTTGTTTTCGTTTCTTTGATGAAACGTTGTGCTTTTTTATAATCTTTGTTTTTTAATCTCATTATATGTGTAAATTATCTACACTTTTATAAATTATTATGTATTTTTATTAACCTAGATAATATATAAACATGTAAATTACTATAATAGCAGGAATCCATTTATACCAGATATTTACTAGTAAATAAAACGGTTAGAGATTCGTACTATTATTGAATTAGTATTGTGACGCCGGCTCTCTTGAAATCTAAATCTATGTATCTGTATATAAATGGAACTGAGGCTCTGAGTATTGCAGTCGAAAACTGCTCGCGAACGCGCGTACGTACTGCCGATAGATAAAAGCGGCTCTGTCCGTTAAGCAGGAAATTACAATTGAAAAATGGGGTTGGTGTTAGTGTTGGCTATGTTAGTGGGGGCAGAGGCAGTGTGTGGGAAGAATAACCCAGGAAGCAGGGTGGTGGAAACGAGCAGCGAGGCAAAACACATCGGGTTAGAAGACACAGAACTGGTGCTCGCGTTTTCGGTACGATATTTGTCATTCGGCCGGATGGTGATGATCATAAAGTATAACTGATGGTACCACAGTGTAACCCCAGCTTCCTACATGAATAGTCGGTATTACAGTGATGTAATGACACGTGCTAATTAACTATATAATTATACATTTATCAGAAACTATTACCGATGGTACCACAGTCTAACCGACTAATTAACTTAATTTGCTTAGAAGAGCTGTGTGATGGTAAAATATTTTTACATATTGTTAACAGATATTCCGCCATGGTGATCGCACACCGGATAACGAAGAGTTGAACTTGTATCCATCCGAGAATCACATTCCTCCGAATATATTTTTCCCTTACGGGAAAAAGGCTCTCACTAATGTAAGTGACGATGAATTCAATATTTGTATTGGTGGACGATTTTCATAATCAACTTTATACGAGGGGCATTATTTGAAATATAGCTGTGTAAACTATTTTTAGATTTAATTACTTAGAATAATTCTAAGAGACAATCAGATCTAATGAAATAGCAATTGATATGTAGTGCCATGGCGAGAATATAGATGACTTGAATTTAAAATGATTCGGGACTTAGTTATCGATACGACTATTATACTGCAAAGCATACGATAGAAACGATACAATCGATTACAGCTTACAAGCAATACAGTGTATACAGGGTGCTATATTAACATTATGGAAAATACGTATCATTCCTCTTAATGAAGTCGTATTAGATTCAAGTGACACTAAAACCTACAGCAAGTGTTTGCAACCTTCGAAACCGGTAATATGTGGTATACTGGTGTTGATGGGTTATTTAAAAACAGATTTTCCTGTCATTCATTTGACTAGAAGACAATTCTTCATGGTTACGGTCCCTTTTTGCTTTTTTTGTTAATTTGAGATGTAAATTGTTTTTCATTAAGCACTAAGTAAATGATAGTAGTTAACGTAGTAATAAAACATGATAATATGGTTTGTAATATCAACCTGTAAATCTGTAAAGTGTATTGCTACGGGATTACATTTGGTAAATATTTGAATAATGCCTGCCTGATATTGTAATGTAAAGTGTAATGCATGTACATGTATTACACTTTACACTACAATATCAGGCTTCATTGAACTTTAAATTATATATTGTGTGAATGTATGATATTTCTTATGTAACACGAGGATATTTACAACTAGTTCAGTTGGCCTTGTGAAATTATAGTCTGACGAGTTCTTCTTCTGTTAAGAAAATATATAAAGCAATAAATTGATTTAGTTACTTTTGAACTTTTAAGAGACTCTAGACATTATATGAGTATTTAACGGTTTAACGTTAGTCTATCACTATTACAGCTTCGTCATGTCCTCGTATCTCATCAGATCTCGTATAAATAAAATTTATATATTGTCAAGCAGGTTTTACTATAATGTTTATTAGTTATTTTTCTATTTTACTGTCACTTGTTAACAGAAAGGTAAACAACGCGCCTACATGATAGGTAAATATATTAGAGAGATTTATGATGGTTTAGTCTCTCGATTGTATTTGCCGGACCAAGTTACGATACGGACTACAGCATATGCCAGGACAAAGATGACGGCTCTTGCTGCGCTTGCGGGCTTGTATCCGCCGGTTCCAGCACAAAAATGGAATCCAAATTTAGACTGGCAGCCGATCCCATATAATACAACGCCTTTTGCTGAGGATGATGTAAGTACTCATACACGTAAAGGCTTTACAGACTAAACGATTGTTTGCTCGTTTTTGTAACATTTAATTCTATTGGTCGTAGATTGATGTTATGAAGCCTATATTCATTCTCGATAAACAAGGTATCCACTCAAAAAAAATTTAATTAAAACCGTTAAAGTATATATATATAAATAAGTGCCTAAGATTAGCGTATATAACCAAACAAACCAATTAACTCTTTTGAATTATAATATTAGTATAGATATATATAATTTAAAATTAGGTATTTGCATATTGCTTTTTTCCCATCAGGAAAGCCTAACATGTTTGAATCTTTAAACACATTCATGATATTTTAGCTGATGTACTGGTATAACTGCCCAAGATATTTATCACTGAAGGGACAAATGTATGAGAAGCCCGAAATAAAAAAATGGTTGGAACCTTACGAGAGATTGTTCAAATACATGACTAAACATACTGGTACAAATATTACGACACCTGAAGACGTGTTCAATCTGGACAATTTGTTTCAAACATTGGTAAGCGCTACATTGAAGAAGAATGTTTGACTTTATGAATCTAAGATTGTGTCTTAAAATGTAGATGAACTATATTTTGGTAAATTTCAGTCTAATGTCGGACTTGATCCACCGAAGTGGGCCCAAGATGTTATGCCTGAAATAAAAGATATGACTAAAATCGAATATGCTATTCAATACTATAACTCTGAATTAACAAAACTTGCGTCAGGTACGTCCACTCACAGTTATGTATCTCTTTATTTAAGCTTTGGAGATAGAATTAATGTTTACATTTATTTATAGGAGTGCTTATGCAATTTATATTGAATACGACTGACAGTGTGGTCGAAAATCCTGCCAAACCGATAGAGCCCAAACTTCATTTGATTTCTGCTCATGAAAACAACGTGGCCGGATTGATGGCGGCTGCCAGGGTGTTTGAGGCACATCAGCCTAACTATGGTTCAACTTTCTCATTAGAACTTAGAAGAAATCTTTCGACTGGTGGATATGGCGTTACGGTAAGGATTTTGCAGTTATTACTTAACTCAAAAACAAACAAAAAACCATAAATCTGTATCAATGACAATTCCGAAACTATAATTTTTAAAACGCTTTGAGTAGAAATTCAATAAGTAAATTAGAGAAAATTTATCCAGCATTTGCGGAAAAGCTTCCTGAAGTTTAAATTGACTGAATCTAACTCTAAAATTTTTTTTTTAAATGTAAATTCTATTATAAACACACAAAGATGATTATCGTTAAAAAGGAAATCCTATCTATATCAAAATAATATTAATCTTTTTCCTACTTACATAAACAAATAATTACTTTTGAAAAGTAACTAAGATATTAATTACTTTTCAAAAGGTCTCGATACCTCATCTCTGCATTCAAAAAATGTTATTTGAGTTGTTGTTTGGCTATGGTTAGCTCTGGTTCGATTCGATAATAATAATTAAAAAGATATAAACAAATTTAATTGACATTATGTAGATTTATCTACGTGTATTGTATCTTTAGGCAGGGTAAAATTTCTTCAGTAGGGGGCCACCTACAAACTGGTAGGTGGCCCGAGGTACGTCGGGGTTCCAGGGTTTTCCTTACTAGGGTACACCTGGTTCCCCGGTTTCTAGTACCCAAGACGGCGTGTTCGACCTACAGTGGGTAATATCCGAGGAGAATTCCGAATGAAAAAAAGGAGGGGAAAATGTCTTGTTCTGTATTGTACAATAAAGCATTTAGGTTCTTTTGTGTAATGCACGTCCCAAATTGATTTTTTTCTAGTTGTTTAGGAGGTCTTTGACCGTAGCACATAAACATGTTTTTCTTTTAAGCAAAACCACTAAAAGAGCATTCTCAATGTTTTGTAAAGATACTGATAATTTAATAAAGTAAAGAATTTATAAAACTTCAAAATGTTATGAATTCTAATAAAATTCGCCAAGTGCGAGTCAGACTCGCGCACCGAGGGTTCAGTACAAACTTGTAGGTATATTATATGATGTAACTAAAATTTTATACTTTTTACGTTCTTCCTTTATCTATACTATAAGACGTTGCTTCCTACCAAATTTCAAGATTCTGAGTTCACAGGAAGTACCCTGTAGATTTTGATTCCCTTGCGGGTGTCCAAAACTTGCATCATAAACGGCTGTATCTTTTGATTGCGTTGGCTTATAGTACGAGATCCGGCTGCAGAATCAGTACGTTCATCGAGTATTTGCTAAAAACCAAATTTCTACGCATATTTATGATTAGGAGAATGTATATCTACCAAGTTGCCTATAAAAATATTGCCGCTAATACTTTAAATTAAATTATTGCTAATTGATTTTTCGGAAAAAAATTCATTCATTTGCTTTTTAAATAAAATATCGTCCACTTCACGGCAATATACATAAACACTCTGAAAAATCACGGTTGCCGTTGCGCACTTTGCCGCACCTCTTCGCAGCAAGGGGGAAACAGGTATGATTTTGATACATTTATACGTTCATAACGTATATACATTTATTATTATTTATATATCAAATTAAAGCTATTTTTTTTCTGTTTATTATGATATACGGTTGCTTAATTAAATCTGGCCGCAAATGATGGTTGCTATCTGTTAAAAATAGTAAATATTAAAGATAGAGTGAAAGAGAGCTAGCGCGTAACATCACTAGTCAGACGAGGATAGCGATAGCCAGCTGTACGATGCTTTAAAGGCATTGCGCATGCGTCGAATGCTAGTTTCTCAACCACCGGTTCAAATTGTAGTATGGACTACTTAATAAATACTCCAAAAGAAATGTCTTCTTTTTCAAAATGATAAATTTATAAACTACAACAAAAAAATTATATTGGTGAAAAATATTTTCCAAGGTTACTTAAGTAAAAGAAAATTGTATTGTACAAGTACTGTTTGAAAAAATATTATGTTTTATTCAAGTATTCAATCGTCTTATACATATTAATTAAACATTTAAGCAAATTAAAAATTTTTAATTTGTATTTATATTTCCGTGACTCTTATTTAAAAATCAGAATCATCGGAGCTTTCACTTACACTATCATCGCTGCTATCACTTTCATCGCTACATCGCTAAAGCATTCCGCATACGCAATGCCTTTAAAGCATCGTACAGCTGGCAATCGCTATCCTCGTCTGACTAGTGATGTTACGCGCTAGTTCTCTTTCACTCTATCTTTAATATTTACCATTTTTAACAGCCAGCAACCCTCATTTGCGGCCAGGTTTAATTAAGCAACCGTATATCACAATAAACAGAATAAAAATAGCTTTAACTTGATATATAAATAATAAATGTACGTTATGAACGTATAAATGTATCAAAATCATACCTGTTTCCCCCTTGCTGCGAAGAGGTGCGGTCAAGTGCGCAACGGCAACCGTGATTTTTCAGAGTGTTTATGTATATTGCCGTGAAGTGGACGATATTTTATTTAAAAAGCAAATGAATGAATTTTTTTCCGAAAAATCCATTAGCAATAATTTAATTTAAAGTATTAGCGGCAATATTTTGATAGGCAACTTGGTAGATATATATATATATATACATTTTGGAGCCCAAATACTTACCTATTATTTATAAATTATTCACATTCAAAACCAAACCACCTAGGATAACAACCGTGGGCATACTGAAACAACAGGTGTAAGAAAAATATTCCCGATAATCGGGTGAAATTATTCCCGAAAATCGGGCGAAACCATTCAAGTAAAGTTTAAGTTAATTAAATAGTGCAAAAAAAGTACAAGTGTATTTAATTTCAAGAATGTATTTTAACAAGTGCCATCAAATACCGACAATTGACAGTATAAAGTACATAAGTAACTTGATGAGACTTTAATTGTATTTACTATAAAAATTTATTTTACTGCGAACAGTTATAGCTAAACTCACTAATGTAGAATTGTAAACCATTAATACAAACCATTTACAATGGAATTATAATACATTTATAATTAGGTTTTGAAATATTCAAATGTTCTTAAAATAAAACTAACTTGTACTTTTATTCTATTTAATTATAATAAAATTAGTCTGACCGGTTTTGCCTTGTGGTATTTTCAGAGTAAGAATAACTTTTGAGTATTTTTAGTTAGCAGTTTTACTTAGTTTAATAATATTCACTGTTTAAGTACGTAAATCTACTATTACATTCTTTGTAAGTTTTCGTGATAGGTAAAAAAACGTGTCATAAGTAAATAAACTACAGATAAGCGTCTTACTGAAGTTCATGTATTAAGCTTGTAATAAGACTGTATTATGAAAATAAATTGTTCACTTAAATTTACGAAAAATTAAAAAGAAAATTGTGAGAAAAGTGATGCTTGACTGTATGTGTTTGATTATATTTTATATATATGTATATATATATATATATATATATATATATATATATATATATATATATATATATATGTACTACTAGTGTTGCCCACAGCTCCGACTGGTATTTCGGTTTTGCGGTAAAAAAAGGAGGCTATGTCCTTTCTAACAAATCAAAATATTTCCATACCAAATTTCACTGATATCAGTGCAGCGATTTAGCCGTGAAAGCGTAACTTACAGACAGATATACTCGTAGTTACTTCGAGTTCATAATGTTAGTATCGATTTTATCCAAAAAATTCGATCAATTTTATTCATCATCATCAGCCCTTTACAGTCCATTGCTGGACACAAGCCTCTCCCAAAGAACACTAAAGAGCCCGGTTTGTTGCTTTCTGCATCAAGTCGCTTCCAGCCCTCTTACGTGAGTCGTCCCGCCATCTGGCCAGAGGGCGTCCCACACTTTGTTTGCCAAGACGCGGTCTCCATTCTAAAACACGCTTACTCTAGCGGTTGTCTGTTCTGCGACATATGTGACCAGCCCATTGCCACTTCATCCTACCAACTTTCAGAGCTAGGTCGGTCACTTTGGTTCTCTGACGGATTACTTCGTTGCGAATTTTGTCCTTCAGAGAAACTCCAAGCATAGCTCTTTCCATGGCACGCTGAACGAGTTTCAGCTTCTGGATTAATCCTAGGGTCAATATCCACGTACGGACGGTTAAAGATCGTCTTCAGGCTCTGTAATATATCCGACCAACTGTATCCTCCTATCGGTTTCCTTCTCAAAGTTGTATTTATCCCTTAACAATAGTTATGCTTATTCCATCTACATAACTTTAAATTTCTTTTTTCCCTGTTTTTATCGGAAAATTTTCATACGGTAGTCAACACTCGTCCGCCATCGTAATGTTAATGTTTTGTCTTTATCTATTCATAGCGACCGTATTGTTATTGTAATGCGTGTAAGTAAGACATGCATAATATGTTTACTTTCAAATGTCTAATGGTTTTAAAGCTACATCGTTATAGTTCAAAAGTGGCTACGTATTTTTTCGTCGTGTGGCAATGAAGTTTGCGCTTCTCTTTAATTACGTATAGTTCTAGTTTATGCTCCATTAAATAAGTTAGGTTTTTAGAAATATGTATTTATGGTATATCTAATACAGTCTATTGTTTTTTCTTTCTTCTAGGCTAGATATGCGAAAGACGCTGGTGGGCCTGGCAAGTTTCTTCATATCAATGGCTGTGGAGGTCAGCTAGTCTGTGACTACGACGAGTTCGTAACCCTCACGCAGGATGTTAATTGGTCTAAAGAAGAGTTCTTTGAGGCTTGTAAAATATCATTATAGTTATAATTGAAGAAATATCTATTGGACTAGACATCACACTCCAAAAAAATCTTTAACTGATATACAAAAATATGAAACAGTTTAAAATAACAAATCCCTTTCTTGCCAATAGTTAAGTATAATAGTCAAGGCAAATAAAGTGGCTGTGATTTTTTTATTTGGCTCGTTTTATTTTTATAAACATCCTCTAAAGACTACATTTAGATCATTGATAGATACATGTATTAAAAAGAAAATAAGATTAAAAAAGCTTTACTGAGTTCATCTCCGTATATTTTTATGCTTCAATACAAGGACAAAAAATCTTATCGAAATTGACAATGATGATACTTCAATGATAGTCAAGATATTTTGTTTAAGTTTTTAATTTTACAATGAATCTTAACGCTCAATATAAGGCGACTATGACGAGTGACTGTATGGCGTATCATGCTTACTAAAGCACTCATATCGTACCTTTTATGTGTAAGACTATTGCAAGAAAGTTAATATGGTCTGGCAGCAATGATGAATAAAATATTTATTTTATTAAGTATGATGAATATCTTATAGTATTAAGAACTATTTCCAACGCCGATTTATTATTAAAATTTATCTATCATACAAAACCTGCCCTAGGAACACTCCTGTGTAGGGGACTTTACAAATATACATGAAACGGACTCAAAGAGCTCTCAGGCTCAAAACAACCATTTATGAATTACACAAGTGTTGTACGATATGGGTGTTAAACCAACAAAAGTCAGTGTCGAAGAATTGTGACTGAAAATATAAAAATATGAGAGTAAACCAATATATTGAGGGTGTTGTGTTCCCTATCAGTATTGAATGAAATCATTAAACATTTGGGAAACAGATTACTTATAAACACAAAAGTAAAAAAAATGTAAAATGTAAAAAAACACATATAAAGCTAAGAAGAATTGATAATCGACAGTTGTTACTTATGTAATTAAGAGCTGTGAGAACACATATACGAAATATAAAAAACATGATGAGATGATGTTTTCTAGCCGATTACGACCACGGCGGCCAGTCACAATAGAGATCAGTCAACTACGTACGAGATATTATAATGCACAATTAATGTGTGCGCAAACACAGGTGCACTCTCTGTTCCCTTACTCTCATAACCCAAAGGGACGGTTAACCGACACCGTCGTGGAGAGATTAGGCGAAGAGTGACAGCATTACGTGTTCTTCAAGACACGGGGGTTCAGACCCGCACTTCCAAACTACGACCTAATTAAGTATTTCTACAATCAGAAAAACTCTATAACATTTTTGGCCTAACCCGGGATTCGAACTCGAGACCTCTTGATCGGCAGTCGTATACGTCAACCGTTACACCAAACAAAAAACATATATAAAGCTTAGAAGAATTTATGATCTATAGTTGTTACTTAAGAAATTAATAGCTGTAGGTGGTGGTTACCTGCTCTTTATAATTAATTATTTCATTTAGGAAAGACAACCTAGAAATTGCCTATTTCCAGGTTGTGTTTCTTAAATTAAGACAGTTTCCAGTATTCCTCACTTAAAAACATTAGGAATATTCCTAAGTAAGGTAGTTGATTATGTTTTGTCTACCTTGTAGGAGATGGTGCTGTGAAATTCTTCTAATACCAGCTAAACACGTCAAGATTTGTTTCCTGAACGAAAAATGTGGTCTCGTAAGACATGAAAACTATAATTGAAGTGTATTTATAATTAAATTATGTTTTAGTAACACGGTACATTTATTTTATTCAAGTCAGAAGATTAGACTGATTACTTCCAATTTAGTTAACGTTGTAGTTGCTGCTGGCCAAAAGAAAGAAATAGAGAGAGAGCTCAAAGAAAATACTTAACGACCTTCGACTTATCAAATATACAAAAATAAATAAATGAAAATCGATCGGAGGAGTGCGATCACAAACACCATGAAATGGAGATACCTACTTACACATTAAATTAATAGTCATAGACATACTAACTAAAAATTTGACTAACGTAAGTTTCAACTGTATTAATAGAATAATATTATTACAAAAATTAAATAAATGGGTGAAATTATTAATTATTTAAGTATCAAGGGAGCATGCGATTTTCTTTTTAATGAAATTTTAGATGCAGATGTTAGTCTAAATTCATTGCTATCATAATCTCTTACATCATCGACACATATTTCATACAATCAAAAGAACAAATGACGGAGCCAGGACGCCACTGTTTATATACATAATTATATTTGTCTATGGATTGGGTTTATTATGTTACATCATTTACTTAAGGTTTCATTGACAGCCTCTATAATGTTCTATTATTAAGCGTACCAACACTAACAAACATAAAGTAATAATTTTAAATCCTTGTACAACATAATTATACTACGTAAAACACAAATATTCCATCTAATTATTTTAATAATAGACATATAAAGTACATGCATTAAGAAATTGTGTGTCATACAATTAACAGGTTTCAACATCTTATTCTTGTCTTATCACCGAGTAAAATTGTTAAAATATAATATTACAAGTAAGGTAATATAAAGTGGCACTGTGACGAATACTTTATTATTGAAATGGTGCATCTAACGGAAATTATATGTGTCAAGTAAGTGCTACAAAATATTTTACAGCAAGGTTGTCAAGGTTTAATATTATTTAGTGTTTAATTCTCCTTGAAATTCCAAATGGAAACCTTATCAATGGGGTTGAGATTTTTTTCATTTTAATTGAGTGGACTTGCAATAGTTACATAAAAAAATTGTCTAAGTTAGTTATTCGTTACGTTTAAGTTCTTTTGTTTGTTCAAGTTTATTTCAGTGTATTGAATTTACATGTGTTAGCAAGACAAATGTTGTATTATGGTAAACTTGTCAAGATAGTAGAAGTAGTGACACAATGTACAAGTAATCAAATAAATAAATGTTGCATTTTATATTCGAATACAAAGACTCATGAAACACCAATGTAACACATTTAAAAGTTAGTGTTTATTATTTATTTAAAGCAGAACGACGAGTATTTTGAAAGACTGCTAAATAAAAAAAACAGTTAAATGTTACATTGTTTTTTTGATGACCTACGCTACGTCACAGTATCGTCTCAAAATAAATGCATTTTTCTAAGTAAATACTCGTAATACACTAATGTGGACCATACATTGCTACTACCTTTATCAATTTATGGGATATCATGCACGCTTTTTTGAGGCATGTAGTGCAAAAAGTGCATGCAAAAATGGATAAAAACTATCTTTGAAGTGTGTATAATATAAACACTTTAAATATGGTTTTTATCATGTCTCAATTTGAGCTCAACCAGTGTAGAAATTTACAGTTACCACATTTACTAATTCACTGATAAGAATAATGTATAGCACAAAAAAATCAGTGCTGAGACCCCATTAACCGGTGTAGGGTAGGCGGAAGACTTTGTACGTCCGCACGACAGTGCGGTGCAATCTTTTAATTCACACTATCGGGCGAATCAAAGCACCCTCATGTAGAACTATGCTGTCATGTGAGAATATTATTCATTTACATAACATACAGTTTATTTTTATTACAAGTTGCACTGTATATGCATACGCAACAATAAGATACATTTTCAAACTACCTGAATAGTCCATGCTGTGACAATTTAATGAATCCATGATAGACGTAACCTAAATCTGAGTCTATAAACAAATATCATTACAAAAGCTGAACGAGGGTTGATGAGATCATTGGACAGATCTAAATGTTTAACATCAGACGATGCGGGTACACATTTGGAAATAAATAGGCAGCGTTGGACAATCGATCGGACAAAGTCAATCATCTGAGCACAGGTCGCAGCGACCGTGAGTCTCATAGAGCGTCCCGTGCGGATCTCAGTGGGACCCCGCCTCGCGCGCCGTGCGCTTCCTGCCTCGCACCGCTCGTTTAGCGTTCAGAACGGACATCATTCAGTGGATGCTGCTTTTCTCTTATTTATTTTCAAAAGCAGTTAACATTTGCAATAACTATGAATTTATTAAAGTGTGTTTTATATTACTTATATAGAATTAGGATGTAGAGCTGCCGTTGTTGCGAAGGAAAATGTGAGTGATATTTTAGCACCCAAAGAACCGGATGTTTTTGTCAATTACAGTCACTGAGGGGTCATGCGAGATCTACTGCTGAAAGCGCATTTGACGCGTTAATTATATAATATTACAAAGGAAACACTGCAATAGTTGATGGCTAAAACGTTCTCATAAATGGAAAGTATTTAATTGCCCAAGCCGAGGTTCAACGAGTTTACGTACTTTTGCGCAGGAGAGAGGGCGGTCGCGAGGAGGAGTCGACCAACAACGCGGCAGAAGCGGTACAGGTACCGGCGGGCATGCGCACAGAACACACCTGCTGCTGCCTCGGCGTGTTGGTGGGCATCTCGCTCATCGCCGGTATGTAAAACCATTTAGTTTCTATTGTCATCATCAACATCAACAGCCTTTAACAGTTTAGTGCTGGAGATAAGCCTCTCCTTAACAAACAGGCTTTCGCCTACTGTACCAGTAGACGGTCTGCTATACAGTTTGTTACAAGTTTTATTTCTCCTTACTGTAGTAGTATGCTTAGACATCTTAAAGAATAATAAGCTAAAACAAGACTAGGTCAATTTATGGCAAGCCGTCAAATCACATGGTAGCGCATGGGTATTATACTGTTTTGGTAAAATAGTTAGATAGTTTTAACACAATCGAAATAAGTGGCATATGAAATAGCTTTGTATGTAAACCTTTAAACGTATGTCAATTACTTTCATTGACAATTGTATGGGACCCTATCACTTTATGATCACATTTGTTGAGTTCAGAGTATTAATGATAAAATCAGTATAGGATTTACTTTCAGATACTTTTTTACAGATAGTTAGTTTTAACCCCGACGCAAAAAAGGGGTAGGTCTTTTTAGTTTGATGTCGATTTCTGTGTATGTGTCCGTGGCATCGTAGGTCTAAAACGGATGGACAAATTTCGATGCGGTTTTTTTTTCCGATTTTTTTGAAAGCCAGTTTCCTTACTGTGGTTCTAAGCTATGTTTGGTTAATATCGGTCGAGCATTGTATTGTGATAAAAAAAAAAAAAATGCATGTATACTTTTTTTATTATTAAGATGTAGGATTAATTCATAATGATAATAATTGAATAACACTACAATTAAGAAAAGCAGCAAAATAACACATACTTCACAGTCAATAATAAAATATTTTAATTACATACTACCAATTATTGACTGAAAATTTCAGTTCCGTAGCGGAGTTAGTATCTTATCAAGTACTTATGACCTAATTCGGTTTAAATACAGGTTTTATTAATTAGTTACTTTTAAATTTATTTTGATCGATTGTAATGCTTTTGGTCGATAACATTTACCAAAATGAAAACACACACACACACACAAAAAAATGCAGGATATACGTATCAGGACGACATGATTTTTCGAATATTTTTTGAGTTCACAATATATACATATACATTAGGGACCATCACCATCATCATCCTATCGCAATCCACTACTGGACATAGGCCTCTTCAATTACAGTGGAAACATACCTTTAACGATTACCGAAAATAAACAGTCAAAATGTATGCACGGTCAAATGCAAATTAATATAAACAATGTGTTACACAAAAAGGACACGATAAAAGATTTTTTTATATTAAAATATATTATAAAGATTATTGTTTTATATACACAATATTGTAGACATACTCCAGAACAGAATTAGTTAAACGGTTTTATTACTAGATAAATAATGACAAAATTGTGTGTCAAGAAATGATTCCACACATATACTCGTAATATATATAGAAAATAAATGGTGCCTTCAATGGCAGACATGAGAACTATTCTGGATGCGTTCAAGAACAGAAATATAGAAATACGTACATTGGTATAATAGGCCAAAGTTTCCTTTTTAAGGAGAGACCTATGTCCAACAGTGGACATATAAGGAGTGTCAACATCTTTATTCATTTCGTAACTGTCGTGTGAGCCAGCTAACGAAGCAAACTACGCAGGACAACAGCGCTGCAGGATAAGGAAAACTTTAAACAAAAGCCTGACCAGCGTGGTATAGCAGACCAACACCTCCTCCTCCACTTCTAAGGAGAGGCACATCTAACAGTGGAATACTAAAAGCTGTTGAGAACTTAAAGATTTTTGTGGGAATTTTCAATTTGATTTTTACTTTTTTGTAGCTCTCGTTGCAGTTATTCTTATGAAAGACAGCACGGTCGATGTAACAGTACTACGGCAAGTGCACGTGGTAAGTACTTATTTATACTCGTATAACTAAAAGTGAATATCCAAATGTCTTGCTAAGCACAAAACTCGAGAACAGCTTGAGCAATTTGTTTTTTTTATATATTTTCATTAAGGTGCAAGAAAGGTTCTTATGTAAAGAAAAAACGTAAAAATTGTAAAAAAAACAGTAAAAAAAATACTCAAACCATAGAGTAAATTAAAACATCTGTCGATATTGAGAACAGTTTTACAGTGTCAAACGGTAACTTTTAGTTATTTGAGTCTATCACTTGTATTAAATAGATTTTGAGAGCTTTAATAATAATCAAGAAATGCCAAACACATTTGTTAATTTTTTTAAATTCTGTTTTGCTGGATTCAAGATCCATACATAATCAATGTTGAATTTAATGTGTCAAAATGAATAAAAGTGAGGAAAATAATGAATATATTTACAGTTGATGTCTCATGGAGAACGTACTCCTAGCGAGCAAGAGCTTGCTATGTTGGGAACTTCTCCACCTGATCACGTATTCGCGCCCTATGGAGCAGGCGCTATGACCAATGTGAGTATTAGGACAACCGTACTGCAAAGAGAAGGAAAATTTTAAACAAACTCTATGCCAACCCGTTTAGCCAGCGTGGTATGGTAGACCAGACACTCCTTTCTAAATGTGGATGTGACGATAACTGAATGCTGATGGGAAATCGCTTCAAAACTTCTTACATACTGGTATAAGAATCCAATATTGTGTTGAACTATGACCATACACATCTAAAATTAACATTCTTTCAAAATCTGAATCTCATTACTCATAATGAGTAAAGTTTAATGTGACAATTCAAGTTTATGTTTCGTTTGAGATTATTAGCTTTTTTATGGTGGCTTTGAGTAATATACTAAGTCATGCATTGTTAAAAAATATGCAGCCATGTCAACATTAACGTTCTCAAAACTTCAAAAACCTGGAGGACCTTTTTTTATTTAAATATTCGTGTAAAATTACGATTATATAGATCGTCAATTGTGTTTTTTTTTTCTATTACGCTGAAACATCCATGGGAACCGCATGAGACATGCTTTCCAACAATGGAACCTATTGGCTTAGTTCCTCAATACATTATGTGTCCGTCGGCCGTAACGAATGGCTTCTGACGCAAACACAAAAACAAATTGTGGCTCTTGCTCAGTCAATGGTGATTCTGTATTAGATTAGTCATATACGGCGCTCCTCCCATTCGTGCTGACAATGCTACCAGTGTAATAGCAGGCCACTGATCACGGTGTCCTTGTAGGCCATCTCTTATATTTTCCATTGACGAACATCTGATTATAGCAATACGTTGGTTCTGCACTTTGATTTTCAGATAAATTAAAACAGTATATTAATTTGAATAACTGTTTTGTGTTAATATTTTTATTATTAGTTAATTAGATTTTGTTGTTGTATAGAAGGCTGTCTCTCAATAAAGATCTGGAAGAGATAAGAGCGCTGAGTGATAAGCCCGCATATTGTAATAGCAAATGTAGATCTATGTCTGTACAACACATAGTATACTGTAGCGGTGTACAACGATTTATGAATAAATAATTTAATAATTTTATACTTGTCACTACCACACACAGTACTGCCAAGAACATACCATACGGATTGTTTACGATGCCATAAAATTACTAGATATTTTAAAGAGGAAAAATAAATTAATAAACTAACAAACGGAATAGATACTTTCAACATCTAAAAGTTGTAGTTGGAACTCACAATTGATAAAAAATATGCATGATTATTTAAGTAATGCCGATGAATTTTAAGAATATCTTTGAACAGATCAAACAGCGCTGTATAGACCAAAAAGGCTGAGGTAAATGTAGTTTATAATAGAAAAAAAAACATCCTTCAATGTGACACCGGATGCTAGTGTGGAAAAACCTAAAGTAAAGACTTTTGAGAAATCATTCTCATCAGCATCTTTTTTAAATGACGTTTGAACTCGACAGTAAACGACGGACTATTTGTCGGGGGCCGTGACAGTGACCATACGGAACTACCGATAGGGTCAGGCACGAAGGACGATTGTACTTGATAAATTATTTTATAACGAAGTGTCTTCTTCCCGCGTCGAATGCGGGAGGTCCCCGTTACATGAAGGTTGGTTGCTCTAAACAGGAACGAGGTGTCAGCAGACACGCAGATTGCCGTCATTCACTAATAATGACATATTGCTCGTCGCAGGTCACAAATTGTAATAGAATAGCATTCACTTTGTGAACTATATTTTGTAGTACATTTTTGGAACGAAGTTCCTTATCGCGCGTTGTGAAAGGGGGCTAGACGGAAAAAATTCATACGAAAAAGTTGTCACGACACGTTTTGTTGTCACGACACTTTTTGCTATTTTAAATTATATTTGTTATTAGTTTATTTTTCATTGCTTGATTCACTATTTTTGTTATGGGAACGAAGTCTTAATATTTTTTTATTAAGAAAATATTGTTTTGTTATTATTTTTTAAAGAATTAGTGAAAAACATTTTTCAATTTTATATATAGCGCCATCTTTTGAATAGAAACTGAACTTACATTTACGTGTTATAGTTGTCGTTGCCAGTAGTTTAATATTAATAATTTTTAAAATTTTGTATATCAAATATAAATACAAAATATATCAATAAATAAGTTTAGCAGTGAACTGCGATAAGCTGGTAACGACACTTTTTGCTACAGTAAGCTATTGTAAGCCGTGCGGCGTGCGCATGTTTCTCTGTCTGTCTCTCTATCTCTCTTATAGAAAGCAAGCCAGATATTTTCGTTTCGTCTTTCTATTTCGAACTTCGTTCCATCCGGGTGTCCCTTGACACCTCTCAAGTTTTTTCTTAGTATTATTTATTTTTTCAGGAGGGGAAGATGTTGACTTTTGAAATGGGCGCATTACTTAGGAAGAGATATAACGAGTTTTTGGGACCTTACTATCAAAGTGGTATTTATATTTATGGAATTGATTTTACTTCACTGTATAGAAAACAAATATAATGATAACATGATTTGACTGCACAGTTGGCCTAGTGGTTAAGCGGTCACCACGCCGTTCCCCACTTCGCCAAGTGTTGTGGGTTCAAATCCCACATGGAATAACACTGAGTGATCCAGAAATTGTTGTTCTGAGTCAGGGTGTTCTTTGTGTCCGTTTCATGTATGTTTGTAAAGTCCCCCGCGACACAGGAAAAATTCCTAATGAGGGAGTTGTTTTAAAAAAAAAACAAATATTTTGATAAAGTTAGCAATAACATGTCTTCTTAAATTGGTAGCGAACTTTTGCGAAGTCAGTGTCTAAATATGTTTAATTTTGACAGTCAGTATCACAAAGCAAATTAATAGTTAGTATTTCGTTTGAGTGATAAAAAATATGTATAGAGTGCAGTAATTTGAAAACAAGTTTTCCTCACCACAACCTCGCATCCTAATTATAGATTTTAATTAATTTTAATTTATTTGTTTTTGTTTTATGTAAAGAGGACAGTATTGTGATATCGTCAGATACAGACTTAAGCAAGATGACAGCTCTATTAATTGCGGCAGGATTATGGCAGCCCTCACCGATACAAACGTGGAATGATACACTTGAATGGCAACCAGTGCCTTATACATACCCGCAGAGAGATAAGGATTACGTGAGTTTACGTTACTAGAAATATTTAAATTAATAACCTGTAATTATTGTAACCTAGCACACCTAATTTGACATGCAATATGTATGTAGTTCAGAAAATTAGTTTTGCCTCAATATAGTAAACATTCAGGCAAGTTTGTAGTTACTTTTGTATTCTTTTCAATACTAACAAATTAGACACTCCAACCTACTATTTAGTATTAAATGCTAATATAAACAAAGGCGCCAAATGTCTTTAAACCCAATAAGTTTTTTTATGATAACGACCTAAGACGAAGGTCACCTGTGCTGTGTATCGTCGCCAACATATAAATTATCTACCGTAGTATAGTTGTGTTATTCTCACTTAAAAAAATATAGGTTACAGGTAAAATGAAATAAAACTGGTGACTAATAGATTTTGATCAGGGCCCTATGACTACTTTACTAACCCACATGAATATCCTCTCAATAGACATGAACATTTGACTGCCACGTTGCTCTAGTGATTGGCGTAAGTGACTGCAGACCAATAGGTCTTGGGTCCGATTCCCGGGTCGGACTGCTGTTAGATTTTTCTTAATAATAGCCCGGAGCATGCAAGATGGCGGTGTTTCCCGCCCGTGCCTCGGAGAGCACGTTAAGCTGTCGGTTGTAATTAACATCTATGGCTATCGTTATTGGTAAGTCAGTGCCCTCAAATATACTGACAACTAGTAGCCCACCCCAAATAATCTTGAGAACAATGAGGCTAGAAAGATGAGACATGATGACCATTTACGAGTTAACTTAAATGGCACAATATATTTCTTCACAGTTTATCCTGCTATTCGTTGCTAGTTGACTTACACTGCTTGTTTTTTTCTTATATATATATATATATATATATATATATGGGTCTGCCAACGTGACTACTCAACCTATACATGCATCTATTTCTTTAATAAAATTGAAATAAAATTAATAACAATTAATGACTAACAAAGATGTATACGTAACAATTGGCGGTCTTATCGCTCACGATTTTCGATTTCTTCTAGACAACCTTAGTATGGATATTGGGTGAGTTAACACCAGTAACACATCATAACGTGACTATTCAAACAATAAATAAGTTTATAAAAAAGAAACAAAAATGCATATGTACACTTTATTTTTTTTTTTTTATTGTTTTATATTGAATCCTAATTCAATTAATGATTAGTGTTTGTCGTACATCCATTTTTGAGATTTTTTGTGTATTTTCTTTATAATTATTATTTTAGTATTTGGGAATACGTTTTTATACAGTTAAAAGTTTGCTATTTTAATGGGTGGAAAGCGCTGACGACTGTAACACAATTTATATTAGTACGGTCGTCAACAGCAACCACTTATCTATAGTCACAATTTTTATGTAGTATAAGAGAAACTTGTAAAATTATGTTTTGTTTGAATAAATATTATTATTATTATTACTTACACATATACAGACTTTAATATATATTATGTGCATGAGCAGAATCCAAAAGTAGTGGTCATCATACTCATTGCGAATGCAGACAATGTAACAGTACAGCCTGGTGACCCACACTATGGCAGCCTACTGAAATGCTTGTGCATCATTAAACCTCTGGTCTCCCACTCACGAACGAAACACGACAGCACGTCATTTTAGAATGGGTCGGCTCGACCGGAGTGATACTACGGCCTCACAGAAAACCAGTTTGAAATAGCGCTTGCGCTGTGTTTCACCGAGTGAGTGAGGATACCGGAGGCCCATTTCATTGTAGTATTAATTTGGTCCTGTTTGTGTTTTATTTTATAAATTTGACGCGTAACGTAACGGATAAATGTTACACGTAACGTAACGGATAAATGTTACGCGTAACGAAAAAATGTTACACTAAATTTTTTGACAACCCCGATAAAGTTTCACTTCAAAAAAAAAAAAAACGCCGCGGTCGAGACGGCCCGTTCGTGCTGAAACTAGCGTGGCTATCCTACCTTGAGTGCTTGTGTTATAAAATACTTTTTATATGTTCAATTTTAGTTACTCTATGAAGAAAACTGTCCTCAATATACGCATGAGAAGCAAAGGATACTAAATGCTTTTATTGAAGAAGGATTATTGCTGCCGTACCGAGATCTATTTCACAAAATTGCACAGATGACCAATACAAACTTCAGTACACCGCAAGAAGCTTATTATCTCAACAATCTATTTTTAATACAGGTAGAATGATATAGTAATTATATTTCTTGTATTTCTATGCTAATATTACAAAGCCGAAGAGTTGGTTTATTTGGTTCAAGGCGGTAATCACAAAACTATTAGTTGGAATTGAAAAATAATTATTGCCAATCTTTCAAGAAAGGTTATAACTATAATATCACGCAATGACCAATAGAAGTCATTAAAAAATTGTATAAAAACGGAAAAAATTAATTTATTTTTGAACAATCGAAGTTGTGAGAGTCAGCTTGTAAATAACACAGGGGAATTAATTTAATTTAATTATTGCAAATAACAATATAAATTCGAAAAAGTATTGCTATGAAAAGAAGAAAGACAGAGCAAAGTCGAGGACAGCAGCAAACTTTTAATAAACTGTATGAATGATTTCAGGATGATATCAAGGTCCCGAATCCAAAATGGGCGAAACATGTAAAGAGAAAACTTATGGATGTAGCCAGATTGGAGTACTCAATGATGTTCCATAATAACTTACTGAGGAAACTTAGTGGTGGTATGAGGCCAATATATATATTTATAATAACCACTATAAAACTAATAATGGATGTTATTATTAATAATAACCGATAATTATTAGTAATTAACGAACGAATGTCAAGGTCAACATTTACATGTTGGCCTTGACATTCGAGATATCAACGTTGAATGCGTAATGAAGCTGTTAATTTAAAAAATATCCAGTATCGTAAATCGAAGACGATTAGTTTTGAGTATATTTATCATTTAATTTAACAAATTTCTGTTTTTAATGGTAAAAAACTTGTATTTTTACATAACGAGAATTTAAATATTAAAACAAACGATCATTATACAATCAATGTTTGTTTCTAATTTACTAGAAAGAGACTTACTTTGCTTGTCTCATATTTGCATACGCACAGAATACTTCTAACATGGTTTGAAAAGAGCTTTGATCTGCTTTTTTAATTTTTTTAGCTAGCTTCATTTTCTCATTTTTAATATACCTACTGATCTACACATATGTTATATACAAATACATTACTATTCTACATTAGCCTTCCTTTCTTCCGTCATTAAGCAGAATTTGGTACCTATGAACTTTTCAGAGAGAATCATCGCTTGATCAATTAATAGCCATGATTGAAAACGAAGAAAAGGTTCTCCTTTCTTCCCTGAAGAACCTTATCTTTGACAGAGGGATAACCTTTTTAAAAGATTGCTTTTAGCGTAGCAAAGATTTTATCTCAATTGAGGATTTAGGAATTTAGGCTACTGCAACGGAGCGAAAATTATACTCGTATCAAAACAAAACCTACGGTGTATCTTTCGTGGGTAGATGATTAATGCGTATTCTATTGTTTATAGGTGCGTTATTACAGCAGATTATAAAGGAAGCTTTGAGTAATGGTGAAGGAGAGTCTCAATTGCGGTTAGTGGTCCGAAATGGTACACCTGTCTCGGTAGCCGCGTTGTTAGCCGCTTGCGTAGCACCACCACCTCGACTGCCAGACCCAGGGGCAGCATTACTGATCGAGTTACATGAGAGACGACCCACGCAACAAAACATTAAAGAAGAAAAAATTCTACCAGATGGCCAGCGATTTGGATTTAAGGTAAGCATTTTAAGTTTCTTTAAACAACGGTTTTGTACCATGTTATTTAAAAAAAGAAGTAACGAAGTAGCAAATTTTTACCGTGGGAGAGCTATGCTTCGGCATGAATGGGTCGGCTCGACCGGAGTGATACCACGGCCTCACAGAAAACCGGTGTGAAATAGCGCTTGCGCTGTGTTTCACCGAGTGAGTGAGGATACCGGAGGGCCATACCCTAACCCCTCCCCTCATCCCCTTTCCCATCCCCTAAAAGTCGGCAACGCACTTGTGACGCCTTTGGTGTTGCGGGTGTCCATGGGCGGCGGTAATCGCTTACCATCAGGTGATACGTCTGCTCGTTTGCCCATTATTCTATAAAAAAAAAAAGCCAAAAAGATCTGTTTAAGCTTTGGCCAATTTAAAATAAGTTGAAACATTAAGCAGACAACACGTTTTGCGGTCACGAGGGCGATATTTATCATCACAAAAAAGCATTGATAGTTATTCGGGTTAGAAGCTACCTTTAATTACAATAGAATATACTATACTGTAACCCGATACGTAGAAACTTTTGATACAATGTTTATAGCCTATGATTTACCCATACAATATTATGTTATAGTTAAATAAGTAGATTGAAGGTATAATTATTTTTTGAAGTGATACAATTATATTATATTATGATAATGATGATGATGATTTTAAATACTATGTTTATAGACCTACCTATTGAAGTGCAAACAGCTAAATAAATTAAGCAGTATATGCTGTAAAGTTAAAACGTTGTATAAACAGCTTAACTGCCTCGGTGGCGCAGTGGTAGTGAATGCGACTGGTGTGCTTGAGATCTCGGGTTCAAATCCTGAGTCGGACCAAGTGTTTGTGTGATCTACAAATATTTGTTTCGGAGTTTGGGTGTTTTTTTATGTATAATATGTATCTATGTATTTACAAAAAAAAAAGTTTACATGTATTAATATCAGTTGTCTAGTACCCATAGTACAAGCTCTGCTTAGTTTGGGACTAGATGGCGTTGTGTGTTAAATGTCCGAAATATTAATTTATTTATTTATTGATTGTGTGTGTGTTTGAAGATTTATGCAAAACAAAATTATAATTACGTAATAATAAAACGTCGATAAACCAGCCTGCTAGTTTTTATTATTGTAATTTATTCCTAAAGGTTTCTTATCGTTTGATTTATATATTTAGTCCGCGATATGAAATACGAGTATTATGGAGAGTAACAAGCGTTAACTAAAAGAGGGGCGTTACGCTGCAGCGCGACGACTTGAGCACCAATAATTTCATGGCTCACCTTAGAGCTGACACACACACTTTTATATTTTCACTTTTTTACGATTGTGAGTGTATTTGTTTTAATATTCATACACACATACATGCATAAGTTTAAGCTTTTATGATGTTTTCATTCACAACAGCCTTGTTATATTTACCCAAGCCGAAGGGAAGGACCCCTGGGACCAAGGCAAGACAAAATGACCTCTTGCTATAGCACTTATATATATATATATCCAGAGTCTGGAGCAGCTGGAACTCTGTAATACAGGTCATCCTAGTGCAGATGCCAGTCTCCCACACAGATTATATTTATGTGAACTGTATTTTCTGTATGAATTTGTTATTAATTGTAAACTGTGTGTGAGAGAAACAATAAATTATTATAGACTATTAATGCAATAGTGATATACTGATAATTTTATTATATCTCTTATTACAGATATACTACTGGGACGATGACTCAGCCGAGCCGCGTCTCATGGAAGTACCAGGATGTAACGCATTTTGTCCCCTCGAGACATTCCAGGAATTAACCAAATATACAGTAACACACGATTATAACAAAGACTGCGGGATTGTTTCAAATAAATAGTTCTTCCTTTACTTATTAAATTAGTAAAATATATTTAATGTTAGTTAAATGGGGATTAGGCTGTGGTATTTAAGGTCGGACGTTGTGGAACAGATAAAAAATTACATTGTTATGCTATTGGTGTTTGACTTACCCTCGTCAATTTTCATGCCAGTCTCAGCTCTCGGTATATTCAAGGATATATCAGCGAATTCGTCAGCGCCCCAGGTTTGTGTTCCCCGTAGTTTGAGGTATTCCGCTATAAGTGCCGCGATATGCAGTTGACAGCACATAGCCTGTGAAAAAAAAATTCTATGAGTGCTGATTTATTTCAAAATTACTTTATTTTGTAACATATAGTAACAAAAAATATTGTGTTTGTGTATGTAAGTAAGAGAGTGAGAGTGTGTGTGAGAAAGCGAGATGAGCATGTCTGTATGTGAATAAGCGAGTGTGTGTGTATGTGAGTAAGCGAGTGTATGTCAGTAAGCGGGTGTGTGTTGCCTGAGTAAGCAAGTGAGTGTACCAACATGACTTTAACTAATCAATCTGTATTTTAAGAGTAGTATAGTATGGAGCAGCGAAAATTGAGGTTGGTACCATATTAACGAAAGCGATAGAATAAGAAATAATTTCTTATGTCGTAATAATGTATGTATGTATTTATGTTATATACATATATTAAGTTTATATATTAATTATTTATCAGATTATTTTAAACTAAGATACACTTTAGACTACCCAAAATCCAAATTACACAATATCCGTCTAAAGGTTGTCTGGAAGAGATCGCCGTGAGTGAGAAGACCGCCTATTGTTATCACCTGTTGTAGTTTTTTCATTTAGTTATGTCTGTAAATTTTTGTATCTTTTTGTGGTGTTCAATAAAGTTGTATAAATAAATAAATATTACCTCGTCATAATCGCCTTGTCTTGCGTTGTGTTCAGCGAGAGTCGTGAGCCAGGCGTGCCGTAACCGCGGAGTAGCTCGACATGATGCAGCTAATGCATGCTGCAACTCTGCCAGGTATACGCTACCTGCACCTAATATACACCCAATACCAATTATTATGTATTGCCTACATAAGCAGTTGACTTTAGTTCTATATGAACAAATAGTTTAATTTTTGACATTATCTACATAATTAAAATGAGTAAATATCACGCATGTATGTAATGTAATATATATTCGAAATGCAATGTCTCCCAAAATACTAGTTACTGCCTGTAGCAACTTGTTTGCTGTATAATGCACATTCATTAATACAGGACATGAATGAAAACAAGACCTTCGGTGTAGCTGCACGGTTGGCCTAGTGGTTTAAGAGGTCGCCACGCCGCTCTCTACTGCGCCAAGTGTTGTGAGTTCAAATTCCACATGGGACAACATATCCTGTGATCCACAAATTGTGGTTCTGAGTCTGGGTGTTTATTTGTGTCCGTTTCATGTATATTTTTAAAGTCCCACAAGGTACAAGATTTATATCTCTAATGAGAAAGTTGCGTTTTATAAAAAAAAAATATTATGATACTAATATTGTCAATTCGAAAGAAACTATATCTGTGTGACTGTTACGCTTTCACAGCTATAAACCGATGATTCGATTTGGATGAAATTCGGTGTAGAGATAGATTGGACCTCGGAAAAGGACAAAAACTACTTAATCGTCGCGATAACCAACATATACGCGGGCGGAGCCGCGGGCAATAGTAAGTAGTTTATAATATAAAAAAATACTGGATTAATCCTCCATTAGCGCCTTTAATCACGCCAGTAATTCCTCTGAATTAGTTAAGATTAAGGTACTACCTAATCTGAAACTGTTAATTAGATTTCTTTGCGAGTTGTAGTGTAAAAGTAAAGAAAATATATCTACCTGACATGCCGACCCCACCAACACCAGCTAGTCGAGCTCGTGCACCCACTACAGTTCGAACGCGACGCATCAATTCAGCTACTTCACTGGATAAACCTGTCACATTAATACTAGTTAGTATAGGTACATCAAAATATTATATTACGTAATGTGTTCAACAAGATCGAGGTTTAGGGCAGGGTAATCCTTTACCGCCCCGCCGCAAACCCCGGCGGGGTGACTGCCCGAGGGGGTTTCCACATTTAAAAAAAATAGGATAATCCTTTATAGTGATTTCCATTTTAGGTTACACGTAATTCCTTACTGGTACCTCAGACGGCGTGTGGTTTTCAGTTGGTTCGAATCCGATATAGCCATCCCATCAGTTGTGTGGTGAAAGGTATTCGAGATTTTCACAAGAGAAGAAGAAACTGAATGAATGAAGAGAAAGTTAGTGATAGCCTAGGTCAGTCACTTCTTGTACAAATTGGTATTTTTTATAGTTTTAAAGAAGTTGACATGCAATAACGGATATAAAAATAACTAGTTATATTATTGTAAAATACATTATTGTTATTGTGTAAATCTCACCAGTTCCCTTCATGGCTTTGTCGCCAGTCGCAAAACAATTGATCACGGACAGAGACTCCTGGAAACGCTTGCAATTCAGAGCGGTGGAATTGTCAAGTAGTTTTGATACAGCCATAATGACCTAAATTGAACAAAAAGGTATGTTATATGTATCTATTAGATAACACTATTTCGCACAAAGGAAAATAATGATCTTCTATATCTTGATAAGTAATTCTTGGATATGAAAAAATATCATAATGAAATATTTCATAAGTAGTACTTGTTTCAGATATTTAATTAAGTTTTAGTACAAGTTAAGTTACATTTATAACATCCGAACGAGTTATAGAGTTTAAAAGTACTGTAGAATAGAATTTGCAGTTTCTCTCAGTTACCTGCAGATGAACTCTAGTAAGGTTTCCGCCTGTGCCATGTTGGAAATTAGCTCGCATCAGTAGGTAAAGCGCTGCAGCAGCTTCACGCCGAAGCCAAGCGGCGCGCGCTTCGCACAGACGGACTACGGCACCCACCACGCCCGCACACACGGTGCTGCCACCTGTACGAACATTCATATAAAACATTTAAAATATTAAGAGTTGTCTATCTAAAAATAAAAAGAATAGTAATAATTAAATGCTAATGAATAAACTAATTTCACTTACAGTGTGGACAACACACAAGGTATAGTTGGTGTTTAAAATTGAAAAATAAAATATTACATCTAACAGTAGAATATTTTGTTTTTATTGCTTCCATAAGCAGTTTCTAAGTAGTTTTTTTTAAACAATGTCACCATTTTTTAATCGTTGTTTAGGTATATATTCAGAGAATTTATGTTATTCTACAAACGTTAGTTGTAAACAACGTACCTTCAAACAGAGTCTCTGAAAATTGATTTATGTATGCTCTCAATGCTGCAAACAAATGCTTGTATAGTGTTTCACTTTGTGGATATTGTAGGAGCTTAAGATACGGTTTCGCAGCATTTCCGTCGGCGGCGCCTAAATTTTTCAGGAACAAGCAAGTGCGGTCAATGATGGTGAGGCCTACTTCAGTCGCGAGACAGCCAGCAGATAGTACAGTATGTTCTGCGATTGCTTCTAGTTCTGCGATAACATAATTGGAGGCGTTAGGTTGTTAATTTTTAACATATTTACTTGTATTCATATCCTTATTTGTAATATACCGATACTGAGTAATAGTAGAGAATTTTTTTGGTATCAGGGGCAATCTAATAGAGACGGTTTTAGTCGGTTTGAGTCCGACATGCCACCAGGGAGAGGTATCCGAGGGGACTTCCGCAAAAAAAAAGAAGGGCATAGATGGATCATCTCATTATAAGTATTTACTACCTTTTAAGTTTCTCCTCTTAGAGTCATGAAAACAAGAGGAGATTTAGGCTACGGTAACCTCACTCAATCTAAAGTGAAGTTGAACTGTGTTTGTAATTTCAAATTAACAGCTTTTCACTAGATGCAGATGAAAGTTTCTACGGTACTTAGATCAACTTATTTTTTAATGTTTTTGTGTCTTTCTGTTGACGGATAGACTTATTTTGACGGGACTTTCACAGACATATAAGACGTAACTTGGCTACTAGATTTGCCCCTCGGTTTTTGTTGTAAATGAATGTAGGAATAACAAAAACAGCGGTTAACCGAGGGGCGCGGTTAGTTAGAAATATGTCTAGTAACAAAATACAACGTACCGGTGGTAACAGACGTATTAACAAGGTTTTCTCTATTGACAGTATTGTTTTTGTTCTCAACGACAATTGGAGGCTCCTTCGAAAAGTCTGGTGGGCTCATTCTGGCCGGCAAAGTGCGCGCTTTAAGTGGTTTCGGTTTGCCATTGCAGTCAGGCGTTGTAGCTTTCATTTCTGATAAGATTCTCTTTCTGCCAATGTATTGAAACTGTTCTGCACATATTCTAAAAGAAAAAATAAGATTGAAATATACAAATGTTAAATATTTCTGCAACTTGAGTACCGTATCAGCCCCTTAGTCAAGATGCATGGGTTTCGCGTCGATTCTCTTTCTACAATCGCCAAAGTCTTATTCTCTTGTCTTGGCTAATACATTTCTTGTCATTTCAATACATTAAAATGTAAACTTGGCTGAGAGCAAACCTTTCAATTTGATTTTTTACATGACATTGACATTAAAAACTTACTCTAAAACATTGAAAAACGATTGCTGATGCGCGACTGGCATGGATTTCCACCAATCAACGAGTCTTTCATCATCTAAATACTTCAAAACAAACAGGAAACATAACAGCACGTCCCGCACCTCTTCAGCGGACATCACCCCGAACCTAAACCAACAAGAAAATGAATTCACTATATAAATTTATTTCAATATAATAAGGTAATGAAAAATAAGAGATTTTCACCTATTAACTTGATCGCCTATCTCGCTTAAGTCTAGACGACCAGCATTTCTTGGAAGCGAGTCGCCGCCAGACATCGTTGATACGGATTCAAGAGAGCTTTGTGACATGTTACTTGCGTGTTCTAAAAATGCAAGTAGAATATTTTATTTCGTACATGTAAATGTCAAGAATAAAATGTCAATCACCCTGTGTAATGTACCCTTATATACTTAGTTTTGTTAAATTAAACAATTTATTTAAAAGCAGATGTTAATAGAAACGGTATACGTCGTTCGTCTTTGTATACGCAAATTATGCGAAGTCAAATAGTCCCAGTGATTCATTGACGAGTAAACTCTAGTTTTACAATCTTAATTTTTCAAATATCAACTCACCTTTACCATACATACTATGATTACTGGGTATATTAGGCGGTTCCTTGAAATGCGTCGAATTTCTTATGGGCGTGTGTTCAAAATGCAAAGTCAATCTGTTCCTTTTCGGAGTGCTATTCACAGAGGCTGCTTCTTTCTGGGTGCTGTTAAATACTGGGTTCATTGTCGCGTCTCCATCTACTTTATCGTGACCATTTTCGGCAAGAGGACTGGCCAGAGTTTTAGTTATGAGACGGTGTGCATTATCTGTTTTACAGATACAATATGTCAGTGACTCATATATTTATATATATTCCGGACATCTAACTCACAACGCCATCTAGTCCCAAGCTAAGCAGAGCTTGTGTTATGGGTACTAGACAACTGATATAAATACTTATATACTTTTTTTTTGTAAATATATACATATTATACATAGAAAACACCCAAACTTCGAAACAAATATTTGCAGATCATACAAACATTTGGTCCGACCCGGGAATCGAACCCGAGACCTCAAGCTTAGCAGTCGCATACGCTACCACTACGCCACCGAGGCAGTCAACATACATACATAATAGAACCGTAAGGTGATATACATATATACATACTTTTAATAATTTTATAAAGACGTCAAAGTGTTTGTATGTTGACTAAACTGATTTTAAACTTACATTATCCCTGAGTGCTTTATGCTAAAGATAATCTTCATATCGTTAATATTTATTCTTTTGTTATATTGTTTTAAAAAGAAAACTCCCGCATTAGGAATATACATTCTGTGTCGCAAGGGACTTTACAAACATACATGTAATAGACACAAAGAACATCCAGATTCAGGACAACAATTTATGGATCACACAAATTGTTGTTCCATGTGGGATTTGAACCCACGACACTTGGCGCAGTTGAAAGAAGCGTTGCGACCGTTTAAACCACTAGGCCATCCGTGCAGTTAAAAGTTGGCGTATACGCGGGTGAAAGCTAGTAATATTTGTTCACAAAGGATGAAATCTTTTAATTTTGTTTCAAAAAGTCGAGTTTAATTCTTACCCAAAACGATTGTTAGCCAAGGTGAGTATAAATATGCAAGTCTAGCGCGGCATTGTCGAGTTCGATAGCGGTCGTCGTGTTCATGTTTTGTCATTAAAGCGCGCAATACGCTTAGAGCCATTCGCCTTTTTAACGGTGCTTCGCGAAGTGATTGCTCAACCTAAAAGTAAAAATGTTCTAAAATCAACACTTCTAACTAACAACTAACCAAGTGATTTTTAATATAAGTAGTTGTCTAGACATAGTTCAATTATTAGCACTTTAATCTTCATATCAGCATCTTTCAGGATTCCCGATGCTTACAAATTTAAAGTACTAGTAATTGGGTCCTTTACTTATTTAAAGTTATGAATTGTTTAAGTTAAATGCTAATAGTTTTAAATTTGAAATGTATCATTTAAATTTTCAGTTTAAAGTATAGTCTACGAGAATATGCGAGTTGTAATTCTCTGACTAATCTACCAATCACGTATAAATCTATTTTTCGACAATTTATAAAAGTCTGTAACCAGAACTACAGCAAGGTTTCTTCTAGAAGTTGTAAAAATAAATTTGTATCTACTTTCATGAAGTATTATAACGGGTGTTTTTTTAAGCTAGATAGAACTTTAAATTGTAAAAAGTAACACAAAAAATTAAATTTTGATGAATCTTTTTTTTTTATTTGTTTCAGTATACTCTGACAAATCATCATGAATAGACTCACGCTTGAACAACGCTACGAAATTATCCAAATTTACTTTGAAAATCAGTCGTCGATTCGCGCAACTTATAGACGACTGTTTTATCGCAAAATTGTGTTCAGCGATGAGGCGCATTTTTGGCTTAACGGGTTTGTTAATAAGCAAAATTGCCGCATATGGAGTGAGACCAATCCACAACAGACCCTACAGACTCCATTACATCCAGAAAAATGCACCGTATGGTGCGGTTTTCACGCTGGTGGCATCATCGGACCTTATTTCTTCAAAAATGAGCTGATTTTCAAAGTAAATTTGGATAATTTCGTAGCGTTGTTCAAGCGTGAGTCTATTCATGATGATTTGTCAGAGTATACTGAAACAAATAAAAAAAAAAGTTTCATCAAAATTTAATTTTTTGTGTTACTTTTTACAATTTAAAGTTCTATCTAGCTTAAAAAAACACCCTATATATTTTGTAAGAACTTATGCCAAAAGAAAGGAATTGTTGGTGCTGCTTGGGGTGGACCTCCATTCAGCAGTGGACGGCGATAGGTTAATACTATCAGCCAAGAGGATATAAATTAGACCCCTAAAATGAGTTAGCTTAGCGCGTACCTTCCTTTTTTTTATTTCTTTTTTTTTTTTTTTTTAAAAAAGACAACCTCCACATTAGGAATAAACATCCTGTGTCGTGGGGGACTTTACAAACATACATGAAACGGACACAAAGAACATCCAGACTCGGGACAACAATTCGTGGATCACACAAAGTGTTGTAGGTACCGCGTGGGATTTGAACCCACGACACTTGGCGCAGTAGCAAGCGGCATGGCGACCGCTGACACCACTCGGCCAACCGTGCAGTGAATAATTGTACTTAGAAGTAATACATAAAAAAAGACGTGTGGCACTCGGAGACTGCCGCGGTAAAGCTATTGCATAGCATTTTTTATCAAGCGCATTAACGCCGACACAACCAATGCCACCTAAAGGCGGAATTTCTGGATTCGGTCTCCACGCTCAAGGCCCGCGATAGAAGCTATGCAATAGCTTAAAAATGTTTTTAATAAATTAGGTACTTTAGATAAAATAACAATCGCTTACAAATAGGGGTGACATTCTTTTCTAAATAATGAATGTGGAATGAGCTGTCGCCTGCGGTGTTCCCGGACCAATACGACCTTCAAACCTTCAATAAAAGAGCGTACTCCTTCCTAAAAGGCCGGCAACGCACTTGTAACGCCTCTGGTGTTGCGGGTGTCCATGAGCGGCGGTAATCGCTTACCATCAGGCGATACGTTTGCTCGTTTGCCCCCTATATAATAATAAAAAAAAATTATAGAGACGCTGTCGTTTCAGGATCACTATACACTACACAAACAAATAAAAAGGACTGTATTTGTGATAAGCTGTAACAAATACCTGTTTGAGCAGTGTCCCGGCAAGAAAATGTCTCATGATAAAATCTTCAGTTAGCTTCAATTTCGATGGATCTGTGTAAACGTAACATTTATTGAGATAAAGACGTCACAAAACAATATATTACTATTATAGTGATATTTTACCTTCATCGCCATCTTTAGATATTTTGTTCGCTTGCAAAGGTAAATTGAATGGTACAAAATGTTCATGAGAACATATCGTTTGAAGGAACGTAAACTTGAAATCGAACAGCGCCTTTGGATCACATGCTTTGAATTTTGATAAATATTTGTTTATTTCTCGGAACACGAAACCTCGGTCCATAAACGATAGGCAAGACTGAAAACGATAAAAAAGGGCATTAGCACATGTAACTTACAGTAAATAAATAAAGTTATTTAGTAACTTTGAAATATTCATATCTGGTTGTCCTCTATAGAGATTATTACTCTTATTTTATAACGAAGTGTTTCCATACCTTATCCATACTAATACATAAATTCAAAAGTAAGTCTGTCTTTCTGTTACGTTTTCACGGCTAAACCTATTTCTAGAGGTAATTCTTGAGAAAGGATATAGGCGAAAACACGGCCAGAAGCCAGTTATAAAATGTATTTTATTTAGGTGCAGTACATCTATACTAATATTAGATAGTCCATTTATCGAGGAAGGCTATAGGCTATATATCATCACGCTAAGACCAATAGGAGCGGAGCCCCAATGAAGAATGTTTAAAAAACGGGGGAAAATTATTACGCTACGGGCAAAAGTAGACATAAACGAGGTTGCGAGGGTCAGCTAGTATTTAAATAAAATCTATTTATATCTATACTAATAATAAAGCTGGAGAGTTTGTTTGTTTGTTTGAACGCGCTAATGTCAGGAACCGCTGGTCCGATTCCAAAAATTCTTTCAGTGTTAGATAGTCCATTTATCGAGGAAGGCTATAGGCTATATATCATCACGCGAATACTACTAGAAGCGGAGCACCAGTGAAGAATGTTTAAAAAACGGGGAAAATGATTACGATTACGGGCAAAAGTAGACGTAAACGAGGTTGCGAGGATCAGCTAGTATTTAAATAAAATCTATTTATATGATGTTATAAACGAGACCTGGATCATGTGAAGTTGTAAATGGTGTAGTTACCTTGAGAAACGTTGCCAGATTTTTATTAAATATGTGAGTTTGCATCGGCTGCTGTAATATGTAAGATGGTTCTACCGTAGTTACTAACTGGTCGATATTATTGAGAAGATCGCTATGAAATCTTTCATGCCGTGACATCTGAAACAAATACATATAATATGAGAGTACGATTTCAGGTATTACTAAGTTTTTAGCTTTCATACTAATATTATAATTTCGAAATTAATTACTGTCTGTCTGTTACGCTTTCACGGGTAAACTGTTGTCATATGTAGTTTTCTTTAACGAATGCAAAATGCATTTTGTCGCAATAACCGACATAAACCTACCCATGTTACTACAAAGTACAATCATCTCTAAATAAAATTCATCCGATTCGGTTCAGCAGTTTACCCGTTAAACCTCTCGGGTGCGGCAACACGGATCCATGTTTATGCCGTCGGTGCGGCACACACGGATCCATGTTTTCCGCAGTTAACTTGCATTTTAATTAATTTTGGGTATTAAAGTTATTATAATAAAGTCTAGAAAGGTTTGTTATGCATTTGCTTTATACGAACAACATTTTAAAACATTCGTTTGTCAAGTGCGCTTCAAGAGCCATTAAAAAAACGAGTTCCAATTTCAAAGTTGACGATGACGCAACGCGATCTTTCAAGTGCCTCTTAAAATTGATTTTTTGCCGATAAGGTGGTTTTGAAGGTAGTTTGTTGTTATATTTTACTTATTATACTTATTTTAGGAACCACTATCAATACGAATTGAGGCATAAATCATGCGTAATTTTGAATAGTGTTACTCAAAAAGTTACCGAGTCTATTACCTATTGAAAAGGGCTTACTCATTTGAAGGTTTTTACGCATTTATTCTTATGTTTTTATTGATAAAATGATATAATTGCGATGAGAATCTTATATAGAATATAGAATAGCAACAAAAATGTGCTAGAAAAGCTAAATATTTAAATAAACACTCATTTTTTGCCTGACGAGCGAAATTAAACGCACACATACACAGGGCTCCCACGCCATTACTTTTCTACATCATCATCAGCGTATCGTAGTCCACTGCTGGACATAGGCCTCTCCAATAGCACGCCACTTAAAATTGTATATCGCCGTTGATTCGTTTTTGCACGCAGCCTAGCGGGAAGTCCCGGAACTATTAACACCCACACATACACAGTAGTGACGGACAATGAACAAGACGTAAACTGATCTTTGTTTATGTTTTACTAAATTATTTTGTATTGACCATAGACTTTGTGTGTCATAATGGAACGATCAGTTTGTTCTCTTTAGCATTCAGTCATTTTCATAGAGTTTAGAGAATTCTCAGAACTTAAAAATAATAAATGAAAACTGGTCTAGCAAACGAGTCCTTTTATTAAATAACTTGATAAATAGGTTTTTTTTTTATGTATTGTTCCTGTCTTTTGCACTAGTTAACTAAAAAAATAAATTATTTAACTAATAAACACTATTTCTTCATATAAATACTACGTAATTTGGTGTTCGGCGCAAATAATAGTTTGATTGTAAAGTGACAAAATGGCGAATATCTCGACAGCGAAATGTGATTTTTACAAATATGTTTCTCAATGAATTTTTACTGCAGTTATAGTGTTTTTTATATCAGTAGATAGCTTAGTTATCTTCACTTTATGAGGATAATAAGTAAAATGAATAATAAACCACATAAAATATTTAAATCATGTTTATTAACACAATAGGTGCGTAAATTAATACTTGGCTCAATTGTGAGTAAATAATAAAGCGATAACATTAGTTTAGTAATAAAATATGGCATAACCATGTACGCTTGTTATCCATCTTTTGAAAAATAATCACTTTTATAACCACCGAGCATTGTTTTTGAAAAGATTTGATCATTTTCGTACACCATGCACCGTGCTGCAAAATTTTGCAATTTCGCCGCACGGTGCATGGAACCGGAAGTACCCGTTCGCGCATCCGAAAGATTAAACTGCGGGTGAAGCCGCAGACAAAAACTAGTTGTACTTAAAAAGCAACTTAGCTATTTTTATTCATTGAACTTCGAAATAACGGATACTTATAAAAAAATATCAGTTTAGGTATAAAATAAAGTTATATCATAATATTTAAATCCAAATTAATCAAATGTAGGTATTATTCTTAAAAACATATTTAAAAATACTTACATCTAAATGATTTTTTAATAAATAAATGTGGGTATAATATGAGAGCTAAAATACTTACTTTAATTCTACCAGTGTTAATCAAATACTGCGCCATACTCTTCACGATAATGTCAAAGAAGAAACCAGAATATTGCATGAACTTATTTCCCAGTAAGAAGTCAGGCTGGTTGGGGTCCAAGAACATATACAATGGAGCCGTCAACACCGTGTGCAATTTGAACTGTACGCAGTTGAACACGTACTTCACGTAGCTGTCCAATAGATCCTTTCTACCGTAGTCGTGTATCATATGGACGTAGTGGACTATGAGTTTAACTATTTGGTAACCCATTTCGTGGGTGTAGCTTTTCTCTACAGTCTGTAAATAAATAAACATTTAATGGTTTTAAAACTCTATAAGTTAACTAGAGATTTTTATCAACAGTTTTTAATAGCCACCACTGCTGGACACAAGCGTCTCCTTGGAAAATTTAAATTCGTCGGAATAAAAACGATTTATTAAAAAAAATTAATTCGTACTGTTTAGAACCATATAATAAAAATTAAACCTCAAAAGCTTTATATCTTTTTCCCTTTTCAAATAAGAGTTATTCTGAACAATAAGATATTTCCACCTTTGATATTGTTACGTATTAGAGTTCGATGGATTTAAGAAATAAACCTGCGGACGGGTAAAAGAGACTTTATTAAAAATACTCTCACAATATCACTGCGAATAATAATCCTTAATGGTCGCCGAGGTTTCTAGGCTAATCACTGATATCATATCAATGTTATAATGCTGCCCGCGAGATGTCTCATACACCGTAACAAGGACGGGCCCGCCGTCGATATCGGTGGCAGTAACCACGCAAAAATCAATTGATATTTCAATATCTCGTGTCTTCTCTGGAGATCAACGAGAACTTTCTAGAGCGTTGTTCGAGAATAATCTTTCTTCGTAACAATATGTAACATTCGATTTACGATAACATTGTCTTAGAATCACAAAACAAAAAGTCGATGGTATTCTTGTAATAGTTAAAATCAATCCTATTGAACCTACTACAAGTACACTTTTTACGAATATTTCTAAAATTTACGCAGTTTGCGTAAATGATTAGGTAGAAAAAATATTTTAATAGCAAATTTAGATTGCTTACCATTAACTCAAAGAGTTGATTCAATATAGTTGGTAAAAATGCAACCAGCGTGCTGAGTTTTACTGCATGTGCGGCTTTTAGAGCGTTGCATACATCGTTCCAAGGTGGGGGTGAAGGAGAAGTAGGTGGAGAACTAGACTTGATCAATCTCTCAGCTTGTGTGAACAAGTTGTGCAAATGTATGTCTCGTGTGGCCACCGTTGAATCGAGGATTAGTTGACATCTGAATAGTTGTTTTTCACCTTCCACCCATGTTACTTCTGGGCCTGAATTCTGCAATTTCAAATTTAAATTTTATTGTTTAATTTATTCTCATCATAAAAAAAAACAAAGTTTCATTTAACAATTGTAACTTCAACAAAACAAATACGCCCAACTCAACTTCATTATATTTGTATACATAATACACATTACGGGGTCAATGTTTGTTATCTTAATAATTTTAATTTTCGCAGAGATACACACATATATTTAGATTGGCAACCCTAAAATATCATTCGAAATCATCATTTTACAACGGGATCAGAACAAGATTGAAATCGGAAATATAATTAACGTCAATTAAACAACTCGTAAACGTTTCAACAAAATGATTTTTCTCACAGAGTTAAACGAGCTAGATGGGTGATTAAATAAATTAAGAGAATTAAATCTCTTTTTCATCCGCCCATCTCGTAAAGAGTATTTTTGGCCTAAGTGCAAAAGCCGTTTTTATCGGCTAGAGATAGAAAGTAAATTGAGTTTAGAACATCGTGTGCACTAAGTTTATGAATTCAAAACATCATTAAACCTATTTACTTCTACCTCCATGGTGCCGAATTTATCATACAAGCTTTTTTAATTTGTTAAATTTAGTCATTTCGTCGCTGAGGTGGGATGAAAAGTTACGTGTTGCACTCGAGTGCAAAGATTTTTCACCTCGTGCTCTTTTAATATCCTCGCTGACGCTCAGCTCTAATTTTTGAATTTTGGATTCAATTTTAGAAACCTTTGCTTGCGCGGTTATCAAAACTAAGCACGCGATTAAAAATTAAATTTGTACTCTTGTAGAACAACTATTTATGCTCAGTGGGTCATTTTACACGATTAATAACAAGTTTTTTAATTACACATGAAACAAATACATTAGTTCTACCAAATATCTGTTAGATACGTTTCTAATATTGGGTGTACACATCTTTTACATGGCCGTCTGGTCCCAATCTAGGCAAAGCTTGTACATGACAACCAAAATGCTATTAAACATAATAACACATTTTTAAATACTTACACAAATATCATAGGTAAACCTAGGACACAATCTATACAAATAAATGAAATTGAGGTGTCTGTTTGTAATTTTAAATTAAAAGATTTTCGCTAAATGTAGGTATACTTACAGTCCCTAAACTAAAAAAATATTATTATATTTTTTATCGGTCAGTCTGTATGTTTGTTCCGGATAATTTCTAGAACCGCTGAACCGACTTTCACCGGCAGGTAACTGATGACATAAGGAGTAGGTAACTTTGACTACTTGCTTTTAGACTAGCTCCGCTTGTTTTTAGCCTATAATAATGTTAGTTCAATCTACATACCCCTTTTCCAAGTCCAAGCGGTTGAATAGATAAGTATCCTGACGGCAAGTGTGTCGCTATCGGCAAATTTACCACCTCGTCCACTAATTTGTCGCCTTTCACTAAAGGCACCCACGTATATCTAAGTAAAGATATATAATTAGTTAAATCTGACCACTATTATGATAAACATATAACTTTTATGTATTTCTACGACGATGTCTATAAGGAATGAAATTAATTACTGAAGAGGAATTCTATTCATTTTTGTTGCTGCATAGAATGTTTAAACAAATTTAGAACTATTTAAGTAAGACATTCAACTTGAGTTAAATACATTAATAAACCCATATTTACCCAATACAAGTTTCAACATTGGCATCATTCTTCTTGGCGAGATCACAGGATATGTGGTAGAATGTGAATAAAAGATGATGTTGAGGTGTAATAGTAGCTGGTAGTCGTATCTTCGCTTCATCACACCAAGTGGGATTCGCGTTGTGGTGTAGCACAGAACATCTGTATTGTGTTGTCATACCGAAACGCCCATATACAACCTACAATGTTAGAGCAAAACTGAATAAGTTTATTTAATTTATTCTGATCTACTATGTAATATATTTTTAACTGTCTCGGTGACGCAGTGGTAGCGTATTCGACTACTGTGCTTGAGGCTACGGATTCGATTCCTGGGTCGGACCAAATGTTTGTATGATCTGCAAATAAATATATAAAAACACTTCGTGTTTTTACCCGACTGCGAAAGGAGGGTTATGTTTTTCGAGTGTATAAATGTATATTTTTTGGCACGCCCTAGAGCCTAAACGGCTTTTCGTATTTTTATGTGAGTGGTGTCAATAGGTTCGTCTTAGTCGTGAGGGTACGTCAAAATTAAAAAAACAAATCTGTATAGAATTTGCAGATCATACAAACATTTGGTTCAATCCGGGAATCGAACCCGAGACCTCAAGTACAGCAGTCGCATACGCTACCACTGCGCCACGGAGGCAGTTAAAAGTGAATCAAACTATGGCCAGTTTCATGATGGATCTAATTACGATTTTATTTTTGATTTCAAGATGTGGATCTATTGAGATTTAAAATACAATACAGTCGACTCTCGTTAATTCGAAACTTGAGGGACTCTTAAAATATTACGAATTATCGAGTGTTTGAAATATCAAATGGTTCGAAATTTGTGAGAGAAAATAAATAAAACTTCGAATTATTAAGTGTTGATCAATTATTATTTTTTAACTGCTATTCTATAACAATGTCAAAAGTTTAGAGGTACATTCGTGTACATACATATGTATTCATAATGTGAATTAATTAATCTTTCGGAAGAACTCTGTTATAGTCAAGCTAATCATAACAAAAACAAAGGCTCGTGTACGTTGATACAAGTTTGAACTTACAATCTTTTCGCCTCTTTCTCTCTTCAACTTAGAATTGTCGAGTGTTAGACGCCTATGAGTTCGAATTAACGCGTCGTTTTGTTTTATAGCAATGATTTTTCGTTCGAATTACCAAGTGTATAAAAATGTATTGATTTAGTTCGAAATATAAAGAGATTTTGTAGGGACCTCGTGATAACTTTGAATTATGGAGAGGTTCGAATTATCGCAGGTTTGAATTAACGAGAGTCGACTGTATTAATGTTTATAACTAACCTGCAGAGGTTTATTATCCCCCGTGTCATTATTTCTCAACTCGATAGTACAAGCAATATTTCTCGCTCTGGCGAATATTTTTTGTGACTCAAAGTTCAAAGCTAATGGCCGGACATACAAGTGATGTATGAAGGCTGCATGTGGTTGTTCGGGTTCGACATTCAATGTTGCAAGTTCCAATGTGAGTGGGTTTGTTGGAGGCAGTGGGAAAGGTTTCAGGGCAGCAAATGCGTTACTCATACAATCTAGAAACACATAAAACTAAATAAAAAAATCTATTTGTAATAGAGTGCGAACATTTATAATCTGTACGGTTTAAATTTTTTTACAATGTCTTTAACAATGAAAAATAAAAATCTTTTGTTCTTTTTAGTTTTGTACCATTGTTAGAAACACAATTTTTTTTTTCCAATATTTAAAATAAATCTGTAAATTAATTAATTACTTTAATATTAATGAGTCACTTCCTTTATTTAATTAAATAGTAAATTAGTGTAATTTTTAACAACGAATTCACACAAAAAAAAGGATTTGAAATAATGAACACTCATTTGTTACATATATAAAAATGCAACTTTTTATTTATATATGTTTAACTTTCTTACTTGTAATTTGTTCATTGGTTTGTTGTATGTTAATGCTGAGCCACCCTGGTATCACAGTCAGTTTGGACATTTTCTCCGATTTCCGATAGTCAGACAATATCTTGAGCAGATCGTCATCCGACACCTTGTTAGGCTCTTGTCGGTAAATAGCTGGGAATTCTGGAGTGAGGTCCAAATCATTGCTGTACATTCTAAAAAATAACATAAATTTACATAAGCTTTTTTTTTTTATTGAATACTTGGCAAACGAGCAGACGTATCGCCTGATGGTAAGCGATTACCGCCGCCCAGGGACACCCGCAACACGAAAGGCGTCACAAGTGCGTTGCCGACCTTTGGGGGATGGGGGAGAGGTTGGGATATGGGGATCCGGTATCCTCACTCACTCGGTGAAACACAGCGCAAACGCTATTTCACACTGGTTTTCTGTGAGGCCGTGGTATCACTCCGGTCTCCCACGGCAAGTATTATATTATAAGCTTAATGTAAATTATTTTCTTTATACATGAGCCTGCCAAAGTACTCTGCCTGATGGAAAGCATGAACAGACTCCAAGAGTGGTGGTCACCAAACTCATGACTTTTTTACAATATACAAAACATACTGCATATTATTAAAGTCACATTGACTGTCTCGGTGGCGTAGTGGTAGCGTATGCGACTGTTAAGCTTGAGGTCTCGGGTTCCATTCTCGGGTCGGTCCAAATGTCTGTATGATCTGCAAATATTTGTTTCGGAGTTTGGGTGTTTTCTATGTATAATATCATGTATTTACAAAAAAAAAAGTATGTAAATATTTATATCAATTGTCTAGTACCCATAACACAAGCTTTGCTTCGCTTGGGACTAGATGGCGTGGTGTGTTAGATGTCCGGAATATTTATTTATTTACTTATTATTATTATTCTATTAAGACTTATATATTTTGATACAAATAAGATGCAAATAAACTTTTTAATCAGCGAAATTGTGTAACAAAAACCTAAAATAGATAAAACTTAATCTAAATTTAAATAAAGTTTCAAAATAAGTCGGTTACAAATAAACATACAGTTGAAGCTTATAAAGGCGAGTTAAAACGGGCCACTTTTAGACTACATTATTTGTTTAAAGCAAATGAACTTTACAACTCATTACAACTTTGATTCTTATAGTCCGGCCACTCAGAGAATGCGTTTCTGACACTTGTAAATTGGTCATGAGTAGTGATGTGCCATGAATATCATTAATAATATTTGGTAACAGTATTTATAGCATTCATTATGCATAATTATTCAATTTAGATATATTTTATATTTCAAACACAATATTAACAAAATTGTAGATGAATGAATTAAATTTAATCGTAATTTCTGAATGAAACCAAGGGAAAGAAAATAAAAATACTGTATTTATAGAAAAATATATATTATGAAATACATAGTTTTAAGATTTCAATAATGTCAAATCAAAATTTAATCCGACTCCGATTCGCTTGAGGACTCGCTGTCATCTTCACCAACATGTATTATCATGTTATTATCAATCATAGTGTCTATACGAATATCGCGGTCAAAGTCATAAAATATCATTTTTTTAGTTTTTTCAACCACCTTCATCCAGTCATCTCTTGTGACTTTTTCGCATGCTTCTTTAAAAGCGTCTTCATCTTTTTTATGCCATATGGTCGAAAAGTATTATGGCGGGCTGCATAACCTTTAATTTGAGCCCAGATTAGCTCTATGGCATTGTACTGGCAGTGATATGGAGGAATTCGGAGAACGCGATGACCGTAATCCAGAGCCAGCTCATCTATTTCGTATCGAATACTTGATAGCTTATGGTCGTTGACTAATTTCATCAGCTCAGCTTTTAGCATTGACATATTTGCGTCAATGCCACTTCTTTGCAGCCAAGCCACCAATTCCTCTTTTCTATTAGCTTGAGTAGGTGCTTTATTTATTTGCACCGAATGATAAGGGACGTTATCCATTATTATAACTGAAGGATCTAGAAGGCCAGGTAGCAACACATCCTGGAACCACTCCTTGAATACAGCCGCATTCATTTCTTCGTGGTAGTCAGTGGTAGTTTTTGACTCAAACGCCAATAAAACATGTTCCACAAAACCATACTTCGCACAACCAGCGTGGCATATTATGAGACGTGCTCCTTTACCGATTGGCACTTTCGACGTCGACCCTTGAGTGTCATCTGTCCAAGAACGAGAAAGCTCGTGATTGGTGTTCAGCCATTTCTCGTCAATGAAAACGACATTGTCCCAATTATATAAATGGATGAAATATAAAGGGATAAAAATAGTTTTTCATTTATTTTTAATTCAGCTGACTGATATCACGACAATTATTTTCATAAGTTTGGTTTGATCGTACCTATATCGTATTATAAACTATATTAAACTTAACTCGTATGTATTAAGTACATTATACACACTCTCGAATAATTTCTCCGATGTCCCCAAGAACTTTAATGGTGACAACATTCGACTGTACAACATCCTTACATACTTTGTAACTCATCTTGTTCTACTGTTTTTTTGTGTATTCAATAAAGATAAATAAATAAAATTATATATTATTAAATTAGAACGTTTTATTTAACAATATATCGACCGACAGAATATATTACGATATATTCGATATATTCCAAAAATACTCAGTTACAATTCAGTATTATTTTGTCTCATCACTACAAAAACAAACTATTGACATAACCTTGAAACAGCGCAGTTTGACGTCGTTAGACTTTAAAAAATTATTGTTCTTAAATTAATTAATTGATTAATTGTTAATAACTTTAGCCCAATATAAAAGGTTTATTGTACATTGGCATGATTATTCAATTTTTAATGTTATTACTCATTATTAAGGTTAATAAAAGATATTTAAAATTTTGCCATAAATTGTACACCAGTTCAAAGTTACATCGCCCATTGGATCACGACCTGTCAGGAACGCATTCTCTCAGTGGCCAGACTATAGTTGGTTATTTTTAATTGTTAACAACCGCGAGTAACGCCGCGGTGCAAAGCTAGTCTAAAACAGTAGCCTAAGTTACTCATCATTTCATTAGCAAACTGCTAGTGAAAATCAGTCCTGTCAAAATCGTCCAGCCGTTCCAGAGATTAGCGGGAACAAACAGACAGGCAGACAGACCAAAAGTTTTCATTTGTAAATTGATTTTAGGATGTAAGTCGGTACTCAACAGTTTTTTACTAAATGCATATGAAAGTACATAGGGTTATATACTTTCATATGCATTTAGTGAAAAACTATTAATTATTATTATTCCATTTTATTTATTTGTAGATCAAAGAGAGCCACGCTTCGGCATGAATCGGCAGGCTCGACTGGAGTGATAACACGGCTCCACAGAAAACCGGTGTGAAATAGCGCTTGCGCTGTGTTTCACCGAGTGACGATACCGGAGGCCCATACCCTATTTCCTTCCCATCCCCCAAAGGCCGGCAACGCATTTGTGACGCCTCTGGTGTTGCGGGTGTCCATGGGCGGCGGTAATCGCTTACCATCAGGCGATACGTCTGCTCGTTTGTCGCCTGTTCCATAAAAAGAAAGATTATTATTTACCTGTACAAAGGTTTTGCTGCCCATGCAAAAGGCATCCTGTAAGTTCCTACTCTGTTAGCATAAGCCTGCACTGTTTTATGGACTTTGAGTCCAAGTCTAGGATCTTTCGTCGCTTTGAGATATGGCTCCAAAACTTGACTGACGTGACCTTGAAGTATTTTGTCAATTTTCACTACTATAAACAAGTCAGGGTGTGGATTGTTTACTGACAGCAAAACCTGAAAAAAGTCAGTAACATTTTACTTGGTAGTATAAAATAATAAGAAAAATATATCTATACAGGGTGTCCCAAAAGGTTACGTAGCTAGGAAGAGGGGTGATAGGGGTGGTCACAAGGGTCACCAGAAAAAAAAAATCCCCTCTGGGAATTAAAAGAATAAAAGGCATTTTTTTAAAAACTAATAATTTTACACCTTTTGGGGCGACTTTGCTCCCGATGATCTACAAATATTGGTATAATAAAAAAAAATGCTGTTATGTTATCGTCAATAACCCTTTTTCAAATTGAAACAAAAAAAACAATACATATACATATACACACACACACACACACACACACACACACACACATAGACAAGCTTTCATTTATTTATAGTTTATCTGTTTTGTTGAATGTTAAATATGTTATTTTATTTTTTTCTCTGCTTTTCGAATTAATATCACTACTATTTGTAAATTACCACACTTGGAAGGCGCTGATAGCTGTCATACAGTTAATACTAGTACAGCTATTAACGTTAAATATATCACAACTATTGTTCTAACCATTGGTCAATCTGTAAATAACATAAGTGATATGTAAACTGTACCATTAACTTGAAATTAATAAATATTATTATTATTATTATTATATCTAAGCAATATTTTAAAGAAAATTAAGTTCTTGTCCAGTCAAGGACTTAGTAATTACGATTTCACTCAACTTCCTCCAAGTGTACTGAAAAAAAAAATTGGTTGCCTGTAAAGTCGGTATACGGGCGAAAGTTTTACGTGACAACGACTTTGAGTGGTAAAATAATTTTAATGTGAATATTCATTCGTATAGTAGGAAGAAGGATGAAATAATAGTAACAATTTAAAACATTTATTTATACAAAGAATTATATTTAAAACATTAATTTTGACGTTTTAAATATAATTCGACGCGTGCCTTTCACTTTTTATGTCTGTCTCTCTCGCTCTTAGGCGGGCTAACCATGCCCGAGTGGAAGGGACGCGTGCCTCTCACTCGCTCTCATTGTGAGCGCATAACGTGAGCGGAGCGTAACGCAGTTTCTTGAAGTGTCACCCGGCAAACCAATTTATAAGACGTTGTCACGTCAAAAAAGTACTATGCAACTCCGGCAAGTAACTTAAAAAGATAGGTAATTTTATTACAATTCCAAAATGGTATAACACTTACTTGAAAAATTCTTACTAGGATATGTAAAAATAATTTTCGGAAACAATACCCTTGCAGAACAAAACATACCAATAAAACAATAGTCTCAAATTCGTACGCAAATACATTTTTAAATGTTTATTCTGTTTCTTAAAACTTAAAAAGATAGGTAATTTTATTGCAATGGTTTTAAATGAAACTCAAAAAAAAAAAAAAAAATTAATTATTTATTTAAATAAAATGCTCGAAATGTCTACCATCAACATAAATACACGCCCTACATCGTTTTAAAAATGAGCGGGAGATATGGCGAGCAAATCTTCTATTGTTGATTGATTCCGCGGCCTCTGTGATCCTCGCCCTCAAGTCAGCCAAGTCCGTGATGGGTTTTCCATAAACTTTTTCTTTTATAGCACCCCAGTAAAAGAAGTCTAACGGGTTTAAATCCGGTGAACGAGCTGGCCACGCTATAGCACCGGCCCTTCCCATCCACCTACCAGGGTATTCTTCGTCTAGGAAATCCCTTACAGGATGTGCATAATGTGCTGGGCACCCATCATGCTGGAACCACATATTCCTCATTGTTTCTAGCGGCACATCTTCCAATAGATTTGGTAATTCGTTTTGTAAGAAGTTTAAGTACGCCGCGCCAGTCAGTGCCTCAGGTAGCTCAAAGGGTCCTATTACTTTACCATTTAGTATTCCGGTCCACATGTTCACTTTAAAACGATATTGGGACCGATCTTCTCTAATTAGGTGGGGATTTTCTACGTGCCACTCGTGTAAATTGTGTAGATTCATGTATCCGTCCTTTTTAAAAGTAGACTCGTCGGACCACAATATTTTATTAAAAAATTGAGGGTCCTCCCTATGCATGCGCAACATCCTACGACAAAATGCCAATCTCGCAGGATAATCGCGTGGTAACAGACCCTGTACGCGTTGCACGTGGTACGGGTGAAACTTCTCAGCTTTCAATATGCGATGAGCAGTACTTCTTGGTATACCTGTACTTGCTTCAATTGCCCGAACACTGACCGACTACATACTATTTGACTAACCAGATATGGCCTACCTACTTTTTCTCTTTCTTAATGTATCTCCTGTCTCTCTCACTCACCAAACTTGTTTAAACTTGTTTTGTTTGGTTTCATTGTTATTGGTATGTTTTGTTCTGCAGGGGTATTGTTTCCGAAAATTATTTTTACATATCCTAGTAAGAATTTTTCAAGTAAGTGTTATACCATTTTGGAATTGTACTAAAATTACCTATCTTTTTAAGTTACTCGCCGGAGTTGCATAGTACTTTTTTTTTTCAGTACACTTGGAGGAAGTTGAGTGAAATCGTAATTACTAAGTCCTTGACTGGACAAGAACTTAATTTTCTTTAAAATATTGCTTAGATATGTATTGTTTTTTTTGTTTCAATTTGAAAAAGGGTTATTGACGATAACATAACAGCATTTTTTTTTTAATTAAACCAATATTTGTAGATCATCGGGAGCAAAGTCGGCCCAAAAGGTGTAAAATTTTTAGTTTTTAAAAAAATGCCTTTTATTCTTTTTATTCCCAGAGGGGATTTTTTTTTTATTTTTCTGGTGACCCTTGTGACCACCCCTATCACCCCTCTTCCTAGCTACGTAACCTTTTGGGACACCCTGTATAATAACACGTTACACACAGCCATGTGATTCTTAATTAACGAGAACTTGTGCTATGGGAACGACAGCTCATAAACATTTTTTTTTTTAATATTTATTATAGTTTTTTAATATAAACAATTAACGGGTCGCGTAGTAGTATAATAAATACATACCTGTCTCTTGGACCGAAACCACTCCTCCGGGATTAGGTTAACATCTAACTTAACATCGTAACTAAAATTTTCTACTAATGACTTTGTGCACTCAGTGTCTTTGACTAGATCCCTGACAGCTTCGTGATTGAGGTCGAAATGGAAGTTCTCCGTGAGTTTCCGACCACTCCTTGCGTCGTACAGGGCGAGGTACGTATAATAAGGTTCCACTTGACACAACAATTCCTTATCGCCGTCTATAGGAGCTTGTAACCGAAACTTTAAGCTTTCGCATTTGAGCATAATTCTTTGGCCAAAGTGTTCTCTGAAACATTAAATAAATATTTCGCATCTGATTCACAACGCCATTTAGCTTCAAACTAAGCATAGCTTATACTATGACTTATATGCTATATTTTTGTTATTTACATACATAAATATATATGAAGTAAACACTCAAATTCTGAAAAAGAATTTGTAGGTCATACAAATATATGTCCCGATCAGGGTATCGAACCCGAGATCTCTGCACAACAGTCGGGGCACTGTAACTGTCAAAATCAAAAAAATAATCAGAAGATCAGTGGCAAAAGGCCTTGTTCCAGTCTATAAATAAACCTTAGTTATTTGGTATAGAACGGAACGAGGCATAACGGACGTATTATTAAAAACGTAATTTTAATAGATGGCCTTCAGCTGCCTTAAAATTACTACATTAACATACATACAATTAATTTGTATTTGGAATGTTTTGCATTTTTTTAATAACTTTAAAAAGTTATGTTAAAAAATTGGGATATGCTCACTTGAATGGTTCCAGCTGAGGTTCGGGAGAAGGTGCTCGTTTGTATGGCATATTGAATATGTTGTATCGGCACTCGTTGCGAGCAATCGCTATCGACATGTCTGTCTCACGGGAGTACCTCATCAGTAACGGGTTCATGCTGTGCTCAAGACCCTTAAGAGTGCCATATGTTGGAGGTGGTGGTTCAGCAGTCAGCGATACATCTGCATCTAATAAGAAAAAGACGGTTTTAATAATTTTGGAGTATAACAATACAATTACGAGTGGTTTTATACCTATATTATTTAAAAGGAAAAACTTTGAATTAATAAATTATACACGTCGTGTACGTGATTTCAAGAATGTACCTAATTCACTTAAGGAAACATTATGCGTTATAAAAATCGAAACACTTTTTTATTGGCGATGTGTTAAGGAAAGAGCAGGTCAAAAGTACGTTTTTTTTACACAACGCCATCTAGTCCCAAACCAAACAGAGCTTGTGTTATCCGTACTAGACAACTGATATGAATACATATATACTTTTTTTTGTAATTACATACATATTATACATTGGAAACACCTAATCTCCGAAACAAACATTTGTAGATCACACAAACACTTGGTCCAGGATTTGAACCCGAGACCTCAAACACAGCAGTCGCATTCATTACCACTGCGCCACCGAGGCAGTGGTAGTAAATGCGACTGTGTACTTAAAAGGTAGCGGTAAAAAAGTATAATTGTTTTAATAGATTTAAAACAAGCTAGTGAGGTATATATAAGGATAAAAGTGACTTGCTGTTGACTCTGCATATCACGAATTTATAGATTCTACGTAGTAGAGTGACATAAAAGAATGCATAGACTGAACCATGTCAGTGCGACCATCTTAGAAATAAATATGAATCACAATACTACGAAAATTGCCATAACTACAATACGATATCATATCGTATCGTTTCAGGAGTTCCTAGAATATTACGTACAAACGTTTTAAACTCATAACTAAGAATACATAGACAGGGGCCCGTGGCTAAGTGGTAAGTAGGTTGACAGTGATAACACATCGCAAAGTTAAGCAATCCTAATTAGGTCAGTCTATGGATGGGTGACCATTTCTTAAAACATTAAGACTCTTCCGTACCCCGGAGAGCGCATTAAATCGTCGGTCTCAGTTTCCATACAAACATCTTCGACAATATAATTCATACTCCCGATTGTCGGCACTGGGTGGAACTGGTTAAGATAAGGATTTATACTGTGGGAGAGCAACGCTTCGGCATGCATGGGCCGGCTTGACCAGAGTGATACTACGGCCTCACAAAAAACCGGTGTGAAACAGCGCCTGCGCTGTGTTTCACTGAGTGTATGAGAATACCGGTGGCCCATACCCCAATCCCTCCCCGCATCCCTCTCCTCATCCCCCAAAGGCCGGCAACGCTTTTGTGACGCCTCTGGTGTTGCGGGTGTTCTGGGCGGCGGTAATCGCTTACCGTCAGGCGATATGTCTGCTCGTTGTCGTTGTTTTTGTAGAGTGTATCTTTGGCAATCATTACGGCTAGGTAAAGCCCTAAAACGCGCGACATTAGTCTTTCTACAGAACTTCAGTATGACCTAGTACTTTGGTTGTAGAAGACTGATGGCGGCCGTAAGAAATCGAAATTCAGCCTTACCGAAGTCAGTCAAAAACAGTTGCACTTTACCTTTGTCTAATACTTCATCATTTGGGTGAGATTCTTGGTCTTGATTCTTTTTTAATGCCGCGTTAAATGCAGTAATCCAATCGTTCATTTCCTCTTCATTGTCAGCCGAGAAAGTGTATCCTTTGCCACCTGCCATACGCAATTCAAAACAAAACCTTCCTCGCTTTGGGTTCTGTAAAAAAATACGAATTAAATATGCTATAGTTGAAAAACGAGTGAGAAAGGTTATTGGTACCGAAATCAACAGCAACCCATGATTATGGAGACTCATCAAATGCGTTTAACAGTTCACTACTGATCATAGGTCTCTTTTTAGCAACGAAGGTTTGGCCTACAACCTACCATACCACGCTTCCTAGACGAGTACAATGCGACTGAAATAAGAATAGGAACGTGAATGACCTATATCTGTCTAATGTCCTTTGAAAAAAACATTATCAAAACACCTTTAACCTCTGGGGTGCGGCATTGCGGATCCGCGATTGTCCCGTCGGTGCGGCATTGCGGATCCGCGATAACCGCAGTTAACTTGCATTTTAATTAATTTTGGGTATTAAAGTTATTATAATGAAGTCTAGAAAGGTTTGTTATGCATTTGCTTTATACGAACAACATTTTAAAACATTCGTTTGTCAAGTGCGCTTCAAGAGCCGTAAAAAAAACGAGTTCCAATTTCAAAGTTGACGATGACGCAACGCGATCTGTCAAGTGCCTCTTAAAACTGATTTTTTGCCGATAAGGTGGTTTTGAAGGTAGTTTGTTATTATATTTTACTTATTATACTTATTTTAGGAACCACTATCAATACGAATTGAGGCATAAATCATGCGTAATTTTGAATAGTGTTACTCAAAAAGTTACCAAGTCTATTACCTATTGAAAAGGGCTTACTCATTTGAAGGTTTTTACGCATTTATTCTTATGTTTTTATTGATAAAATGATATAATTGCGATGAGAATCTTATATAGAATATAAAATAGCAACAAAAATGTGTTAGAAAAGCTAAATATTTAAATAAACACTCATTTTTTGCCTGACGAGCGAAATTAGACGCACACATACACTGGGCTCCCCTGCCATTACTGTTCTACATCATCATCAGCCTATCGCAGTCCACTGCTGGACATGGGCCTCTCCAATAGCACGCCACTTAAAATTGTAAATCGCCGTTGATTCGTTTTTGCACGCAGCCTAGCGGGAAGTCCCGGAACTATTAACACCCACACATACACAGTAGTGACGGACAATGAACAAGACGTAAACTGATCTTTGTTTATGTTTTACTAAATTATTTTGTATCGACCATAGACTTTGTGTGTCACATAATGGAACGATCAGTTTGTTCTCTTTAGCATTCAGTCATTTTCATAGAGTTTAGAGAATTCTCAGAACTTAAAAATAATAAATGAAAACTGGTCTAGCAAACGAGTCCTTTTTTTAAATAACTTGATAAATAGGTTGTTTTTTTTATGTATTGTTGCTGTCTTTTGCACTAGTTAACTAAAAAAATAAATTATTTAACTAAAAAACACTATTTCTTCATATAAATACTACGTAATTTGTTTTTTGGCGCAAATAATAATTTGATTGTAAAGTGACAAAATGGCGAATATCTCGACAGCGAAATGTGATTTTTACAAATATGTTTCTCAATGAATTTTTACTGCAGTTATAGTGTTTTTTATATCAGTAGATAGCTTAGTTATCGAACTTTATGAGGATAATAAGTAAAATGAATAATAAACCACATAAAATATTAAAATCATGTTTATTAACACAATAGGTGCGTAAATTAATACTTGGCTCAATTGTGAGTAAATAATAAAGCGATAACATTAGTTTAGTAATAAAATATGGCATAACCATGTACGCTTGTTATCCATCTTTTGAAAAACAATCACTTTTATAACCACCGAGCATTGTTTTTTAAAATATTTGATCATTTTCGTACACCATGCACCGTGTTGCAAAATTTTGCACTTTCGCCGCACGGTGCATGGAACCGGAAGTACCCGTTCCCGCATTCGAAAGATTAAAAACCTTGAAAAAACATTTTTGATACGTAAATAAGGTTTCATTGCAGACCGTACTTTTCAAGAGATATTTGACAGATAGAGGTCATTGACGTTCCTATTCTCATTTGAGTCGCACTGTACGTTTACGGTTGTTTTAAGTTGGATTAAAAAAATGCACTTATGTCCTTTTGGTTTACTAGTGATTCATACGAGTAAGAGCTTCTCTTTAGGTATATTCATCATCATCATCGGTGTATCGCAGTCCACTGCCTATACATAGTCCTTCTTCTATAGCACGAGACTTTGTTTTTTTTTTTTTTTTTAAAAAAGACAACTCCCGCATTAGGAATATACATCCTGTGTCGCGGGGGACTTTACAAACATACATGTAACGGACACACGTAGTGAACATTTAAACCACTAGGCCAACCGTGCAGTCGTTTGATTTTGGACTTTAAGTATAAAGTCCTAAGTAGAAAGGTTAACCACATCTAGGTACTTAGGGCGTTGTACCTATTATGCGATAATTTAGTAGACCTTATTTACTTACTCGTACATAGACTATGTATTACATGTTGCATGCTTACAATAAACAATTACAGTACCAGGTAAAGTTACCGCGTTGTAACCATTCTGCCACCTATCACCTTATCGGGTTCAAGAAGATTGTTGCTGTTTTAGTTTGTAAGTTAGATATTATTATAAATATTAACTATAACAATTATAATTATTTTACATTTAAGCTTTAAATGAGGAGTTTGTTGGTTTAGTGGTTAGAGTTAGAGTTATGCTGAAGGTCGTAAGTTCGATTTCCACCCAGTACAATAGGGTAGATGACTGTACTAACGTAAATAAATGCTGGTGTCTCCTTTATTAAAACGAATATTACAAAACATCTCAGAAAATATAATTATTACAGCTTTACATTTCTATCACAAATTTTAATCACATATATATTGAAATACATTGCTTAATTGAATAGTCTAAAAAGTGACGTCACAAGTTTGTATTTAGAACATTTTTCATACGAAGTTATCGTTTTGAGAGATGATAAAAAGTAACTAATTTGATTACGGTGTCATCTACCCAATTCTTCTGTTCTGTTTATTACGTTCTATTCTGCGTCTGGGTTATGGAGGGTAGAGATAAGGAGTGTTATCTCATATGGTAGAAAATTGAAAAAAGTGTCCAGCATAAGCTGTAAATAACAGTTCAAAAACCTTCCAGAATGGCGCTGGTGTAGACACAGGGTATGGTATGAATGTAGCAATTGTGAACGAATTGAAGTACGCCGAGTTAAAAAATTTAACATTATTGTCACTACTTGCGTATTACAAAATAATGTAGTAAATATATTTTATTTTCTGAACTGTGAATAGTACGTTTATTGATTTTTTATCATTCAATTTTATGAAAAAGTGTGTGTATTGATTTTAAGAAGTTTACTCTGATGCTAATGTGGCGCCACCCTAATTTAATGCATTTCAACGGACACTTTTCATGTACACAGATGATACTCCTTACCTCTACCCTCCATAGTCTGGGTATAACATTCAATATATATTTTTTTTTTTGGAATCAGCCATGTTTGAGATGTTTTTAATTATTACATTATCAACTATAAACCGCAGGTAGAAAGCTGGAATTACCTTAACAACGTCCGAACAAAAGTCCATGACGATAGTGAGCTTCGTATCCGTTTTCTTTTCGTCCTTGTATACTTCGAGTATGTAAGTGCCATCGGCCTCTCTAAGCATTGAGCAATAGCGTTTCTTAAACGATTTTGAAGCAAGATTGCTGAATATTCTATCTGAGCCGATTTCGGGTCCTTTGAGCAAATGTCCCTCTTTGGTGCCGAGGTCCAACTTTGTCGCCTGTGATTCATTATCGCTCTCTGTTTCTGCATCGATATCGTAAACCTCCTCCGGAAATTTGTTTTCTAAAGGCCTGTCACAAAAGATAACGGTAATGGAACTGATAATAACATCGCATGTACTGTACACACCTATCTAGTGACCGAGTGTATGAATTCTTTGAAATACTGAAAGTCGACCACTCTATGTACCTACTAAAGCAACATAAGTATGTGTAACAGTTATAAAACACTTAGACAGTCATGACAAACTCATGTTATACAGCCGACTCCGTTCTTATGACAGTAACGATCTAGACAAGGACATTTCATAAAGTTAATATGTACATTCCCGTTAAATAGCTTATTGTGTCCAGCCCGATACGCGAACAAAGCCACAATCAGTAGCTGCTGATATAAATAATCTCATTTTACGCGTAACCGGCGTATATTTAGCTGTTTGATTAAAAGTTTAGGATTTAAATGTAGTTTATGTCCTTATTGGTGTAATTTAATGTTCCCGTGAAGGTAATTCTTTAATAACCATAGATAAATTGGTCGTGGGTAGAATAAATTAGTACCAACCTTGAACTGCAATAGCCTAAACTACGGAATAATTAAGGATACTTCATTAACAGTCTGTTGTTTTCTTATGAGACGAAATTAAGAAAATTTCTTTATCGTTTGTTTTATCTTATTTAAACGCCATGCAACCTCGTTTGCGTTTTCTATTGCCCGTAGCGTGAAAATTTTCCCCTGTTTATGTAATTGGTGATCCACTCCTATTAGTATTAGCGTGATGATATATAGCCTATAGCCTTTCTAGATAAATGGACTATCCTTCACTCAAACAATTTTTCAATTCGCACCAGAGGTTCCTGAGATTAACGCGTTCAAGCAAACAAATAAACAAATAAATTCTCCAGCTTTATAATATTAGAATTGATTTAATCTAAATGATTTAATAATAACGTGTAGTTCAAGAAAGAGAAGGAAAAACAGTCACGGTGGTTAATGGCGGGTGCACTTGATGTGAGTAAGAGTTAGGGTAATAGATTCCAGGGACGAAAGTATCATGTTCAGAATAGTTTCAGAACAATTTCGGTCAAAAGTATATAATTTAATATGTATTTAAAATATATACATCAGATAGGTGTGAAAGTTAATCTACTAAGTTATTGAACCAGTATTGAGCCAGTATGATGAATTAAACAAAAAATGAGCATAACTTATTGTTTTTTAGATTTATTGCTTAGATACCTTCCAGTAAATCTAAGCGTTAGACCGAAATAAAATGGAGTACTTAGCTTTTACTTATCAATACACTTGTAAAAACACAATTGTAAAAAATCGGCCAACTGCGAGTCGGACTCGCGCAGGATGAGTTCCGTACCATTTTCTATACATTTCAAGCGACTACCTGTTACCATTATTTGTTGTATGTGAGCCCCTTAAATGTATATTTTATTCTGTTTACACTGTACTCTGTATTTGTCGTTATAGCGGAACAACCGAAATACATCATCTGTGAAAACTTCAGCTATCTAACCATCATGGTTCATGAGCCTGGTGACAGACGGACGGACACCTGAGTCTTAGTAATAAGGTCCCGTTTTACCCTTTGGGTATGGAACCCTAAAATGACAAAGATAGAATATTGATTAAAATTTAATTTATTGAATGATATAATAAACGCATTGGAGCTGAAGGAGAATATAATTTGATCGACATTTTTATAGATACCTACATATTTAATTTGGTAGGTTCACTCAACAAATCGGACGAAACCTGTTCCCGCAGCAATCATTGCTGCCATGCTGGCGGGTGAAGAGGACTGGCGCGCATTAATCTCTTTCTATCGGGAGAGGGCCGAACCCGAGCATATACGATGAAGCCAGCGACACCAGCCGCCGATAGGACCGTAAGCTGCCAGAGAGTGGGGATCTCTGGTAGCTGATTAATTGATGCGGTCAGCGATAGGGCGGTGGAATTACCACATACCTGGCTCCTCCTCAGTCCCCGAGGAGCCAGAGATCCGAAGGGATTTTCCACCCCATCAACAATAAAAAACAGGTTCGCTTAACATAGCACTTGAACCTTTGCAGGTATATTTGTGTAATAACGTTAACATAAAACTGATTTAAATATAGGTATTGTAAGCCAACTATACAATGATTTTTAGAGTACTCTATAAGGAGTTAGTCTGGAATAGTCTAAAAATAAAATAAATAAATAAAAAAAAGGTTCTGCATATTCTTTGTTAAGACCAATCTTGAGACAATATTGAATTAATCGAAAGAAGGAATTTAATTGTAAAAAATAAAACAATACGTGACTAGATATTTGACGTAGAAATGAATGAAATACATCAACATTAAATCAATTTTAGTATCTTTTACCATTGTAACCTAGTTAGGGTTGAACGTCGCACGTATCGGCCTATTTTGGCATGATCTCGTTTAACCTTAGTAGGTAAATTATGCAAATAAGAGTTTAAAAAACTACGCTTATAGAACATTTAAACACCGTTAACGTGCAAAGATTATTCAAATAGCTAGTGAAACTGCCGTGAAAACATTCATAACGTTTGTTTTTGTGAATTATTATTTCAATGTGTTTGGCTTAAATCATTGTGATGGCATCAAACTAAGAGCTTGTCTCTTGTCTCGTGGACTTCTATACACGTCTAATGAAAATATGCTTAAATACGAGTACACTAACGATGGCAGGGCATGTCGAAAATAGGGCGTAGGGATAGGCTGTAGGTACTTTAACATTAGAATCGCCGAAATAATACGCGAAGTTTAGGCAATAGCAAACGGTGAAATACTGTTTGGTTTTGATTGATCCTACTTCCCAGTGACGATGACCTTGAAAAATGACCTTAAGATGCAACCTTACGAGGAAATTGTTAATGACTAAGGTCAGCAATGATTTAACTTTATTATGTCCTATATTGTATTACATTGAATGGTATTTATGATAAACGGTTATATGGGTATATGAATCATGGATCAGATATGAGGTGGCCTTGAGCATGTTACACATATTTTTTTGTTGACCATACATTGTTTATGGAAATGTAAAGTATGTTAATTGCACTACTAATGAGCAACCAGTGTTTGTTGGAGTTTTACACATATCATGCAACCAGCTTGCATTGGTTTAAATAAGAATTCAGTAACCGAATGATGCTCCCAAAAATGAATCATGAATATTTAATGTTACTTAGTGGTTATTGGCAAATTTTGTATCTACTTTTATAAGTTGCGCAATTGATTTAAATTATTGAACTCAATGACATAGTTGTAAATATCAAAGTCTGATTTAATAAACATACTTTTTAATTTACCTATTCTGGCCAATGAATGTCCACAACGTCGATTTAAAACAATTTTAAATCAGTACTCTTTCAACAATCACAGTGACTTATTAAACACTTATTAAACTAATGATATAATGTGGAATGATTACTACTAGTAAGTACACCCTGTGATTGTTGAAAGCGCACTGATTTATAATTGTTTTATATCGACGTTGTGGACGTAAAATGCTGACCGCGCCAAATTTACGGTCATTAGCTCGTACAATTATTAAGCTGAAGAATTTGTTTGTTCGATCTTAGTAATTGCTGGTTTGGGCTGGATAGGCTACGAAAAATATTGCAGAAAGAAAAAAATCCTTTTGAGTGACGCTAACGAAGTTACTTGGATTAACCACTATAAGATATTGCAGTATTCTAGTATGTTACGTATTATGTCATTTAGATATTATTAGCTAATTTCCTGTTAGGTTATGTGAAAATCTGTTACAATATTGTAAATACACTAATATGTCTTACCTGGGCAAGTTGAGATAAGTGCCAGAGTAGTTACTGAATTTGTAATGTATGAGGTTCCAACTGGATGCATAACTTAAAAGAGCCTGCCTGGTTAACAGGGGGCAGGAGGCCGCGGTTCTGACATCCGGAACAGCTGTTGTAACAGTTCTCCAACGACGAGGCAGCACAACACTCTGAATACAGTTTATAGTTAGATCATTGCCCTTAACATCTTGACTGCATAAATGTACGACTTTGGAAATGTAATAATGTCGCTTGCCGATTATTATTCATTTTGGAGAAAAAACGCTACTAAAAATTTATTAGATTTAGTAGATTTTTTTAGTACATTTTTACATAATTAGATAATGATCAAATGACAATTTGATGCCAAAGAGAAGCCATATAGTTTTATTTAAAAAAAAATTAAATCACTATACCTACATTCAAACCTTTTGAAATACAAAGAAGCTCTAGTATAAAAATTTCAACACTTTATAAGAATAGAAATTCTGAAACATTAAACAGTTTTTTTTATTTATTAAATAGAGGGCAAACGAGCAGACGTATCGCCTGATGGTAAGCGATTGCCGCCGCCCAAGGACACCCGCAACACTAGAGGCGTCACAAGTGCGTTGCCAGCCTTTTAGGAAGGAGTACGCTCTTTTCTTGAAGGTTTGAAGGTCGTATTGGTCTGGGAACACCGCAGGCGACAGCTCAGTTTCTTGGGATGTCCCATATAATTGAGTTGCATCCATTACTTGAGGTCTATAAAATAGGTATCTTAAGCCCCAAAGTTCTACATAATTGTCATATAAAAATTGGGAGTTCCCAAGCAGAGAATTACCAGAAGCATTAGTTAGTCACTTTTGAAAGAGGTAGAATATTGCAAATTTATGATTGTATTTATGCTTTCTGGCTAGAGATGAGGTAAGTCATGCATGAGTAAATAAAGTGATTTTGTAAGACAACTATCAACACATATCATGTTTATATAGTAATAATTTATTAATAAGATTACAGGTATTACAGACTTACAGAAACATCATCAGTGGGGTACAATAATATGTCCCTGAGAGGATCATTCATCAATAAGGTTTTATTATCTTGAATGTATTGTTCAAAATCCAGTGCTGTGCATTTGGTTGCAATGATATTCTGAAAAAAAAATAAGTTAAGACAATTCTGGGACTTGTTTTATCTAATGTGGATTGTCTGTTAATAGAGTTTGTTAATTTAATCTTCAATATAAGGTCTCAACCCCAAACAATGCTTTTTAATATGGGTCAGACAGAAACATTTTGAACCATTTAGTATTATAATTTCGTTAGCTACATGGAAGACCGACAGCAGTATGTGGACTATAATGGGTACGAATCTGAACCGTACTACACTAGGTCTGGCGTAAGCCAAGGTAGTAACCTGGGACCTCTCCAATTTATTATTATGGTAAACAAGTTACCGGAGGTCGTGAGGCATGGTTCATGTTTACTGTATGCAGATGACCTTAAGTTGTTATTAGAAGTCAGGGATGAGTCAGACTGTGAACGTATGCAGGATGACATAAAACGAGTGGTAGACTGGAGCCATAAGAATAAACTATGTTTAAATGCGTCTAAATGCTCGGTGATGACTTTTTCTCGCGCACGAACATGCATAAAGTACGAGTACAAAGTAGAAGACACGCCCATGCAACGAGTTTCGCAGGTGAGGGATTTAGGGGTACATCTCACTCCGGATCTAAGGTTTCGAGAACAGGTAGTAAATATATGTAAGAAAGCCTACAGAAACCTCGGGTTTTTGCTAAGACAGTCTCATGGTTTCACCAACATTACAGCTCTAAAGGTATTGTATGACGCATTAGTTCGTAGCCACCTGGAACATAGTGCGGTCATTTGGGCTCCGCATGAAGCAAAATATTGTGACATGTTAGAACGGGTTCAGAATAAGTTCACAAGACACTTATATTTAAAACTGTACGGGGTATACCCGTTCTTCCCATTGATGTACCCAACTCTGTTTGTGCTAGGTATGGTCGGATATAACAAACTAAGAGTGCGACGTGAATACACCCTTGCTGTGTATGTAGTAAAACTCCTACGAGGTCTAGAACATAATCCTGGGGTACTGGGCCACCTGAACCTGTGCGTGCCTGATCGGTACGTGTGGAGGCGCCGACGCCCGCCTCTATTGGCTTTACCAGTAGCCAGAACTAACTTACTTGAGAAAGCACCCCTAACGCGAATTATCTATCTAATTAACGAAGTTCACAAAGATTTTGATATTTTTTCATGTCAATTGAGTGTACTCGCAAAATGGCTTTTAAATTTCATTTGTTTTAAAACCTAAAAGAGTTGCAATATTTTGTTTTTGTTTTATATTTTTTAATATTAAGATAGATTGTTAGTTTTATTGAGTTTATATTTCGTTAATGTATGTGTTTTTTTTTGTGTATGTCTGTGTATGTAATAATATAAATGTAAAGTAGCCTCTCTATCGCATTAGGGAAACCTGTAATGATAGTAAAGGTGATGTGTATACATAAATAAATAAATAAATAAATAAAATAAATAATTGACTGCATATTTCAGTATTTGATTTAAAATTGATTCATTTTGTTTTATGTGTCTTTGTGACCACTTAGAATCATGAAACAGTGAGTCTATTTGAAAATATAAGATAGCAAAATAAAACAAAACCTGCCAAGTGCGTGTCAGGTCATGCATAGGTTTACGTTATGTATTTAGTTACCAATTTGTTATTATTTTATGTTCACTTATTATTTTGTATAAAGTTTTCTAAATGAGCACATTTTACAAGTTAGGCCTCTGAACTAACACAGTTATATAAGCTGTTATAGTTTTATTTCAAAGTTCATCTCCGATTTTTACAGTATTTTTGCCAGCCTTTTAGGGAGGTGGCCCTTTATAAGTTGCATATTTATAGGTTTTAGCAACTAAACCTTATTACATCACAGTCTAACTGGTTGATTTCTGAGTTTCCGATGGTTTTATTTAACATTTTAACACTGCCTATGAAAGTAAACAACTATAATCTCCATTTTACTTAGCTAAATATGGACAATATTAACATTTATAGCAACTTAACATTTTTTCCTTTCCTTAACTTACATTCAGATTTCTTCTACAGCTACTTTACATGCACTTTCTAATTATAAAATTTCACAATTTTAAAGATACATATTACATTACATTTTCTTTGAAAAAGATATTATTTAACAACAATAATGTAGTTGAAAGATATTGTTAACATGACAAATGAACTTTTGCAAGTTTTAACTTATTGGTAATTAATATTTTTAAATAAAAACAAATAGATTCGATGTTCTATTGGTGTTGGTATAAATACTTTTTTCTTAGCACAGGCAAAATTTATAAAGACAGTTATATTAAATTTTTTAGACTATCACTTCTAGCTAAGTAATACTTTATGAGCTGTTCTGTGCGCACAATACAGTCAACTATGTTTATAATATCAGTCTACTAATGTTATGTAAATATGCCATGACAGACAGGCATTATTTATCATTGTAATGTTAATAACCCAGCAAGTCTGTCTGATCAGCAATACAGTAGTTTCATCATTTGTTTAACTTTTTTATTCCTTTTTGATGTTTAAGCACTAGTTTGTATTAGCATAATTAATGTAAGTATTTCCTAAATATAGGGATATACTGAAGTTACAACGCCAAATAACAAAACAAAATTGACAAAAAAATATGTACAGGTAAAAATAAAAATAATCTGTTGTGCTTGAGAAAGCTCTATAGGCAAAACTTGTATATTTACCTCATACTCAGCCCCATTCTTTTTCACTTTGGAATTCACCGGAGGCATGTTAGAAAAAACTATTTTTCACTAAACTTATAAGATTCACATTTAATGTCTCACAAAAATGCGTGTTTACATTTTGATAAAAAATCAATTATTTCACATTTGCTCTTAAAATGCCGAAAACCGCAATGAGAACGAACGAAGCAAACACGAACGTTAATGACAGCAGCTGACAGTATCAGAATTATTAAAAATATTTCTTTTTGCTGGCAATTCAATGCTACACGTAGGTTAGAATACTAGTCTTTTTAACTTGTGTGCTTTAACACAATACAAGTGACGCGGACCAAGATGCGGGGATTTGCACGTAGTATGCACAGGTTACTTAATTGTTTGATCAATATAAGTTGACTCTCCCAACCTAATCTGCGTCTCCTATTGCCCGCAGTGTAATGTTATAAAGCGTGAACAAATTTCGTCACCATAAAAAGGTTATAGTGGGATAAACTTAAAAAATAGATATACTCAGTCGCGGACTTTTTTTCAAATATTTTAGCGAGGCACATTTCTTTCTTACATTATTTTTATGAAACTTTAACCATTTACGCAGCGCAAGCAATGGAAGCTTTCAAAATGAATAATATTTCCCTGTTTTTGTAACATGTTTCATTGATACTCCGCTTTTTTGGCCTATAGCGTTCATGGGTAACAAGAAACGCATAAACAAACTTTTCAACTTTATAATATTAGTATAAATATACTATTAGCTATCTGCCAGTGAAAGTCCCATCAAGAACGGTTCAGCCATTTCAGAGATGAACCGGAATAAAAAGACAGGCAGAAACAATATTTAAAAAAAAATTTTTTTCGTTATAAATACCGAATGTACTTTGATAAGTATTTAGTGAAAAGCTGTTAATTTGAAATTATAAGCAGACACTTCAGTTATATTTATTTGGATAGGTTAATTGCCATAAGACGCGGTGTGCCCTTTTACTCCATAGCACTCCAATCGTGGTGAATTCGATCCATTTCACTGGATCTCTAAACAACTTGAATGGGATGTTTGTCGAATTACATTAAGTTTTGTAATGTAGACACGGGACTCTTTACTGCCATTTGATGCACGTCTTTTACGGGTATAGTTAAGTCAAGAAGTAGGTACCTGTACTAAGTCACTAGTAGGGAATTGAGTTCCGCCTATATCTATATCCACTTCGACTGCAGTTACTTCAGCCACTCGACAAAGACTTCGGATTTCGCGCCGAACACTCCACAACTGATGACCGGGTCGTTGCTGTTTTCCTCGACATAGAGAAGGCGGTCGACTGAGTCTGACACGCCGCCCTGCTGTACAAGTTGTCCACATCTACTACTCCTATTCGTCGATGGGTAAAAATTGTTGCCACCTTCTTGCAAGGCAGACATTTGTAAGTAGTGGTTGAAAGCACCCTGTCTACAGAGTGACCCATCTGTGCCGGTGTACCGCAGGGAATAGTCTGTCACCAGTGTGAGGTGACCGATGATGAGGTCTACATGACGACATCGATAAATAGTTACAACGCTGCTGTTAAGACACACTTGACGCACTTTCCATTTGGCTGACTGACTGCTTGGAGGCTGACGGTCAACGTGGCGAAGACTCAGGCGATCTTCATAGGAAACGTGACACTGCCGCAAATATAGCTCATGGGGCAGATTGCACAGGTTCGTGCCGCGCGTTCCTTTCTGCGGTCCGTACTATCGTCTCGATTGCGGTTGCGAGCTAAGTTTGGTGTATACAAAGTATACATTCGCACCCGACTTACTTATAGTGCCCCGACCCGGCCTGGTTAGCGCTCGTTTAAGAGACGAGCCGCTGTCGGCTGCATGCGCAGCAGTCGCTCGCACTACGCTTAGTGAGGAACAGTACAATCTCCAAAGTTCTGCGCGTGGAGAGCTTGGATGACTACGTGTGACGCCTAAACACCAACCTATTCTTGCGTGCCGACGGATCGCAAGCATGCCACTGTCGGGAACTCGCGCCCTATCATCGGCGACTGCCGGACCTGCAAGAAACCTGGTCTCCATGGCAACCCCTCCCGAACTATCCCCAATACCCCATCTAGCGTTGGCGCTCCTCAGGATCTACACCCCTAGAAGCTCAACCTCGCTAAGCACAGGTCACCATAATGGACAAAACCCGAGCATTATTAACAGGTCGCACATCCCGTGGGGCCTACACATAAAGCCAAAATTTTGATATTAGATCGGAAATCTTTTTAATCAGTCTTGTGAAATGGAGCCTAAATTTCTCAATTCGTAACTTCATACGTGTAAAGGATACTTACTTTCTTGAACTTCACAAAGTACGGTTTCTAATACACAATTGATTAGTTAGAAAATTTGTCGAATGAGGCAATTTCCCTCAGACCTCAGAACTAGCACTGTATTTGAAACAGTACCTAAGTTAATTAAAACAAAATATAGACAGGTTGTATTCTTTATTTCATTTTAAAACATTGATGGTGATTGCATAAGTTATTGCAGAAAGTCGTTACAATATTTCTATTAATTACTTTAGACTTCCTTAAAATCCATAATGTTACAAGGTACCTATAACAATTTATGAGATATCTGTGCCTATAGAATCTTGTGGACTAGATTGTATTTCTTTTTATTAGGAACCTCACAAAACAATCTCAGAGCAGGGATTAAATTTTTAGGGCATCAGGTAAACAGAATATTAAATTAGAACCGTTAAAATTTTTGTATTTAGTCACCTTGCTCACGTACTCCAACATTAATGTACTTATTTAACTTAGGTACATGACAATAATATTAATGAAATGCATAATATTAAAATATTTACATATTATATTATCGTAGTTATATAAAAAAATGTTTATTAGTTGTCTATCTACACGACTTTTTAAGTCAATTTCTACTAGGTATAGCAGGTAGGTATAATAATTTGGCTGAGTAAAATTGTATCTATAAAGGATCAGTCACTTGTAAAAACTATGTTTAAATGTTTATACAGGTTCAGTATTTATTTGTTTGTTATAAATATTTTGTAAATAGGCATTTAAGAGTTGTTTAAAACGAAATCAAGTCCGGAACGAGTTTGTATTTGAATTACAAGGTTTTTAACTAGAAAGTTCGATGCAATTTGACATTGAACTACTTTGAGCGTTTTTATGAACACTAAATATGTTTCATAATTTACTCATCACAACTCAAAAAATAGCCTAAGACTAGGATAAACATATACCTATTTATTTATAAACAGTTATACGAATAAGTATTTGTATAAATTTATACATTATCAAAAGTACAGTTTATCAACAAATACAATTCAGTCACACTTAAAACTTACACGCTTTAAAAATTTTGTCGGATCTTGTTAAAAAATTGTGACGCTAGTCATAAACTCCTGCATTAGGAATATATTCTGTTTAAAGTTCCTAAGAGTAACAATTATTGGTTTTGAAATAATAATTTCATCATTTTTAATTGTATAGTCTTATAACTATATATTTTAGTAATGTACTTTAATTTTTGGCATATGGCACACAGATTAGGTAATCACTAGCTATATTATTTATAAATACACAACACACATTTTAAATATCAAAGACTTTATACAGCTATATAAATGTTTCATTCGTAATTGTGTAACATTTCATATTATTTATAATGAGACAATATCACACTACGATAAATGAGTATTGACTCGACATCAGTGAAGGTACATTCCTGGGTAAGTTTCATTCAAACGTCCATGGTAAACTAACATTGATAGCGGGAGAAGATGCTGTTCTGGGAGCGGAATGTGCAGGTTAGAGCCATTGTCGTTGCGACAGCCGAGGGCGAGGTGCGCGGCACGTACTGTGAAGCTGGCACCAGAGGTGGCTGTCAAGTAAATTCCTCGTCGTCGTCCTCTTCCTCACTAGAGTCTGAAGCGGCTTCTGTATCTTCCTCCGGCATAGGTAGTGACAGCTTTAAGTAATCAACTGGCGCTTGTTCCTTTGGTATCAAATAGCCTGTTGAATCTTGAGGCGGTGGAGGTGGCCGCGGCAAACGAATTTGCATTGCTTTCCCTTCTCCTGTCGCAGCCAACTCTAATTTTCTACAGATTTCATCAAAACCTATCCTTTCCAGGGGTTCTGCTTTCCAACAAGCACGCATTAAATCAAATGCAAATCGTGGGCAGTCCTCGGGTGGTACTAATAATATACCTCTTAAAATTAACTTGGTTGCGCTATCATTATTATGACCATAGAAGGGTTGTTTTCCTCTGCTGTATATTTCCCAAAGAACAACACCATAGGACCAAACGTCTGACTCATGGGTAAATCTCGCATACACTATACTTTCAGGCGACATCCAACGAACTGGCATCGGTCTTTCACCAGCCATTTTGTAATAATCACAAGTATAGACATCTCGTGACATTCCAAAGTCTGCAATTTTCACCGTAAGATTGGCACCGACAAGACAATTTCTAGCTGCGAGGTCTCGATGAACAAATCGTCGGGAAGCAAGATATTGCATTCCACGTGCTATTTGTAGAGCTACATGTAATAGTGCAGGTTCGTCTAAGGGTGGTCCAGGTCTTCCTCCACCCCTGGATCCTCTTAATACACCAGCTAAGTCTCCCCATTCCATGTACTCAAATACCATCCAAGGGCTTGCATTAATATCATCTGCAAACAAGGGAGAAGTATTACAAGTTTTACGTAATGGACATTGAAAAGGTAAAATCCTATAAATAAATTCAAATTTAACTTACCTCTGTACACAACTCCAACAAGCGCTAGTATATTTTCATGCCGAAACGCAGACATGATAGAGACTTCTCTAACAAAATCTTCTGTGGCGCTACGACCCGCGCTTTCCTTCAATACTTTGATGGCTACAACTTGTTCTTCTGTTGTAGTTCTAAGGAGTCCTGAAACAATAAAATTACACTTAGTTTAGATTAGCAGAGTCATTGTTTACTTTTGGCTTTTAACGTATTTAGTGTTGACAGAGCCTCACATAATTAAAAGTGACGATGTGATCAATGTATTCACCATAATGAGTAAAGTGTTTAACAACACACATTTTGTATTTATAAAATATAAAAAATATTTAAAATAATTATTGAGTTACGTGAATTCAAGAAAAGAAAAACAGCAAGGATGGAACTATCTACATTGAAAATAATTACCTTTGTGAACTTTTCCAAAGCATCCTTCCCCGACTTCTTCCAGGAAAGTAAGGGTGTTCCGATCTAGTAGTAGCACCTGCGACTTATTGGTGTCATCATTTCCAGGAGTTCCTGGTCCTGATACTGGTACCACGTTGCTCGCTCCATAGACCCCATACTGAGGGTTTGTTATATACCGTTCAGCTAGTAGAGGTTCTCCTGGTCGCACATGCTATAACAATATTTGAGATTTTTTTAAATTTAGAACGTCATTTCCGTGTTATAAACTTTTTTTTTATCATTTTTAGTTAGCTACGAGTAACACACTTTGTTCTCTATGTACCAATAGTCATTGCATTTTTTAATATACACCGTGTTAGTAAAATATGGTCAGCAACAACAAATTATAACGTCGAAAGCTGTTGTGATTAACAAATTATATTGTATTAAGTTAAGTCCTTTACTTTTGATATTATTGAAAATACTCGTAAAATAAGTAGATTAATTAAAGTCTTGGAATTTTTAAATAATGATTGTGCTGTTTACTACGTAAATATGAACACTAATCAATTTCATGGTTAACTTAACATAAATGTTGTAAGTTAAGTATTCAAAAATAGTCATATATTTTATGTTTTGTAAATTGTAACATAATATATCTAACAGAAATTATATAACCATTTACTTTTTAAGAACTTATGATTGACTTATGAATGTGAAGTGCGTTGCCGGCCAAGTGTTTTTCACCGAGTAAGTGAGGATACCGGAGGCCCATACCCCAACCCCTCCCGCCATCCCCTTCCCATCCCTCAAAGGTCGGCAACGCACTTGTGACACCTCTGGTGTTGTGGATGTTCATGGGTGGCGGCAATCGCTTACAATCAGGTGATACGTCTGCTCGTTTGCTCACTATTCAATAAAAACTAAAAACAAAAAAAATATATAAAAACATATTTTAAGTTATCATCGTTAGTCATCTAACTAATCTTTATTTTAGAACACTAGTATCCGCCACCCCATATTAGGCTAATCTTTCGAATTTATAATATTGTTATGATTTACTACTCACGGGCTTAGGTTTTCCATCAAGGCGACAGATCCGTTTTTTGAGGCAGAAGGCGGCTATGGTTACTAAAAGAATTAGTACAACGGCTCCAAAAACTGTCCCTATTATCAAGGTACCCATACCGGCGGTCACCCCAGACTCTATCAGGGATCCGTTGGATGAGGTAGATTCAGCATAAATGTCTCCTCTTGCAGATATCAAAGACTTTGATACCTAAAACAAAGTTTAAAAATAAGAATGTAAATATCTTTATGAAAAGACGGAGGGACCAAACAAAACTCATACTAGATACGTCTCCTTTAATATATTTTTAGCATAAAATTCCTACACAAGAGACATTACATGAAAAAAAAAATGATAAATTAAGTTCAGAGGTAAATTGTTATCTTCAAAATAAAAGTTCTTTAACAGCGTCGTAATGTTGTAGAAACAACATAAAATATTGTATCAGATACTCTCATAATTTCGGTTGACATCGACTAACGTTATCTCGTCTGACCTATCATGAATATTTATCAGCCGTGGAAAAATACTGATTTCATTTTCCACTACATCAATTTCGGTAGCTTTAAAAATCAATACTTTCATTGATAAAGTGGATCGTTTGTTCTTAACTTCGCTCAAGGTTTTGGCATACCTTTTATAATGTACTGGCTGTATCACGCGATGTTACCCGTGTTCGTTGTCCTAACTTTACAACAATTACCACGAATAACACCGTGTAATTAAATAGTGCACTGAGACGACAATATTCTGTATATTTATCTGCTATTGATATTCTCTGCTCCGAGCTAATTTTATACATATCCTATGTATAAAATTAGCAGTAATGTTTTGTATGCATTTGGTTTTTAGAGTGGCCATATCTTTTTCATACTCGCAAGTTTGTGGTTTAAACTATGAACACAGAAGCAAAGCATTTTTTTATTACAAGTTATCAACAAAATCTTTTCAGAAATAGCTGTGCCAGCCTATGAGTCTTCAGATTATCTTATTTTGCACTTAAAGTAGACTGGTAACGGAAAACATTACAACATGTACAAATCAACATCTACATTTATATTTTATTACGTTATTAAAACAGAATAAAAGCTAATGTACGTAATACATTTCGACGGTTGATCGAATTCTAAACAACCGCTTAAGTATGCATCAAGATAAGCTTAAGCTAATATTTTCTTTATTTCCTAAATGGCTCTTGGTAGCACGATGAGTAATCAGAATGATAAGACGTTAGAAAGATTTATAATTAAGACGGATATTCTTACCTGCGCGGTGGGTGGTGACGCAGCGTATTTGGACTCAGCAGAAGCATTCGATGTGCCCGGTGGGATTACATTGTAGATAGGCTTTAGGGTCACGGGAACTGAAAGGAAATAATTATTATTATAATTTAACTAGCTGAACCACACAATCTCGTCTGCTTCTTCTATTGCCCGTAGCGTGAATTAATTTAACCATAAAAAGTTTATAGCGCGCCAACCTTAACATAAAGACATATGCATTTTACAAACACATTACTTTTGTGATACTTTAACTGATTACACAGCGTACACAATGGAAGCTCTCAAAAGAAACTCTCCACCGTTATTGCAATTGTATAAGTACTTAATTAATACTCTGCTACTATTGATAATATTGTAATTATATAAATTCCTTCCTCGATGCCTGGGATTTGCCTGGACTGAAACATTTTTTTTAAATCGGACAGTATCTGAGATTAGCACGGTCAACCAAACAAAGAAACAAAACTCTTAAGCTTTATAATATATGGATTAATAATAGATAGAATACGTAATAGATTACTACAAATACATCAAATGGGCATTAAATTCCTATTTAATACCTTTAAACGAGCAATAATTGTGAATATAATCCAAAAAATTATTCGCTATCACTTGCCAGTCATCTTAATTTTTCATTGGTAAAATTAAAAGGTAATTGTCTATTTTCACATTGTGGAACTTAGGTATTTAAATATATTGTGGTTTATTAATAAGACGCTCTTTTTTTTTTTTGTTTTTTGTATTCTGCGATTTGTTTATATGTTGCGTGTTTTCCTTGAATAATTATTTTTCCATATACTGGCCATTTAAAGGGATCATTTTTAAATTAATCTTTGCGTGACGTGTTTATTCATTTGTCTGATCTATCATATGTAGTTCTGGTGTCATGTTGTTGCTCACAATGAACTCCGACACTAACTAATCGATATTCAGGTACAGGTGTTTTCTAAAATGTACCTAAGTTTTACTGGCGTGCCTAAGATAGGATAGTTAACATTACGCTTAGACCAATAGGAGCTGACCATGATTGAAAAGAGACGCAGAAAAGTAGCGTGGGTTAGCTAGTGGTTTTATATCACATCGATAGCAAAGAAACTCGCCGTAGCCTATTGTCGATTGCTCTTCAAAACACTCGAATGCGTATGTACCTACTGATTGAATAAAGATCGAAATATTCCAAATGGGTCATGAATCTTATTGAATATGTATTATTATTAAAATGATATTATAATGTCGCATCCATAGTGAACATCAAGTTTAACTTAAGTTCATTGTGGAAGATCTCATGACTCGACAGAAAGTTGTAAAAATGTAGGTACTAACACCCATTTTTATGAAATAACATACATGTACATTATGAATACAGCAACAGTTTCTATACTTCTGTTCTGGTCCTGCTGTACTTATTGTTTCTAATTGAAGCATAAGTATATGAAAGACAACATAATATCAAAATAGCATTTTGTTGCTGTAGGTAGGTAAAGTATGAAATACCTATCAAGAAACATTTGTCATAATCCAACGACGAATATATCTACGTACATGTGTAATGTACAAAGCGATACAAGTACAAAGGAAATATTCAAAAAATGACTGACGTTTTTAGCCACGGTAAGTTCCCTTAGCATTTATTTTTGGTAGGAAAAAGGCCGAAGTTCTTAAATAGTGTTTGTAGACCCTTGTCACTACGAATCCATTTAATCCCTCGAGAATAAAACACTGTATATGTAGTTCCCTGCTAGTTATCCTGGATATTATTATTATTACTTTGCAATAAATTTCCTGAAATCTAATTAATCGTTGAAAACGACTTATACCTTTTATTACTCAAGTAAGGTTACTTAAATTATTATATTTTACCCTTGTTTCTTATTCTTATCTTCCTGGCCTTTAGTATTCCAAGGATTATTTGGAGTCGGCTACTAGTTCAACCGGTTTTACCTGAAAATCAGTTTTTCCACGGAAACCTGACTTTCGAATAACGTTTGACATATATGGTATACATCACAACAGGGACCAACGGCTTAACGTGCTCTCCGAGGCCCGGGCATAAAACACCAGCAACTTCTCTAGCTGAACTCCGTGATGCTACTCGCGGTACGATAATAACCACGGGCAACGCCGCGAAGCGAAGCTATATCTTTATAAATTGTAGCCTATATATTATTAGTTAAAATAGCCACACCTAATACACGTAATGGCATTGTACCTATTAGAATAGAAAGACGACTGTTTCTTAGCAATAAGTTGTATTTTGTAAACAATTCGTAGACTAATAAATATAAAACTGTATATACATATACGTATTTCAAAATAATAAAAAATAGTGTCAATCGCGGGTAACTCTGATAGTTTGCAAATTTATCAGATCAGATTCCTTAAAGTATCGATCAAAGTTAAATATACGAAATTTGTACGAAACTAGCCAAATTTATGATAGTAGTTAAATGAATCTCGCTCTCAAATGTTGATCTCAGTTTATAGGTAAGCGTTTAAGGATTACCTGTACTTCTTGGACAATTCAAGTCTTCTGTGACTGGCAGCCCATTCGAAGTGCACCAACAGGTATGCATGCTATTGTTGTACTGCACGCAAGCCGCCTCAGTGCCGCACGACTCAGGCTGGCATACACCGGGAAAGTATTTGGCTGAAATAAAATAGAATTTCACAATTTAAGGGCAGTTATTCATTAGTTGGATTGTTTGTTTATGAATTACCACCTAGAAAATAGTTTACGAGCGATGACAAAAATGCTACAGAGATACGTATATGATACATACTATATTTTCATTCTTAATATTTAAACGATTATTATTACTTTGCAATTGAACTTTTCTATTATCCATAAATATTTGCAGAAAGCGTATTGTTATAATTATACAGTCCGAATTATTGATCGAGTATTGTCATTAGACTATACATACGTCGACTACGGCAAAGAGTTCGATCGAATCGTCTATTAAAGGGGTGTTTCCAATCGTATGGTGATAATTTCAATAGCCAATTTATTTTTAATGACAAATTCTTGTCACGTGATTAAATTTTAGTTAGAATTCCAGAAGCATGTTTATTGAGGCATGAACATTTTAGGGTTTTCTTCAACCGAGGTTGAATGCTGCTTTGACTTTATATCAAAACTTTCAAATGTAATTCTTCAAAATTACCCTTCCATTAACTAATTTCATTAGATTTAATAACAAAATTGAGTTAATATTTTTAAATAGAATGAGATCTTTATATGTTTTTGATTTAGCATTCTTTTAAATTAGCTAATATTTTAAACAATAAAAGAAACTAGTTAGGAATTTGACTTTATTCATGCCAACAACGCTTTTAAATTGGGTTTAAGTTGCGATCAGACACCTTACTGATCATTCTATTGATGTAATCATAACAAAAACGAAATGGTACTGAGTGTAATATTTACTTTTTAAGTTAATGATAAAATTTGTAAATAGAAAGACGTATAGCCTGATGGTAAGCGATTACCGCTGCCCATGGACACCCGTAACATCAGAGAAGTCACAAGTGCGTTGTCGGCCTTTGGGCGATGGAGAGAGGGCTGGGTGGAGGGATGGGTGGAGGGGTTGGGGTATGGGCCTCCGGTATCCTCACTCACTCGGTGATACACAGCGCAGGCGCTGTTTCACACCGATTTTCTGTGAGGCCGTGGTATCACTCCGGTCGAGCCGACCCATTCACGTCGAAGCGTGGATCTCCCACGGAAGTTTGCTCATAAATGTAGACCCATATATTATTTTTGTATATAGCAAATTGTTTAAATAAATCTGTGACCCCTATGGACTTATCTTTCAAATGGGAATATATATATAGATATATATTTTCTAACTGACTCGTAAAAAATGGGATCTGGAATTTCTTTAAACATTCGAACTGTCTTAGATTTATTATATTGTTTATAACTACATGTCTAACCTACTATCAAAACATTACTCTAATCTACTGCAGATTTTTTAGGTATATGTATATTTATATGACGGAAATACCTAATAAGGTAGCCTTATACACCTATGTAATTACTGCTTCGCATTTGAATTAATTTGGTTTCCTATTTTCTCCTCTTAGGAATATGGATGAGGTAGGCAACTATTTCCAACCCGTATTATGCACCGAGCAGTGTTCCTAGACCAGCATAGTGCGTAGACATAATTTAAAAACCACTCATTGAAAACTCACACAAACACTCACCGTGATAGACTTATAAAGGCTGTAAATCATGAACTTTTGAGTTTCGTGTAATGTATAGTTATTTATTACTTGCTAACGACATTTACAGGCTCTTTTAAAAAGACGTCTTCCGCAGTAGGACTTATTATATTGATAAATCCTAAAAAGACGTCTTCCGCAGTAGGACTTATTATATTGATAAATCCTGTGTCGCCGACTTATCTTGTCGGGGATTTACGAAATATACATGAAACCGACACAGAGACCATACTCGGAAAACAATTTGTAGATCATATAAAGTGTCCCTTGTGGAGTTAAAACCTACAATACTCAAGTAAAAGCACGTAGTTCCACGTTCCACTTATAGGTTCCTCCGGACAAAGTCCGCCTGTAACTACGCCTGTTAACTGCGTCAATTATTCCTGCTGGTTAATAAACTTAATAAATAATATGAACAAATTATTCGATAGTCTAGAAGCTGGATGTAACACAATTGCGAAATCTATTTACAAATTGGTCAGATTATGCTGTGGTATTCATTTATAGGGGACAAGCTAACCCGGCAAACTTTGTGTCGTCTTTATTATTCGCGAGTATTATCAAAATTTTTGAAAACCTTGGTACTCTGTGTACGATCGCGGACTAAGAAAATATGACACTACTGGTTTTCTTTTAATTTTCTCCTTTACAAACCTTGTCCTGACAATAATAAGCACATATAAAAAGAAAAAACTTGAGAGGTGTCAAGGGACACCCGGATGGAACGAAGTTCGAAATAGAAAGACGAAACGAAAATATCTGTGTGTGTCGTCGTCGTGTCGTGACAACAAATTGTGTCGTGTCAACAAATTGTGTCGTGACAATTTTTCCGTCTAGCCCCCTTACACAACGCGCCATAAGGAACTTCGTTCCAATATCCAATTTGGTGGAATCAATCGGAAGTTATGCGCGTAGGCATACATTTCGGTGATTCATTTTTATTTCTAAAGATAGAGTGCAAAGGTGACAGCAGGTGTTTTTGTGTTGTCTGTTTATCGATTTTCAAATTTTTGCATTACTATTACTTATTTGTGGAGCATGTCCTAAAGATACCGCAAATACTATTAAGCATTAATTGTTTATTTTGTTACGACACTGGTGATAATTTTAATATTATTTAATACACTAAAATTACTGAAACTACCTGATTTCGGCTTAACGCAATATTACAAAGTTAAACGTGATCTTAAAGAAATTATGACTTCAACACGTATACTTAATATCATTACTATATCATTATTAGTCTCTCTATCGCATAAGGACAATCTGTAATAATAGTGAAGGTGATGTTATAATAAATAAATAAAAAATCATGATACATGGTATCATTCTCGTAATTGCTTTTGAATATATTTGAGGAGACGATTTTGTTTTTGATTTTGATAAAAAATTAATAAAATTAAAAGATTTTAATAATACAGTGAGTACCAAACCACTATTTAGAACTAGTCATAAGTGCGTTATGAATTAAGAAATGAGAACTGTAAAATAAAACGCACTTCAATCCAAGTGTTTTACTGAAGAAGTTACGAGTAGTTCGTTGCATGAATTTGTAATGCGTTTTATATAATTCAAATATTAATTCTGAGTATTATGCCGGGGGATTTCGCTCTTAATAATGTGTGATTAAAAAAGTATTAAACCTTTTTTAGACATCGTCATGTCAATGTTTTTTTTTAAGTCAAATAAATACAGATATTAAAATATCTACTTAGATATTTATCGTAAATATGCCAAGCCAACGAATAGGTACATTCCTAAAGGGTATGATGGGCTATTTACTATTGGCTATGTAACACAGGTGATTTACTTAAAAAGATTTTTTAATAAGCTTTTATTACTTTTTAATAAAATAAATAACTTTAATCCCTGCCATTTGATACACATAATGGGTGGGTTGTTCAGAAATATGCATACCGCCATTTTTCTACGGCGGCCATTTTGCTTTAATGATAATACCAATTATACACAAATGTATTGTCATCAAAACTAAACGTATATTTCAAATTTCAGCTGAGTCAGAAATTTAAAAGTGGATCAAAGTTAACTTGTAAAATTTGATTACAGACAAACTACGGGACAGATGAAACTAAATAATAGCTTGTAAAAAGTAATTGTGTTGCTCGCAAAACGATGTATGAGTATAATATGTAAAACAGACCAACAAGAAAATTAGTGATTATCCGTTTCCCTGTTTACTTTTTAGAAAGGACACCCTAAAAAGTACACGAACCCAAAACAAATAATGTGACAAAACTGTAGTAGACATTCGCAACCCCAAAGGTGTCGTTAGCGTTCTCCTAACCTTTTAAATGCGCTCTCATTACTACGAGTACCACAGAATATTTATCACAGAAATTTACGAGCTTAACCTTAGAATATTATCAATTGTATTATATATTACAAAACACACTACGATATCATACCAAAACAAACAAACATCTAAAGTTCAATAAACTCTGTTCGAGAATTATTAATAATCAATCATGCTTTATTCGTGGGTTATTAATAAGTGTTCAATGATCACCTGTGTTTCTGGGGCATTTGAAATTCTCCGTAACAGGCATCCCGTTCGAAGTGCACCAACACGAGTGCATGGTATCGTTGTGGGGAACGCACGCCGCCTCTTCTCCGCATGAGTCAGGCTGACACGCGCCGGGAAAATATTTTGCTAAAAAAGAAATGCACATAAAATAGATAATAATCTTTAATCTATACTAATATTGTAAAGAGGTAAAGTTTGTGAGGTTGTAGAGGATAATATCCAAACCGATTTTTAATTATTTGTAAGTTATATATTAAAATGATTATCGCGATATCCCATACATGCGGGTGGAATAGAGGGCAAAATTTAGTAAAATATGAAAAACTTTGTCAATATTTCGAGTTAAATTTGCTGTGGCACTTTGTGGTGGAAGAAAATCGATTATAAATCATCTTTGATTTGCTGATTTTTTTGAGTTTCTAAAGAGTAAACAATCCAAAAACAAGTTCTTTTTTTGGATATATATATAGGTTATTTTTACATAAGAACTCTTAGTACCATCATAAATAGATACATTGTTAGCAATATTGGAAATTAACATACACGTGCCGTTAACTTAACCGATTGCGATTACCAAAGGTTACAAAACCAAGTTCTTGACGGTCAAATTGATATTATCTTAGTAAATTAATAATATTAAACACTTCTTTCAAACTTGTACTTAGGTAATATCTCTGACTTTAAAGTATAGGAGTGACGTCATATTTTCAATGTCGTGCATATTTGTATAGATTTTAACAACTAATTCCTGTGATAATTTTAACTGTGGCAAATATTTGTAAAGGTCAATCTGTAACAAAAATCTTGCGAATAATTGCTTCTTTATTTAAAAATGTGTTTAAATATTCATTATAACAAATTCCAAAGACTCTCTACAGAAACTAATTTGTCCCAGTTTAATTAAAACGATTTGTACTAATTTAAAGACAACTCCTGCACTATAAATACATTCGTATACATTGTGGCGCAGGTTTGCACGGGGACAGTAGCGGGAACATCGGGGTTCCCACACAGGAGGGGCCATCTACAAAGCGTAGGTGGCCTGAGGTACGTCGGGGTTCCAGGGTTTTCCTTTCTAGGGTGCACCTGGTTACCCGGCATCTAGTACCCGAGACGGCGTGCGGTTTTAGTCGGTTTATGAAAGAAGTTTACTTGAAGATCTGTAATACTACTGTAGTGGCTCACCACTATCAGCCTTAGGTCATCTCTCTGACTTTAAAACAATAAGAGTGAGTTGCATTCTTGTGGCGAATAACTAATAGCCTCCGTCAGATGCCAGTTTATTGTCCGAGGTTTTAGTAAATATATATGGTTGTCTCAAATGTTTATTACGAGAATAGCATGTGTTACCCGCAAGTTATAAATTTAATATCCTTGATTTTGATTGAAATTAAATCGATGGGACAGGTCCATAATACAGTTCCAAGCACCTTGTTTTGAACTACTACTCGTATACCTACTTACGTAACTAATAATTCAAATAATAATAAAAACAACATATTATTCGTCTATAATATTAATTAATTGTTGTCCACATCAAATCTCAGTGGAGGTTTAAGGTTTTGTACATTATAATTATCTCGGATTCTGTAAACAGTCTAGGAAAATTAGAGTTAGGTAGAATACTTGTGGGAATACAAACGATCTATCAAGTTCTCTACTATTGTTGTGATTCAAAAAGGACATAACTTCAGGTAAAGTCAGTCGTTACTACAAGTAACCATATGTCTATATGCTTTAAATTCAAAGTGAGAATTAAACAAATATATATTGCCTTTTTTTTAAACTACCAGCCCACGTAACCTAGTTTACGTATCTTATTGCACGTAGGGTAATAATTTTCTCCCGTTTTGTAACATTATTCATTAGTGTACCGCTCATATTGGTCTAAGCATGAAGATATATAGCCTATAGCCTTCCTCGGTAAATGAGCTATCTAACACTGAAATAATTTTTCAAATCGTATCAGTAGTTCTTAAGATTAACGTGTTCAAGCAAACTAAAAAACTCTTAAGCTTTATATATTTTATAGATTTTGCCATGAACAGTTACCAAATGCGTCTCTGACTATATAGATAGACCCTACAGCTCAATTCAATTTATAATCCATATTTATGGTATGAGTTACATTCAAAATCATTATTTCTGCAGCACCATTGTCGTTGCTTAGTATCGCAACCACTTGTGCACATATTTTTAGCAATTTGCTGATACTTTCCCTTTGATCTGCAACGGGTTTACGGGTTTACTTACACTCGTTACCGCTATTATCAGCGAAACATGAATCTCTTTCTGTACACACAAATTGCACTGGCAGTAGCGAGTACTTTTAATACAATCTAAATTCCCCTACGTGAATATCGTTGCCGCGGAAATTTCCCTTTTAAATCGTACATACATTGGTTTCTTTAGTTATCGTATAAATTTGAATGAAAATTACAAAATCTAGTTTTTTTTGTATGTTCACCCGTAACACCAGAGTCGTCACAAGTGCGTTGTCGGCCTTTGGGGGATAGGGAGAGGGATAGATGGAGGAGTTGGGGTATGGGCCTCCGGTATCCTCATTCGGTGATACACAGCGCAGGCGCTGTTTCACACCGGTTTTCTGTGAGGCCGTGGTATTACTCCGGGCGAGCCGGCCCATGCATGCCGAAGCGTGGCTCTCCCACTTTTAAGCAAAATAAATCTGACCGTTATATGCTGCTGCTGCCTTTACTACTGTCAAAGATTTTGAGTGAAAATGATTACAAAAGTTTGATACGATATGTTTAGATGTCATTAATATGAAGACGACTTAAGTTAGCTTGTTGGGCTCGATAACAGTTCCAATCTTTCGTCATCCATTAGCGAAACCAATAGCTAATCTTATAATATAGTCACTGTTTTTTTTCTCCACAAATATTTATCTAAAAAGTCATCCTTTATGTAACATACGTTGTGATTTTTGTGTATTTACCTCCTGCCCTTTTGTGTTGATGAATAATTGTCGTCATTACTATTAAATACTAGAGATGTTTTAGAAATCATGACACTGTCGCTTGCTACCTACAACTAAACCATACTTATTTTGCATATATATTTTGTTCATTTCATTTTGTTATTTGTTCACAGTGAATGTTGTAAATCATTTACAATATTCACTTATATAATATATGAGCGGTAAAAAAGGAAACACCTTCAGATAAAAACAAGGCAATTTACGATAAGAGGTGGGCAAAATAATGTTTTCTGACACAAGGAATGTTTTTAAATTATTTTTTCTTTGTAGTATATATTTGTATAAAATAAATCACTTACAAGGCGGAGGTCCTTTTGTTTGTCCCGGTTTGGCTTCCTCCCGGGCCACCCTGAGTTTTTGTTTGGCCGCATGATCTCGATTCCGCTGAAACAATAAACAAAAAATATTCTAAGAGGGGCTTCCTAATTCGGATTACTCTTACGGAATATTATCAAACTTAATTTCCATTTCCATTACATTTTAACGATCTTGTAAGGTCAAGTAAAGCCAAAATATAAGCATGCTTATATTTGGTACTGATCAATTTATTTGCAAGTCCTGTCAAATTCTTTCTACTTTAAGTAGCCTGTTTAACGGTAAAATGTAACTATATTAATATATTGGTAACATGGAAAAGTGTTGCAAAGTAATATAGTTTCACTTATGTTATGGTTTTAAGCCTGCTTTTAATTTACGAACAAATATCAGGTATCACATCACATCAGATCAACAGTCAACAGCCTTTAATAAAAGGCCCAATGATGTAGAAGCATTACTAGGCCGCCATAGTGTGGGTCACCAAGCTGCATTGTTGCATTCTCTGCATTCGCAATTAGTATGGTGACCACCACTCTTGGATTCTTATGATTATACTTTCCATCAGGCAGAGTAGAGTCATTTTGCCGGACCCATACATACAAATACTATAGAGCTATGCTTGGAGTCTCTCTGAAGGACAAAAATCGCATCGAAGAAATTCGTCAGAGAACTAAGGTGACCGACATAGTTCTCTGACAAATTTCTTCGTTGTTAGTTAAAGTTAGTAGGTTAAAGAGGCAATGGGCTGGTCTCATATGTCACAGAACTGACAACCGCTGGAGTAAGCGCGATCTGGAGTGGAGACCGCGTCTTGGCAAACGTAGTGTGGGACGCCCTCTGGCCAGATGGCGGGACGACTTGCATAGGAGGGCTGGCAGCGGCTGGATGCAAAAAGCAACAGACCGGGCTCTGGTGTTCCTTGGGCTCTCCCAGGCCTCTGCCTATGTCCAGTAGTGGACTGCAACGGGCTGATGATGAATATAGTCCTCTGGTTCGAAAATAAGTTTTGGTCTACTACCATGCTGGGAAAACTAGTTTTTTAGGGTTTGTGTAAAGTTTTTCTTCATTTTAAAGTGCTATTGTTCTGCCTTGTCTACTCCCTTCATCGGTTCTTACGACAGCCATGGGATAAATAGGGGTGGTAACGCCACATATTCTTAGTCTGTCACTAACCGGACCTGTGGGGGAACGAGTGCTATGTCCGACCAGGCGAGGTGATCGTGCCTGGCGGGCGACTGCCCAACAGTTGATGTTGGGATGTTGTATATATGATAATCGGCGCGAGAACTATTTATTGCGCGATTCAGGATTTGTAGTTACTCCGTGTAGTGTGTTACTTCGTAGTTCAGTGTATCTTCGGTAGGTGGCACTGTATTAGGTTATTGTTGTATTATATGTGGAAGTCGCCACAGACCTATTAATATTAGCATACAAGAAACAGGTATACCTGCTATACGTATATTTTAGTAGTGAGTTATTTCTACTAAACTACTAAATACTGACAAATTATATCTTGAGGCACTTTTACCTATAATTACGAATATGAATAAGATATTGCCAAACATACTTGGGTTTAGAAATGTTTGATTGACAGTTTACTAAATCATATTTAAAAGCCTATACCGTACTAATTGGAATCAATCATTGCAAATTTTCATATTAATTGGGTCAGATATAAATATCAGATAGTTCAGATACTGACATTAATTCACTATCTACTACTAAGACTTGTCAACCGATTGAAATATGACAAACATGGATATTAATATTGTTACACAAGTTGTACTTGTGGCACATTCACGAAAGCACGAAAGCAAGTAATCGCTGCATTATTTTGCGAGGTCATATACGCCTAAGAGAATGGGGTAGAAGGAGACGGTACCTAGGAACATTTAATAACATATGAGAGCTGGCCAAATGACTGGAGGAATTCTGGCATACAATCTAGAGATAGGGAGTAACTTCTTAGATTATAATTGAGCCCCCAGCCATATAAAACCGGCCGTATTCAATGTTTTTGTCAGTTTGATTCAAAATAATCACTTCGCCAAGTGTCAGGCAACTCAAAGAGGATAAGTTTCCACACGTAAAAAAAAGTTACGTTCATCGTCAAAAGAGTTCATTAATTTTCTGATGTTCGTCGTACATCGAAGTACAAAAGAAAATTAGTATTATAAACAGGTCAGACAAATAAAGATATCTTATTTAAAGGTTTATTTGGTAAAGGTAAACTTTCCAGCTTGCTAAAATAAATGAAACCTCATTCCCGTGTTTTGCTTTAATGCGTGGGCAAAATAAAAAGTAGGTATGTAAAACAACTTAAGTAAAATTTTAGAGAAGAAAAACAATGTCAAAAGTAATTTAAGAATTACATTAGTTGAGTTAAAATATTTACATGAAGTCTGTAAAAAAATTCCGTTCCCTACTTCGCTAAGTGTTGTGGGTTCAAATCCCACGTGGAATAACACTTTGTGTGATCCACAAATTGTTGTTCTAAGTCAGGGTGTTCTTTGTGCCCGTTTCATGTAAGTATGTATGTTTGTAAGGTCCCCCGCGATACAGGCTTAGTCTTAGAGCGGGAGTTGTCTTTAATAAAAAAAGAAAAAACAAAACAAATGTCTACATATTTCATGTGAGTATAAAAGCTAAAAAGACTTTAATAAAAAGTATAGAATAATAATAATAATTGCAGTAAACTATATTCTTAATCACTTATGAAAGTAAGCTATTGCATAATACACACAACAATATATCGCCTTCTAAATAATATATGTGCTGTCCCGGTCCCATGTCAGTGAGCAGGTCTTTGCGGTTGAGTGTCGATTTAATGGAAATTGAAAATTACCTCTTACTAACTAATAAGTCTTTCAATAAATAAATATTTTCGGACATTCAGCACACAACGCCATCTAGCCCCAAACTAAGCAGAACTTGTATTATGGGGACTAGATAACTGGTATAAATACAAATATACTTTCTTTTTATAAATGCTTACTATATTATACATAGAAATTTTATTCTAATTCTTATATATTCATTTACATATAATCATTGTTTTTTTTATCTATACTAATATTATAAAGAGGAAAGGTTTGTATGTAAGTATGTTTGTAACGAATTGGCTCAAAAAGTACTGGACGGATTTTAAAAAGTTCTTTCACCATTTGAATGCTACATTATCACTGATTAATATAGGCTATTTTTTTTCTTACAATTACGTAAGAAAAAAAAAACTATATGTAAACTAATAACTGCAGGTAACACCGCGAGGTTCAGCTAGTGTTTTAAAATACCTCTCCAAAGTCTACAGATCAAATTTGAATATTATTTGTTTACCATGTTCATATTGTTCATATTTTTTTTTTAAAAGACAGCTCCCACATTAGGAATAAACATCCTGTCGTGGGGGACTTTACAAACATACATGAAACGGACACAAAGAACATCCAGACTCGGGACAATAATTCGTGGATCACACAAAGTGTTGTACCGCGTGGGATTTGAACCCAAGACACTTGGCGCAATAGCAAGCGGCATGGCGACCGCTGAAACCACTTGGCCAACCGTGCATTCAATAAAATATTAATCATCCACTTTATGTTCATCTTCTGTGGATAACTATTATTGGCTATACACATGTACTGATAGTTTAGTAAATTAAGTAAAGAGTTGCAGCTGTTGTGATCCCTATGAATAAATAAATAAAACACCCAAACTCCGAATAAATACTTGCAGATCTTACAAACTTTTGGTCCGACCCGGGAATGGAACCCATACAAAGTCTTTTTAGTTATGCCGTAATCAATTGACGAGGTTAAATCTACTCCTTTAAATATATTACACACAATTGGTTATTGAAAGACATTAATTCAATCGTGGAAATTTCGAATAAAACTTGTGATATATATTCGATAGTCTTCGATTGAAGTACTATCTGAGAAATGTTTTCGATCTCCCGCAGTCTAGACCGAGAACCCGGTAGCTGGCAATGGGCTCCTCTTCCATACAAAGCGCAGATTGATAATGTAAATATTTACTCCAGGTGCGAAACGTGAGCGGTTTGTATAAAGATTTGTAGACATACCTACTGTACAATAATACCTTGTAGTCACTTCCCAATCATCTGCAAAAAACATCTAAAGCTAGCGATGCTAGTCTATCAGTTATGTTCTAATCTAAACTAACTTTTTTTTATTGAATAGGGTTCAAACGAGCAGACGTATCGCCTGATGGTAAGCGATTACCCCCGCCCATAGACACCCGCGGCACCAGAGGCGTCACAAGTGCGTTGCCGGCCTTTGGGGGATGGGGATGGGGAATGAGGGGAGGGGATGGAATATGGGCCTTCGGTATCGCCACTCGGTGTAACACAGCACACAGTGCAAGTGCTATTTCACGCCGGTTTTCTGTGAGGCCGTGGTATCACTCTGGTCAAGCCATTCATGCCGAAGCGTGGCTCTCCCACGGTATCGTGGCTCTCCCACGGTAAGCGTGGCTCTCCCACTAAGGATACTCCGGTAGCTTAAATTAATTTTTTATCCCCTCATCTCTGAAAGAGTATTTTTTCCCTTCGATATCTGAGTGCATAAGCCGTTTTTATCCGCTAGAGGATAAAGTAAATTGAATTTAGAACATCGTGTGCACTAATTTTCTGAACTCAAAATATCATTAAACCTATTTACTTCTACCTACATGGTGACGAATTTATCATACAACCTTTTTTAATTTTAATAAAAATATTACATTTAACTTAAGTAACTGTCCCAAGGTTACTTTAAATTTTTCTTAATTATAACCACGTATTACTTGAAATAATTTAAAGATTATTCTGTAATACTTTCCTATCACAATGTAGTAGGTACCTAATAAATATTAATACGTAAACTGAAATAAAAGTATTTCGTGATTATAAATGCTATTTTTGCACTTAGTCATTTCCTCGCTGATTCTAATTTTCAGGTTTTAAATTTTAGAATCCTTCATTTGCTCGGTCATCAAAATTGAGCACGCGGTTAAAAAACAACTTTGCACTCTTGACACAAATAACTATTATGCAGTTTCTACGTACAATAATTTTATATCTACGTACAATACGTTCATTTATCTATGTAAAGAGACATTAGAAAGTGCATGCGGTGGTATTCCTACTAGAAAACTCCCTACTTACTTAAAAAACACATAATTTCTACGTTATTTTTATTTTTTTATTGTATAGTGGGCAAACGAGCAGACGTATCGCCTGATAATAAGGGATTACCGCCGCCCATGGACACCTGCAACACCAGAGGCGTTACTAGTGCGTTGCCGGCCTTTTAAGAAGGAGTACGAGTTACTTGAGCCTATGGAATAATAGCGAGTCTGTGTTTTGCATAGCTAATAGATCTACTGTTAGAGACAACGTATCAATTAAGTCAGTTCAATTACAGTTTATTAATTTGGCCTAGCCTAGCTATCGAAAGCTTGGTATGAGGAAGTTTAGTACTTGTGCTCGCAATACAAACAAAGCTTAAAGTAAATAAACTGACTGCACGGTTGGCCGAGTGGTTTCAGCGGTCGCCATGCCGCTTGCTACTGCGCCAAGTGTCTTGGGTTCAAATCCCACGCGGTAAAACACTTTGTGTGATCCACGAATTGTTGTCCCGAGTCTGGATGTTCTTTGTGTCCGTTTCATGTATGTTGGTTAAGTCCCCCACGACACATGATATTTAATCCTAATGTGAAAGTTGTCTTTTAAAAAAAAAAAAAATATTTCGGACATCTAACACACAATGCGATCTAGTTCCAAGCTAAGTAGAGCTTGTGTTACTAGACAATAAATATAAATCAATATATACATATATAAATACGAGTATTTAGGATCACACAAACATTTGACCCGGAAATCGAATCCGAGACCTCAAGCACAGCAAGCAGCAGTCGCATACGCTACCGCTGCGCCACCGAGGCAGTCTGGTAGTAATTTATAGATATCAAAGTTATATTATGGTGAAAATATTTATAAAACTCGCATAATATGACAAAAAGTAAGATTGATATGTAAAGCATGAAAAGCTATCTAAATGGTTAGTGCATTGCGTCTTTTACTAAAGGTTTTTTGAAAGTGATGGTAATGTATGTGTGTATGTGTATAAAAGTGCGGTGCTATGACTTTAAAAAGGTACCTAGTGTCCTACGCCAGTTAATACAATGTCAATGATAGCGTGGCTACAGACTGTGACCTATTAGAACAACAATTACAAACATCAGTTTCAAAGACTTCTCGCTTGTTACTCGTTAGACATGTCAAATACCTCATAACTAAACATTAGCGCAAATTAAAATACGTTTTCACGTATAATTAACTAACGTACAGAATTTAAAAGACTACCTCATCTGAATTCAGACGAATTTATAATCTTGGATCTTAGTAGCCAGTGCTGGTGTAGTACTAATTGAACCTTAATAGTTTTAGTATAAATGACAGTTAGTGTTTTGAGTTCTCGTAGGTTCTCATAGTCTAAAATGTTATTACCAATATACCCTCTGTTTTTTTTTTGACGATGTGTATCTTATCTCCGGCTCCTCCGCGGACTGAGGAGTCAGGGTACCTGGTGATTCCACTAAAAACCACCCCGGCGGTCGGTCTCGGGGGACGACCCGAACCAAGTTATTTCAGGTCCCCCCAGGAACGACACCGCGTCTATTAGGCTCTATCCTGGGGGATGTCTGGGCTTCCCCCTGCCTGTTGATCCAACCGTTAAATATTGCGGCCTGACCGCGGTTTTGCGACCAGGACGCCCCTCTATCGCTGACCACATCAATTAACCAGCTACCAGAGATCCCTACTCTCTGGCAGCTTGCGTTCTGCGAACTCTTTCTGGAGCATTACTGCCTACCAGAAAGAGACCACTGCGTCCCAGCCCTCCTCATCCGCCAGCATTGCCACCAAAATACCTACTGTCAACATCTTTGTATTCTTGAATTGAGTATTTGAAAATGTTCTATGCTATTTAGTCTTAATAGTGGCACATTTAAGTTTCAAAGGATTTAGAGGTATATGAAATACCTATTTGTAATTAGAGAAGTAAAAAGTAATAATTTTTGAAAAAAAATACCAAAGAAAACATATGTCTTTACAGAGTACGAGATAAGACAAATTCGTGAATAATTAAATATTGTTTATAAGTGATATCTATTTACAGGTATTAACAAATTGAGCCAACTAAACCACAATCAAATGAAATACAGCGTGAAAGCTAGTCATAAAATAAAATGAGGAGTAACAAGCTTGTGTTTCTTTATCGTTTAAGATGCACAACGTGGAGTTATTTTGGCCACGTTATCGGCGAGTGTGGCCGCACTCCGCCTTGCCCCGGGGTTACGATAAATCAATAATATCGTATACCAAAGTGAATTATCGTTGTTTTACATGTTATTCCTATTCGTTATAGTTACTAATGAACTATTGCACTGCGCAATTACCTCCTGTGACAGGTTGTTTGTCTGTCTACTATCGTGATTACGCACCGTAATCGATGTTATTTGATATTTTATTGGAACACGGTAATATAGGAACCAATTTCATAGGATTATTGACGTATATACTTGAGCTTGCGGCTGTTTATCCATCGTATTATATTACTAATAAAAAAGCGGCGATTCCTTGCGGACTGTCGATAGCAGTAACACGGAGTAAATCTATGTACACACATATTTGTGCAGTATACATATGGCTCATGGGAAGGCTCATCGTGCGTTGACGGTAACGCGAGTGTCAGGCTTTTTGTTCACCCAAAAGGTACACGTATATAAACAGTATTAGCTGTTGTACCGCGGGGTTAACCCGCGGTACAACAATAACCGGTAACGCCGCCTGGCGAATCTAGTATCTTTACAAATTGTAGCCAATATGTTATTCTGATGTATAAGCTATATTATTGTAAAGTTTCATCATAATCCATTTAGTAGTTTTTGCATGAAAGAGCATCAAACATACTCACTTACATACATACATAAACTTTCGCGTTTATAATAATAGGTCTTTACCTATGAAATTGCGTTTCTTCAGTACTGGTCATTTCAAATAAAAAAAAGTTTGTAATGGCTCTGTATTCTAAATTCAAATTAATTTTGTTTTAAAACCATGACATTCTATTTACAAACTCAGTCTTTTGTTTTTTGATTAGCGTTGTATTTTCATTACATTTGAACATTTTTCGTCATAATGGATACTTTAAAAATTCGTGTAATTATGGAATATGAGTTCCGTCGTGGCACCAACGCGACACAAACGGCACGTAACATCAAAAATGTTTACGGAGAGAACTGTACAAACGAACGCACAACCCTTTATTGGTTTTCACGGTTCCGTTCTGGAAATTTTGACTTGAAAAATGAAGCTCGTGGTCATCCGGAGACTTTGGTTAACAATAATGAATTAAAGACGATTGTGGAAGCTGACGAAATTCAATCTACAGCTGAGCTAGCAGCAGCTTTTAATGTAAGCATGAAAACAATATTGATCCATTTGCGAAAAATTGGCAAGGTAAAAAAGCTTGATAGATGGGTGCCCCACGACCTTAACGATCGCCAGCGCAACGTACGCGTCGAGACCTGCCTTTCGGTGCTCAACAGGCAAAGAAATGAAGGAATTTTGAAACGAATAGTTACGTGCGACAATCGAAAGCGCTCAGCAAGTTGGTTAGACCCTGGTTCAGCACCAAAGCAATGCCCTAAACCAAAAATGACCTCTAAAAAGGTGATGGTCACTGTTTGGTAGTCTAGTGCGGGTGTGATTCACCACAGCTTTTTACAAAACGGCATGAGCATTAATGCAGATGTGTACTGTGAAGAACTGGAGAGAATGATGGAGAAGCTTGCACATCTGCAACCAGCTTTGGTCAATCGGTCGTCCCCACTGCTCCTTCACGACAACGCGCGACCCCATACTGCGCAACAGACAGTCTCCAAGCTGCAAGAGCTGGGGTTGGAAGCTCTCCCTCATCCGCCATACTCACCAGACCTTGCACCTACCGACTATTACTTTTTCCAAAATTTAGACAACTTTTTAGTGGGTAAAAAATTCAATTCCCGAGAGGCAGTACAAAATGCCTTTGAAGAGTTTGTAGCCTCCCGTCCAGCTGATTTTTACAAGAAGGGCATCAATAAACTGCCAATGCGTTGGCAAAGATGCGTCGATTGCATGGGTGATTACTTCGAATAACAGAAATAAAAAAGTTTGAAAAAATAAGTACTTTCACTTATTGCATACAAAACGGCAATTTCATAGGTAAAGACCTAATATGATTACAACACGAGAAATTTATTTTTGAATATGGTAAATAAAGTATTTAAAAATCTTTGTTATTTTATTTGGGGAGATGAGCTGACAGATACAAGGGTTTTTCTGTTTCATTGGAATTGTAGGTATTGGAATTTTATTGGAATAACACAGCTCAGCAGACTAATAACATGTTTTCTCATATTTCTTCAATTTCATATTCATATTGTATGTCTGTATTTTATTTCTTTTTTAATTTATTTAAGCGAAGCTATTAAAGAAAAAGAAGAAATATTTTATAGAAAAAGTTTTCAATTACACAGACTGGACACACGCAAATTTTTTTTTATGTCGGTGGCAATATTCCAACAACACAATATTAAATACTATCCAACTTTAAATAAAATATCGAATCATGGATTTAGATTATTTGATTATTATTATTAAATCTGTTATTTGTAATTTTTAGGGTTTCGTACCTCAAAAGGAAAAAACGGAACCATTATAGGATCACTTTGTTGTACTTGTGTCTGTCTGTCAAGACCTTTTTTCTCAAAATTGCGTGTAAGTATCAAGCTGAAATTCATATGAAATACTCAGGTCTACTCTCCCTTGATACTGTTAAAAAAATCAAACTTCTAAGCTTACGCAATCAAAAGACACAGCCGTTTATGCTGCCAATTTTCGACACTCGCAAGGGAATCAAAATTCACCTTGATGAAGGCAAAAAGTATACATTTGTAGTTATATCTTATAATATACCTACAGGTTTGTACGGAACCATAGGCGCGCGAGTCCGACTCGCACTGACACGCTAGACTTGTTGACTAGGGGTGTGTTTGTGACATGTGTATGTTTGTGATATTATCTTACATAGTATATATATAATATATCTTTACATACTATAGTTAATGGGATTCAGTACAATAACGTCTTTAGGGTTTTGTTGAGACTCCCGCGCTGTTGTAGTGCTTCGGGCATATTTGACGATGCGTACATATGCGATTGGCGTGAGTGGCGTTTGTGGTGATGCGTTTGTGTGGTAGTACCTAGATAGAATGGACTCCGCCATACTCTGTCGCTTTGCTGAACTCCATGAAGGAGAGGAAATTGATTGTTTCTGAATTTATGTTACTGTTAAACTTATATCAATGGAATGTCAATTTTGATTTTATATTAATTTTAATTTTGTATTTGATTATAACTTTGATTTTGACTTAATGTTGATTTTATTAAATTTCATTTCATTCTAATTTGTAATTGTATGCATGCTTCAATGTATCATAAAGATCAAGTAACAAATTTATTGAAATTGACAAAGAGCTTCTATTTTTTAAATATAATTTCAGTTCTATATAGACTTGGAAAGGATATTTCAAGTTGAGAATTTCAAATACATCTTTTGATAAGTATACTTCTGTTTAAAGAGATAGAGATTAAATTACTTTATCAATTAAACGAGCTAAGTAATGAATAGATGTATAGTTAAGTACTTATCTACACGTGTGTGTAGCGAATACTCCGATGAGCGCTTTACATGACATATGTACAATATATAGACCAAACTAAAAGTTAAATCATGTTTGTTCAGAATCTCATTATAATAGAGTGCCTACGGCACTGTACTGTGCAGAAAATGTTGTTTACACACTGTAATCCGCGGGAATTATAGATGTTTTTTTCTGATTACTTCAGTTTATTAATTACATGAAACAAGTAGAAATTTGTGTTTAAGAGTTCGCGTCTAATGCCGCATTCAACGATTTGCTGGTCGGTAGACTAATAAATTTTCAAAGAATTTTTTTTCAATGTTGACATCGACAAGAAAAGTTTAAAAGACTGCTATCCGAATACGAAAAAGTTTTGATAAAATTTATAAAGCCTTTGTCATCCGGGCCATCATTATGAATCTATCGACAGTATTGACACCTTATTAATTTAAATATATTCAGTAGTTATCTACTGAAAATATTTAAATTGTTTTGGCGCTTGGCCTTATGGCGCTACGTTAAAATATATTTATGTACAAAACTTACTTTTTTACTTTGTCGTAGTAGGTCTAAAATTGTTTTTTCTAGAATTGAGAACTGTTTACTTTTCAACAAAAAAACACGGAATTCGATTCGATTCATACAAATTTTCGTAAAAATATGTTTTTTATTTTTTGTAAACTAAAAACTGAATGTAAAATCAAATATCCAACTTTCATAAAAAATAATTAAACCTAAATATCACTATTTAAGTGATATTATACATAATACAGTAACCAATCCATCATGACATATTCTTGCGAAAGCAATAAGAAGAATACATATTCATTTTGCATCTTATAATTTTATTCCGTATCCTGAAGCCTTCCAAAGCCTTCTTTGTATATAAATCATTATGTTCGTTGCAGTGTGTGTAATCTATTACACAGCTTGAGGAAATCGTATGTGTATGTGGCTATCATTAGTCAAGAAAGCCACGATCATCAATATCCACGGTTTTCCCTATTCGGTTATGTTCAATTCTTTTATTGTGAGCGTAAAATTGTAGATTTACAGCAGGTTATGGTCACCGTGCTCTCATTTGCATTACTATGGGCACATTATATTTCAAATAATACTAAAGATGTATGTGACCTGCTTTGGTAATCGTTTAAGTGTCTCTATGCGGATAAAGATAAATAATTATAAAGACTTGTCTGCAAAAAATAAACGATCACATTATTTAATATTGTATTGAAAAATGCCCGTAGCTAACGTAACTCGTATTTTAGTGATATTCTTCTAATCCGTACCTATCATTTAAGTTTTGTGGTATATGTATATACTTTCGACAAGAGTTTAACGTATCTATTAAAAATCGTGAATGAAGTTTGTAGTTTATTTATAATCATGTAAAGGTAATAACGCACGACCTTTATTCTTACTGAAACATAAAACTCAGCTACGTCCAAGTAAACACACGCATTAACGCAAACACATGCAACATACTACGCTACTACAAATTGTCGTGCAGTAAGATAACCTACAATATGTCGTTTTGTGGAATTAAATGGTGAAAAAAATTATACAAAAGTGAACAAAAAGTCAGAAAGAATAACATTTCACACGTAAATACACACAAAAGACGTAATTAGTGAGTGTTGTTAGTAGTTCGTGTTCCTAATAGCCAAGAAACATGGCTAAATAATTTGTAGGTAAATTCACAGTCAAATAATGAAGTAGAGAGTGAGACATATGTATTATATATTAATTCTAGAATCGATATATTAAAATAAAATTAAAATATAATATCTTTGGGTATAATGTTAAACCTAAGTTCAATGTTTAAATACATAAATCTAAGTCATTGTTTTGTTTCATTAAAAAAAAATTGTGTTTATTTATTTTGTCATTGGTATTTAGACGCTTAAAAAGCACGTGGTAAATAGTAAGTAAATTTACATAAATATATATATATATATGTATCTTATATTCTTCAATATTATAGTTTGCAACAATAATATTAACTAAGTATATTATTTTTCATTGTGTTTCACTTAGCTTTAAAAATGATATGAACTTAGTTTCTTGAGCTTATAAAAATTTTAGAAAACCAATGTTTAAGAATTAAATCTGTCTTTAATATTGTTCATTTATAATCGATGAATGATGTTTCAGTTCACTAAAGTTATAAGCCTGAATATGTAAATAAATAATAAAAATTTAGTAAATAATATCTAAAAACATTAAACTAATTTTACAATGAAAAAAATAACCAAAATATCTTGCGGCTTTGAATCCCGACAATAAAAATTATAGCCTCCAAAGTTGCTACAGTTCGTGAGAATATTCGAGATTCCATTATTTCTGTCTTTAGAATGTTTTGACACAATGGCTCACGTGGTGACCAGAAATTCATCTTGTCATATTGCTAGTCGTTGAACTCCCTTTTAGGTATCGTATAAAGAAATTTATAAGAATCCTTTAGAAGGTTTTTATACATTATATAGATATTTTTAATAATCACGAGAGTGATTTCAATTGAATTGGTGCCTGTTTTTTTCTGTGAGTATGTAGTTATGTACTCCGTGTGTATTGACATAGTAGGTATTGATCTGTGCTGGAAAACAGTAAGTTTCCCAAAATTTTAGGGTGCCGATAATCCGTGTCATGGTTGTCTGGAAGAGATCGCCGTGAGCGATAAGACCGCCTATTGTAACATTTTTATATTTTGTAACTCATACTTTGTTTTCTTTGTGTGATTTTGTATGTATACAATCCTATTAATATTATGAACGCGATAGTTTGTGAGTATGTAATTGAGTATGTCTGTTGCTCTTTCACGCAAAAGTTAGGTAGTTAGGGTTAGTAGGTAGGTTAGTAGGGATCGGAATGGAATACATCAACAGCATACGAAACGAGTAAAAACCTTATTAATTAGAAAAAAATTTAGAAAATTTTAAACATATTTTACAACATTTATTTGACAATGGCAACAATACGTTTTAATCTGTTTTTGTGCGTTTTTGTTCTACGAGTTATCTATATTGACATTTAGGTGACCTCTACGGTTTATAGTTAAGCAGTTAGAGTCTTAAGGTCAAAGTACTGGTATTATCGAACACCCAAATTCTCAACTAGATTGTTATCTACAACTATCAAAAAAAGAAGTAATTTCTTCTTAGTAAATTATTAAATTTTTACAGAGTTTTACGATGTTGCAGATGCATGCAAAGTAACATTAGCATTTTAAAAAGAAACGTAAAGAATTACATAATTATAACTCCGAAATTTGAGGACAGTTTTAATTTGAAACGTTGAGTGATACAAGTCGAGTGAGAGCTTTTTGACATTATTTACTATACAGTAATATACTGTAAGAGCGATTACGGACTCGGTACAACTAATTGCTGCATTTTACGTATTTGGATCTAGTTCGGTTAGGGCATAGTGTATACTGCTGTAACTATAATAATAAAATAATGTTTCCTCTTATAATATTCCAGTAAAATAAAGGTAAGATTGTTCTTACGTAATTATTGAGGTAGAACAAGAGAGGGCTTTTGTATTTATAATAGCAATATTACCTGAGATTACATTCATCTTATCAAAAGCTACGTAAAATTATTAATGTAAAATGAAGGTAATAGTAACATTTCTATTAATTTCCACTATAAATTTATTCTTACTGCATGAGTATTCGTATTATATTTTTTGTACGCTTGGAAGTTTCCTAAGGGAGTTCCTTTAGGCCGTCTCATCGGCGTGACGTTCGCGGTGTCGGAATTGATCTGACTAAATCGTTCGGTGTGTAGATTGAAATAGGGTGGATTCGGGACATATATAAACCATATACCAGTTATTTTATAAATTCCAGCTTACCTAAGTACTGCTGGCTGTTTATACTGACGGTATCACGAAGTACCGGGTCCAGTTATGTTTTCCATCCACCGTTACCATCTAGGTACCCATTGAAACATACAGACAAAATTTATAAATATACGTTATTAAGAAAGGTATAGCTACGTTAATAATCGCTTTTTGCGTATGAAAACTCCTTTATCACTCGAGTAGCCGTGTGTTGCGGTCATTTAACCGCAAAGACAGATAATATTCTACATCAGTCAAGTAACGGTGCCTTGCGGGTATCATTATCTTGCGATCGTGTTGGGTCTCAGATACTCACAAATACGAATGAGAAATTCAGAAATATCGAATGGTAAAATTATTTTTATTGGGCTATTGAATAACGATATCCACGATGGGACATAACAGTTTATTATTTATTGCTGTGAATAATAATAATACCTATAATGAATGAGAAAGTAAATACTTTGGAGTTATTGGTAAATTATTTCTGGGTGTGTCGTCAAGAGTATGTAAGTAGGTAGATACGCATATGTATATAAACAGGTATAGGATCAAGCGCATAGGTTCTTCTCAACAACAGTAAAAGGTGATTAATAGAATTTAGGTCTAGGTTTTTTTTTTAATATATATATATTAATAATACACCAGAGGCGTTACAAGTGCGATGCCGGCTTTTTAGGAAGGAGTACGCTCTTTTCTTGAAGGTTTGAAGGTTTAAAGATTTATTTAATTTAATTAATTTTAACATTTCTACAAATTTCGAGTATAATTTTTTTCTTACTCCATGAATATTCGTATATAGTACTTTTTTGTACGCTTGGAAGTTTCCTAAGGGAGTGCCCATAGGCCGTCTCATCAGCATGACAGCAGCAGCGGTGACGGAATTGACCAGTACATACTTCTTTCTTTATTTACAAGGTGTTTTATTGCGTTTAATAAATTATGATTAATAGTTGCAGTGAAATAATGTTCAACCATTATTTTTTCATCAGTTGGTGTTTAGTTTACTTTAACCTAACAAATCCTCGGTGATATTATTATAAGTAAAATTAAGTTCGTGATCTTCAAACCTCAACATTATTAAGTTGGTCTTGATATTTAATTATGTTTAGAACACGGAGCCAATATGCGAAGATTTAAAAAAAACAATAGCTGTTTGTACATTATTTAGGTATATTTTGACTAAAGCCAAAGCCAATTTGGTATTCATTTGTTTGTTTGTTTGTTACCCTTTGATACCTTAATAACTCAACTAAATTTTAAGTGACAGAAAAATTACCATATAGGGATGGGGGAGGGGTTGGGGTATGGACCTCCGGTATCCTCACTCACTCGGTGAAACACAGCGCAAGCGCTATTTCACACCGGTTTTCTGTGAGGCCGTGGTATCACTCCGGCCGAGCCGGCCCATTCATGCCGAAGCGTAGCTCTCCCACGAAAATACTTTAAAGTAAAATAATTTTAGGAAACGTAATTTAAAAAATTGATGAAAGTAAAACAAATGTAATAGGTACGCAGTTGATTTCTGGCGCTAGTATGTTTGAATAGGCAATTTACGGTTTGTTTTTGTAGACCAAGCACCCACGTGACACTTTAGTTGATAGATTACGTTATAAATAACCATCGACAATACACGAACGATGCGATACACGAACTCTTCTCACCGATTGTTAGACAATACAACAAATTATCATCACTATTGTTAACTTCTTACATCAGTCGCGCCTACGTAAGTACGTAGGCAGATAATGTAACGAATTCGAACTATTGTTTCGGCGGAAATGATTTATGTTGGAAAATAAATCATGAAAGAAAAATGCATGTCTAGTCGGTGTTTGAAAGTGTTAGTTATTATTTATTGTTTGTTTTGATTTCGTCACTACAAATATAGAAGGACCTTAAAACATTTTTGTCCAAATCCAGCTTTTGCATTGCTCTGAATTTCGAATTAGTGGACAGGTTTACTCCAGAACTACCTTACTCTTGTGGTACTAACATTGGCACTCTGTCAGCGTCTATGTAACATGATGTATTTGAATAAATGAGGAAAGTGGTTTCACTCATCTACTAGTCAATGAAATCACCAGTTTTTTTTTATGTAACAGGGGGCAAACAATCACACGTATCGCCTGATGGTAAGCGATTACTGCCGCCTATGGACACCCGCAACATCAGAGGCATCACAACATACTAGATTTTTTAAACCTAAGAAACTTGAGAATCAAAGTATCTTCAAGGCAATTTTTTTGGAAATCTGTGCTGTAACCGTTTAGTCGTAGTGGTTTAGCTGTCAAAGCGTAACAGACAGACAAATAGAGTTACTTTCGAATTCATAATATGGATAGATGGATAAATAGTATATATAAGTAAGATAAACAGTCATTTGTAGAACTACCTACTTATTTGTATTATATCATCGAAAGAAATATATATTTCGTGGGAGAGTAGCATACCTCCTCTTCCTAGCCTTATCCCAAGATTATTTGTCGGTCCGGTACCACTTCCGCCCGGTTTTACCTGAATATCAGTTTTTCAACGGAGCGATCGGTATCGGCATTTCTCAATAACGATTACCATAGATGTTCATGGCAACCGGGACCGACAACTTAACATGCTCTCCGAGGCACGGGCGGGTAACACCGCCACCTTCATCATTGAGAGAGCCACGCTTCGGCATGAATGGGCCCGCTCGACCGGAGTAATACCACGGCCTCACAGAAATCCGGTGTGAAATAGCGCTTGTGCTGTGTTTCACCGAGTGAGTGAGGATACCGGAGGCCCATACCCCAATCCGTCCCCCATTCCCTCTCCCCATCCCCCAAAGGTCGGTAACGCACTTGTGACGCTTTTGGTGTTGCGGGTGTCCATGGGCGGCGGCAATCGCCTACCATCAGGTGATGCGTCTGCTCGTTTGCCCCTTATTCAATAAAAAAAAAAGAAAGTCAAACCTTTCTGTTCATTATGAGATCAGCTTTGTGATAGCATATAGTTAAATGATTACACTGGCTATTTCAAAGTAAGAATAAAATCAATATAAAGTACTAGTGGGAATTATGAAATTTAATTTAATTTACTAGAATGTAACAAAACAGTTGAATACAAAGATAATGTCCTGTGTGGCGATTAAAACTACAAAACTCGACTAAGTAGTAGTAGGCACATGAACTAGTGAAGTCACTGCACGATCTGACCAACTAACTATTAATGACAATACTTAAACTTAAGTGTCGCACCAATTTTGTATATTAGATAAACAAGAGTAATATAGTCGTTACAATACTACAATCGCAACAACGTTCAACGTCCCCGTAAACATCAGAAAATCATTGCTCAATACATTATGTATATTAACTCCGTTACGTCCGATAAAGTTGCCCATAACTTGTAGACAATATCCGAATATTATATTAACTGTTGTTCAATTCATTGTCTATACTAATTTATCTATTAATTTCAGACGATTAAATTTACATAAAATAGTGTTGAACCGACCTTATTTCGCAACTAAACATAGCGATATACCCGCACTACGTTTCAAAAAATAAAGTTTGTTTTCTACAAAGTAAATAAATAAATAAATATTTCGGACATCTAACACACAACGCCATCTAGTCTAAAGCTAAGCAGAGCTTGTGTTATGAGTACTAGACAACTGATATGAATATAAGTAAAATACTTTTTTTTTTGTAAATATTTACATATTATACATAGAAAATACCCAAACTCCGAAACAAATATTTGTAGATCACACAAACACTTGGTCTGGCCCAGGATTTGAACCCAAGACCTCATGCACAGCAGTCGCATTCGCTACCACTGCGCCACCGAGGCAGTGGCCAGTAAGAAGGCATTTTCGTTTATGAAGCCGATCCAACAATCTTACATTAATTTTCATTAGTCACACAGTTATCAAGAAATATAGGTGATACCTTAAAAAAATTACAATGTTCAAATGGGAGTTGAAGCTTGCAATGGTCTTCAATCTTTTATACCTTAACAATGGTCCTTTAAATGTAAAATCAAACGACGATTATACTTTTGACCCTTAAAATATGCTCCAAAGGTCGTGACCCCAGATGTGTATCCCAATAACTATATCATTTAAATATCTGGCTGCGTCATAACAACAATAAACAGATGGGCGGACAGACCGACAGCGGAATTAACTTATAAGCGTTTCGTTTGTCCTGTTTGAAGGAGCTCTAATATGAGGATGTTCAATCATTCTCAAAATAGTTTTATTTTTTTATTACAGCTGTCGGATGGAGGAAGAATCCTCTAATAAAGATAACATTTTGGTGGAAATAGAGTCGTTTTTTTTCTGGCGTCGATTACCAGTAGTAATGGTAATTTTTTCAAAGTTATAAAGTAAAAGAATAATGAAATATTTTTACAACAGAACTATTGGAGATATTATGCAATATTTTATGGTTGGATGAAATGGAATTTAAATTCGTAGTAGAATTCCTTTAGAATTATAACGTAACGGAAAATGGGAGTACTGTTTGTTTAACTGGCGAGAAGAAATACCACTCGTCGAATGATACCAGTGGTGATGTACTAAGCACTAGTTAAACCAATATCATAAGTAGATAATGAAATTTAAGAAATGAAATAGAAACGCATTACACTTGTGTTTTAAATGCCAAACATGATTCAAGAATTACTATTTTATTTTATGTTACCCTGTTTATGATAATGATTACTCTATATAAGTTTTCAGTAAAATTACCGTGGGAGAGCTATGCTTCGGCGTGAATGGGTCGGCTCGACCGGAGTGATACCACGGCCTCACAGAAAACCGGTGTAAAATAGCGCTTGCGCTGTGTTTCACCAAGTGAGTGAGGATACCGGAGGCCCATACCCCAACCCCTCCCCCCATCCCCTTTCCCATCCCCCCAAAGGTCGGCAACGCACTTGTGACGCCTTTGGTGTTGCGGGTGTCCATGGGCGGCGGTAATCGCTTACCATCAGGTGATACGCCAGCTCGTTTGCACACTATTCAATAAAAAAAAAAAAAAAAATCTATCCTAGAACATACAAACTGATCAACTTTTTGACTACATGTGTCACTAATAATCGATAATCTAATCGAGTTTCCTGTAATATAACCATGTTTATCATTTCCTGAAATATATGATATTTTCTGAAATAAATCGTCATGATTTTTAAACAAATTATATTAATAAAGATCTAACTGCATACCTAGTGTGTCATTAGGTACTACACACTAAACTTTTCTAGTTCTTAATAAAACCATACTGACTTAACCTTCTGATTTAAAAACTGACTCCAAATGGGTAGAAATAGATCAATTTTGAATAAATGGGTTACTGTTTTTGGAACAAAAGAAGAATGATAAGGGTGGCGGGGGAATGCGCGAGCGCACCGTCTGCGTACACCTGGCAGCGCAGGCGCGGGCCGATCATTAAAAATGTTTATTTAAAAATCCGACCGCTTAACGCCGGCCGACGATCCACAAAAGTGAACCATTTCGGTAACAGTCATTAAAGCCCTTTGAATTTCAAGTATTATTTAATCAGTTTGCGTTGTTATAATTTATAATTTTACGTTATTAAATATTGTAACAAAGCAGAGGTTCTAAATAATATACTGCATTTCAATTTATTATTATATAGGCGATTACTTACAACATCAGATACAATTTTTTTATGTTATCTATCTGTGTTCACTTTCCTGTTTACTAAAGCACACTTCCAAAATTATTGCGTCATGAGATATTGCTAAAGATAAACCAGCGTGTATTATTATGTCCAACAAAACCTACGTAAAGTTTTTGTATAGCGTATAAATCACAGTTATTAAATGAGCGCGTGAGTGGATATATACACATGGTGCATAATCATTACCAATGTGTATACGCGGTCTGTCTATTTTCCTAAAGTGTCGGACCGGGCCGGCCTCAACACTCATTGGATGATGTTTTTTAACATAACAAGAATCTTTCTGAAACATCAACAATATATCTATGAACACATAACCAAATATAAAACAAAACAAAGCTTTTATTCTATTTATTTACATTATTATATCTTTCAATGGCTTCTGACTTCTTAACATAGGAAAAATTCCAAGGTTAATTTTTATTTAGAATGATTTGGGATTACGTAATAAAATCAGTTGTTCAACGAATATTGTATACTATGAGGGTGTTCGAGGAGAAAACTCAACAGAAAACTACTGCATCATTTGTTTAATTCGAAATGTGTTTATTGTGTCTCTATGTTTACACAAGCTAAGTCCGTTGTCCGTAGTGACCGCGTCTCACAACGAAATGAAATAGAAAAGTTCATTAGGCTTGGGATGCGGCTGGGACTCATAATCCTGAAATGTTTACTCAGCAATAAAGGCGCCTAAAACGCACTAAACTATGACATAAAAAGTTTAAAAAGCTCTCAGTAGATCAAACAAGACGAGTGATGCTCGGTCGACAGACGGCGCGGTGTTGGGTTACCGACGGTGGGTCACATTTGTCCTGAATAATAATAAACACCAGATTGGTGTCAAAAAGAACACTTTTTATGACACCATCGGTCCCTAAGCCCTCAATACTGTGTTTGTTTTTAATAAATCTTCCTTGAAGATCGGCTTGTTCATTGAAATGCCATTGATGTACCGGTCATACTTTACGACACATTTGTGTAGTAATGTACATAGATATGCACAATTGTGTTGTTGCAATTAGTATTACCGCGAGTGGTTTAAGTTTATATATATTTACACAATTAGTGCTTATTTAATTATGTTTGATCACAATAACTTCATTAAAATTTGCAAGTTCTATCAGGTATTAATGGTAATGAGTTTTGCTTAATGTTGTAAAATATTTTTATTAACTAGCTTTAACAGATGTCAGATTAAGTTGCTTACATCAGTGAATTAGACGCACAACGGCTTTGGTCTTGGTCGATTTTTAAGCGTTTGTGCTAAGAAGAATATATACTGATATAATAAAGCTGAAGAGTTTATTTGTTTGAACGCGCTAATCTCAGGAACTGCTGGTTCGATTTGAAATTCTTTCAGTGTTGTATAGTCCATTTATCGAGGAAGCTATAGGCTATATATCATCACTAATACTAATAGGAGCGAAGCACCAATGAAGAATGTTTCAAAAACGGGAGAAAATTTTCACGCTACGGGCAATATAAGACGCAAACGAGGTTGCGTGGGTCAGCTAGTAACTATATATCGATAACAACAATATTATATTATAGTATTTATATAATCTGTACACAAGATATGTGTGAATTTAGAATATTGAAATTTTCAAATCCAATTGTCATAGGCTTAGACTGAGAAGAAAAATAATAATGAATAATCTAAAACAATATACAAATATATTTAATTTTATATTTAATTTATTTAATTTTCTTTCTCCGGTCAATATGTCCATCCAAAGGTTGCCTGGAAGAGATTGCTTTTGGCAATAAGGCCGCCCATTGTACACAGCTTCTTGAATTTTAAGTTAAATAATTTGTAATTGGTGTACAATAAAGTATATTCTATTCTATTCTAACTTTGGTATGTATGTATTAGAGAGTTTATATAATTATTACTGAAAAAGGTATCTATACAAATTATTCAACATTAAACTGGTATAAATTACATATTATAGACATGAGCTAAGTCAAGAGAATAATATTTATGTTCATTTGAAAAGGAATAAGCTCGCATGTGTTGTGTACCTACTTAATATATATGGAACCGCTATAATGAAGAGAAAGACACGTGTCAAGAAAATTAATTAATTAATTATTCCATCGTTTGGTATTAATTAGGCAACTCTTATGTATTGATGGTACACGAAAAAGAGATCCGTTGTGAAATAAAGTTTGTACAGGTAAATAGGCACATTTTAGTCAAATATTATAGAATAAAGAAACAACTAACTGAGCCCACTGCGCGGTGTTTTTATTCTTTGTATATACCACGGAACCAATTTCTTTTATGGATAAATGACTTATGTGTTATTTTAGGTTATAATCTCTCTCTAAGCCAAATAACATCTAGAACCCTTCAGCTGTTTTTACGTGAAAGAGTTTATAATATTAGTAAGATTAAATTGTGTTCAATACGAGAAAGCCTGTTTTCAACCGTACAAAACAGTTGTCACCTATCAGTTAGCACAGACAGTGTCGCGGGGCCGTAATACGGAAACGTGCATTTGGGGCACACGAATTGTTTAGTGGAGTGCGTTCGGAACTACGTCCCAGTTGCAAGGCCCTGCTCGTCCCACATAGTAGGTGTAACTGAATAATTCATTAATTACAATACTTAAAACGTAGATTGGTGTCTGTGACAGATGGCTACGAAACCGACTGAGAACTTTCAACCATCGATCTTATTTTGTTTCACTTATATTTTGATTTTATGTGTCAGTTTTATCATAAAACAAGAGTATTACAAATATATAAAATACACACCCTAAAATATATCTACCTCGTCAGTTATAAAGTGGCACTAGAGGCAACACTGTCACAGAGGTTAATTTAAAGGACTATAGACATTGTAATATGTTTTAACTTATAGTATTACGAGGTTTATATAAGTAACGTTTGCTTTGACACATAATTGCATTAATTTGTAGTTTTCACAATGTACAAAGCGGCTCTGCGCCACTTCGTAGCCAAATTGCATTTTACAAATGTAAACTTTAATACAAAACTAACAAATGTATGGGAATTACGTATCTAACGCTAAGTCACGTGTTCAAAACAAAACCTTAAAAAATGAGCCAATAATAAAAGACAAAAGAAGCGTTAGCGATTTTTTAAAAAGAGAATCGACGCGAAGCACTTGCAACTTGGTTATATACGGGCGGTTCTACTCGCAGTACTGAAGTGAAATATCGATACAATTGTTTTTGCGACTTTGATTAATAATATAATTGACATTTACATGGAACTGTAATCTGCAAAATGCTGTGCAACCAGCCTTGTGAGATATGCAAGTTTGTAATACTTAGGCACTTGTGAAATGTACTAATAATCTTAACTAAACATTTTAGCTGAAAATTTTGTATGAACTAGTCATTAGCCAATCTTTGAAAGTACAAATTCAATTTATGATATTATGATTGCTATAAAACTTTCCACATTTGAAGTATTTCATGAATTGAGTATTTAGTGTGAAACAAAACTAAAATAAAAAGTATAATGAGTGATATTTGTAAAATGTTTAACTCGTATACATTTCTTAGAAGTTCATTTGGTACAAACAGGGGTCCTTTGTCAATGAGTAAGGCGTTGTGTCGCGTCTGCTTCAGGCATCTTAGTTCGATAATATGGAGATTTACGAATCACGACCGATACACAACTTTTCGTCTTTTTACCCAATGATAAATGATTTTGTAAATATTTATGTATGTTTGTATATTTTTCCACCGTAGCGTCTAAACTACAGAACGGGTTTTAATGAATGAGGTATCAATAGACTCCTAATAATACCAGGGTGACATACGCCATATCAATTTTATTAAATGCTTTTGCGTATTCGGGTTACAGTTTTTATGACTTTTTCTTCAAAATTTGTTTTGCTCACCATTGAAACGGTTTAGATTTATTTAAATTTAATGTTCAATGATAGCTAATTTTATATTTTTTGTGAACCAATACATGTCAGCTTACTTGGATCAAATAAATTTAAATAAAATCAAGATTTTCGTTTATGTTATCTTACAGCACAATCTCCTAAAGAAAATCTGACACAATATTACGGGATTTAGTCTAGCAATAATAATTCACAAGCCGTTCCATGAAACCATTATATTTACATTATACCTCGTTACGAGATCGATTTGCTTGATTGATTACTAAAACATTGTAATATTTTACGTGAACAGAAAGATATTATTGAATTAAGTACCTACTCTTGCTTGTTTGATATCCATCAAGGTTATTACTACGAGTAATACAAATAGGTCTACGTTATAATGTTCAACTCAACTATTTAATCACCAGAAATAAAATTATTTTTCGATAAACATTCTGTAAGAAATATATAAATAAATAAATATTTCGCACATCTAGCACACAACGCCATCTAGTCCCAAGCTAAGCAGAGCTTGTGTTATGTACTAGACAACCGATATAAATACTTATATACTTTTTTTTTGTAAATACATACATATTATACATAGAAAACACCCAAACTTCGAAACAAATATTTGCAGATCATACAAACATTTGGTCCGACCCGGGAATCGAACCCAAGACCTCAAGCTTGGCAGTCGCAAACGCTACCACTACGCCACCGAGGCAGTCAATAATCAAATAAATCCTTTACAAAAGCAAAACCTGCAACTTACTTTTTATATAGGATGTAACAGTATTATTTAAAACTCGTTTAGATCGAAATACTTCATTTTGGAAAATCTTTTGTCAAAATTTATGCCATTGTAATTTATATTTGCATGATGTTGATGATTTTGAATTTTATTCTTTACATTTACACATTTTACAAATCACCATTGAAAGATAGATTTGATTGATAGACTGCCGGATTAAATAGACCTAAGAAAACGTTATAGTCCGAAAACCTTCTTATCATTCTTTATTTAAATTAATACCTGTATTAACAATATCTAATTACTTAGAAAATAGAGATTATACTGATATTTTACTTCCAAACTTAGGAATTGAGGAAAGAGCTATCAAATTCCATTAAAGTATCAAAATTTCTCAACTCATTAACGCTAAAATATGATGATGGTTAAATTGAGGTAAATAAATCTAATGCCAAGAGACAAGTTGGAAAAAGCACGTGTCTATTAGAAAACATAACGGACCATTATTGCTATACACATTGTAAAACTATGACAAAATAAATTCTGTATCTTGTATGTTATTTAATAGCGTTTTGGTAAAATAAAGTTGTACACAGAAAGCAGACACATTGATGTTGAGGCACGCGCGGGGCGGTCAGGCAGCCGGGCAGGCATGGACGAATTACTCTCGCGTGGGATGCTGCACTAGCAACAAAAAAGCGTGCGCCCTTGAGTTGGCCGATCTCTGTTTATCCGACTGTCGTCTAGCACTTAATGCCGACGTCGATATTTGCTATTTTTGCTCGATACAACAAGAAAAATCCACTCTTGTAAATTATCGGCCATTTTCACGTCTAGTAAACGATTTTTGTAAAATCTGGCTACGTACAAACATTGCACGATTTTAAAGCAAAATAACTATGTTGGATGTAGTGAGAGCTTCTTACAGATTGTATTTAATGAACTTCAGCTACTTATACAATTAAAAAAAAACTATTCTTCATGAAGGATAATTAATTTTATCATGTCTGGATTTCAATTTTTTATCGGTTGACTTTGACCGGTTATGATTTCAAACAGATTGATAGTCGCTGGAGATGAAATGTGCTAGAGTGGAGAGCGCGATTAGGAAAATATTGTATACGGGGATGGACCGATGATTTAAAGAAATCGAGGTGCTATGATCGGTGCTCCTCTGGATAAGTCTTCAGCAACGAACGACGATAGAATAATGACAATTTTGAACGGGAAATCTTGAAACCTAAGAAAATATGTGAATGGTTATATTCCGATACAACACCTACCCATAAATTCCATTTACCTCCGCCAAGTTTAATTAATGTATAAAAACAATCGATAATGTAATAGAATTATAACAATTTCATCAGCAACTGAAAACGAAAAATTATTATAGCTGGAGTTATAACCGGTGGATGTGGGTAGGGGGAAAAGGGTTGGTCACGCATAATGAAATCGTTAGTGTTACAATGTTCATGTGGACCATTAACTAATTTCCATAAAGCCGGCTATGTACGTGTTTGAAAATTTATTTACATAAAAATATATCCTTTGAATATATTCAGAGATAATGTTACATTCAGTCAGAGTGAGGGTTTTAAGGGTTCCGGAGCCAAAACGGCAAAACGTAACTCTTATACATAGTTTCATCATGTCCATCCCCATCTATTAGTGTATCAAAATGGTAGGTTTGAAAAAAAAACACTGTAAATAAACGATCCTGTCCCATACAGGATTGTTTATTTATTAAAAAAAGGTTATTACTTTACGAGTAACAGTCGACCAACTAATTCGACGCTATACCGCCGCCGATACCGTTGTAATTAAAATGTTAATATTATTAATATGAAATAACAAAACGCGCTTATTACGGATCCCTAAATTGAGTGTGTCTCGACACGCACTTGGTGGGTATTTAATTAACAGACCGTTATCAAGCCCGTAAGTTTCAAGAAGGGTTAATCAGTTTAAGCGGAAAGATTATGGCTATAAGATTGGATATCACCGTGATCAGAGCGGCTTTCAATTTCAAATGGTTCTTTTGTTTAGTAAAATAAATTCCTGAAAATCGACACTCTCTACTTTGAATAATCAAACTATTGTAATCAATCAAATTTAATTGCAAAATATGCAATAGGTAATGTAAAGTCTCATAACGGAGTGATAGGGCTAAGAGTAATTCATTAATCAAAATTAAAAATCTCTAACCTATTGAACTCTTATTATTTTTGCTCTTTGTTCGCCTTTTACTCGTATAACATTTATCATTAATGCCACTTACAAACACACACTTGGATATACTTGCACAAAGACTATTATTTTACAGAAGTGTGAAAAACCATGTTGGTAATCTTTAACACATTTGCTCAAATGAGCGTTCATTAAAACATAGAATGAAATACAAACAGTTATTTTGCCAAGTTGAAATAATTAAGCGCCAATTATTTATTTTCTTGTATTAAACTTACGGAAAAATTTAAATTTATTTTGAGTTATAACCACACATTACAAAACACACTAGCAGACACTAACTTCAATTAAAATACTAGTTTTATTTCCTATTAGTTTCAGAGTTAGGATTAAGTTAATAATGTAATTTTACTTCTAAATAATTTCTTGAATAAATCACTTCGTTGAACATTTTTTACGTGAGGTTGAAAGGAATGGACACCTACAATCGAAGAGGTCCAAGTGCGTTGCCGTTCGTTCTTAATCAGGAACACGAGAGGAAGAGTTCAGTATCCGACTTTCGCGTAAAGAGTAATATAAAAACTACTTAAAACTGTTTTCTAACTATAGCTAATAGGTTTAATATTTTATTACAATTAAACATAAATTGAATTTCAAATTTGTGCAATTCTTAAGTTGCATCGCTGTCGCCTATGTCCATTTATCAGCTTCCAAGCCTTCCCTTAGGTTTATTAGGAATTGATTTTAATCTAACCTTAAACGGACGATTACTTGAAGCGATTGCTGGCTAGCCTTCACTGAACGATTTGTGAAGAAACGAATAAATGTTTGTGACATTTAAATATTCAATACTGGAAAACCCAAAGATAAGCTGTTTTGGCAACTGTCACTTCTAACTTGGGTTGGAAGTACTCTAATTAAGATTTAGTAAGTAATTAGTTTAATTAACGATAATAAGTAAAAGTGAATAATAACAGCTACCATTACTTTGAAGCCAAATATTCAGTAACTGAAAATCCACTTGAGCTAAAATATCATTATCGTAACGCTACTGACATTTATTAAAGAGGTAGACGAATTTTTTACAAAATATACATGTGAGCTACTACTTCGTTGGTCTGCCGGTTAACGTATGCAACTGCCGATCAAGAAGTCTCGGGTTCGATTCCCGAGTCGGGCCAGAGTGGATCACTATACGATTTTTGAAATTCTTATGAACTGGCCCGGAGAGCACGTTAAGTCGTCGGTCCCGGTTGCCATGAACATCTATAGTAATCGTTATTGAGAAGTGCCCTCAGTCAGTGCCCACAAATATACTGACACTAGTTTCAACCTTCGAATTCAGTTCACCCTTAGGGTTGCGGAGGTTTGATGCCGATCGCTCCGTTGAAAAACTGATATTCAGGTAAATCCGGGTGGAAGTGGTAGCCGACCCCAATTAATCTTGGGATAAGGCTAGGAAGAGGAGTTATGCTACTAAGTCAGCTTATTGTTTAGTTGTTATAGCATAAGAAAAGAATAATACGGCTTCAAATGTTAAGCGTTCACTAAAATAATAGAACAATTGCTATATACGGAGATAGCAATTACTTACTATATATTTTATGGTGATAGGTATTTCGTGTGAATGTTGCGCTGCATTTACAGGCAAGAATGTTTTAAATATACTTGCTGCTGCTCTCTGTTTATTTATTCTGAGAATTGTTTCCTATTAAAGGTACGATATGAGCATGTAAAAACAATAGTGCGCTTATCGTATTTTATATACGTCCATGAGGTTTTTAGGGTGCTTATTTGCTCGACATGCAAAGTTTTGAAATTATCGCTACCACTTTTACTTTTTTTTAAAACACATATATATCTTTATAATCCTGCTAATAATGGACCTGTTAACGATTAATTATAGGATACCGAGAGAACATTTTAACTTAATACATATGCTTTCGCATTACTTGGTATATAAATGTCGCGCTGGTTCAGATATTCAAACATTTATTTATGTATATTTATAGGAAATAACACTTATTATTTATTCGTAGGAAATAACCCGATCAGGTAGTGGATATTACGAACCTTGTTTTTTTTTATGAAAATACAACTCCCGTATTGGGACTTGTACCGCGGAAGACTTAACAAATAAACATGAAACTGATACAAAAAACACCCAGACTCAGAACAACCATTTGTGGATCAAATATTGCCCCATGTGATAATTGAACCCTAAGGTAATTGAAAATAAATCTACTACTTTGAATATATCAGTACAAAGTTCCCCAGGTCAACTAGTAACTAATATAGATTACCAAGGTAGGTATTATATTACAAATAGGTCGCGCTACGAAATGAACAGAAAACGTCAAATTACCAACACAAAGTAAAATAACAAAATTCATTTACGAAGAAGATGTAGAAAGAGAAATTTCTTATTTCGATGTTCATCAATTGCTTTAGGTAAAAAAATTGACAGTCCTAAAGGACTGCCGAAGGACTGTAGAAGTGAAAATTTATAACTTAGAATGTTATTCGTAAAATTAATGTGTAAAATTGACTTAGAAATTGAATAGACAGTGACGCGAATAATAAGATTTTCCCCTACAAAAAAGTGCTTCTTAGAATATTTTGTAAAAAGCATTTAGTTCCAGTAAATCTAATAAAACTCAATCGTTTAATTAAACGCATACCTTCCTGGTTTTCTTTACACTGACTAGAAAATCTAATTTGTGCATGTTCTAGACTCTATTAAACCTTTCAAGTAACAAAGTTGAACCATTAAAGAGGAACATCTGAGGATAATGACGGATATATATTAGCGCACTGAGAACTGGCAGTTTTACTTGTTTATATGTACGAGTATGTATGTTTCGGTAACAAATTCGTATTATGTACGGCTTTATATTACCTTTTCTTTTGTTGACTAGGTGGAAAATCTACTCCTTGTAGATTCTAGAGTTAGGAGTATGTAGTGTTTCAGTAAGTAATCAGAATTCCTAAATCCTAATTCCGCTTACTGGTCTCTTTTTATAGCTTTAATTTCACCTTCACAGAAATAAACCACACATCTCACACTCAGCAGTAGGTATATCCTAAAACTACGAAAATCTTTCTATGAAAGTATATATGAGCTGTAGCATGAATATATTCCATATAGTCAAATATTTCTCGCAAACATTTTAAGCACACAGCGTAGGTACTTCACACATGCGGCACCTTAAGATTTATAACAGGGCCGACACCAATAATAAAATAATGTTGAATCTTGATTCGCAATAAATCAACTCGTCGGATTGGATTGATGACGTAAAAGATACCACTAGTAAATAAATCCTGTCGGTCGGTGGTACTGCCATTAGAATTCTAACACTGGCATATATATTTTGTCCAAAAACGGGTTCTGTTGCCTTTTTAGGTCTTCTTGCAATAAAATTTAAAACGTAACAATAAATACGTGCATAAGTAGGCGGTTTAGGAGAGGACCACCGCGTTGTATAACATGTGGTTTAAAAGGAAACTCAGGGTTCAAGTCGCATATCACTGACATACATTTAAGGTACTGTTAGTGAAGTTGACCGTCGCTATAAATTAACGAGTGCTAGATTCCTGATTATGTAATCAACACCCGTTCGCTCGGGGTCTAGAATACATTAAAGAATTGCGATGAACAGAACAATGATATATGTGAATATACAATTCTTGACTGGAATCGTAATTATGTTCGTACCTATAGACATTTTCAAAATATAAACTTTTTAAATTAAAAATCTCGAAGGTGTAGCAGACACAAATATTTATGATATGTACAAAAAACTTAAACTGTTAATAAATTAAAATCTTTTAAAAAGTAATTGACAGTTTGTTTATTCTATGGTTACACTTAAACTTATTTACAGCAATTCACAGAAAGTTTCTAGTTTAAAAACTATCATTGGACTTCAAACTTTGTATCTACTTTATCTCTATCAAGACACTGAGGGTAATTACAAATTTAACAATGTTGCCTCGATCAACTAATGTAATCGCTCACTTACTTTTAAAGTAAGTTGATGTAAAAACTCACTTTGACATATTTGTACCTGTAGTTTATGAGTTCTATTAACAGAATAATCTACATAATACTTTTAAATGAGCAATAATTTTCATAAAATTTAGTACGTAGGGGGTTTCAGGGGGTTTTATAAATCGATCTAGTTAGAGTTCATTTTCAGCAAATTTACCGATAAAAATCCGGAGTCCCTCATCTAAGTACTAATGCGAATAGAACTGTAGCGACTTCCATATACAACACAACAGTAACCTACTACAGCGCAATCTACCGAAGATACACTGAACTACGAAGTAACGTACTACACGGAGTAACTACCAATCCTGAATCGCGCAATAGAACTTCTCGCGCCGATTATCATATGTACAACATCCCAACATCAACTGTTGGGCAGTAGCCCGCCAGGCATGATCACCTCGCCTGGTCGGAAAATCCTCCCTTTGTGTTGGAGGGACATGACACCCGTTCCTCACTAGAAAAAAATATCTAAAAACGGTGTCACGTAAGCTTTAAATAGCAAAATGTCACAAATATATGCATATTAACATTGTACCCGTTTAGTTTTCATTATAACCTTTCAATAAATTATGGCCCCACTCTCTAACTAACGCATAAGTGGATTTCTAAGGAAATTACCTATCTATATTGATAAATGATAACTAGTCCTAGAAATAGGATTTCTTGTATTTTCTATTAAAGTCCAGCTTAACTGTCAATGTCAAAACACTGTTCCTTAACAGGACATTTTTAAAAACGTAAAGTCTACCCGCACATACGAAATTAAAAATGTCAAGTCTACACGCAAATCTACACTAATCTACACTAATATAATAAAGCTGAAGAGTTTATTCGTTTGTTTGTTTGAACGCGCTAATTTCAGGAACCGCTGGTCCGATTTGAAAAATTATTTCAGTGTTGGATAATCCATTAATCGAGGAAGGCTATATGGTATATATCATCACGCTACTGCACATGACTGCACGGTTGGCCGAATGGTTTCAGCGGTCGCCATGCCGCTTGCTACTGCGCCAAGTGTCTTGGGTTCAAATCCCACGCGGTACAACACTTTGTGTGATCCACGAATTGTTGTCCCGAGTCTGGATGTTCTTTGTGTCCGTTTCATGTATGTTTGTAAAGTCCCCCACGACACAGGATGTTTATTCCTAATGTGGGAGTTGTCTTTTTAAAGAATCAGAATCAGAATCACGCTACTACTAATAGGAGCGGAGCACTAATAAAGAATGTTTCAAAAAAGGGGAAAAAATTTCACGCTACGGGCAATATAAGACGCAAACAAGGTTGCGTGGGTCAGTTAGTACGAAATAATCTCTGTAGTTATTTGCATTATTTACACTGCCTACCTTGACTCACTTTTATACGCATATTACCAAAAAAGTATAGAAAAATAGCGTCTTCAGTAGATGGCCGATAGCTTGAGTGTTATCTCCTCAGTTGCATTTACAGGGTTAAACAATAGTTAAGAAAGGAATGAAAGAATTTGTAGAAGTCTTGAAACTTAAAGAGTTAAGAGTTCAAAGTCATCTATTCAATTTATTAACGACTATTTTAATATATTGCTCTTTCTTAATCTGTCTTCAGGAAAGTACCTAGTTAATTTTTCAAAATATTGACTAAATAACACCTAATATTGCTCGTAAGTAAATTAGCCATTTCAAAGTCTAATACTTTCTAGATAAATCTATATTTAAGAAAGTATTTGATATTTGACAATAAAAAAACAAATTCAAAGAAACGGTAGTGGACGTTTTACATTTTCAAATAAGTATGTTGAATTGTTTCAACGTTATAATATAATTTACAAATGTATGTCGCCTGCCGAAAATATCTATCTGAAATTTAACACTACAACGTGTCAGAATGGAGTTTGAAGCGATTCTGATAAGATTTTAGTGTATTTAAAGAATTTCTTCGATCAGGGCTAGAGGTTAAATACAAGCAAGGGAACCCTAAAGATTGAAATTGAAAAAGCAGCCCTTTTTATACTAATAAAAGTTTACAGCTTATGTATTCTCTCTAAGTACAAATACTTTTGATTGGTTGAAGTATCTGTTTGTGATATTAAATTAACAGCTTTTCAGTTAATGCATATCATCTTCATCACTACATAGTATAAAACAAAGTCGCTGCCGCTGTCTGTCCGTCCCTATGTATGCTTAAATCTTTAAAACTACGCAACGGATTTAGAAGCGTTTTTTTTTAATAGATAGAGTCATTCAAGAGGAAGGTTTAAATGTATAATATTGTAGAGAAACACTGATAAATTTAGAGTTTTCTAATGTGATGTTGTAAATAAACACATTTTTTGCGCTTATATTGCAAACGCTGGCTGCACCCTACGGGATACACCTATATAATGTACTACAGTATTGTACTTAAAAAGGTCTACAAAAATGTACACGATGGCATATGTCTATCCATAATATCTATTCCACAATAATCATTTTTTATTCCAGTATTATGAGACCACCAATTTTGGATTGTGCTCATGTTTTCCATCAGGCTCAGTATAGTCACTTTGACAAGATCATATATAAAAAAACAGTGATAATACTTATTTGAACTTATAACGTTAAAAAATTATGTTTATGATTTATTGTAACTGAACAATTGTTTAATGTAATGTTGTATAAAATAACTCAAATTTGGTTCATCACAGCTTTTCAAGGTAAGATCAGGTCAGAGCTAACAGTCAAATTCACGTGTAATCTACAGATTTACACAAAGTGTGTGATGGTTCATTACTGTTCCGTTCTTAAAATAGCCTCTTACAAACTAGTTTTTGTTTGTACAACTGGTCCCCAGGTCCCTATAGATAGTATATTTTTTACGTCCTATTAGGATAATTATGTTTGAAAACAAATTATTCAATAGATGTTTTGACTAAAGCCCTATGTGTGTTAATATATTAATAATGCGGATTATCATCACCCCTAGTCATCCCGAAGGTGTCGTAAGAGGTAACTAAGGGAGTAATTTAACTTCACCCTCCCTCCAACCCCCTGCGTGCCGCTAGCCCTCCGGCGTTTGCGGCGTAGTGGTGGTCAGAATCGTACCGACTAAAACACATCCGGGTACTGCTGTAATGAACACATCCGCACTGACTTGAAATATATAGAATATTCTCTATACCAACCCATTTGGCCAGCGTGGAACAACAGGCCTAATCTTCGTTGCTTTGCTTGCTAGGAGAGGCCTACGTCCAGCATGTAGTATATTTTAGTGTTATATATTTATCTTTTATTCTCTGTATGAAGTTATTAGAAATGTGTTTTATTATAGCATTTTGTTTTATAAAATTTATAAACTGCATTGTTGTCTTCTATTTACATTGGCAGACATTCATCCGTTGACATATGTACAATTGTATCTTTAATGAGTTGTTTATCAATTACGACAGGCGTAAGTCGGTATACCCAATATTGAACAACACAAATACGTGTGGATACACGGTGCAGAGACAATCGCGTACAGAAGACGTCCGTGTTATCTCAAGTTTTATCTCGGGAACGTGACCCCGCTATCTCATATGCGCGCCGCCCGCCCATCTCACCCGGACAGCTCTTCTCGAAACCAACGCAAATAAATATCGACAGAATATTTTACGAAACCCATTAATTTAGAAATGCCGATCTGTCTTTCGATTGTTTACGATCTCCGAGCCGGACCACCTTGTCCGCGTTATTAATTGATCGTATGATAAGACTGTGCGATTATCGATTACATGGTTCGATTTTCTTACCTTGAAATAGTACGGTATCAAATATTTCGATAATCGGTGTTTCAACAGGAACTTGTTCTAAATATAAATCAAGTGTTAGCGAAGTGACGTGTTCACACCGGACATAATACTAAAAGGGGTCTGATGGGTCGCGTGCTCAACTAGGGTTATATATTAGCTGTTCTCAATCACTTTTCTCACTCTTATATTCCTTTACAATGGTATAATATTCAGAAATAAAGTATGATCATAATTTAAAAATTAAAAATAAAACCCCTACGCAGCATCAGGTCGAAGTTATCACTTAATTGTCATTTAACGACTATGCTGGCATGCGTGAAGCACTTAATCGAGTAATCTTAAGCCAAAAATGCACTACATCATCATCATTTAGAAAAGAGCTGATACTCTTACACTGCTGGACCTATATTAACCAAACAGTTTAGAACCACCGCAAGGGAATTAATTGTTTTTCAAATGAAAAAACCGCTTTGAAATCGGTCCATCCGTTTAAGAGTTACGATGACAGACAGACACACATACACCTCTTTTTGCGTCGGGGGTTACAACTGTTGCCATCTATTGTTTCAATATATTTTCTTGAGAAAGTAATTAGATCAGTAAGAATCTTTAAGAGGTTAATTATTGTAAACATGGTTTACGTGTAATAAAAATCTCGCAGAGCATGAAACTTTTGTTGATATCTTAACTTAGTAGAAGAAACTAGGTTAGTATCTCAGTTGTATTTAAATGACACAAATAGCCAATTTCTGTTAACGGCTTCTTATATAATGTAACTAGCTGACCCACGCAACCTCGTTTGTTTCAATTGCCCGTAGCGTGTAAATTTTCCCCCGTTTTTGAAACATTCTTCGTTGGTGCTCCGCTCCTATTAGTATTATCGTGATGATATATAGCCTATAGCTTTGCTCGATAAATGGACTTCAGCTTTATTATTAGTATAGATTTAATTATTATAATGGGATATGTGTATATGTAAACTCAGGCGGTGAATTTATTGGTTTTTTCATTCACATAAGTGTCGTATACACTTCCGCCGAAAAGCTGTTAATTTGCAACTTGAAACAAATGCTTGAATTTTATTTATTTATAGTAATAATCGCTTTATTGTACACCAGATAATTGACAGAGGTAACTTAAAGCTAAGAGGTACAATTAGCGGCCTTATCCCCCGAACGTAATCTCTTACAGGCAACCATTGGACGGAAAGAAAGACGTGGAAAGTTTAGGGTATGTTATTTGTATAAATTAATAAAAGTTTAATGCGTTGAATTTCGTCGAACTGGAAACAACCGCCGTTAATATTCCACTGCTGGATCTATGTTCTCTTTAGAAAGAATATTACATAGCTCTCCTTTAAGAGATGGTTTTGGCCTGGTTTGGTTTCTTATACTAAACAAGTTCACATATTTGTTACTGTGAGAATTAGTGTGAAAATTATTATAGTAAAAGTGTAGTACATTATTCTATTTTTTTAATTCTACTGGATAATTAACTGTACGTGAACTTTATCTATACAAATAAATAAAATTTAAGTGTATATTTGTAATTTCAAATTAACAGTTTTTCACTAAATGCATATTATTATAAAAGTATACAAGGCATATACATCTACATACTATCTTTTTCCATGAGAGAGCCACGCTTCGGTATGAATGGGTCGGCTCGACCGGTGAAATAACACGGTCTCACAGAAAACCGGTGTGAAACAGCGCCTGCGCTGTGTTTCACCGAGTGAGTAAGGATACCGGAGGCCCATACCCCAACCCCTCCCCCATCCCTCTCCCCATCCCCAAACTTATGATACTTCTAGTGTTGCGGGTGTCCATGGGCAGCGGTAATCGCTTACGTGATACGTCTACTCGTTTGCCCCCCGACTCGATAAAAAAAACTAAAAAACAACTTTTTAAATATTTGTCTATTTGTCTGTTTAATCGCTAGACCGATTTTGACTGAACTTTTACTGATGATATAAGGAGTAACTCGTGGTTGCTGTTGTACCATTACCACCAAAATAACGGCAGGTAACATGGCGGGGCTCAGCTAGTTTCTATATATAATATTTACTATGATACAACACAAAGAAGTTTTGTTTCCAAAGTTAAATGGTCTCAGCCAGACAGAATAATAAGCTTATCTTCTACAAATATTATAATAGCCCAATTGGTTCAGTTCACAGGAATATCTAACAAAAAGTAGTCACTAATTATATGTTTTTCTTTAAACAGTCCATAATGTCCCACTGCTGAACTTGGATCTCCTCTCGATAAAGGGTTTTAGGCCATAAACCCCCACGCTGGCCGATTGCGGGTTGGCCACCGGCAAGACAGCACCTGGTATCATGCTATTAGCGATCATTCATCCAAGTACCGATCGCGTCGTTGATGCTTACCCTCGGTGATTGTTTTTAATAACCAAGTAAGTGTGCTATGAGCGTCTCTTTTTTCACTGATTACTAAGTACAGTTAGTAGTCACAAGGTGTAAACGCAGACGTATCACCTGATGGTAAGCGATTACCTCTGCCCTTAGACACCCGCAACACCAGAGGTGTCACAAGTGCGTTGCCGGCCTTTAGGGGATTAGGAGAGGGATGGGGGAGGTGTTGGGGTATGGGCCTCCGGTATCATCACTCACTCGGTGAAACACAGCGCAAGTGCTATTTCACACCCAAGTTTTATATCATCCGATAGATACATTTATAGTTATGGTGAATAGTTATGTGGAATAGTTTTTTCTTTTTTGGTCTGTTCTTATTATAGATAGCTTAGGTGTTATTCTCGTGTATAATATTTATTACTGTAAAGTTTCTTCTATATCTTTAAGTATTTTTTTCATAATATAATATTAGTAGAATAGCTTTAGAGACGAGAAAAATAATCATATTTATTTCAGAATTACCTGCAAACTTTTGCCTTTGCGTTAGTTAGCAAACTTAACTTGGTACTCTTCAATAAAATAAAATATAATATACACACTAGAATTATGATGAGTAGGATGAATGGAAATACTTACATAGGTACTAATCTACACTATGTACGTTACACGAAGTCGGTGTTATTTGAAGTCGGTTTGTTACGTCATTTCGATTGGCAAACTACTATAGAATTTGTTAAGTTTATACGATAACTGAGCCAGAGGTCATAGATCCATGATATTATTACTAATATAAAGTAAACTTGAACGGCAATTGTTATTAGTACATTCAAATTTGAATGGCATCATTATCGTTGTTTGTGTACATTCATTAAATATAATATAAGTACGTATGTACATTCACTAAATGTGGGATTTTTGTGATACCGTTGTTCTCTAATTGCCAGTGTTTGTACTCGGCCGAAAATGGATTCTGTTTGTGTTCGTAATGAATTTCGTCGAATTACTTATTAGAAATTAACATGTTTTTGTTATGATGAACTTTATGTAAGATTGTACATTATATATGTGATATTGAACGAATAAATCAACAAAACACATAATTATAAGCTCTTGTTTTCATTTTAAACCTTTCAAAATGATTTTTCCTTGTATGGTGTGTGGAGGACCACACATGAGAGACGGCATCGTGCTTGACAGAGCTCCTCACGTCAAGAGACGATAAACATTTCAATGATTTAGACCTTCAAGTGAGAAGGATAGCATATTCATAAGTTTTCAAAGCCCTTTCTATTAATAAACTTTAAACTAAGTCACTACTGTCCCAGACCACCATGTGGCCATTTACACTAATATTAATGTACCCTGACAGTTTTTGTACTGGCACATTGTGGCCTTATTGATTAGAAATGAGGACCAAAACTTACGCAAAAATAAATAAACAATACTAATTATATCGTGTCGAAAACTGAGTTTAACCGGTATGTACGTATTTTTAAGTTTTCAAAATTCTTATACATATAATAATAAGATGACTTATACAACATATTACCTACATCAACTCAAAATTTTTTCAAGTTAGAAACATGAGTAGTCAAACTCAGGAATAAGGCAATATATTTTATCCAAATGTTATTGTCGCAGTGATGTGTGCCATTTAACACCTAGTCTCTTAATAATTAAGTACGCTACAACATGCCATTATAAATACCGGTTTGGTTGTTGTTCAGTATGCTGCCACATTAATAAATTATGTTAAATAGACAGAAACGTATGTTGTTATTTACAAGAATATGGCCAAATGTCTCCAGACTTAGAGATGAATTATTGCGACACGTAGATAAATTCATCGTTTTTTTCTGTCCATTACAGTTCTTAGGGTCGGTTTTTCAATCGTCAGATAAAACTTATCGGAGAAATAAACTATAAGACGGCACACACACAGTACACACTGTACTAGGATTGTATGGAAATTGTTTGTCTCGCTTATCTTCTGCTTATTAGGAATATTTCAAAAAGGAATTAATTAGAAAATGTCATCTATCAGTGACATATTATAAACGGTGAGATGAATCCATAGCAAAATTTAAATCCGAAAGTAACGCTGTCTGTCTGTCTACGTATTCGCGGCTGAAATATTGTACCGATTTCAATTAAATGTGACATCGAAAAACTTTAATTCTTGTGGAAGAATATAGGCTACTCTTTATCGCAATAACCGATATATCCGTGGGAGGAGCCGTGGTCAAAACTTAGTAATAAATAAGAATAAAAAAATGGTCTTTGCGTCGATAAATGTTCAGTACAGTGCTGGTTCTAAAGAAAGTATACTGTACAATACTTTGACTGACTTGGATATGATTAAAATCTCTGTCCCATGAACTCATTGAAATGTTGGGTCTTCGTGTGTTAGTTTAAGTGTTTATTTACAATCCTAATTCGCACGAAGCAAGGACAAAATCTTAATAAGAAATAAGAACAGCGAGAGCTTAATTATTCAGCCCTACGATTAAGAAAATACTTAGCAAGCCGTTAATTTCAAATATTAAAACATTAATCCTTACTAATCTGAGATCATAAAGATATCTTTGCCATCTGTTGCTTTACATTGTCTGTAATAAAAAAAACGCAGCATGATAAATATAATGCCGCTTACAAGGGCTTTTGATGTTTTACAGATCGAAGAGTTTTCCAGCTGCACCAATTGAGAAGTTCTTTTATCATCTGTGTGTGTGTTTCAAAATATCACAGAGCCAGATTTTATACAAGATTAAAGATCTTTTTATACTTACAGTGAACAGGTAAAACATATTTTTTCAATATAAATGTTGATTTTTTATAATTTGAGTACATGTCACGGTTTACTTACGTTTGATTTTTCTTGTATAAATATTCAGTTATATGAAAACTGCTCTGTCACTATTAGTCAGCAACGGTGGCGGTAATGTTATAAACATTCCTTCTTAAGTTGTAAGAATTTTGTGCAAGTGATTTCAACGACATTGTATATGACTTTCTTTAGCAAGTGGTTTTAGATACTGCGTATTTCTCAATTTAACAAAGAATAAGTAAGGTACCTTTACATGTAGTGTCTCTACTCTACCTGGTGGAAAGAATGAGCGGAATCCAAGAGTAGTGTTCACCGTACTCATTGCTAGTGCAGACAATGTAACAACGCATCTTATGGCGGCCTAGTGAGATGCTTCTGCACATTTGAGTCTCCGGTCCTTCTACGCTTGTCTATGGAACAGAGGATTATCCGTGGGAGAGCTATGCTTCGGCATGAATGGGTCGGCTCGACCGGAGTGATACCACGGCCTCACAGAAAACCGGTGTGAAATAGCGTTTGCGCTGTGTTTCACCGAGCGAGTGAGGATACCGGAGGCCCATACCCCAACCCCTCCCCCCATCCCCCAAAGGTCGGCAACGTACTTGTGATGCCTTTGGTGTTGCGGGTGTCCATGGGCGGCGGTAATCGCTTACCACCAGGTGATACGTCTGCTCGTTTGCCCACTATTCAATAAAAAAAAAAAAAAAAAGACCATCGACACAATTTACAAACTACGTATTTTTTTTAACGAAACCTAACAAATAGCAATATATTATGACCACAGCAGCTTTGCTCAATGAGGCTCATGTAGAAAATAGTTTCGTGTCCCTCGAGAGCAATACCTCGTAACTTAAGTACTTTTTTGTTTAGAGCTACTAACAAAGTTAATGGAAAGTTTCATGATGGAATTGGTTGAGTAGTGGAAGTGTGAAAACTTAACAAATAAATGAAGAAATTCACTTTCGAATTAATACTGTTAAATCTGATTAATACTGTTAGTTATGATTAACAATTGAAAATTTTATTGATTGAGATGAGGAACAAATTAATATTTATAGATAAGTTGTGATAAGTCTGTATGTACGTGTTGTGGCCCCAATCCTCCTAATATTCGGTCCGAATTTTAAAACACACTAACTATACATCCATACCATCAAATTTATATAGAACTTCTAAACAAACATTAATCATTGTTTTAAACTTTTCGTCTAATACCAGTATAATAAATGATAGGTTAAACGATAGTAATTTTATGAAAAACAATGTATTTATACTAATTGATAAGGCCAATATGTAGAGATATTACTTTTATTTAGGATAAAACTATAAAAATAATTTTTCGTTAATTGTTTTTTTTCCGAGGTCACAGAACGATCTCCGTCCTCCATAAGCGCAAGCCTGCTAGGGTGACAGGTGCAGCCATCTGTCACCCTAGCAGAAGCAGGCCTGAGCCTTTCTGCCGGCCATCAGTACAAGTCTATTGACATCTCATTCATTCAAATCAGTTCAGTAGTTTAGGCGCTAGGGTGGATATATGAACATACATAGATTACAAAAACTATTATTCTTCCTTTTGGCTTGGCCGCAGTCTCGTAAAAGAAAAACAAACATTAACCATTGGCGTAATATATTCTTGATTTTAAAAGTAAAATGACTACAAATAAAAGTTCGTTCAAATGATTAAGTACAAAGTCGATTGCAAAATAAATAAACCAAAATGTATATTTTATAACACAACAACCGTTTTAGTCGTTCGTTTTGTAAGATTTATGCTGGAAGTTGACATATTTCATTCATTGATTAATATGTATAATAAATTTTCTCGAAACTCGTAACCACTTACTTTTCAATTCGAAATGACCAATGAATCATTGCACAGTATATCTCAAATCAATATCTTAATTCGAATCTCTAAATACCTTACAAGTATAGCAATGTGCATTCAAATACACACATACTAATGTATGTACACACGGCAAATTAAATACCTGGTCGGCAGTTAAACACAAAGTACTATTCAATTAGAAATTAAACTAACTTACTGGAATAACACATTTAATGTAAACCTGACCAGAAGGCAAATTCTCGCAATAAAAGTTCACAATTCAGTTCCTATTAACTTTCGATCTTACAACTGACATAAGAAGTTTTTTCGTAGTAAAGTATTAAATATCCAACGTTGACTGTAATATTATTAAACAATACTATGTAACCGAGAATTGAACTCGATAATCTGCTATTCTTAGTACCATTTTGCTATTTTACTACGAAAATACACATTTTACACAAGTTTTGACATCGACAGATGATCGGTACTGAATTTTCTTTCCAGTTCGTTTTAAGCAAACACTCTCACATTATAAAAATATCATGTCTCGTGGTTGATTTCACAAACACACATGAAACGGACACAAAGAACACCCAGACTTAAAATATCAATTCACACACAACACTGCGCAGTTGGAAACGGCGTGGTAACCGCTTTCGCCACTACGGCATCCCTGCAGCACAAATTAATAAATAGTTACTACGTAACCTGCAGCCAATTTCGAACTTTAATTAAGTGAATTGAACTTCGGGTATGTCATTTACCGTGTCTACATACGGTACGATATGCGTAGATACATCGCCATCCATCGAACGTATTGTCATTTTACGTGATAAATATAATTAAAATGAAATAATCAAAACCAAAAACATTGGGTCAAATATAATGACAAATCGTAACGACTTTTGACGATTTTTAACATTAATGAACGTATTTGTTTATTATTTCTTAAATAGTTTATTTTTTAAGTTAACCCTAAAGGTAATTGACCCACGAACTGTACACACCGTAAGCTTGTACGGAATGAAGATAGAGTGACAAAAGAATTAAAATGTATCGGTTTAGAAACGAGGACAACAACAAAGAACTATATACAGATCTACCTGTAAATAAAATCTTATTCTGTAAGTGTGTGCATGTAAAAATTTGAAAAATATGGAGGGAATGAATTATCCCTACTAATATTAAACATAGAGGAGGCCTTTACCTAAAAAGGGATCCCTGATGACTAAAAAAAATATTTCAAAAGAAGAATATTATTTTATTACTTATTGTTTAAACTTACTTTTTAACTAAATTACTAAAAAACATAAATTCTAATTATAGTAAACTACTAACACTAAACATTTATTTGTTACTTTCGTTGTATGTACAAAACGTTGTTAACGCAAGAAATAAAAAGGCTTATAGTCCACGGGCCCACGTACAAGGGATTTCAGTTATTAATAACAGGCTGAAAGTTTATACACAGCTTCGTTTTGACGAGACCCCCAACTTTAATTATTGGACCAAATTCTGATAGTGGTGGTAAATTCGATGGTAATTTTTTTGAGATCCACACTCGAAAAAAAATTAACATAATCTTGACAACTTTCGAGTGTAGGTCTCAAAAAAATTACCATCGAATTTGTATGCCGATGCATTTTTTATGTAAAATATATATTTTGCAGGCCCCAAAACAAAAATCAGTTTGTTATTAATGAAAATGAATAAAATTTTTCAAGTCACCATTCTGACATGTTAGAGCAGGGGTCACTCGGGAAGGTACCATTCACTTTGTATGCCACAAGTTTTTCTCAGTTTTCCATCGTATTTTCTCGAAGTATTGATTAACTGTTATTTATTAATTTGGGACACTCATCAAATCGACGTGTTTCGCTCCCTATCCCGCTTTTTCCTGCCACTATCAGAATTTGGTCCAATAATAAAAGTTGGGGGTCTCGTCAAAACGAAGCTGTGTATAAACTTTCAGCCTGTTATTAATCACTGAAATCCCTTGTACGTGAGCCCGTGGACTATTATTTATTAATATTATAAATGCGAAAGTAACATTATACATCCGTCTGTTACGCTAACAGGACTAATCCGCTATACCGATTTAACTGATATTTAGGCATGAAAATAATTTGATTCTAAATTAAGGATATAAGCTAGTTTTACTGCGATAACTGTTACACACACAGGTACACTACCAGCTATACTAAGTAATAATAATAATAAATATTTCGAATATCTTAAACACAACACCATTTAGACCCAAGCTAAGTAGAGCTTGTGTTATGGGTACTAGACAACTAAATACATATATACTTTTTTTTGTAAATATATACATATTAAACATAGAAAACACCCAAACTCCGAAACAAATATTTGCAGATCATACAAACATTTGATCCGATCCGGGAATCGAACCCGAGACCTCAAGCACAGCAGTCGCATACGCTACCACTGCGCCACAGAGGCAGTCGCAGTAATTATTAGTTTTTATTACATACAATACTAAAAGGTCAATATTAATTTTGATTGTGGTTGCACTAAAATTCATTTAGCACCACACATCACGGCACTTTCAAATGAATCTAAAACGTCTAGGTCGTCGATCAAAGATCGAATGTCTAAGCTCGTACTCCTTACTTACATTTTACGTGTCTCACTCGGTAAGCAACACATACACAAATCTGCGAAGAATACTCACCTTTAAAACCTATGAAATGTTTGATGTTTCATACATTATTAAAATATTCGATGGTAACGGGGATTACCCAGATACCTAGCATAAGATGTGATTTCTTATTTGGTTAAATTGTCCGATGATAATATTAAACTTTAGTAGCGTCATGGGTATTAAAACTATTACGAGAATTTTGTAAAACTTACAAAGTATTATTTTTAATTGAATGAACGTTCATTGATTTCAGTATTACAGAATTTAGTGAAAAGCTGTTAATTTGAAGTTACAAATAGAATCTTCAATTTTATTTGTTTATATAGATTTTACACTAATTCTGATTCTACTATTGTTCTTTACGTACGAACAGACGAACACGACGTACTAACCTCGTATCGACTACGACTCGCGTTCTTATTGATATGTGAGTGGGTAGTTAATACGAAAAAAGTTATCCGAATTTAAAAGGTCAGAGTTAATAAAAGAACACAAACAAAAGAATAACTGTAAAAGTTTTAATCGTGGTTTCTTTTCCGGGACAGATTTTGATGTAAAGAAAAGATACCAATTGATGGTAACGTGCATCGTAATTAAAAGAGTTTCTTATGTAAATATTATCGACGTACGGTATTTCCCCTTGATCAGAATCACCACTATTCTAATTAAGGTCAAGGATACTAAGTATAGCAAGAGGTTTACTTTTCACAGAACCCCAAATACTACCCTACCCCAAATGCTATTATGGACGTTAAAATTTATTTAGATACCAATAAGCGCTTTCTAGAAGGTGAAATATTAACTGTTTCATCTAGTCATGTAAAATTCATACCAAGGCCCAAGACCCAAATTGAATTATGTTGCACCAGCCTTAACCGCTGGGGCAAACTTCAATATTTATTTTTAAAAAGTACCCCATCCTTACGGGTATGTCCTTTATCAATCATTAATCACAATCATATATGAAATGGACACAAATAACACCCAGAGTGCGAATAACTGTTTGTGGATATAGAAACTCGTGTCAAACAATTGATAGAACAAATTATCCCATGTATGATTAAAACCCAATAAATACGTTACTTTTGAACTTAGAAAGATAAATTAAGAAATAATCACGGCAGCTAATAAATAAACTGGCAGTAACTATTTACTTTATGAAAAGAATAACACGACCCCAATAAAATACAAGGTCGAAAATATGTACGTCATGAAACGTCTTAAATCCATCTAATGATGTAATGTAAGATTGTTCTCGGAATTTTCGTCTACAAAACGCTGTATTATCGTGTAGAATTTTGCACTCCAAATGACCATTGCAACAGATATACTCGTAAATTAACCTAACCGACCTAACCTAAACGAAACTATTACTCTTCCTTTTGGCTTCGTTGTAGTCGAGTAAAAAAGAAACATAAATTTATGGTTGCCAATTTTATTTATTGTCACAATAATAACAATAAATCATTTATTCAATAAAGACACAAAGTGACATTTATGAACGTTAAATTGAAGGTACAGTTTAAAATCATAGATCGACACAAACAGACGCCACAGCATACACTGGATTGTCAAGGTAAATTAGGTGAAAACACCAAAGTCTATTGCCTGTCTATGCCGATATACCGCTGTTTGATCCTAAACTAGAATAGAGAATAAAGTTTGGTGATCAGACTGTTGATAGTCAATATAATTAGTAAATTTCACTCAGACAGAACAAGTGATAATTGTTCCGGATAGGAGGCGAACCCACGACCTCTGGTTTCACAGTCAGGAACCCACAGCAATAAGCGTGGTAGGAAACGGCGTGGCGGCCGCTTAAACCACCACTCCATCTGTGTAGTTTGTGTGATATTTACATATGGACTAAAACCATTACAATTTTTTATTTTCCCTTTGACATTTCATTAAGTACCTACTTAGCCTTTACTTTACGACACAATTTATTTTTTACCCAATAAAACTTTTGGGTCGAATTAAATAAATCATCGAATGTCTTACTCATTTACAATACGAAAGTGCAAGCAAAAATGTTCATACCATAAAAGTGTTTAACATGCACATGAACAACTAATGAACAAATATTAGGACCTTTGATTTTTTGCAATACGTTGTGCCTTTAATAGTAATTTTTAGTCAAATATATAACTAACATATTGGTTTTCTTTCCATCTTAAAGCACAACAACGAAAGTCTCTATTTAAGTTTACCTAGAAATCAGACAACATAATTTGGTTCACTTAGTTAATTAATACTATTAATTTCTATTTTCGAGTGTATATAAATCAAATATAATTAATTCTCAGACATTAAGAACTCAAATAAACCATTAAAATTTTATTATATTTCTCTACTAGTGCTTCTATGGACTAGTTAATAGAAAACATAAATAAATTTTAAAACTATTCGACAATTATAAAACTTACAGTATGTCGATATAATTCAAAATAATAATTACAAATATTCTTTTTAAATGTATACGTGTCTCGATGTTTGAGACAGAACCCGTAACTTAAGAGTAAATATGCAGATTGTAGCACTAAATGCTAAGTATTGACAAAGCAGTGTCCCTCCTCGTATATAAACGTGTAAATAACACGAATTTACAACATCGAATGACACTTTCCCTAATGTTAGATTCATTTACAATACTGTAAAGATAACCACGTTACCTCAGGACGTTACGTGAGCCACCTGCGACATACTAAATCCCGTCATAAAATCTCTATTAAACTTTAATTAAGTATCTCGAAATAGCGTTTACATTTTATTATTACACTGATGCCAAGCGCAATCGTGTTCGGAATTGTGTTGTAGCTACTTATTTCCTCAATTTACATCACTGAAGCTATAAAGTAAATAGTAAGCTTTCTTTGTACTCGACTCGCCGTTCAAAATACTGTTTTTAAATATTCGTATGAGGTAAAACACGCTGACGTAGATAAAAGTTTTACTTGCGAAATTTATATCATAAACTTTGCAAAATATATTCTTTAGTATCTTTTTACTACTATTTTTAACGTGCGTAATTCATTGAAGCGAGTTTGTTTATTTTCCTAAAAATAAATGCAACAAGTGTTTTAGAAGAAAATTTTAAACTTACCCCTTTTCCTCTCGCCTTGTCTGACGATGGGCCGTGTTTCCTCTTATTTGCTCTATGTTCCATCATGGTTCGATTGAAATATTATTTGCGTCTATTCAATTTACTTTCACTGAATAACACTATAATGTCTCCGACACACATCCTTATCAAATAATTTAATTACGCGTTAGCGTGGCACAAACAGCACTAAACATCCAAACATATCCAGAGAAAATCCAATTTTGGTTCACTTTGTATGTCGAATTTCAGAATACGTTCTGAAAATGAGTGTGCGTTAGTTTCCCGCGCTGAGAGTCGCAACGTAGAACGTAGTTGCCGATCGCGGGAGGCGTCGCGCTACGCTTCCAACTTGACGTGGAGTGGGCATCCTCGGCGAGTAACTCCCGCCTCCGGGCTCCACACGTCCCGCCGCCTACTCGCCCCGGCCGTGGCGGGCCGCGCACACGTCCACGAGATAAGTAAACAATACATTCTTTCTAAGATAACAGTATAACCCTTTTTAACTCACCCCTAATTAAATCGTCGTAGATATTTAGATAACGTTTTCCAAATGGAGATAGAGCTTTGAGTTAATTATTTATTTTATACTAGCTGAACCCCGCGGTGCTACCCGCGTTACGTGAATAACCAGTGGCAACGCCGCGAGGCGATGCTAGTATCTTTAAAAATTGTAGCCTATGTGTTATTCTGTTGTATAAGCTATATTATTGTAAAGTTTCATCAAAATCCATTTAGTACATACACACTATGTAAGTCACAAACTTTCGCATTTATAAAATTACTAGCGACCCGCCCCGGCTTCGCGCGGGTGCAATGCTGATACTAAATTAAATACACTACAGAAAAACTATGAACGTTGTACATAAAAACATAGCGGCCCGCTCCGACTTTGCACGGGCATAAAATAGAAAACTCTAAAATTAGCAATGTTGCCTTAGTATATGATGCATGTATTATACATATAAACCTTCCTCTTGAATCACTCTATCTATTGGAAAAAACCGCATCAAAATCCGTTGCGTAGTTTAGTTTTAAAGATTTAAGCGCACATAGGGATATAGGGACAGAAAAGGCGACTTTGTTTTATACTATGTAGTGATGTAGTAGGATTCTTTATGATCTACGAATTCTTCGAAGTCGTTGAAAGTGCGTCTAACTTAGTATATTTTAAAATACAAATTTGTACTTATTGACGTAATTATTATAATTTGTATTTATATTTATATACATATTTTGGTGATCTTGCTTGTCACGTAATTGTTTGTACCGTAGGTGGGAACCGAGCCAAAGACCTCAGGCTTAGCAGTCGGGTTGACTAACTACTAGGTGAAGCCAATAAATATAAAACCGTTTTTACCGAGTGACTGTGATTATCGAAGTGTCTATCACGTATCTGGGTACCGTGTGTGTTGCGACGGATAAAGAATACGGGGTGTCACTGCGCCTGTTCATCCCGTGGCTGTCGTAAGAAGCGACTAAGTAAGCAAAGTTTGACATCACTGCAAAAAGAACGAAAACTTGAAATAAACTCTATTACGGTTCGTCTAGCCCGTGCCCCGTCTTGCTAACGGGACGGGGGCCTATGTAAACCTGTGGACTGTTCAAGGCTTTTTGTGAAATGCAAGGCTATCGAAACCCAAGACCCTACTTCCCCCAGATTTGGTGTCCATCAGAGGCGAACGTCATCTACTTAGCATCAAAAGACCCATCTACGCGTAAAAAAGGCTGTCTAATGTTGTACTGTTGAACTGTCAATAAAACAGCAAAGTTGTAGTTATTCTACTGATTTTCTAAGATGTAAAACCATTGTATGTATGTACAATAAATTAAGTGTCAAACTTGAGAAATTTCTGCTATATTTTGTGTAAGGAGAGCTCGTACCTTCACCATGGACGAATTACTACTTAATATCATTCTGTTTTAATGGAGAAGAGAATCACCAGAGAAGACTTGCCCCCCTAGCCAAGTTGCAAGCGTTTATCTTTCTGCAATTGTTAACGCCTAAATTCTCGTGTGTCATTGGCTAATCTTAGACAAAACATTAGGGCTAGGTTTGACATTTTGATATATGTTTTAACGTTCGTCTTATATAAAAAGATTTGTGAAATTTTAGTCTGATAAATGCCTTAGATTGATGAGTTAGAGGGGTGTGATGACTGGAACTTGGGACCTACCGAATTATTTTTAGCTTTGAGTACATTATTTTCAATAAAACCTTATAAATTTTTTTATTTTTTTGAAAAATTTTCTTTTTCAATTTTATAACATAGTATTTTCTTTCTGCCTCTATTGATAGAGGCAGAAAGAAAAAAGAAAAGTAGAGAAAATCGGTATACTTTAGATTCCAAAAACTGGTTCTGCAATGAGTACGCAGAGATGTTGCTCAATGACTTGCTGCTGCGTAGACAAACAGAACTGCTCCTCACAGATTGTAGATGTAGAATGCTGTGTTTAATCCGAAGTTGTATGACATCTTTGTTTAAGCAGAACATGTATTATGGATTTTAATAATTCTTCTTAATATACGATGAGGTCATAAGCTACTGATTTCTGGCGAGACCCTAAACAAAAAATATATCGAGCCTATCTAACAGAACGATTAATATGATTAAGTGAGTACTTATGTAGCAGTGGCCACTATAATTTTTATTACTTAGGTAGTGTCGCAACACTTTTAGTACACTAGATGCAATAGCGAACATACTGTTTTACTACATTTAACTGTATATGTTTACTCTCACACCTTTGAAAATTGAAGTTTTATTTGATAACATCAAACTGCTTTTGTGCAATTTATTTAACTGTCTAGTATAGAACAGTAAATAGACATAACAATTCGCTATTAAAAAAGATGCAATTTGGTCAAAATCAAATTTTTCGTGTGATGGCGGATTAAAAATACAGAGTGTCTACCCCTATTCATCAAATGAAGTAGCAATATTGCAATGAAGAAAACTACGCAAGACAGTATAGAGCAAGACAGCAAAGGAAAACTTGAGTCATATGGCCAGCTTGGTACATACGGTTAAAACCTTTTTTCAAAGGAGAGCAGTATCCGGCAGTGGACTTTTGAGGTGATGTTACGACTAGCGTAAATATAATAAATAAATAAATATTCCGGACATCTAACACACAACGCCATCTAGTGCCAAGCTAAGCAGAGCTTGTGTTATGGGTACTAGACAACTGATATAAATACATATCTACTTTTTTTAAAAAAATACATACATACTCGTATTATACATAGAAAACACCCAAACTCCGAAACAAATATTTGTAGATCACACAAACATTTGGTCCGTCCCGGGAATCGAACTCGAGACCTCAAGGAGTTTCAAGTCAGCAGTTGCATACGCTACCACTGCCCCACAGAGGCAGTAGTCATATATGACCTGGTTGACCTATAAATATATACTATACGGGTCTGAAAAATGAAACCAAAACTGTATTCTGATCTAACTAGTAATGCTTATATAGCAATCTAGCTTGGTCTCTTTATTAAACTACTACTAGAGGTAAACAAATAACAGCGCGATTCAGGCAAATTGTACAACGCCATCTGTCGATACTGTTTTGGTCGTGAACATGTGATGATGTAAGGTGACCAAGTTTATTAGTATCATTTTAAAGTCTAAATTCATGACTGATCTACTGACCAATCTATTTTGCTTATGACATCATGACTATTGACATAATACGGATCTAAATTGTAAACAAGAATTCCGCCTCATTCACTTATCTTGTGCACTGCAATTTCGATCACGATTACAGCCATACTATGTACTACTATGTAAATAAAGCAATCATTATATTTGCCACTCTTGCATAATTGACCGGGGTTGTACGGTATTTACAAGCGAATGAGAAAATTTAGATGTTAATTGTTAATAATGAAAGTAAGGCTGGTACTAACCACTTAAGAGTATCTTACAGCGTTCGCTAACTCCTAATGATCCTGGCCAAGATTGCTATAAACGTCGAATCCCATCGACACTGCATACAAATTACCGAAGCTTTTAGTGCGTAAAGTGGAAAATACATTTTATTGCATTACCTACTTAAATAGCTCGTAATATGTATCTACACAATAACACACGACACATCGATAAGGTCAAACGATTGACGAAATCGAATGGAATAATGCAACAGAGAAAAATAACTTAACTATTAAGATAATGTTAAGTATCTAGATATTAACGCATCTAGAGAATTAAATATGAATTAATTAATTTATAAATCTACATGCCAGAAAAAACACATTTAACTATTTTTTAGATTAACACTTAATGTTGTGTACTGCTATGTTTATAAATTATGTGTCTGGTTATCGATAACGAAGTGCAAAGAAGTCCTTATTGACGGAATTTAAATTGGACAAAAAATATTAAAAAACTATATGAAAAATTAGAAAGATTATTTATATAATTTATGAATGCCGTTTTGGCAATTAATCCAGAAAAGTAATTACGTCATGTTGAAACATAACAATGTATTCACGACGCTTTTAATACTTTAGAAAGGTATATTTTGTTAAGTACAGTTAAAGATAAAATTACGTTCCTGGTATCCTTTTCTTTCGATGAGATCAATTCAAAGCTGGAGCCCTTAGCCTATGATTCTCAGATGATCATTGTCATTGCCGAAAAGTTAGATACTAGCCTACCTACCTCTTTATTTTGACTCTTCAATTTATAAAAAAAGTGTATCAAATTCAGAAGGTAGGTCATATAGAGTAGAGATTCTTAATGGCCTACTTTCCTATTTTGATGCCCCACTTCACCAGGGTTGGTAGAGAAAACGGTAAAATATACTTTATTAAACGTAATGTGTAGGTTTTCCTCTGCAGTTCCGAGACCCAAATACTCTTCATCCACTCTAATGCTCGTACCCAACACATTCTCCCATTTCCCTTGAGACTATTATTTCCCGCCAAAATCTTCTACTTTCTTGTGATGTGTATGTGTGTGTGGTGTTTACTGCGAACTACTTCAACTTGACTTTGGCCGGAAGCTATCTCTTCTTTTGACGGTGCTTTAAGAGACTCAGTTCAACACATTTTTTTTGAAACCTACAAACTATGTTAAAAAAATATACCTAACAATTAAACAATAGTAACTTTATTCTAAAAATAGAAAACGTGTGGTAACCACGTCTACTTTTAAAAACAAACCTTTTAATGTTCCCAAAATTATGTAGGAATGTGATAAACGGACAAACAGTTATTAAAGTGATTTACATATATTAAGTCTTTATAATACCAGTTACTCATACTAGTGTCAATAATTTATAATTGTGATGGTCTCATTACGACCACGGCGGCCAGTCCTAACGGAGACCAGCCAACTACGCAGGAGGTATTATAGTGCACAAGTCTGTGCGCAAACACAGGTGCACTCTCTGTTCCCCTTTCTCTCATGGGACAATTAACCGACACGACCTAGGAGAGATCAGGCACAGGTCCGACAGCTTAACGTGCTCTCCCAGGCACGGGGGTTCAGACACCAACTTCCAAACTCCGAGCTGTTATTAAGTATTTGGCCCGACCCGGGATTCGAATCCGAGACTCCCAATTTTGTGAGTGAGTGACTCCCAATCTAGAGGGATTGGGAGTCACAAACGTCAACCGCTAGACCAATGAGGCAGTTAAATATTACTTATATTATTTTATAATTATGTTATTATTTATTCACGCATTATTCATTATTTGATGCAGCGACAACCTTCTTTCCTAAGACATTCTCTACAAGTCAACCAAAACAAAGCTCTCAAAATATTTGATTTAGTTTAGCTTGATTTAGTACAGAACGCTAAAGCCGAGGGATTCTAATCAATTTAGTTCTAAAAGCCTATGGAATTTTTTGTGATATTGACTCTGACGCTAGCACTAAGTGAAGTGAGGTATTTGCGTCAAATGGATGAGCATTTGTTATCGTAGTACATTACTTATCCAGTCGGTCAACGGTCTGGCTTATTTTTTTTTGTATACATATTAGAATAGCTAGTTAAGCATCTATATATGGATGACCAATATGTCCAGCGATGGTCTATTGAAGGGTGTTGAAGATGATGACGGGTGATCAATTATACAAATGAATGTTTATTTACAGATCATTCACATCAAAAGCATTTAACAGTCTCCTGCTAAACAAATACCTTCACTTTCAAAATGAGGTTTTAATTTAACTAAATAAAAGTGGAATAAGAGACAATAACTTTGATGGGATAAATATGGATGGTGAAACTAGCTATTCTCAATCATCCGCAAAGTAGGGCCTGAGAGCGACCGCTGGGGTGGATTTTAGTGGAATCACCACTTACCTCAGTCCCAAAGGGGCCAGAGATCCTAAGGGATTTTTTACCCCGTCTAAAAAGAAAAAAGGCAAGCGCCACTAAAAATCGGTTCACCTAGTCGAAAGTTCTGAGATGAGGAACATAAAACAAAAACAGGCGAATTGAGAACCTCCTCCTTTTTTGAAATTAGTAAATAATGTAATTCTTAATCTATCACCATACGTATAAGTAGTTACATATTCTTAATCAGTCGTTTTATTTTCATATTATGTAGAATGTAGTGTGTGAAATGTGTGTGAAAGTATGTAAAAGAGTATTAAAGATTCCATTTTTATCCCGTCCCTAAATCCTAATATTTACTTGTGATGAAATAAATTTATCCTCAGTTCTTAATTTAATTTTATTTACTTCGTACCGTTGGGTTCTTGGAAAACCTGATATTGTCATAAATTTGATTACAATGAAAGTAGAAGAGTAGAAAGACTTTTGTTTTTAAATTACTGACGAAGATGAAGCCAGGTTGATTGGTATCAGTTTTACATCCATTAATTATTTCGTCTTACTGTGACGTTTTATAATTTCTATTACATAATATGTATAAAGATAAAAATGAAATATGTTTGTATATTTATACTCTATACGTTCAGAAACAGCGATTGATCAGATTGTAACATTCCAAAGGATTTTGGGCTAAAAAAAAAACACAAAGCAGTCATTAGCACTGCCGACAGAAGTGAAAACTCATAACTATAAACAAACGGTTGTTTTAACTTACCTGAAATGAACACCTATGCTTTTTTTTATAGTGTGCAATAAGTAGAAAATCGTTATTTTAATTTATTGTAAATCACTTTTAGATACTGAAATATTAACTTTAAGTATATAAAATCATATTGAGAAAGGACCACTATCTAGAAAAACGAATGCTACCAAAGTATATCGGTAGATGGCGCTGTTAACAATAAACATCCGTCTTACGAATTTTTTCGATCAGGACACGTGACCTGACGCCCTGACGCGAGTTTATACATTTTTACCCATTCCAAAAATGTACACAGCGCCGCTAAAGAAGTTTTCACTTCAAAAATTTTAGTTTAAAAAATAAATAATAAAAATAATTTATTGCCAAATGAAACATACAGTAATTATTGTACCCAGTGGCCCCACACTAGGCAATCCTGTCTTGTGGGTGCTTGAAACGGTTACCATTATGGTTACGAAAATGCTCGGTTGACATCAAAATGTATGATAAAAATAATAAAAACAAATAACATTAGGATAATAATAAAAAATAAAATAAAAGATTTTAACTTAACTAGTTTGGGGTTAATTTTTGATGGTTCGGTCATGTCATGAGACGCCCTGAAGACCATGTTGTGAAACAAGCCCTGGCGCTGCCAAATGCTAGACAAGGTAGAGGACGCCCACTAGCCACCTGGTGGTCCACGGTGGCCAAGGACTTAGAGCTTGCCCAAACGAACGTTTCGACAACCCAGGATAGATTGTCCTGGCGCCGCAGAACGAGGAGAGCCGACCCCAAATAATGGGAAGTGGCTAGGACAAAGAAGAAGAAGAAGTTTGGGGTTAATTTTACAATGTCTTGTTTTTTGTGGGTAAAGAATTTACCTATTCTCAAAAAGAAATTTACATTTCAGTTATATGAGAATATGTTTTGGTTCTTGATACATTATACAACCACCACAGCACTCAATATCAACAATTCAACAGGCCAAAAACTCACAATTTTAACGGTCTGACATTAACATTATGACACTAACAGTATAAAATAAATTTATGTGGGTTCTTAACTTATCTACAAGTTTAGAAGAAAATACGAATATACCCTCGCATAGTTGCTAAGAATGCGGATTCGTGGTCACAGTATAGTTAATACATTTAAATGAGTTTTTTACTTTACGGGTGCAATCAGTTCTCAGTAATATCTTTGTCCTTCTCTGTACTTCTCTGTCCTTCTCTGTCATTCTCTGTCCTTCTCTGTCCTTCTCTGTCCTTCTCTGTCCTCCTTGTTTAATAAAAACAATTTTAAAGCATATAAAAATACATAAATACTTTATGAGTGTAACGACGTTATGACAATCTACTATAAGGAGAATTTAGTTCAAATACTCCTTATAGTAGAGAGAATAGAGAGATACATTTTATGAGGCAAAAGATCCAATTCCAAGAAGCAGCTTATTTCCGATACATTAACCATCTTTAGTGCGACTGCCATTTATCTATCTTATCAAGACACTCACTGTCATAACTAGCGTTAGGTACATAATTTTATAATGTTAATGATGTATGTTTAAAAATAAAGTTATAATTTTGTATAAAGATTGATCATTGCCGGGTCCTAAGGTCATTTCCTGGCGTCTAAATTTTTAATAACATGATTTATAACAACAATTACTACTAAATTTTAAATGTTTTTGATTTTTTTTAAGAATTATTATCTTCGCTCTGTGGCACGAATTGAGAGTGACTTAAGTCCATTATTGAACTGCAGTAATCTATCTGACTGCTAATAATAATAAATCTATTTATTGTACCAGATTAGCAATAAGGTTATTAAGGGCAATACAATTGGCGGCCTTATCACCCGCAGGTAATCTTTTAAAAGCAATCGTGGGATGGAAAAAAGAGCAGTGATGGGAAGTATAGGATAGCGTCTGGTGTATTAGAAAAAGGGTAGAAAATTATCATTTACGTTTCAAAGTTTTCAACTTGGATAAAAGGCGCAGGATATATTCCTAGTTTAGAATTATCTTCAAAAGAAATACACAGTAAATACAACATCGTGCAGGCGCATCTACTCATTCTGTATTGAAAATTATTGACACATGTCTTCTCTAAAGCATGATCATCCCAGGGTATATTCTCTGATCAGATAAAATGTCATTGATCTTCAACTGGAATTATCTCACCGAAAGCAAAAGATAAACAATTTCATTCAAGAAAATTGTTTGTCGTTCAGGTTTAGCTAGCTAGCTTGGTATATGACGGTTATTAATGGCACGTATATTACTATGAAATCGAATAATATATTTATATATTCGATTGAATATGAAAAATACTTAGCCTATTTGTTTTTAAATTACCTACACTCGATTTATGAAATCGACTTGAATTCGAATGAACAGTCCTGTGTTCTCCTAAAACATGTAAGTACTCATGTGATTAAGAAAACATATATGTTAGGAGTCGTAAATACAGCATTTTTTTTTAACCTACAATTTTTTTTAACTATTACTCAGTACGCTGAAGTGGAAATGGGCCGGTCATGTCTCTAGACGCACCGATGGTCGGTGGAGCCGAAATGTGCTTGAGTGGAGACCGCGATTAGGCAAACGTAGTGTAGGGCGCCCTGCGGCACGATGGATTGACGACCTAAAAAGAGTGGCTGGCAGCGGATGGATGCGGACTGCCCAAGACCGAGATGGTTGGCGCTCCTTGGTGGAGACCTACGTTCAGCAGTGGACGGCAAATGGCTGAAATGTATTACTCCCGCATTAGGAATATACATCCTGTGTCACATTTATGGATCACATTCAGTATTGTTCCGTGGCGTGGAGATCGCTTAAACCAAGCCAACCGTACAGTCTTGCCTGTTATATTAAACTTTTGCCTTATCTAGAGAAGTCTAAGTCTATTAGATTATAATAAAATGTGCTTTACTTTAGTATAATCGTAGCGTCCTTAGTAGGTAGCGATCTTGATTATTCTACAAATTGCTAGAGTAGTACAGTTTATATTGTGCAGACTGCATGCATGCCTACATCTCGAAAGGAACTGCAAAATAAGCTAATTAAATGGATTAAAAGAAATGGTAATGAAATTGGCCTAGCATATGGCGAGTCATGTCTTGTAATTTATTTTTCACTGCTAATTGAACATGTAAGTACTATGTTTATGATGCCTTTACTCGTTTCAATAAAGGGAACATACCTCATTTTTAGATGCCATAGAAATATGCTAGGATTACCGTCTGGAACTAACGTGGCAAAGGATTTACTACTTAGTGGGATCAAACGTTGGTTGTAATCAGTAGGAATACTTACTTAATCGTTTTGCGAAGGTAACTTTCCTGTGAAGCTATTTTCATCAATTATTATTCTATGGGTAGTTATGTCTCATTTGTTAGAATAACTTACTGGAAACGGCGGTGTACAATGCGTTTCAACCATAAATTCATAAAATGGTAGCCATACTGGCTACTTTAACGCAGTGCCAATACTTGATAGTGGCCGATGTCTACCAATGTCTGCGAAGAAATCGATATATAATATTTATCATCACTATGACCAGTTATGACTAGTATTCGTGTCAGAGAGCCCTGTTATTGCCGTGTCACGAGAGCCAGAACGAATCATTATATTCAAAAGTTGCTAACATTGCAATACGTACGTACGCATTAGTGTTACGTTTCTCTTCAAATTATTGTATCTTTTTAAAATGTATTCTCATGTAAGTGAATCAGTAATTCTTTATGAGTATAAAGTTTCTTAAACCCGAATACTTGCAAATTGAAATAATTAAAAATTAATTACAGTTAAGATCTAAGACTAAATATGAAATCAGTTACACATGTTATCTTTACTTATACTTCCGTTGCAATTAATTAAATTGACATGTACCTAAGTGAGTCTTGGCACATACTTTTGACAGCGGGTAGTGACATGTACTGGCTCTTAACCCCTTTCCAACCATCCCGGTCTTAGGCATCCACATCCATCCGCTGGCAGCATCAAGTTTTTGTCAAAAAATTTACAGAGTGGGTGCATATGAGATAACTCGCTAGACATTCAACGCTTCGACTTCCAGAAGGGTATACGACGAGATTGCATCAACTCACCCAATGCTTTTATAAATATTGGGAGTTCATTATGCGGCACATTCTTGAAAGCTGGATAGGTGATGCCTAAGAAGGAGTACCTACTAATATCAAACCTTCTCCTGGCATCAATTGAAGTCGAAATAACTGAACTACTGGAACGGCTAAAACAACCAGTTGGAATGAATAAAAAATACAATACTATGTAAACACACTTACCTACTACACTATAATACAATCTTATAATAGGTATACATATTTTACACTATAACTGTACTTCCTAAATAAATAAATAAATATTTCGGACATCTAACACACAACGCCATCTTGTCTCAAGCTAAGCAGAGCTTGTGTTATGGGTTACTAGACAACTGATATGAATACAAATATACTTACTTACTTTGTAAATACCTGCATATTATACATATACAACACTCAAACTCCGAAACAAATATTTGTAGATTACACAAACATTTGGTCCGACCCAGGATTTGAACCCGAGACCTCAAGCACAGCAGTCGCATTCACTACCACTGCGCCACCGAGGCAGTCATAGATTTATTCTTAATGTATTGCTATAGGTCTGTTATTTACTTTGATACGTATATAACTCGTGAAGTAATTAGTAAAGAACTACCATTGACAAGCACCTGCATTTCATAGAAACTGTAAGTAATGAATTAATGTCTAATTAATTAGTTGCGTCCAGTATTACAAACTGAGGACGAGCCGTGGCAACTTAAATCGTGACAGAACGTTTAGCTGCTTTCCCACAATCCTCGACGAGTTTATTCGTGTAACAAATTAAAATATTACGGTGCATCTGTTAAGTATGCAATGCATAGTAAAGTTCCTACCTAACATCACATAGGTACGTACTTTGAATGGCCACACATACCAAATTAAAAGATTAATTTCGCGATTATATTACACTAGCTGACCCACGCAACCTCGTTTGCGTCTTCAATTGCCCGTAGCGTGAAAATTTTCCCCGTTTTTGAAACATTCTTCATTGGTGCTCCGCTCCTATTAGTATTACCGTGATGATATATAGCCTATAGCCTTCCTCGATAAATGGACTATCCAACACTGAAAGAATTTTTAAAATCGGTTTAGTAGATCCCGAGATTACCCCCTACAATTTAACAAACACACAAACTTTACTTCTTTATAATATTAGTATAGATTAGCTATTTTTATGGTAAAGGTGCGGAAAGGAGACGTAGAATCATCGGGTAGTAAGTCATCAACATCAATTAAAGAGTCACAAGTGCATTACCTCCGGACACTATGGCCGTATATCTAACTATCTCTCTTCAAATTGGGCCGAAAATCTAGGTTTACAGAAAAATATTAATTTTGCATATAAAAAGATAATATGATATTCACTTTATTTTTAAAATTAAACCTACGAAGTACTTTGACTACTAGCTCTATAAATAAAAACATTGGAACAAAGTATTATTTTCATTAATATCAATGTTCGACTAAATATGAAAGTAACAAGCAGTAAAGCAGATGGGCTGAAGTGACAGTTACAACGACAACCAAGCCACGACCGTCAGATCTCAATTCGCGATTAGCTTTCGGCAATTATTCATACTGATTTATACTCTCATGTTTAACTGGTACGTAACAAACAAATTTACAAGAGTGTGAAGCACAAATACAAGTTACAAAGTTTTATTATGATCATATAAACTTTCTACATGTCGATCGTTTAGATTTAATGGAATTCGAATACATCGTACTATTGTTAGTATGTAGTTTACATAAAGTTTACCGTCGAGTGGATCGGTAATAAATCTTATTTTAGGTACGTGTGTATTACTTGTGGATGTGAGAATGACTAAATAATGATTTCGCACTTTGAGTTGAATCTGTGGCTACTTCCACATAAAACGGCAACAAAAGCATCTCATAGCGCCATCTACCGAAGATACATTGAACTACGAAGTCAATTACAACACAACACTACCAATCCTGAATCACGCAGTAGAAGTTCTCGCGCCGATTAGCATTTATACAACATCCCAACATCAACCGTTGCACATCTCTCGTTCAAAAATTCTGATTTCTGGACGAGAGATTGCGCAACGGTTTTTGTTCTTCTAGTGGTTAGTAGTTCTGACTACTAACCACTAGAAGAACAAACCAGTCACATAATTGATGAAAGCTATTGCTAGTTAATAAAATAATAAAAGGAACGTAAAACATTTTATTATTCACTAGCTGAACCCCGCGGTGCTACCCGCGGTACGACAATAATCACAGGCAACGTCGCGAGGCGAAGCTAGTATCTTTATAAATTATAGCCTACGTCTTATTCTGATGTATAAGCTATATTATTGTAAATCGTAAAATAAGTAACTTTTCTGGTTGATTTTTTACACCTTGTTTCTTGAAAAACACAAATATCTTACGGAACCCTACTTCTTTCCAAAATAAAATATAGCCTATGTTACTCGTGGGTAATGTAGCTTTCGAATGGTGAAAGAATTTTTAAAATCGGTCCAGTACTTTTTGAGTTTATTCGTTACATACAAAAATACAAATCTTTCCTCTTTATAATATTAGTGTAGATAAGCGTAAGTCAAAACGGAGACTGGGAAACTTGAAACAATATATTATGTGCCACAGTTCCGAGTAGCTAAACATTTAAGGAGTCTACTCGTGACAAATTTCGTGCCATGCTTTATTAGTGTAGTGTACTCTATTAGCCATTACGAGTCACCTGTTACCTGGGAACCGTTATCCCATTTACTCTCTGACATGGAAATAATCAGTTCATTCCACTTTATGGGTACTAAAGGACATTTATGTCTGTTCAAGAACATAGTAGCAATAACCTACACGCAGTACGATCTCACTCGAACTTCAGATGTCTAAATGTAGTTAAATTAACAATACTATATTATAAGAAGACTATAGTTTTTTAAACATATTTAATACTAGCTGAACCCCGCGGTGTTACCCGCGGTTATTGTCGTATCGTGGGTAACGCCGCGGGGTGAAGCTAGTCTAAAAAATGTAAGTCTAAGTTACTCCTTGTACCATCAGCTACCTACCAGTGAAAGTCCCATCCAAATCGGTCCAGCCGTTCCAGAGATTAGCCGGAACAAACAGACAGACAGACAAAGTTTTAAAAATATATATTTTGGTAGGTGTACCGTATATACATTCATATGCATGTAGTAGAAAGGGGTTATTTTAATATTACAAACAGACACTCCAATTTTATTTATTTGTATAGATTGTTAGTATTTATTCTTATATATTTACTAATACTAAAAAGGTCCATGCTTGTGTGAATGACTTGAGTGATAAATTAATTTCATGTATATACATATTGATGTTTTGGTAACTAGGTAAACGTGCATATAAGTCACCTAATGCTTTGACTGCACGTTTGGCCTAGTAGTGTAAGCGGTCGCCACGCCGTTTCCTTCTCTGCCAAGTGTCGTGGGTTCAAATCCCACGTGGGATAACACTTGGTTTGATTCATAAATTGTTATTCTGAGTCAGGTTGTTCCTTGTGTCTGTTTCATATATGTTTGTAAAGTCCCCCGTGACACACGATTTATTAGGAATACATAGATGTGTAAATACATTGGGAGTAATTAAAAAAAAAGAAACGAGTGATCTTATGCTGACGCCCGTCCAGGGACTACTGCGAAGAATCAGCAGGGGGTGGGGGAGAATACGAAATTAGTTCATAATCAATACATTCAAATAAGGAGGTGTGTTGTTATGTTTATCTTCCAAACCCGCACCAAAGGACCGTTTTTACCGCGAGAGACCCACGCTTCAACATGCATAGGCTGGCTCGACTGGAGTGATACCATGGCCTCACAGAAAACCGGTGTGAAACAGCAGACGCTGTGTTTAACCGAGTGAGTGAGGATATCGGAGGATCATATCCCAACCCCTACCCCATCCCCTTTCCTATTCCCCCAAAGGCCGACAAAGCACTTGTGACACCTCTGGTGATGCGGATGTCAATGGGTGGCGTAATCGCTTACCATCAGGCGATACGTCTGCTCGTTTGACCATAATCCTTAAAAAAAAAGAAAGTATAGAACTTCTGGTAGCCTAATTACTCCCAAAGCTAACTGAACTAACTTACTTGAGATAAATAAGATAACTATTTTGTAAATTGAATCGAACTGTGAAGTGCATGACGTTGAATACTTAAAATATTTCACCTGACTTTACCTGCATGGTCAACCAAATAATTTTAAATATCAAATTAATCGCTTTAGATCTAAGAGTCGCTATTTTCCTTAGTATTGCATATAAAATGCAAAACTAATATATCCACAACAACCTAAAGGAACTTAACAAATACAAATTGAGTGTGCCTTTAAAAAAAAGATGTGCCAGCAATAAAATAAATATATATATACACAGGGAAACATAGAAACTCCTCCCTTTTTGAAGTTGGTTGAATAATCAGAGCAAAACAAACCATATAAACAAGAGTTGAGAAATTACTAGAACGTTTTCTAAACGAAATTGACTAGCGTATTTCGTAGGTAAAAATATGAGAACCAATTTAAAACAAAATTGAATTATTCAATGAAGGACTGAAACTGAAATTAAAACGAAAATTGAATTCTAAAGAAACAAATGGAATAAAATATTTGTAAGTAGTGAATAAACTAAACTATCTGCATGTTCATACTTTGCCATCTTGTTGTGCAAATTACTTTAAAATAATAATCTTATTTTAAAATATACATTTACGGTAGTATAGAACAATGTTTACTTCCAGAACTTATTCAGACCATTGTTCTTAATTTTTATTAAGGACAATGGTCTGAATAACTTAATTGTTACTTTTAAATTCTTCATAAAACAATTGAAAAAGTTTATTGCAATTAGTTTAATTGTGATTTACAATTGATGTGCATTAATTTAAATAATTTAATTGTAAAACGCGATTAAATGTTTTAGGGCGACATTCAATTGCAATTTATTTAATCACAATAACTTTTTAATCAATTAATTAGTTAAATAAAAAAATAGTTGATTAATGCTTAACACTAGTAAGCGGACATTTTAAAAGTCGGAACTTGACAATTATAGGTGCATAGCAAAGTTGTAAACTTTCTAATTTTCTGTAACTTCTATCTTACTAGATTTTAGCGATTCTGAGTTTTCTGAGTACACACTACACTTTTATACGTACAGGAAAACGCCAGACCTAATAAAAAAAATAATATTTCAAACCGTAGAAAGTCAGACAGCATCGTCTATGTATGTACATCGTCAATAAACATATAGACAGGTACATCTCCCGCGCTATTCGATCACTGTCGCCGTGTCGCCATTGACAGTTATGAAACTCATTACCTTCCATACGTGACGTAATTGAAGTAAGAAATTTTATCCTGTTTATCCAAATTTGTAAGTAATTTTCCAAATCAAGAAGTTGTTGTTTTATAAGGTGTAAGTGCACATAGTAACTAAAAGAGAGTCAGAGGAATCCCGATGCACAGCATCAAGTAGGTAAATAATGGTAAATATATTCCAAACTGTCTGTGACTTGAATAGTCAAGTGGCGGTCGGCCGTTTGGCTCGTCTGATGTAGGTCGAGTCCGTCACGCACGCACGCCACTAAATGCTTCCATATCTGTGCTTCTTACTCGCGGCAGTACGGTCTGTTATTAACTTACTATTGTTTTACAATACAAACATCACTAGTCCTTAGAAAATCATTGTGACTTACTGGATAGTAGTAAAAGTAAAAACGCGAAAGAAGGGTAACCCAGATTACGTGGATATACAGTAATAAAGTTTAATTTGAGTTAGGTTTAGATTTTATTGCCATCGTAAATCCTTTTTTATTTTATGATTTTTTTTCTAAATTATTATTGCGTTTATAACCTTGTTCGAGAACTATAATAATCTAGTTCTCTATTAGGTTCCCAAAGAATTTCTTATATCAGCTTATTCGTTCCCACGTTTGGTAAAATATACGACGCAGTTGCAGTAGTAGCCAGCTATCAATGTATCCTACTAATACTCGTATTATAAACGCGAAAGTTTGTGAGTATGTAAGTGAGTATGTTTGTTGCTCTTTCATGCAAAAACCATCGAATGGATTTTGATGAAACTTTACATAATATAATTTATACATCAGAATAACACATAGGCTACAATTTATAAAGATACCAGCTTCGCCTCGCGGCGTTGCTAGCGGTTATTGTCGTAGCTAGTTACGTAAATGACTTATTAAGAATGCATGATCACCGTGGGAGAGCTATGCTTCGGCATGAATGGGTCGGCTCGACCGGAGTGATACCACGGCCTCACAGAAAACCGGTGTGAAATAGCGTTTGCGCTGTGTTTCACCGAGTGAGTGAGGATACCGGAGGCCCATACCCCAACCCCTCCCCCATCCCCTTTCCCATTTTCCAAAGGTCGGCAACGCACTTGTGACGCCTTTGGTGTTGCGGGTGTCCATGGGCGGCGGTAATCGCTTACCATCAGGTGATACGTCTGCTCGTTTGCCTACTATTCAATAAAAAAAAAATGTATGCTTATCATCCCTTGGACAGCGTAGTATAGTAGACCAAAATCTTCTTTCTAAGCACAGGTCCATGTTCAGCAGTGGACTGTTAATCCAGTCCAACAACTAAGTAAACAAACCAATCAATTAACTTATACCGTGGGAGAGCCACGGTTCGGCATGAATGGGCTGGCTCGACCGGAATGATACCACGGCCTCACAGAAAACCGATGTGAAACAGCGCCTGCGCTGTGTTTCACCGAGTGAGTGAGAATACCGGAGGCTCATAACTCAACCCCTTCCCCATCACCCAAAGGCGGGCAACGCACTCGTGACGCGTTTAGTGTTGCCGGTGTCTATGGGCGGCGGTAATCGCTTACAATCAGGTGATACGTCGGCTCGTTTGGCCCCTATTCCATAAAAAAAAACTTAACTAACCTAAGTTCAAAAAGTGAAGTTACCTAAAAGGACGTCATAAAAAAGAAGTTTACTACATTAGAACAACGTGTCTGAACTGCAAAATATTGTTTCCTGGTATCGTACAGCGTTATTATTAGTAGCTTAATAAAGTGACAACGACGTGACAGGAACAAATAATATTATCCGTAGACAGAAGAATTGCCATGACTACTCACATTTTGCGAAAAAAACTATTATTACCTAATACCCTAAGCAACAGTCCCTAACTTCCCTTCTAATTATATTTCATATTTACTCTCATTAATCACAACGTTTGCACATAATAAATTCTAATAAATAAATAACTGTTAGCATTTCTTATCAACAGATTGTAATTACTTATGAAATGTTACTTAATTAAACGTTTGCGAAAATAAGCGAACGCTCCAGAAAGGATATTTCAATACGAATGATATGACAATGTACAGACGAAGAGTTAAGAATTCAAAGGAAGGTTTGTTTGTTAAAAATATACTCGAGGTACACAGAAATAATTTGAAATAATGAAGTCTTTCTAACAGTGAAATAGTGCAAGCTAACGTTGGGAGATGGAACAGATTCGGCATAATTAAACCAGACTGTTAGAGATGCAGACAGCACCCTCATTGTTAAAAGTAGGTCACACATATTATTCGGCAATAGATTACTTACGTCCGAGTGATTTTAACTGCTACCAACATAACCTGAATTTTACGGTAAGACAACACAATTGTTAATAAACATATGCTCGATTGGAAGTAGTTTAACATTAGTTAGCAACGCCTACATTTTAAGTTCTTTAACTAGTTTATTTTACTATCCGTAAAACAAAATTCAAAAGTGCACGTAAAGACGGGGCTTTAAACGATCACTGCAAACGAGATCGTAATAATTTATCTTATGTTTACAGACGATATTGTATGATTAATAGTTCTTAGTGTAATTGCATTTAGTAGTTTTAAATGACCCCGAATGAATTGTTTATACATTCAGGGTCATTTAAAGTTATTACAGTTCTGGTGACACCCATCAAATGCAATATTTTCGATCTACGTTCTAAGTTATTAGTACGCAAACTCATCTTCCTAGCCTTTATTATTCCCAATATTATTAGGGGTCGGCTACCAGTTCAACCGGTTTTACCTGAATATCAGTTTTTACACAGAGCGACTGGCATCTGACCTCCGCAACCCTGAGGGCGAACTGAATTCGAAGGTTGAACTAGTTGTCAGTATATTTGAGGGCACTGACTTCCCAATAACGATTGCCATAGATGTTCATGACAACCGGGACCGACGGCTTAACGTGTTTTCCGAAACACGGGCGGGAAACACCGCCACCTTCCATACTCCGGGCTGCTATTAGGAATTTCTTGTAGGAAAAACCCAACAGCAGTCCGACCCGGGAATTGAACCCGAGACCTCTTGATTTGCAGACGCTAACCACTAGACCAACGAGGCAGTCGTATTAGTACGCAAACTATTAGCTGAAAATGTGATAATTTGTCGTATATATAAATGTCAACTGCATTTCAAATCTCAGTAACTAAAAAAAATGAATGTACATGACCGTATTGTTGAATACAGACTCATATTTAAGATATTTATCTACACTTTAAGGATCTCGCATATCACCACTTAATAGTGGTTAATATGCGAGATATAACTATATTCATATCCTATACTAAAACTGAATACTACTTTAACAACCTTTTCTAATGTTCCTTCTTGAATGTCTTACCTTAGTTTTTTACCCGTCTTTGGCGAAGCCATAAGAAAGGGTCGGCACGATTCGGTTCGGTTCGTTCTGTTTGGTTGGCAGTCTATGTATATATCTTTGTATATTCAACTGTAGTGCTTTGACTACTGAGCCGATTTACACGAATAAAATGTCAATAGATTTACAATAATGACACGCGTGACAAAAACCACATAAATTATATTGTGGGGGAACGGGTATCATGTTCCACCAACACAAAGGGAGGATCCTCCGACCAGGCGAGGTGATCATGTTTGGCGGGCCACTGCCCAACAGTTGATGTTGGGATGTTGTATATATGATAATCGGCGCGAGAACTATTTATTGCGCGATTCAGGATTTGTAGTTACTCCGTGTAGTGCGTAACTTCGTAGTTCAGTGTGTCTTCGGTAGATGGCGCAGTAGTAGGTTATGTTGTATGTGGAAGTCGCCACAATATCGAAAGTTCTTACGTAGACAGGTTATAGTTTCTTTCTTATAGTTTCTTCTACTAACTGCCTCATTGGTCTAGCGGTTGACGTATGCGACTGCCAATCAAGAGGTCTCGAGTTCGAATCCCGGGTCGGGCCAAAAGTGTTATTGAGTTTTCTGATTATATAAATATTTAATAACAGCTCGGAGTTTAGAAGTTGGGTCTAAACCCCCGTGCCTCGGAGAGCATGTAAAGCTGTTGGGCCTGTGCCTGATCTCTCCCCCATCGTATCGGTTATTTTCATTATATACTACCTGGGGCCATTTCTATACAATAAAATAAATCAAATCTTTCCGATACACAAATCCACATATGCTTCAATAAAAGGTCAAATTACTCAATATATCTCAAAGAAAGACTATACGGAAACGGAGAACTTCATGTCATCGAAAAGCCTATTATAACTAAATTATTTCATACATTTTGACACATACACACACTTACACGAGCACACATAAACACACTCACACGTGCACACAAGCAAACACACCAGTTAATGTAATCTAGTATTTAAATTTTTATAACAATTTGCAATTTCATATGTATACCTATGTACCTATTCTTTGTTTTATGGAACACAGCAACAGATTGTTCTTAATACAGGCTATTTAAGTAGCCTAGCTAGAACATCTATGTCTTTTATGTAAAGGTTATGTTTTTTATGAAATAAATTATTATTATTATTATTATTATTATTATGTATACCATCGTATTATGAGAGAGAGGGAACAGAGAATGTACATGTGTTTGTGCAGACACTTGTACACTATAATATCTGCATAGATAGCTGGTCTCCGTTGAGATTGAGACTGGCCGCCGTGGCCGAAATCGGCTAGGATAACATAGTTTCTTTAAACCTTTTCTTATCATAAAAATATTCCTAAATACCTATCTATAAGTAATAGGTATCAAACACAGTATTATTTATCAAATAACGTAAAGCAATATCTAAACTAGAAACGCTTGAATGCAGAATTTTCACACGAAAGTTAGAAGTTAGATACAGCCTACGTAGACAGTTACGTCACTTTATTGCAATAAACTCTATTTAAAGTAGACAATATAAATGCATGAAGTATGAAAACCATACGTATTACATTTTCTGAGCCAACGTTGACGTCACAAAAGCAATTTAGTGTTCGGACAGACACCACGCTCACAGCTCGCTGGATTCAACATTCGACGCCCACTTCGGCGCCGGCCGACAACTACTCTTTATTTCGTGCTCATTTCACACAAACACACACACACAATCTTATATTATCTTAATCTCAACATATGACTAATCGATTAAGTAAATATCGAGAGGGATACTAAATTTAAATGGTTTACTTCTGGACATGGGGATTCCGTTAATATAAAAGGAGTATGTAGCAAGTGAGCAGATTGATCACCTAATTGTAACTACTGTCGCTTTTTTTTTGTATCTAGACCCTCCAATATTTATTTGAAGCCTATTTCTAACTAATCCTTTCATACCAGTTCTCGCTTTTACTACTGCTCGTACTTTCATTCTTCATACCGTTTCTTTCTTTCACTCAGCCTTTCATCATTTTACCAGGTGGGATTCCTGCTCTATATTTGTTTAGGGTATTAAATTTAACACAGTATTTATTTATTCTTTATCGCTATTATCTATTTATATATACTTATACATACTTTATTCTACACCAAATTACAAATTAAAAATTAAAACTAAGTATGATTACTACGCTATAGTACATTTCACTTTTATTTTTATTACACTAATTATTTTATGATGCCCAGAAATAATCCACATTATTTTGGAATCATAATTTTTAATTTGTCTTGTTTCTCTTATTTACTAGTTTAACTATGTTTGTACAATATTCTATAAATATACTTCTCTTATTACCTACTACTAATTATTGTGCTTAAATTTAAGATTGTAATTTTTGTGTTTAGTTTCGTTTCCACTTCAAATCTCTGTTTAATGTATGTACTGTCGCTTATTAGCCCAGCCCAGCATTAGAAAAGACACATAAATGTACTAAAAACTTTGCAACCTCAGTAGTTTGATGGAAAAAATGAAAGGATTTGCATGACAATAGTTTACTGTGAGCGAATGACATAACTCCGATCATGCCGATTTCCAATCATTCATTATAATTAAGAAATAATTAAAATATGACATTGGTAAATTGCATTGGTACTTTCATCTTGAAAGTATCAATTCCTAGTTATTTATAGCATACTATTAATTCTCTGTCCAATATCCAAAGAATTAATTTATAATTCTTTTGACAGTAGACGGCGAATTAATGTTGACAATCAATAATTGCCGGTCTCATGTTTATTACATTGACAACAATCATTTACCTGCACAGAAATAATAAATCCCATATGTAATTACTTTATTTATGGCATATTTAATAATAGGTGTGCGCGATTTCAACGGTATGAAAAGGTTGCATTCACTAAAATATGACTAAAATTTAAAGAAAAACTTTCTTGTAATTGATTGTTATCAAAACTATATCTCATGTAAATATTTTATTTTTCAATTTCGTCTCTTGTATTAATCATTTGAAGACCTTATACAAGGCAATTGTTTGAAACACCTGTTTTGGATGGTCATATATATATATATGTGTATTGAACGAATATTGTAATTTTTTTTTAAAGACAGCTTCCGCATTAGGAATATAAATCCTGTGTTACGGGGGACTTTACAAACATACAATCAATCAATCAATCAATCTGGGTGTTCTTTGTGTACGACAAAGAACACCCAGATTCAGAACTACAATATGTGGATCACACAAAATGTTGTCCCATGTAGGATTTAAACCTACAACACTCGGCGCAGTAGTGAGCGGCGAGGCGACTGCTTAAACCACTAGGCCAACCGTGCAGTCACAACTGACAATGCACATACTGATTAATAAAAGCAACAAGAAGAAGTATTCAATATTTTATAAGTAAGATAACTACTATACATCAGACTTTCATTTCGAATGAATAAAATGTTTAATAAAATACTACCACTGGATAAACACAACATACGTACGGTCAAGCAAAAGAATGAGCAAATGTAATCACTGTTCTATTAAGATTATAGCCGATTGCACTCGTTGGCATTCAGCCTTGAATCCTGGACTTATCTTCAGAATAGCTAACCCGCGCAACTTCTTATGCGTTTTATTTGATTATTTTTTCTATTATTCATTGATACTCGACTCTCATCCGTGGCAAGATGATGTTATAAACCTATAACCTTCCTCGGGAAGTGGACTACACAAGATTAAAAGAATTTAACAATTTGTACCAATGGTTTCTGAGATTTGAACGTTTAACCAAACAAACTTTTCAGCTTTATATTATAGATCTACACACTTCCTTTCACATATTATTACTAGAGGATTACCTATCTGAAACCACCACTCGCATGTATCATCTGAAAAAAATTAAGCTACTGTTTCAAAACAATACATTTAAATATAGATGCAAGGTAAAACAAACACTCAACCGCAAAGAAATTGTTTTAATTGAACATACCTGTGACCTACATAGAAGCTGATAGTGTAGTCTATAAAAGCTTCACACGCCAAGGATACAAACGTATAATTAAAGAACTAGCAATCTATGAGCTATTTATATCTAATTCATTCATAGTCAAGGAGAAAGGAAGCCCTATAAGAATCTCACATACGAGGTCAGTAACACCAGTTTCCCTTATGTAATAATTTTGTTGACTAAAGGCACTTATTTATTTTGTACACATAAATCGACAACGAGTTACGGCACAAAGTACGTTTTTCCTGAACGAAACTTAACAGAAATCTCTGTATAACAATGACTTAAATTAACAGCTATTTCAACAATTTAAATCACGTGTGTCCTTTACAACTTCAAATATTAGTACTACGTACTTTTTTATAGTGCAAGGCAACCAGTAATTATTCTTAGCTATCTGCTTCCTTAGTCAAGATGCAAGTGCCTCGAATCGATTCTCTTTCTACGATCACTAACGACTTTTTTCTCTTGTATTATTGGCCAATATTTTGTTTTGACCACGCGACATTAGTCCCATGTATTTATTAATTTTCTTTTCAACTTCGGTAGGAGGGCTGATATTCAAGAATTACAAGTGCGTGGAGTAATAATTTTGTCTCAACGTAATGCATCCATTTTTCATTAATATTAGTGTTCCGATCAAAACGAGCGAAAAATAAATATTTACTTTTCCATTCACATTCTAACAAAATCCACATATTGGAAGTATAGATATAAACATGTATTTATATATAGCCTGCCTAGATTGTGGGCCTCCACATGTGTTATTTTCTCAGTAAATAGGTCTTTGTAAGAGCTCCTTATGCATACCATAAGTAACTAAACTATTCCAGTATCCAATTCCGGAACTAAGATCAAACAATTATTTAAGTAATATTATTAGCCATAAGCGTTATCTCTTTTGGCACTATGACGCAAATGATGACAAAATTAAACGAGTGACCATTTTTAGTCAACATTGTGATAGTAATGGTCGATATAACCAACGACAGACCACACACGAAGCCTTCACCAATAATAGATTTGAAGTCATACGGGTCACAACAAAATATGGGGTATAAAAATATAATAATAATAAACTCACGGTATGGTGATCTCTTCGGAGAAACCGAAGGTTTTGTCTGTGCGATTATGGACGAAGTTATCATGACGAATAACTATCGGAAATATATCCTGAAGGATGGTACGGACGACATTTGTCGGGCATGTCACCGTCCTGGAGAATCTATCAGGCATATTATTTCTGGTTGTTCTCGTCTTGCTAACGGCGAGTATTTGCACAGGCACAACCAAGTAGCCAGGATCGTACATCAGCAACTTGCCCTTAAATACAATCTTGTGAGTTCAGAGGTACTATACTACAGGTATGTGACGACCCAGTTCTCGAGAATGGTCGTGCTACATTATATTGGGATCGATCTATTATTACAGACAGGACTATTGTAGGCAATAAGCCTGATATTTTGGTGATAGATCGATTAGAGCGCCACGCAATGATTGTCGATATGGCCGTTCCTCATGACGAGAATGTCGTGAAAGTCGAAAAAGAAAAACAAATAAAATATTTGGATTTATCTCACGAGATTTTCGATATGTGGAATGTGGATTCGGTGATCATTGTTCCGATAGTCGTATCTGCTCACGGATTGATAGCCAAGAGCCTCGACCAACACCTTAAGAGGCTCACGTTAGGGGGCTGGATCAAGGGTCTGATACAGAAGGCAGTCCTTCTTGACACGGCACGTATAGTGAGGAGGTTCCTGTCTCTGGAGCCGTTACCACCGGTTTCTTGGTCCCTGTAACCGAAGTCGGTGGTCTACTACTAATAATAATAATAATAACCATGTATGTATCTCAACGGATACTGTATAATCTTCTATTTATCAGATTTCTAGCAATATATGTATTTTTATCGTGTCTTTATATATTACTAACTTTCTTTGTTTAATAAAAAGTTTCTGATGTTGCTTCTAATACCTCCAAAAACATGTGTACAGAGTTTCATGATGATCGGTTAAGTATTTCTCGCGTAAAATCGTAATAAACAAACTTACATTCACATTTATAATATTAAGTGTGATGATGTAATTTTTAATACAATTGCTGTTTTGTGTTTTTCGATAAATTATCACAAAAACAGTTTTCTAAGGTCTATATGGTATCTACCGATTTGGTTGTAACTATTAAAAGAAATATATAAAGATCAGTTGCGGTTCATCCGCCACGAGCCTGCGCGATACCTACACTGGAAGTCTCGACGAGTCAACAAGGCCGTCATTTTTAATAAAATATTACTTTTTCTATAGGAAGACGTAAATTAGATATTAATAAATCTGTTGAATGTTCAATATATTTGTAAAATAAATAAATAATAAAAAAACAAATTAATATAGTACAGTGTTTATAAACTTCTGCATGTTCTACAGATCCAGTCCCATTCTTTTTTCCTCTTTTAAATAACTTCTTCCTCATAGTCTTTATTATTCCCAACATTATTTAGGGTAGATTTCTAGTTCAACCGGTTTTACCTGAACATCAGTTTTTTCACGGAGCATCTGGCATTGAACCTTGCAGAGGTCCTGCCCTCAGGCCTCCCCACCTGGGGGTGAACTGAATTCGAAGGTTGAATTAGTTGTCAGTATAATTTAGGTAATTGATTTCTTAAATCACCGCATTTGATTAATTACGAAACAATATGTAAACAGATTTTTGAAGAAGATTCATAAGATTGTTAAAGTAACATAATGCAGCATGACATTTCTTTTATTTTTCTAAAAGTTTTTTCTAATTTTCCACATGAAAACTGACCAAAAACACTAAAACTGACTGGTATTTTATTGAAAACATGTCCTAATTTTATACTTTGCTGTTTAAATAACAATACTAGACGAACATTAATAAGTCTATGCAGTTAAAACCGATATTGTGATCAAACTTAACGTTGCAATGTGACATAAAACACTTGCTCACGAATAAAGGCCAATAAACCCTTATAAGACCTGAGCAGTTGATTTAGATCACTAACTAATATTTTACTTAATCGACAGAGAGTGATACTATCTTACAGGTTCTAAATGTGGAGAAGACTTATTAGACGAAGAATAATGTTAAGGTCTCGCCATTAAAGGCTAATTACTGTAAATACTTAACTAATGACTGCTTTGAATGAGGCGCTCTTTACTGGATTGTTAATGTGATGACACGATAACGTTCATGGGCCTTTAGCTAGATAATATTTAGTACGAGAGATTGGTTGTTTAATAAATTTAAAAGTGTTCTTAGGGTTCCGAACCTCGAAAGGAAACAACGGAACCCTTTTAGAATCACTTTGTTGTCCGTTCGTCTGACTGTGAAAATCCTTTTTCTCAGGAACCCGTGGAAGTATCAAGCTGAAATTCTAAGACAACGCAATCAAAAGATACGGCCCTTTATGCTGTAAATTTTCGACCTCACATGAGAAGAAAGAATGATGAAAACCTACAGGGTACTTCCCGTGAACTCAGAATCTGAAAATTTTATACGAAACAACGTCTTATAGCACAGATATATTCCATTTACTAGAAACCATTGCTGGTAGGCGCTCCCCAATGTATCGCTTAGTTAAATCCTACGACACTTATTTCAATTGTATCGATATAATGGCGATGCTTCCAGGCGCATTTAAGATTTTTTGTCAGAGAGGCTTGCATTGCTCTTATCTCTGGATCTGGGATTTTCCATGCATGCTTTATATTGTATTTAAATTTTGTTTGTATGTATTTAAGTATGTACGTATGTAACGTGAGATAACCGTTTATTACTTGCACTCACTGTTTCTCATATGACCCATCTACAAAAACGTATTTGTTACGTAACGTAAATATCACTGGTGTCACAATTACTACTTTCATTATGTCAACTATTTTAAAATTATATATTGTGTCATTGTTTATTTACCTCAATAAATAAAAAATAAAAGATAAAGGAAAAATTGTAAAAAGTATACACTTTTAATTATATCATATAGCATGTACAGATGAAATTAACTAACCAAATAAAAGATCTTAAAGTAAGGAAAAGGGCATCTGGTATAAAACGATTCAATATCAGCCTGCTAGGATACTCTAGTTTATTAATAAGAAGTTAAATGGAAAGATAATTACTATAGCACACAGACTGCGTTCAGGCCACTACCCATCTGGCAAGTTTGGACATCTCATGAAAAAAGTTGATACACCTAAATTGGAAACTTCTGGAGTTCTTGATGATGTCCAACACTTGCTAGTTGATTGTGTCAAATATCGAAACCAAAAGAACTCGTTGATGTGCAAATATAACTAATGTGTACGATGTAGGACTTTTCATCACTATCTTAAGTAATCCCAATACAAATGCGGCGTTAGACCTATATGACTTCCTCTGTCTCGAAGGTAGTTAGTATCATAGAACAAGCCACGATGGGGCTAACATATTACTTTATAATAAAAGCCCCTAAATTAATTAAGAATAAAAAAAATTAGTATACCTACAGGTTTGTACAAAACTCTCAGTGCGCATGTCCGATTCGCACTTGGCCGGTTTTTTTTTTACTTCTAACTGTCTGTAACCTGCAACACTTCGCTGTGGTACATTATGGTTCCATTGGTGTATAACGAAGAACAATTCTGACGCCAAAAACATAAACAAGCTTCGAGGCGGTTTATACATCGTGCAAATTATTTTTATTAATGTATAATAAAATAAGTGAAAAAAGTTTTCGAATAACGTTTGTAGAATATTAACTTCGCTAGGAAGGCTGTTCTTCAGCGCTATACTTTCATCACTAAAGAATACTCCACTCCGTTGACATACATACAGTAAGTTGCATTACTTGACCGTATGACTTACTATATTAATAATGACGGGGACAGTACTAACAAACTATCATTGCTGTTGATCAGTATAATATAATTACTTCTCACAGACATTATTATCAATTGATTCAATACCATTTTCGTATACCGATAAATATTGACGTCCATAATCGACCTAGAATTAATTAATATTTGTATTAATACTATCCGCGTCTAATAAACGTATTGATAAGGACCAGTGTCTTGCAAACAGCTCCGGAAAACGTGTGCCATTACAAAATTCATTTCGAATGATAACTCATGACATAAATTTAGTATCGCTGCAGTTCATAGAACTTACGTTGCTTGTCTAAGGCCATGGTCGCGAGGGCCGCGAGCTGCGGAAGCGGCAATTGGCGCGGAAGCGGAGTCAGGATGTCACCAACATGATGATAACTTACCTACTCTATTTATAGATACACGTACGGTACAACGCGGATAGATTACATATATTAAGTCAAGATGCCTCATCAATCATGATTGGATTGTTTTTCTTTACACTCGCACTACGTTGGGCAATATTTTAAACTAGGATTATAAAATGAGTACGATCATCTTTCTTACACTACTAAGATTACAAACGAATTTATGTGCCATAAATTTTTCTTTCCACAAGTTTTGTAATGTGAGTGTTTTGTAATTTGAGCGAAGGTAAACTTCTTTTTTATACTGCCTTTGTCTTGTCTGTACTTTGGTTTCAAAACGAGTTATATACTGCTGTTCCATTTATAAATATGTTCCGTAAAATCAATCATTTCAATAATTTAGAATCAATAATAGGCAAAAAAATCAGGTTTAAGCATTCGCCACAAAAAATAAGCCATTCGTCGTGCGTCCTCGGTTTGAGAGCACCTACCTAATAGCTTTAGTCAGTATTGAAATCCTGAGCCTAAACATATCGAACGAAGTCTAGTAAATTTTAAGGTAAACCTTCGAAAAAGCTCGGTGTTCTGAACAAATCGAGGTAGTATTTCACTTCAGTCCTTTGCCTTCAACTCTATAACGCGCAACTCCGCTTAAGTTATACGACCTTCAAGAGAGAGGTAGTCCTTTCTCAAAAGCCGATAACGCGCTTGTGACTCAAAAGTTAAAGGTATGGGCGCGGCAACAATTTTCTAAAAGGTCATAACAGTTTCAGACTTCGAATAACAAATACACATTTGTAATATTAATAGATGGAATGAATAAGCAGCATAACATTCCAATTTTTATCCTCGGATAGATGAACATAGGCATATCAATCACCCTGATAATTCATACATATTCAATTAAATTTGGTGCAAATTAGTCTACTCCGCTAACGCACACGCTCGTCCAGTGTCCTAAGTGTACCTATGTTTATTTACTTCACACAATAGGAGTGTGAGTCAATCTGGAAAGTCATTACCTTATCACATTCGAAGATGCATGTCGTGGAGCAATGTATGCAGTTGGGTACATCGGGGACTCGCTCGACCTTATCAATAAATTGACAACTATTGTCCGTATGTTGTTGAAATCAATAAACCATCTGTACTTAGAACTTACTGAGTTAAGGGCATTTATCTTTCCTAGGAAGCGAAGTATTTAAAGAACAATAGGTACTTGAAGTAGACATTCATCTAAATGTCAACTAGTTCGTCTGGTAGTATTAGAACATCTATTGTTTTAAGTTAGCTGTAACATTAAATATTATAAAAACAATATATCTGTATTTCTGCTATGTAAGTTAATATATAAAAGCACGTGAAGGTACATAGGCAAAATGTCAAGTTTACTGTTCATAAGCCCAAGGCCAAAGATAATGAAATATGTGGTAACTAAAATATCAGTATTTGAGTACAATTTGCGTTGCAGTTTTAAGCACACGAGTAGGTATAATATGCAATGGTCGCGACTAGCACCAAAGTGGCTACAGTCTTAACCAGTTTTTTCACAGATTTTTCTATATGTGTATATATTTGTTAATCTCGTGAATTGCGAGGAAGAAAGACATTAATTTTAACTGACATTTTAGTAGGTATGCTCATGTTTGACTGCCTCGGTGGCGCAAGTGTTTTTCAGAAGTTTAGGTGTTTTTCTATGGATAATATGTATATCTTTACAAAAAACAGTATATATGTATTTATATTAGTTGTCTAGTATCCATAACACAAGCTCTGGTTAGCTTGGGACTAGACGGCGTTGTGTGTTAAATTGTGCGATATATTTATTTATTTATAATTTTATGTAAGTAATCTTCTAAATAAAGTAGATTAGGAGGAGGTAAAAATTGACGAATATTATACATAAATGATAAATTAACAATATGATAACGTCGGAAATATGTAGCAATACATTATTTAAGAGGTATCCCGTTGAAGTTCCAGAAATATTAGCAATTTAATTGAAAAAACGGTAACATTATTATTGCTTTTATTATTATTTATTTTAATCTGAGATTTATTGCAACAAACGGATACCTTAATAATGTCGAGGCTGTTGCAACTATTTTATTTCATTACATAATTACAGGTCTTAGTAATAAGTTTTAGTGCACATAAAACATTAAGTACATACATAAAAATAGACAACAGCTGTTGAAGTATATAACGTTTCATTATAAATTTTATCATCATAGTTGTCTTGAGTTATACAGAATAAATAACAATTACATAGTTCCTTCGGGACTGGCTTTATTATAGTCTTAATACTCGTAAACTATTTGTAACCTTGTTTATTTATTACCCTTTAATTCATGACATTAAAATATTATTTGTTTAAATTATCTGCCTCCAAGTTTTTTTTTTCAAATTGTGGGACGGCTTATGACTACTATGATACAGCCTTCTAGCCAAGTTGCAAGCGTTTTTCTTTCGTTAATGCCTAAATTCTCGTATGTCATGACTTTGTCTAAGATTAATCATAAAGAAAAAGGCTTGCAACTTGGCTAGGGAGGCAGGTCTTCTCTGGAATGCTCTTCTCCATTAAAACAGAATGATATTCAGTCGTAATTCATTCAAGGTCAAGTACTTTCTCAAGTTTGAAACTTAATTTATTGTACATACCTACATACAATGGTTTTACATCTTAGAAAATCAGTAGAATAACTACAACTTTCCTGTTTTATTGACAGTTCTAAAAAGTTAGCCAATATTGAGGCAATATCTACTCTTCTTTACGTTTAAATACTTCTATCGGATATCCGGCTACTCGCCCTCCAAGTTGTCGGATACCCGATATCTGGGTAATGTTCGACGTTGAAAAAAACATTTCTAATGTAATCTCTTATTTTATTTACATTGCAAGTAAGATTCTTACTCATAACTTTCTTTGATCGTCTATGTTCCTGTGTCTTTGAACCAGTAGTGTGCTGGCAATTAGTATACCTACTTATAACTGTAAACTAGTCTAAAGTTATGGAAGGTTCCAATTTCAATACAGATGTGACCACAATAGAAGTTACATTGATAAGGTCTAAAATTATTACATGCTATTCATATATGACGGAATTTATAGGCGACGACTTGCCTGGAAGCGAAACGTTATAGTAGGAAATTATCATAATATACGAGAAGGTTAGCCTTACATCGACAAGATTCTTAACTGAATATAATCGTAAGTCCAGTAATCGTGTGTGTCGATCTCTATAGGCAGCGGCGCTGTCGTCGCATATTCGATTTATCGTCGCGTCGACACAACGCTAGCCGTTGTGTGGTTCCGCCTCTCTGCTCGCTGGCCGTCTTGCCCTGCCAGGGCTATCTACACGCGATATCAATGTTCCGGTAACGAACTCGTTCACTTCACTATAAAATCTCATTGACACCTCTATTAATGTACCTCGACATTCGATTGTGTTGATATTGCGTAACATTCAAAAAGGTTATTAACATTTATTGGTATCTAAACTAAATAAATTAATGGTAGGTACTGCAACATGACACAGGTATTACATTACAACTTTAGTAAACTTAATGTTTGTTTGTAGAAGAAATGTAAAAAGCTAATATCTTTAAACAAAACATCCATCGTTAGTTTAATTCCATTATACAAAAGAAAAAATTGATTACGTTAAAACTTATGATAAAATGTATAGTTATAATCTGTAACGGGTCTATTATTATGAATCTATTGACTGAATGAATTCATTAAAATTAGGCGCTATGGTAGAATATATAAACCTACGAAGACTGCCAAAAATATGACCATTCCTTCTGGCTTCGCCGTAGCCAGGTAAAAGTCAATAAAATGGTTGTTAATTGAAAACTGTCGGAATCCTAAGCAAGACTTTGTCATTCTTTTGAAGGTAGGTTTTAGTTCCCAAGAACATAATATGTATAAACGGTTTTACTTGCTCAACAGACGGAACAATATTGTTCCCTTAAAAACGTATTTAGCAGCTAACTCCTATTAGAAACAGATAATTCTTTTTTTTTTTTTTATAAAAAGACAACTCCCACATTAGGAATAAACATCCTGTGTCGTGGGGGACTTTACAAACATACATGAAACGGACACAAAGAACATCCAGACTCGGGACAACAATTCGTGGATCACACAAAGTGTTGTAGGTACCGCGTAGGATTTGAACCCACGACACTTGGCGCAGTAGCAAGCGGCATGGCGACCGCTGACACCACTCGGCCAACCGTGCAGTCAATTCGTAGAGGTTTTTGGTTATCGATTAATATTAAATCTCAGGACAATGGGATCAATACAAATAAATAACTGGACGGATTTACGTTTGGATTTAACGACTAAACCCCACTCAAATTTGATAATTTCTATTAAATAAATAAATATTTCGGACATCTAACAACGCCATCTAGTCCCAAGCTAAGCAGAGCTTGTGTTATGGGTACTAGAAAACTGATATAAATACTTATATACTTTTTTTTGTAAATACATACATATTATACATAGAAAACCCCCAAACTCCGAAACAAATATTTGCAGATCATACAAACATTTGGTCCGACCCAGGAATCGAACCCGAGACCTCAAGCTTAGCAGTCGCATACGCTACCACTACGCCACAGAGGCAGTCATTAAAAATCTATTATATCTTATTTCAATGATTTCAAGTCAAACGCTAAAAACGTAATATTACTGAGATTTAATGACAACTATTAGAGACAACCCTGGTATAAGATTAGCAAATTAGTAGAGAAGATCGCATACACGAGGTGTTGGGTTTCCTCGTCCGACGAGGGCCTTGGCCCAGCCTCCGAGTACACTTCGGGGCTTTATACTATCTCTGTAACAATGTAAGCTATTATTAAACATCTAAACACAGTTATTTATTGATTTATTGCACAGTCTCAATAGAATTTCAAAGCCTCTTAATTTATTACCCGATACGCCGAAAGGAGGATAATGTTTTAATAAGTGTGTATCTATAAATAATCGCGTATTTAGGTTAATTGTTTATGACCAAGGGCCACTCATATCGATTTGAATAATTTAGGTGTCTAAGATTAGTTCGAATTTTCTGTAGGGTATGTTACGTTATAAGAAGTGAGTCACCAGACCAATATTGTGTACAACCAGTTACAAATAGGTAATCAAATTTTATAGGTTCGCAATTGATGTATTTCTGAAATTATAAATAATAAAATCTGTATTTCGCAATACTAGAATCTGTGCTTTAGTTTCATAAGTGATAAATTTATTTAATTAATACGTTATTTATCAAATTAGGAAGTCACCGGAAAATGAAAAGGCCAAAATATCTGAATAACTAGCAGAAATCAACAAGACATTTGTAATTTTTTTATTTTGCCTACTGCTCTGGAAATGTAAAAATCCAAATAACTTGAAAAAATTGTTTTAAAAGAGTAAGTATGCCTTCATCTTCTTTTTTTTTTGATGAAATGACAACCATTCGGATCTCTCGGATCAGCTATTTCTGCCAATGTCAAGTATTTATCGTCTTCAATTATCAAGTCTTCGAGTATTCAAGTCGTTGTCGTGATGAAATTAATGATAAAAATATATAAAATGTGGATGACATGAAATGGGGACCGTCTCTCGAAAAAACAAACCCTTCATCTTCTTCTTAAGGAACCATTGTTTTAACAGAAAGTTGAAAGAAGCCATTGGGCTGTCAGCTGTCAGTCACAAAACAAAAAGACAGACAGGAAAAAGACTGTAGTATTGGATCTTTCTTTGCCGTGATTTTGTATGACACTCTGAGAGAGACTTTACATGACAATGTGATTACAACTACAATGCTGCAATGGTATTCTTTTATTAATTCCAAAGTTCCATAGATATAGATAGATAAGCTCGCTGTCAAATAGCATTGACTTCTCAATTGATCTTGTAAAACCTTTATTTATGATAAAACGTTCAAAGTTCATCAATCATTGTCTCCAAGACTTTTATAACAAAGGTGTTCCGTTTTTTCAACTAAGTTTTTTTTCCTTATATACTTATTTAGCAGGTAAAAATATTTATAACAATTTGTGATAACTTTGAACTCTACTTTTGTTTATGACATCTGATACCCTGTAAAAGTTGTTTTAAAATGACACTGAGCTGAGGAACTGCTATGACCGCCAACTTTAAACTTTTCATTATCTTTAAATTTTTGAAGCAACATGTAAAATAAACTAAGCGAAGTTTATAGAAAATGACAATTTCATATTTCCACCTAAAAATTTAAATTAAAAATACATAACTATAGTGGTTCCAATCGTTTATTTAACTTTTGACAGCTCCAATACCCAATCAAATAGTGATACCCTGACCTGTTACCGATTCGATTTCTTCTGTCGATCGATTTTCTGCATGAAGAAGTTTTAATCGATTTAACACACTCATTATTTTATAGATAATTTCTTACTTTTATCGATTACTAAACGGCAACACCGGACGCGGAACCGACGCGCGACGCCATTTTGATGTCAGTGTTAATCAACATTTTCATACGTCGAGTTGAGTATTTATATTCCTCCATTTTGATTTATTTGTGAATTCTCACGTTTGGTTGAGTTGAGCGTATGGTTCCTCCCTTCGTTACTGTCAAAATGACTAAAATAAAGTAAAATAATATGCAATATATTTTATTAATATAATCGATAATCGATTTATTTCAAAACCGTTTTCATAGTCTGTGGTCAAAAATTACGAATGACACATCTCTAAGTGGGCGGAGCCCGTCCATGAAGTACAGTATTCCCTGTAGTACATTGTATCAAAAATTATTACAAAACTTTTTGTGCGTGATCTGTCAAAAGTTAAATAAAGGATTGGAAAGACTATATCAAAAACGAACATTGAAAGTATTTTTTACAGACATGTCAACATCCATTCGTATGCATCGTTCATGCATCTAATTATCGACAATGCAACCAAAGAAATTATTTGACTACATAAAAATTGCCGAGAATATAATGAGGACTATCACGGTTTTCATGGCTTGAATATTGTAAACAATTTATTATAATCGGCAAAATATGGTAGTGGAATTTATGTACCTAAACGTGTATGTTTACCTATGTTTTTAAAATCCTCATAATTATAAGTTACTCAATGATAATAAATGAATCTCTGAAGAAAACATTTGAATAATGTGAATGTAATAAAATCACAAGCAAGTCATGTTTGTTACATAACAAATTACCCTTGCAAATTAGGATCATACATTATTAGAATGTGGGATATTGTTAGTACACAAATAATCTTCAGTAATGTCTAATATTGCATTTAAAAGTAGTCTAGATATTATTATGTAAAGATATATCACTGTAAAGTTTCATATAAATCGGTTCATTAGTTCAGCGTGACAGAGTAAAAAACATCGAAGCATCTTCGCAAACTTTTGCATTTATAATAATAAATAGGTTATTAAATATTTTATTTCCTAAGAAATCCTTCTATTATAATCTTTGTCACCTCCATCACCATCATTAATCGTCTTTAGTAGACAAATCTTGGACATAAGCCTCGCCTCAGAAGGGTTTTGACCAAACTATGTTATGAAATAAATTGTTTTTATTGGTTTGTTTAAAATATTCCTTCTCTTTACAGTGCTTTTGTACGGCACATTGTTTGCTCTTTTAGTCTGACACACAGACAGGACACCTTATTGTAAGTTTTGATAATGTTCCTAAACCTAAACGGACGAATTCGCAAGGCCTAGATAATATTTTAATAAAAGCCCAGTTATGTAATGTCCATTGCGTTAGTCCTTAAGATATTTATAAAATATATTAGCGATAAACTATCTGTACATTGCTTGTTATTACAAAATTTAGTCTCTCTTTAATTGTATGCAAATCGAAATAGCGCGAACGTTTCACAGTCAATGAACCAAATATGATTTAATGTACCCGCCCTGAACGTTTTGATTTACTACGAACCTTCAACATAAGATATGCATCGTCTAGCACTTACCTTGTGCTGTAAATTAATAGTCATGTTATACTTCATACATTGTTTGGAAGCACACTGAAATATTTACAAAGATTGGTGTTGAACTAAGATATGCATAATAATAAACTAGGAATTTAAAAAAATGACAAATCATTTCAACTCCGTCTAAATCTTTCCCTAAATTTGGATAGATTTGTGTAAATTTAAATTAAATAAACTGTTAACAAACATTTACAAATTGCTAATTTCACATGTTAGATAGTGTAATCAAGTTTATATGTGTCGATGACACCTGTACTAATGCAAGCATTGTATTAATGGGGAAAAAGCACTTGTAATTTGAGTTGCAGGCGAGTATGTGCGGTGGCTCATTTATACATGAGCTCAAAAAGTTTTTGACTTTTCTGCTTGAAGTAAGACAAAAAACTCCAGACAGTCCAGTGTTTCGATACAGTCAGAAAAAAATCAACTACTTAACTACGTCAGTAGGCAGAACTTGTATTGAATGCGTTCAGAATAGTTTTCAGAAACGATTACTTGCAGACACTGCCTCTGACGCAAGGAAGCAAAACAAAGTCGGATGCGATGAATGTATCATTTAAATGATCTCTATCATTTGATAAGGGACTTGAGAGTACGGTTTTGTCGATCAATCTGACTGTAAAATGAATTCATTATTTTCTGGCACATGTTGTCTTGCGATTTCTAAGTTATTAAAGATTTAATAACGATTAAATACTCGTTTGTTATTTTTATCTTATTAATAAATCAAGGTTTTCCTAGATTATAACATACTCGTAAAATAGCTTTTCTATCTAGAAGGCTAGGTAACAGAATTAATTCCAAATTGCAAAGAAATCAAAAACTTAATTACTGTTTAATTATTGCATTTACTTTCTTCAGATGCAGAAATAAAGGTGAAACCATCACCTGTATATTTAAATTCATAACTAAAATTATAACGCTCTACAAGTTATTACCCATTGAAAATTAAATTATATCAAAAGGGCGTGTCTGAGACTTGAATATATTTAATTTTAACCACCCAACTATGCTTTGAAGACGAACAATGAACGTGTAAGTTGAATGTGTTCATTTTCTATAATACATGGTGTTATTCCCGGATCGTAATTACAGTTCTCCGGTACTCTCATCTCCGGCCATCGACATGTAATGTATGGTAAATTAGCAAAAAATAATCGCAAGCTTGCGCGTGCGATCGCTGCGGCTCTTTTTCAACATCGCATCGCTGCATTCTCTGTAAGTCGGCATCTTAGATCTACATATTAAAATACTATACTGAGATATGTACCTAACTATGATTGTATATACGTTTTAAGTATACTACAAACTGAGGTCTTCAATGGGAAAGCTGTAATGGCTTACTTTTGAAGTAGGTTGATGAGACAAAGATACTCGTAGTATGCCTTCATAGGCCTACCGAATTCAAAACCCAAGTTAGTTAATACTAACGAAAAAAAAGTTTATTTCTTGTTTTATTACACCCTACTAATATTACAAACGCGAAAGTTTGTGAGTATGTATGTAAGTATGTTTGTTGCTTTTTCACGCAAAATCTACAAAATGGATTTTAATGAAACTTTACAATAATATAGCTTATACACCAGAATAAACCTTGGGTACAATTTATAAAGACACTAGCTTCTTATAGCGGGGTTCAGCCAGTAATAAATATTTTTTTTTTCTAGTCTTTTTATATTTTCGCCTATAAAAGAGAAATAATAATTAAATCATTTTACGATAGTAAATTTACAGACCAAAGATGAACACCAAAAATTTCTAGTTCACATAGGAATGTAACAAATCATAATTTGACTTGAGACACATTCTAGAAATTACCAAAGTCTACATAACTTATTATTGAAGAATACGAAATCTTTATGTTGATAATTATGAAGTGTTTTTCCTAATCAAATTTAAGAGAAAACCGTCAGTTTATAATAATATGTTTTTTCCCCGGTGGAATCCCCTCGCATAACACCTCCTAGTGGCAAGTCGGTCTCAAACCGACTAAAACCGCACGCCATCTTGGGTACTAGGATCCGGGGAACCAGGTGCACCCTAGTAAGGAAAACCCTGGCACCCGACGTACCTAGGGCCTCCTACATTTTGTAGGTTCCCGTTACCCCGTCAGTTTATCCTAATTATTTTTGTATGAAGTTTGTTTTCTTTTGAGGGACTCTCTTTGTGTGTAGATGGAGGTAATTTTATCAATATGTATCATATGTCATCAGGTGTTGAGGTACTGCGCCTTTCCCAAAAAAAAAGGTTGTAAGTCATCTTGTCGAATATCAATGGATCCTTGTTTAAATATCATAAGCGTTATGATACAGACCGCATCATGTGGCAAGGCTACTGACCTTTTGTGACCACACCGAACCACGCTATTAAAAATTATATATGCCCCTTGTATAGTGCAATAAAGACTCCATGATTTAAATAATTTATAACGCATAATATATTAAATTCCGTAAGTTTATGTTATGCAATAAAAACGAAAATCTAAAAACGAATTATTATCCTCTTAGTACCTATTATTTCTTCAGAACAATGAGTTTTTAATTTATGAATTTAGTTATACTATAGCTCTATTATGTTGGTTCTGTCAATATTGTAATGCGGAAATAATAATAATATAATAAATAAATATTCCGGACATTTAACACACAACGCCATCTAGTCCCAAGCTAAGCAGAACTTGTGTTATGGGTACTAGACAACTGATATAAATACTTATATACTTTTTTTTGTAAATACATACATATTATACACAGAAAACACCCAAACTCCGAAACAAATATTTGCAGATCATACAAACATTTGGTCCGACCCGGGAATCGAACCCGAGACCTCAAGCTTAGCAGTCGCATACGCAACCACTACGCCACCGAGGCAATCATATGCATAGGATATTTTTAATAATAATAATTTACATATTTTACGAATACCGCCTGATCCTAACCATATGCTATGGTAACGTGATTGCCGCTAAATAACTATATTTAGTTACCTCATCGGCCTTAAACGGTCCACTACTGGATGTAGGCCCCTCATTACAAAGGATCTTATGGTCCACTATGCCACGTTGGCCAGACGAGTTGGTAAAGGTTTGTATAAGTTTGACTTGATTGATTGACTGCCTCGTAGTGGTAGCGTATGCGACTGCTAAGCTTGAGGTCTCGGGTATTCCCGGGTCGGACCAAATGTTTGTATGATCTGCAAATATTTGTTTCCGAGTTTGGGTGTTTTCTATGTATAATATGTAAGTATGTATTTACAAAAAAATATATATATGTATTTATATCAGTTGTCTAGTACTCATAACACAAGCTCTGCTTAGCTTGGGATTAGATGGCGTTGGGTAAAAAAAAAAAGTTTGGGGTTCGGATGTGTTAATAACAGTAATTCCCGGATCCTTTCCTTCTCAGGCGCAAAGTGGCACACCGTGTGGTTTTAGTCGGTACGATTCCGACACACCACCGCAAACCCTGGCGGGGTGACGGCACGTGGGGAGTTCCACACATAAGAAAATTAAAAAATAAAGTTTGTCACCACAAGGACAAGTTACCTGTGTCTATCCAAATACATACATAATGTAGATTAGACCCAAACTCAGAACGGATACCTAATAGTGGTCATCATTTTATGTGCAATATGTGGATAAAAATACTTCAATTAGTTAAAAAAAATACTTCAGTAATCCAGTTCCAGTTGTTGGAGCATGTAGCATTGTGTATCACATATTAAAATGAAAATAAATTCAATTCAAAGCGATATTATCTATTCCAAAGAGTATGCTGATGAAGTTACTTATGACTATAAATAATTACAAATTTAACCACAAAAATGATGTATATGAGGTAAAAAACATAAAAAAATACAGTCGAATTAAAAACCTCCTCCTTTTTTGAAGTCGGTTAAAAACGGTGGGTTGACTATATCTCATTGAAGATCATTTCATTGGTATTAGAAGATTTTAATAAATCCTTATTTACAACCAGCAGGATTCTGATGGCATTTCTGCATTTAATATTATCTAACTTTGCCCTAGGCTCCAATTGTTGTTTATCGTGACAAAAATAGCCTATATCCGAGGTCCAATATATATGTATACCAAAATTATTCCAAATCGGTTCAACAGTTTAGCCGTAAAAGCGTAACAGACTTTCAGAGTTACTTTCGAATTTACAATATTATAGCATGAATTTATTGTCCAACTATGAAACAAATATTCAGATACCAAAATGTATTGATATGATAAATATAAATAAGTAAAATGTCAAGAGAAAAAAACGCAGCTGCTACGGCCAGAAGGAATTCTTCAATAACAACTTGAAGCATAGCAATGCTCTTTGAAGTATTACAAACCAATGTTTTGTTTATTGATATTGGTGCTTTGCATGTAAAGAACCTCTATGGTACGAGTATATCAGTGCCGGAGAAGAATAGGTTAAAACCTACCGCATGTTGATGACGTTTCCTTGAAAATCTACTTTTCAATTCTGGAACACGTATGTTTTTCTTCGATGGTTTATTTTCGTTTCCAAACAGTTGGACAGTATCCATAGTAAAGAAATCTAACAATAATGTGTTATTTTTTGGACAGACATATTTAAAGGGCCTTCTATTAACTTTATTTATATCTTACATTACCTACTTACAATATTTCCTATTATTAGGGCTAGTTTCTACAGATCCCGATAAAGTTTCAGATAGTTATTTGTCTCAAGATTCAAGATCGTTTATTTGTCCAAAAATGAGTATATACACAAACCATGCAAGATATTAGAATAAGTAGTTGAACAATCATGTTTTGCCTTTTCGGCGTATAAATATTACATAGTCATAGCACATTCATTCGCTAAAGTTATGCAACAATTTAAAAATCTGCCTTATAAAATTATCTAAAAGATAATTATTGCTGATAAATATGTATAGTAGTCCGGGATCCCCGGAACCAATTTCACAAGTTATTACTATCAAGCTATTTTTTCGTAAGTGGTTTCATTTTGATGAGACCCCCCTTTTTTCCTGTTACAAAAATTCTCGATTGTGGCTAATAGGGGTAGCAGGAAAAGAAAAGTTTTGGGCGTAGGACCGGGATAACGTACCACTCAATTTGTAAGACAATGTGATTGTTAAATTATATAAATGTTAACTAATATTATTACTTATTGGAAAAAATAAATGTTCTACAATATGCATGGTTTGATCCTTCCAACATATTTCGATAACCAGGTCATCAAAAATGATACTATCTAACTGGTTTTTTAACAGTTGCTTAGTTAATTTTTATACTCGTATACTCGTAATTTAACAGATACCTAGTAATAATTATAAAATTGGTTCCGGGGATTCCGGACTATATATCTGACATTTATATATATCTCTCTCCAAGACTTGTGAAACCGGTATCAGTAGTTATTTAACAGATTAGTTGACATAAGTATATCAGGGACATTATCAGCAAGTGGTGAAACTGGCCTGGTGAATGCAAAAGTTTATGAGTTGGTATGGATGTTTTACTCTTTCACACATAAACTACTGAACGGATTTATATTAAACTATACAATTATATACAATGACACATATACTACTTTTTACCGCTGGCTCCTCAGGCATAAGCGGGATAGGTAAGTACTCACAACAATTCTATATTGCAAAATTAGACAAAAATTGTCTTATTGCAGTGTCTAATTACGCGCTAACAATAGGTCGCTGGGGCTTCCACAATTTATTAGTAGTCTCATCTATAATTATCGTCCTAATTAGTAATTTGTCGCTAAGTGAATTTGTTTATTTCTTACTTGTTTGTTTATCATACATTATAAAATATATGTACTAAATACTCTTCCAATCATAGTGAAGTTTTACATAATCGTTGATAAAACTTACTGAACCGGTCATGGACAAAAAGTTCTATTTGGGTTGAAAAAAAAAATGTATTTTTTTTTAATTTAAACGTTATTATTAAATAAATAAATGCTAAAAAATAATTCAGTAGGTCCCAGGTTCAGTAAAATTGTTGAGAGTAGCGTAAACTGAGTTGACTGGTTGGCAACACGGGCCCAACGATTTTATTTTTTGTGTCTACATTATTTTCCATAAAACAGTTTAAATTTAAAAAAAACATTTTTTTTTTAATTTTCAAGCTTTTAGTTTTTAATTTCATTAAATAGTACTGCTACTAGTCAATCAAGCCCTTTCATTTGATACCCAAATAGTGGTAGTCGTGACTAAATGTGTAAAGTGTAAACCACCATTTTGTAGCGGCGGCCATCTTGAATTTAAAATGAAACAGAATTCATTCAATTGTATTGTCACTAGAACTAAAGGTGTAGATATATCAAATTTCAGAACAATCTGTCAACAGGAAGGTGGTCAAATTTCAATTACCTACTAGATTTGACCCAAACAAACAAATAAAACAAACAAACAGGGCAAGCTAAATAAAACCAATTATAATAGCGTAAACGTTATTTTGATTAGGTACTTACATATTATCATTAAAAGGAGAAAAGTCGTAAAATAAAGTAAATATTGATGCAGTTACTTAAACTAATGGAAAGTTTATATAGAAATAGCTGCGTCCCTCGGAATTGCTCGCGATTGTTGTTGAAGAGGTACAGCAACAACGGCGTATAACACCGCGGGGCGAAGCTTGTCTAAAATAAAAGTAGCCTAATCTTGACATCATCAGCTATCTGCCCGTGAAAGTGTTGTCAAAATCTATCCAACCGTTTAGAGATTAGCCGAAACAAACAGAAAGACATTTCTTTTAATTTTTTTTTGATGTAGCTATCAACCGCATAATATTATCATATGCATTTAGTGAAAAGTTGTTACTTTGAAATTACAAACAGGTAATTCTATTTTATTTATTTGTACCTAAAGATATAGATATAATGTTTACAAACATAATAATATTATTAAGGACAGTTTTACCAGTTCCTGATAAAGTTTTAGATGTAGGTATTTATGTTTATCTAACAAATTTGTTTCTATTCGGGACTTGTGAAACCGAAATTTACAGTTATCTCGTAAATATCTTTTTTTATGTATGGCTCACACAATCAGGCAATGCAACAATGCAGCATGGCGACCCACACCATGGCGGCCTAGTGATGCTATTGCATCATTGGGCCTCCGGTCTCGCAGTCTCGCAGCAGCAGTCTCCAACGAAATACGTAACGTATCTAATTTAATGAGTAACATGATTGTAAAACAGTCACAATAATCGTAAGTAAATAATCAATTCTTAAAAATGTTTACGCTTTGAAAATGGAGACGGAAGTGACCGCATTGCCAGTGATTCAGAGACCTTTCATTTCCGGTTGGATTATAAAGCCGGGTCTCCTGCCACACTGTTTTGTGTTTTCTAACATCAAACATCTAACAAAATACGGGTGTAGCTTAACTATTTTCTTAGCTCAAACAAGCAAACATGTTATCCGAAGCAGGCGGAAAACCTCCCTACGTTCACATTGAGTTGTGCAGTTCGTATTTCCACTTGTGATTCGGCGTGAATATTCAAAGTTGATGTAGATAGGGTCTAACGCGAAAGCGGTTTCTTTTTCTTGTTGTATGCAAAATAACTTCTAAAACGTCGAGTACGTTTTCTTCATTCTAAGTCATTTTGAAGGATACCTAGATGTTTAATGTTCGTGTTTAAAAGTCGCAGGAGACTACTATGTTCTGCTAACATATTTTATTGGTTTGTTTTTGTTATTTTTAGGAGTAGGAGACACGCCTTAAGATCGCCAAGTGCGTTTCCGAAAATGCACAGTTAAGGGCACTATAAATAAGTAACAAGTTTAATTATTTAAGTACTACAGTTATAGCGACAAAAAAGGCCTACATCCTTCTCCAAAGTTCAATCTATCTCTGTTGACTTGACGGTTGGCCTAGTGGTATAGGCGGTCGCCACGTCGCTCTCCACTGCACCAAGTGTTGTGGGTTCAAATCGCACATGGAACATTACTTTTTATGATCCACAAATTGTAGTTCTGATTCTGGGTATTCTTTGTGTTAGTTCCATGTATATTTGTAAAGTCCCCCGCGACGTAGGATTTGCAGTAAAAAAAGAAAAGCCATCTTCCGTACCACGTGCTAGTAGGTACGTAGTACCACATATTCCTATATGGTGGAGGACTTTATAAATATACATGAAACAGATGCAAATAACACCAAGATGTAGAACAACGATTTGTGGATTACATAAAGTATTGTTTTTAAGCCCACCTTGTACATGCCATCTAGAGCTACAATAAAGTATTTGACGAGTGCACAAATGATTATGAAAGTATTTAAACGCATCAGCGCGAGTCAAGACGAGAGTCACGCCTATTTCCTAGAGGGGTAGGCGAGATAATTGGTCTCCACTTACTACGGTCCTGGCACACCTCTTTTGTTTCATCCACATTTATCAATCGTTGCATGCATACTCATCGGTTCCTGGTGTTTTCCCATTGACTTTTTAAGAACATCACCAATTTGGTCGGTAAATATTCGCCAACCTATTCCGACACTTCCACGCATATTCGCTCTATAAATTCCTTTCGTGAGTCTCCTATCATTAATACTCTCCAAGTGACCTAACCGTCTAAGTATGCTCTTTTCAATCTACTCTAACTAATTTGTCCGAGGAGAAAATCTACGTCTGTTTCTTCGTTTATGTGGCGCCATTTTATTTATAATCTATCTTAAAATGTACAGAAGGATAGAAATGTAGAAAATTATTTATTAGCAAATGGAAGTTTTGGTGAATGACACTGATCTCTATTTAGCATTATTTTTATTCTTCTTTATATATACAATCGTTTCTCGTGGCTTCAATAAAATAAAGTAACAAAGGAAGCACATCAAACTTAAAAACATACTAATCAATATTACATGCACTACAAATCCTCGCCACCAATTTTGCAGGCTAGTGTCGGTAGAGGCCCACAAACCAGAGAACACAATGATCTCTATAGAACACACTATACCCCAGAACACATGCCAAACACGCACATGTCGGAAACGAATTTTAAACTCCATCAAACAAAATAAGTAAATAAAGGCAAGGAATATGTAGAACGCTCTCTTCACTGTTTTAGCCTGTGGTATTATCAAAAAGAGCAACATGACTTGGTAATGGGAAAAAAGAAGAATAATCGCTAAAACTGGGGAAAAGCTTATAAAGCAGGCTATAGAAAGCAAACGAGCTACGAAGAATGTGTACCAACCTAAAAAGTGAACAAATGCTGCTGTCAGATCCTGAGGTTCAATGCCTCGCATATAGGCTCTTGGTACTCTATGTGGAACATCAGGTTCATCTTCGATTACTTCATCGCAATACTTTCGTCTTGGAGGGGCTGACAGCCAATCCGGAATTGACTCAGCATTTTCCATCATCTTTTCAGCCCAAACCGCTAACGACCCAGGTCGAGGAGCCACTATTACCGGTGGAGGGACTATTTCTACCTTTTCAATGGTGTATCCTGTATCTCGTCTTTTTGGCGCCACTCTGTCAATAATACTAATCGGTCTTACATATTCTTCATCACTGTCATACGTTGGAGCGCGTCTTGGTGTAACAGGCGAAATAGGTGGGAGATAATTCGAACTACAATCGGTAACATCGCTATCATAATAATCGAAAAAGGATGAGGACATCTCTACAGTTGTCCGAGGAGAAAATTGAATCAAATCACTGTTCGTGTTCCGAAACTCACTATTATACGGAGTAGAAGACCTCATGGATCCTTTCTGCGTGATGGATTCGTACAACTGTTCCTGTTCTTGGTGTGGTTTTTCATTTTTTGCAGTATCTTCTTCATCACTACCTTCGTTTTCGGTTATAGGTTTTTTGTTCCAAGGATAATTCCTACCACATATTTTTTCCCTTTCAAACCTTCGATAAACTGTAGCTGTACCCGCCATGCGTAGACAGGATACAATGATGCTCACAGACTGAACTGAAACTGTTTAATAAATTATTTAGTATGTTTACAAATCTGTACTAATATTATAATCTATACTAAAATTATAAAGCTGAATGTTACACCGTTCAGGAGTATCATTCAGCTTTATAATATTTATAAGCCATAAGATCGCCATAAGCCATAAGATCACCATTGGCGATAAGGGTAATTTTTTTACGGATGAAACGCAATAATAATAATATTAGCGTCACGAAGATGTGCAGCGTTTTTTTTGAAGAAGAGGGAGAGAGACCGATTGAGAGAGAGTGAGAAAGGACGATTTTTAATTTAATATTCATCATCTGAGATTTTACCATGTTATTTTTAAACAATATAAAATAAATGCATTTTAATAATTATCTCTAATTATTTTTATAAATAAATTAAAAAAAATATATTTGTATTAATTTTCGACACTTTTAATATTTTAATGGCAATTAAATTCATTAAATTTCTAACATATTTTCCTTTTGCCCTCCATCTAAGTTTCGGTAATCTAAAGTTTTTGATTTGTATAAATATAAACAAGACTCAAAAATTAGTTTGCCAAAGAGGTCTCACTTCTGACATCTGTACTTTGTATGCACGCACTTTTTTTCTAGAAGTCTATTGTACATAACAGATGTGCAATAGACTTCTTGTTATGGCTTTGTGATATCTTTGAAGTTGTAAAAATACAATTTCAAGTTGGTGGAGCCACGCTGATTTCAGCACGAACGGGCACAGAAGATCAACATAAAATGACAGCATTTGTGCTGTCGTGTTTCGTTGGTGAGTACGAGCCTGGAGGCGCAACGATGCAAAAGATTCTGCTTTTGCTTTCCATCGGGTAGAGTAGAGTCATTTTGGCAGGCACATAGTTACATAAAAAATACAATCATCTAATTTTCTTTTAGATACGAGTATATCGATCACTTTGTCCTGCTTTATGATTAATAAAGTATGAATTTAATAAAGTAAGTGCCAAATATCTTGGTAATATAATTACCTTGGTCGAAACTAAGATCTGAAAACCGTTGCAACAAATCAAGAATGTTCACGACAGCATGCGGTGCAGCGTGAATGAAAGATTGCAAAAATAAATATAATTCCACGGGTGATGCTGATCGAGCTTTTAATATAGCTTCTCGCGTACGCTCCTCATCTTGGGAATGTGATGCATAAACAGCTTCCACCCACCAGAATATTAAAAAGCAGTATCTATGGAAAAAAAATATCCCGCTATAGTTTGGAACTCCTAAGGTTACCTGGAAGAGATTGCTTGTAGGAATAGGCCCTTTGTACACTAGATCTCACATTTTATGTACTTAACTATGTTATTTATAATGATGTACAAATAAAGAGTTTTCTATCTATCTAACTTATTTTCAAAAACACCATTCGAAAAACACTGTAGTGCTATTCGAATGAAGTAGTCCAATCTCAAAACTTTCCAAAACTTCATTCAGATAGGTACATATTTATAATGCTTGTAATATAATAATTGCAGGAAGTTGAAGCTTATTAAGAAATAAAGGAGATAACCAGACACATATGCAAACTATCTTATGTACAGTGTAACAGTGTTTAAGATTTCTTTAGGGCTTTTTACTACAACATTTTGTACATATTTACAAGAAATTAGTAGTTGACATGGAGGAAATTTATTCGAATCAGATAATGACTTGTCTACATTTTTTGTTAGTTTTTATATCAAGTGATTTTTTCAAATACAAACTGAAATCGCCCATCAATAAAAGTTTATGTTATATATGTCATAAATATTTCATCCCCATAATCTAGATGGTTGGCAGTACACAACTGTGTGCTTTTCTCGAAACTTTCTGCCTCGCACATCAAAACTGTGGAATGAGCTGTCGCCCGCGGTGTTCCCGGACCAATATGACCTTCAAGAAAAAAGCGTACTCGTTCTTAAAAGACCGGCAAAGCACTTGTAACGCCTCGGGTGTTGCGGGTGTACATGCTCGTTTGCCCCCAACACAATAATATATATATATATATATATATAATGGTGTTATATCCTAAATCAATTTAACTACCTACTTCTTTTTAAAATAATGGATGAAATAAACAATATAATTTAACGTATTTGTAACATAAACAAATTAAGATTTGATCATACCTCCCAATGGCTGCTATTGGAAAGAAGAGAGCATTGAGGCACTGTTTTCCAAGCCAACGTAAATCTTTCTTTTGTATTGAGAGAGAGTATGCTGAAAGATCCGTTTGAAGACTAAGTGGTGGTGAAGCCAATGTAAACACGAATGCTATCAAGGAAGGCAGGGTCACGAGAAAGCTGCAGAATGCTCCTAGCCTGTAAACAGACAATTTGTCTTAGATTTAAAAGCATGTTTCTAATGAATCTCCAAAATGTATGTACGTGCATATCTTCCGATCGCCTGCACCAAATTGGATAATTCTTTTTTGTATTTGTTCGTTAATTTTAATTTTCAGCGCTCTTTTCTCATGGTTTATACCAGTGTTGCTAACTACATATGAGGTTTTCTGTATACCAGACCTAAGCTCTTACTAAAACCTTTATCCAAACGAGTAATTTACTTCCGATTGTACCATATATATTTGTTAAATAATCCTACTAATATTATAAATATGAATCTGTTCTTTCACGCAAAAACTGCTGAACGGATTTAGATAAACCTTACAGTAATAAAGCTTATAGATCATTCATAGTGGTCATTCTCGACTGCCTCGGTGGCGTAGTGGTTATATCAGTTGTCTAGTACCCATAACACAAGCTCTGCTTAGTTTGGGACTAGATAACGTTGTGAGTTAGATGTCCGGCATATTTATTTATTTTATTATTATTTATTATAGATCAGACACATCTCTCATCATGCGAAAACCAACAGTAAAAAGCTAGATAAATATATATGGCGTAAAAGCAAACCTTTTATTACTAAGCCAGTGATTCATTGCCTCTTATGAATATACAAAACTAAATTGAATGAAATTATCTAACATTGTCTCTCTCTATTTATCTTTTTCGGCACAAATAGAATAGAATGACATAAAATGAGCTCCAATATTTGTCTGACTATTTCTATTTAAAGCTGGGAAAATTTATTACTCTTTCAATGTTGCAGTACTTACGCTTCATCACCTTTTCTAAAATGTGTAACAATGAGGGCTAAGTCAAAGCATATCAATATTAGATACACCAGCAAACCACCGATTGCTGGACATACTCGGTGTAGAAGAAGAGCCTGCCACGCCGGCAGCTTCCATCCCATCACATCACCCGCTACCTCCTTGTCTAACTCACAAGTCACCATTGTTTGCTAATCACTTTTATCTATTATCTTTAAACATTATACCCAGAATATTGTCTAAGCACTCGCACATTTCACTATCACATCACAGCCTAAGAAAACACATTGAAACAATATTTCTCAGCAAAAATAAATGCTAGCACTTTGTTTTCGACAATTGTACAGTAATGTGTTTTAGTAGAACTTCATACGCCCATTGATAAAGCAGATAAGATAGCATGGTTGAATCAGATAAGTCAATGACATAGTTTTAAAACAGGTATGCTATGATTACAGCACCCACCTATTTTGATTCATATTTAATTACAATGTAGGTCGGTATACTTTATTAATTTTTGTGTTACGTAATAAAATTTAAATATCTTATTCATACCTAAACGCCTGTAATAAAGAAGTACAGACTGCAGTTGAGTTAGATATTGGAGTGTTAACTTGGTATAAAGACTTAGCCTTCTAATATTAATAAAGTCTGGAGCCTTAATGTCACCAAAGTAAATTTGCCATCGAGTACCTATAGGCCATATAAAGTCAACTACAGTAAGTAGGTACTGCTTATAAAGCTAATAAATACCGATGAAGCGTGTATATTTTTAAGTCCAAGCTGTAAAAGGACGCACGTACGAATAAATTTCATATGTACAGTGGAAGTAAAGTATTCGTAACAAAGCACGTGAACAAGATAATGCATGCTCCTGTTAACTTATAAAGAGAGTAATGATGCTGATAAAATACGACTGGCTTTGATTTTTTTTTAAACTCCAACTATCGGCTATATTCAGGCCAGCCTATCTGTTTTTCCAGTTGGCAAAGACAAGCGTTGGTAAATGCTTATAGGATAACAGCTTTAAATATTTAAAGCATTCATTCCGAGAGGATAATAAATAAATTCCGATATTAATTACTAACATTCGTCAATGGAAAACAAGACGAAGCACATTCTTTAAGGAAATCATCTGATCGTGATGCTAGTTTATACAGTCCAAAAGGCAATCTGATGATATTAATATTAAGAGGTAGAGGTTGTGAATTTGTCAAGCCACATTATTTGTGAGTGCCATAAGCTATATAGTAACACAAAACGAAATGAAAAATACGTTTAACTTTGGCACGGGTCAGTTAGTACCTTATAGGGTTACACTTAAATGGGCACGCCGTTATTGCGGCGGTAAGATCCGTTATGGAGGATTGGCTCGAGAGGCATCACGGCAGCCTCTCATACCGCCTGACGCAGGTGATCACCGGCAAAGGATGTTTCGGAGATCACCTGTGTCTGATCCGCAAAGAGCCAACGCCTGAGTGCCACCACTGCGATGGCCAGACCGTGGACACGGCGCTCCACACGCTGGCAGGATGTCCGGCGTGGGACGGGCCAAGCCGTGATCTCGTGGCGGCCATCGGGGTGGGGGTTCTCTCGCTCCGTAATATGATTGCGGCCATGTTGCGGAGCGAGAGCGCGTGGAACTCTGCCGTCTCTTTCGAGCTTCTCGAGCAAGTTATGCTTGCGAAAGAGATGGCGGAGCGGGACCGGGAGGGGTTAGAACTCTCCCTGCCCGCCAGGCCCGGGAACGGGCCAGGTACCGCAGACGACTCAGGCGGCGGAGATCGCTAAACGATCTCCGTCCTCCATAAGCGCATGCCTGAGGGTGACAGGTGAGGCCACCAGTCACCTTAGCAGAAGCAGGCCGGGGTGGCGGCGCGAGCTCTGTAAAGTGCTCGCGCCCCTTTTATAGTATAGGAATGTTTGGGTTCTTACACGGGAGGGGGCCACCTACATACAATGAGTGGCCCGAGGTGCGTCGGGGTTCCAGGGATTTCCTTCCTAGGGTGCACCTGGTTCCCCGGCTTCTGGTGCCCTAGACGGTGTGCGGTTTTTGGTCGGTTCGAGTGGTATCGGAGGGGATTCCCGCACAAAGAAAAAAAAAAAAAGGGTTACACTTAAACATAGATAAATTTCAGTGTAATATTTGATGTATTAATCTTGAAAAATAATAAATGCATTTTGTACCTTCCTTTTTTGAATATCAATGGCTTATAACTGCATATAAAACTAGCTGTGCCCGCTACTTCATACATGTGACATTTGGATATTAAAGTTATTTTAAATTTTTCAGCGTTTAAACCTTCCCTGGGCTAAATAAAAACATTTCAAAACCAAAATCAGCTAAATCGGCCCAGTCATTCTCGAGTTTTAGCGAAACAAAAGAACAGCAATTGATGTTTATATATAGAAAGAAGAAGATACTTATTTGAAAAATATAAAATGCACACAAATGGCAGTTATTTGGTATTCTAAATGCAGAAGTCCAATATTGTACGTCATGTCTTCAATTATCAAACAAAATCACCTGTCGATACTTAAATTAAATAATAGCTCAACACCAAATGTTACCTCTGTGGCTATTAGAATCTGCAACATCCATGAAGTGGTACACTACTGAACTAGAACAACTCAAACAGGTAGCAGCATTTTATATTAGTATATACAAGGTTAGTTTCTTATTATTTGGTGTACCAAAAAATGCGATACCCTGTACATTGGTATTTGGCTATACCTCGCCAGTACAGTAGGTACTGGATATTCATACTTATTGCAGAAACTTTGATAACACCAGCAACATCTTTTTTTTTTTCAGATTCAAGTCGACTTGGGCAGTATCTTAAAAATTCATTATTTTCCACCCATACGTCATTTCCATACTGGCAATTGACAAAACGATGAGCCTTTTTCAAGTTACTTAAGTTGGATTACATTTTGAATGGAATAAAAGTAATTTTATACTGCACGCATAGTCTGCGTGATGATGGGTGGTCTATTATTTGAACTACACAAAACACAGATAAGTTTATCATAATGTTTAAAACGTGCTAATTGATTACATGTAGCTTAATCACAAGCAATGATAATTATTTGCATATACACTAGCTATGGAAATAAATAAGACTATTTCCTAATAATAAAATGGAATATGTATTTATGTAAATTAGACAAAACTGTCCAGATTCAATATTACGCGGCGGCAAATTCTGGCAAATTTAGACCTTTTTTTGCCTTAGACATTGTAGTCACCATACAGGAGGGGGCCATCTTTAAATCGTTGATAACTCGAGATCTGTTGGGTATCTACTAGGAATTTCCGTTAAAGCGGCATGAGGTGCTAGATTTATAGATTACACCTAGTTCCCCGGCTTTTGATACCCAATCAGTCTGTTATTTTAATCGGTCTTAGTTCGACATAATTAAGGTAGTAGAGCCGCGTGTTTCAGGTATTACCTACCATCGCACAAAAGGTCAACCTAAAATGACAGGATTCGTGCGAAACACGTTAGGTTCGTTGGTAAGTACGAGACCAGAGGCCCAATGACTAGGCCCCCATGGTGTGGGTGGTGACCCACACCATGATATTGCTGTTTTGTTGTATTGTCTCCATTGACAATGAATATGGTGACCACCACTTTTGGATTCTGCTTATACTTTCCATCAAGCAGAAGGGTCACTTTAGCAGGCCTATATAAGAAAAAACTACACAACTGATCGGTGGGGAGTATTTAAGGGTTTTTACCACACGGAAAAAAGAGAAGCTGGGTATTGTGGTGGGTGGAACATCCTCTTTCGAACAATTATAGCCAAGGAGGTCATCCTCTGGGTGTGTTTCATTTCACCTGTTGAAAGAAAAAACTAATAACAATTTTCTGTAGGAACCTGAGTGGAGAATCTTCAAAAGAGCGACTGACGCAAGCAGATTTTGACGGTATGTGCGGTTTATATGTCGGATAGTATTACGAATGCTAAACCCTGAGAGTAGTAGAGCCACTACCTAGTTTCTCAAATTTTAGGGTTACTTAATACTTCACATTTACAAATTAAATTTGACAAATAAAAATATTTAATTTATTTACAAGTTATAATCTAATTAGAAATATTACTTAGAAATAAAGTTAAAAACAATTTACCCTAAAATAAAATTATATGAAATTGCGGGACTTAAGAGTTTAGTTTTCGAACTGTTACCAGATTGACAATTTATTTTCTAGGTTATGTTGTTAAATAACATTGTTTAGTGGAACAGGTTATACTGTTTGTGAAACAAGATCTAATATTCAAAAACAAAATGTTACGAAGAGTTCTATCTAGGGTGCTGACTCAACGCCCAACGAGTTTATTTATACGAACGAAAGATAATTTTTGTGATATCAAGAGACAAATACACTGCGAAGTTTGCTTAAGAAATCCTAGATATACATCTAAGATAAACAGTACCTCACCAGCTATAGCCAGCAAATACCAAGTGATTACAGACACAAACTCCCCTGTTATTGAGAACACTGCTGACGAAGAGCCATTACCTATAGACAAATATCCTATGCTTAGTGATGAATTCGATGGTGTCAATCTTAAAAGTAAGTGGCCAGTGTGACTAATTACTTGAATGTGTTATAATTGGATTTCATTGGATTTTTTTATGTAAAGATGCCAAAATAATAACACAACTTGATTGGCATTCTAATAACTTTTTTCTAATTTCCATTTTTAGGAGGAGTCAATGGTGTATTTGAAATTGAGGATCTTGTGGAGCTACTGCATAGAGAGAACTCAAAAGATGTATTTGTAGTCACCGTACCACAAGACATTCGTTATGTTGATTACATTTGTATAGTTAGCGGCCGAAGTAAGAGGCATATTTTAGCCTTATCAGAATTTGTCAGAAGAGTTTATAAAAAGAAATGTTTCCAATCCGATCCAATACCTAGAATAGAAGGAAAAGATTCAGATGAATGGATGGCATTGGATTTGGGTAAGACTTGCTAGAATTCAATAGTTAGATTGTACTAGAAATGAGGAATAAACTTTTATAAAATACTAACATCTGCTAGCAATGTCACCTGCGCTTCAATGTTGAGTAAAAAACAGCCCATGTTCGTCCTCAAAAGTCAAAGTATCTCTATGCCAAATTGCTTTGTAATTGGCGCACCATCAAACATACAATAGCCTAGTCAGGTCTAAATAATAACAAAGTTAAATTCTTGCATTTCAGGTAATATTGCATTACATGTGTTCTCAGAAAAAGCACGTAAACAATATGATTTGGAGACACTATGGTCAGTTGGAGCAGAGTATGATGATCAAACTAATAATAAAAGTGAAGTTGTTGACATGTTTGAAAACTATAGTAAATACCTAAAAGATTTGAAACCTTTGTAAATAGAAAATAAAATTTTTAATTGAAATTAGTATTTAGTACTAGCTGACCCACGCAACCTCGTTTGCGTCTTATATTGCCCGTGTCGTGAAAATTTTCCCCCCTTTTTGAAACATTCTTCATTGGTGCTCCGCTCCTATTAGTAGTAGCGTGATGATTTATAGCCTATAGCCTTCCTCGATAAATGGACTATCCAACACTGAAATATTTTTTTAAATCGGACCAGTGGTTCCTGAGATTAGCCGGAACAAACAGACAAAAATTTTAAAAATATATATTTTGGTATGTGTACCGTATATACATTCATATGCATGTAGTAGAAAGCGGTTATTTTAATATTACAAACAGACACTCCAATTTTATTTATTTGTATAGATTAGTAAATCCTGAATACAAACACTGTAAATGTATAATTAAAAGCCTTATAAAAGTCTCATATAAAATGTTTATTTCTGCTTAATTACGTTAAAGATACATATTTGGATTGTATTGTATAATTCAATCACCATTCACAATTTAAATAATTATAAATCATTAAATTAAATATTTAAATTGTAATACAAAAAAATTATCATTTAAAATAATTGCTGCTATGCCTGTTCTGTCACAATCAATACTTGTATAATATGTTATACAAAATAACAATTTCAATTAATAACTAGAGTTCAGAATTTTAAATGCAATATAGATAATATAAACTTACACAAAATAAAACAGCAGTTGACTAATACATTCATACCACAATCACAAGATCCTTAATTCAGTCAAAATGCAGATGCACATACTAGTATATTTTATTTTATTCTAAATAGCATAGTTTAGAAAGCAAACCTAACATTAGTGCTTTATGTTTCAACAAAACATGTATAAAGTTAAAATATATTAAAAGCCAATCGAGGATTGTAGCATACTAAATGTAACAAATAAGCAATAATTAAAAAAAATATACCATATGTTTGGACCACCAACAAGTCTTTTATTTTTAATGACTTCATAATTAGTAAACATTAATGAGCATACCGTAAGTGGAAATTCTCTATTTGAGAATCGAGATTACCTTCAAAAACTATGTTGGAAAAATTATAGCTATATAGCGAGTATCCGCTACACAGGTGTAAAATTATATATTAATTAATGCACTGCCAATATAAAGCAATACATGCATGTACAAAATTAAATACATCATATTGTTCATTTGCAAGAAGAGCAAATAGTCAGCTATATTATTAAAGCACATCTATAATCTACAATTTTTATTTATCTTAGTATAATTGCTTCATCTCTTGTAGACAAATTGATAATGATACTAATTTAGTTGTTGCATCACTAAACCAACATTTCTTAAAATTATCTGAATATTTTAGTGAAGTGATTGTGTATGCAAGTATTTAGACATCTATTTTTAAGTGTGAATGTTCTTTGACAGTACAAAACTCATTTTTAGTGATTTTTAGTTCTGTTTAGAAAGTTTCGAACAATTAAATTAGTACCAATCTCAACTAAATATATAATACATTATGGAAGAAACACAATTGAGAACTTGAAGATGGGTATACAATTCAAATGTGTAACCCTGACTGGATTGGATAGATGTATATTTTGCATGATATTACAGTACCTATAAAATGTAGTAGTAAATTTTGAAATAATATACCAACCTGCAAATGAGCAATACATTTTGACTAACATTGGTTAAATGGTTAAAAAGGTATTGCATGCCACACTATTTGTAACTTAAAATCTGTTTAGGGCACTGTAATCTCATGTCAAATCACTACATGAGGCCACTCATGAGTACAAATGTTTGGCACCTTGTGGTAAGTCAAATGAAATCCTAAATGTGATTAGTTATATTGTTAAGTTAGTTTATTATTGAATCCTCAAGGCAAACAATTGCAGTAGAAGTCAATTACTATAACTTACATACTGAAGCACGGAAATGAAATGATAAAAATATATATATTACATTCAATCAGGTGCAAAAATTCTAATTACAATACATTCTTATAAAATACACGAATATTATCTGTAAATTTTTGATTTTGGATCTGAATTTTGGCTCATGACTAATGAATTATGACAATATGGCTACACTTCGTCTTACACCAGCACCCGAATTAACATTGTCTAAACTAGACCATTTCTTTATGCCATTTTTAACCACTTCAGCAGTAATTTTATCCTCCATAACTCTAGACATTGCCTCCAGTTTTTGTGCTCTCTCTTTACTTAATGGTTCACTAGGGAAAGCCAAATCATTAGCCTCAGCAAGTGTGCGCAGATCAAAATAATATTTTGCATACACACTTGATGGTACATTAATATTAAATTGTAACATTTCTAAGAACTGCCTCTCTAATTCATTCATATCTTCTACTGTGATGTCTTTCAAAATTTGACAGTAATCTACATTCCATACAGCTTGGTCATCCCACACTTTGCTGGCTAACAAAATTGCTCCCAAAACTATTCTCTTCCAATTTGAGGGAGCAATGTCTAACTCAGCACATATTAGGAGACGCTCCAAATACACCAAAGTTATGATAGCACATTCAGCTGTTAGTTGCGCTGCATTGAACAATGTCCTCACAAACTTATAAATCTGTTTGTGCTCAGGGTTATACTTGTCATAGTCATCACTAACTCCTTCTTTACTGAGAGGGTGAAGTTTTTCGTCAAAAATATCTAGTCGTCGCTCAGATGTTCTGTTCTTTATATGATAATAGATAGCTAGAGCCACACATTTCACAGTATTTTTCAGATTCGGTTGAGACACAGTGCTATCATCTAAATAAATTGTTGAACAGGAACTGCTTTTTTTGAGCTTATTATCAGCGATTTGGTGTTGGCTACGTTTTCGTGTCATACCATTTTCTAAAGAAGCTTTAGAACGCTCCATAAAAATGGTTCCAGCAATAGGGTCTTGTGAAGGATCGAGGTCCCCATCATCTCCTTCTCTCTCGCTGATGTGTTGTATATTATTAGAGCTTACTTCACCTTCAGGTAGATAATCTTCTAACTTGACAATGTCCTTTCTGATCGGCGACGGACTCCGGTAACAACAGCAACTGTTTTGGTTACCCATGTTTGTATCACATAAAACTCTACTAAATATTAATTATTACCATCCTACATGCACTGCTTCACTTCTAAATAAGCGTAAATAGTGTGCCGATATATGGGATTGACATAAAAAGCCCATAGTATCTGAAACAAAAGGTGCTACATGAATATTCTATTATAGAGTACCAACATGAGAAGCAAAGTATTACGATTAAGTAGAGGATATATTATAAAAGTAATAATACCCTAACATTTTCAGCTCTTATCATTACACATTTCACGAGAATCTATAGCAACCCCAATAGGATTTCATATTCCTTTACATTTGACAGTAGCTAAGTATTTAGAGAAGTATCATCTCGGAAGCACCTAAGTAGCACAGATTATACTACAATAAGTACAGCTAGCAGAGTAAACAGTTTGCACAGTTTTCAAAGGCATTTGAATCTATGTTCAAAAAGCATACTACTTTTTTTAGAGTATCAAAATCGAATACTAAATCTATAATAAAAAGTTTGGATCGTACTATCATATCATGACAATATTAACTTGCCTATTTCATACATATTATAGAATAACAAGTAATGTTCTCCTTTTATCTAAATATCTAATCTAATAAATCGTAGCCATTCGTAGGTATTTCAACATCATGATTGCCTAGTAGATGCAGTTACAAAGAACAAAACTAGATTTTGTAAATCAATTAGTTTTTTTTATTCCTAAATACTAACTTAAAAAACCACTTACATAATTGTAAAAATAATGTGAGTTGCTTTTTAACTTCAAATTAGTAAAAATAAACTACGCAAAAAAATGTGTGTATTTTTACAAAATATTTCTTCTATAATTATATTAGTTGCTGTTGCTGCTGCTGTTATTATAGCTAATATATGTTGAAGACATTTACCATTATGAATAAAATTTTAGTGCATCAACTTGATATTTGCATATTTTCGATATTTGGACATTGCCATAATGTTAAACGACAATGAAATTTGACACACCTTTTTCTCTAACGTATCTCAAATAAAAAAATATTAGATACAATTGTTACAAAAACAATAAAATACTACGTATTTGAAAAGAAAACCTAGTTTTGAAATCTTGACCTAAAATATAACAAAACCTAGTTTTGAAATCTTGACCTAAAATATAACCGAAAACATAAAAATGTTTTTAATCTTGATGATAATTTTTTTGTGATTTTGTGGAAATACTGTCGGTGATCTGTTAATTTAAGGTGGTAAAGATAACCTCAGATTTTTTTTACAACAGAAAATAGCGTAACCTTAGATTTCGGTGGCTGTTAATGTACTTTATAGTACAAAATAGTTTTGTTGAACAGACATCGTAGTCAGTGGGTAGTAGTATTGTTTGTTAAATGAAATTTTAGGCTTCTTAATTTTTTAAATGTAGCAACTCTGAAAAATATGGCGGGTGCAATTGGCTTCTGTCTTTGAGCACGTTGAAGTTATTTTGGCCATTGATAGTAAATAAAACCCATTACATTTATTTATTGTAATTTTAATTGGCATACGTTATAAATCAATTGCTTTTTAGTGTTTTTGAGTAGATAATAATGCGTCGTAAAAGTGAGCGTACCGCTAGTAAAAAAACGAAGGCTTCACCTGAAAAGAAAATAGAAAAACCTAAACGCACGAAGACTAGACGTAAGAAACAAACTAGTTCTTCAGAGAATGATTCACCTGATGAAGGGAGTCCAGTACGTGCAGTGGTAGAAGTCGTAGAAGCTGAAAAAAAACCGCCCCAAACACCCGTCAAATCAGAGAATCCTGAAGAGGCCCAGGATCAGGTGTGGCAAGTTAAAACTGCCGAAGGTTCCGGCGATGGTGGCGAAATACAGAAATTGAAAATTTGTTTGACTAGACCTCCATCTACACCAGAGAGGGCGGATAGATCACCGCGCAGTAAGAGGAAACTGTCCCGGGCAACTAGTTCTAGTGACACTCCCAGTGTAGAAGGTGTGGAGGAGAAAAAGAAAATAAAACATCGTGTTAAACGTAGTGCTCGTGATAAAGATGACACTGAAAGGAATGTTGACAGTCATGATGATGAGCAGGATGTGGAATCAGAGGAACGTACCGGAAAAACCCAACAGACTCCTCATAGTGAAGTTTCCCAAAGTGAGTCAAGTCAGGATCCCTCAGCTAATGAGATTCCAATGTCTACAACTACTGAGGAAGTAAAGCAGAATGAAGAAACTAATGTAGCAGAGTCTGGTGATAAAGGGGAACAAAAAGAATCAACTGAAAAATCACAAGAAAAAAAAGATAATGATTCTCAAGAAAAGGGCAAGGAAACACAGGAAAAGGACTGTGAATCACAGACTGAGGTATCAGATGCTGATACAACAGTTGTTTCACCTAAAACTGATACTAGAGTTGCATCCCCAGTTGGCTCTGTTAAGCCATCTGATTCGGACACTCAATTAGAAGTAATTGGCAGTAATGAAAAAAAATATCCTAAAACAGATGTTGCTGAGAAAAAATCACCTGAAAAGGAAAGATGTGGATCTGTTGAGAAGTCTGAAGTATTGGAACTACATGCTGAAGATAGTAAATGTGAATCTTCTGATAATGAGATGGTACAAACAAAAGAGGATCACAAGGAGGATGCTAAAACACCTCAGGAAGAACCGGCCAAAGAACACTCATCAGATGACCACAAGGTAAGTAAAACTGAAGAAACTGACAATAAGAACTCTAAACCAATTGAAAATGAAAATAGTAAGACTATTAATAAAAATGATGTTGTAGAAAGTTCTGACACTCATTCTAAAGGAATAAAGGAAAGGAAACTCTCAACTTCCTCGGAAAAAGAAAAACCTAACAAGGGAGTTGAATCTAAGCCACATGAAACAAGAGTTTTACAGCGTAGTGATTCTTCACAGTCTACACAAGAACTTCCTAATGGGCAGCCAGGTCATGGTATTCAGAGAAAGCGAAGATGGGGATCTAGGAGTACTAAGGTCACAACACAAAAGTCGATAACAATATCGACAGATGTTTTGAAAGAAATAATACCTGATGTCAAACCAGTAGAGTTTGCTGAAGTTATTGAAGAAAAAAAACACAAAGGCGAAAGAGAGGTCAAAGAAAAAGTTGATAGACCTATATTACCTAAGATTGTGATAGATAACACGAAAAATGTAGAACTGAAGACAGAACATGAAGAAAATGAGCATTCAAAAGTCAAGGATTCAGCATCACATAGAAAAATTTCAGTAATTAAAGATAATGATAGTATTATAGCGAGGCCTCCAAGCCCTCCTAGAAACAAACAGTCTTGTATATTGTACATCACCAATTTGGTTAGACCTTTTACATTACTGCAGTTGAAGAATTTGTTGCAAAGAACAGGCAGAATTGTCGAGAATGGTTTCTGGATAGACCGAATAAAATCTAAATGCTTTGTTCAATATGAAACTGAAGAGTGAGTATTATTTATATCTTTTTTAATTTTCATACTATTTATTGATACAATAATAAAGTATATTGTTTTTCAGAATATTGATGAGTTCAAATTGTACATATTCATATAATGATCAGTCAGACAGTCTTTAAACTAAGTTACTAATAATAAATTGTTGTTTTTTCAGTCAAGCAGTTGAGACAAGACATGCATTACATGGCGTCACATGGCCTGTTTCAAATCCAAAGACATTGCAAGTAGATTTTTCTACAGTAGAAGCTTTTGAGAAGGCTAAATCAAATGAGGAAACAGATTCAGCACCAGTTTCAAGTATTCCTGGCACTGTAGAAGACTGGCTGAGGGAACAAGATATGAAGCGGGAAAGAGGGGAAATGGTAAGCACAAACTCATATACTAAAAACATTTTATCTATACTAATATTATAAAGAGGAAAGATTTGTACCTATTTTTGTATGTTTGTAATGAATAGGCTCAAAAACTACTGGACCGATTTAAAAAATTCTTTCACCATTCGAAAGCTACATTATCCACGAGTAACATAGGCTATATTTAATTTTGGAAAAAAATAGGGTTCCGTAAGATATTTGGGTTTTTTGGACACAAGGTGTAAAAATCAACCAGAAAAGTTACTTATTTTGCGAAAATTTTCATGCTACGGGCTATATAAGACGCAAACAAGGTTGCGTGGGTCAGCTATGTTTTATATACAACGTGTATTTAGTATCAGCATTGCACCCGTGCGAAGCCGGGGCGGGTCGCTAGTATTAGATATGCTAGTATATTTTCGGGAAGTTTAGAGGTACACTAGCAATCAACTACAGGTGAACAATGGACTACATTAGAAAATGACCTACAAACACTACATGAAGGTTCCATACCTGTCTCTGGCACATATGACGCTACAGAAACTGTAGAGGAGTGTGTGTGGGCGAGCCAGGGTGAAGGAATTAAATAAATACACCGCAATGAGTAAACATTTATAACAAAGGAATTGTCCTTATATTCCATTTTTTTATATATTTTTTATGTTGTATGTTTGTCATTTCTTCTCATAAGGTTTATCTGAACTTAAATCAGTGGTTGTAGATCAAATTGGCACAGGTAAATATCAGATTTACTCTAGTTAAACATTAACTTTTCCAAATATTTGTCAAAATTGTTACGAGTCCACATCAGAAACAGTTTGAATCATTTTTATGAAACTGAACAGTCTGAACAAACTAATTTAACTAACAAAAGTAAAGTGGATTGTGGCAATAATCATCATCATCTCAGCCACAAGAAGTCCACTGCTGAACATAGGCCTCCCCGATGACTTCCACATTGACCGGTCAGTAGCGGCCTGCATCTAACGAGTCCCCGCAATCTTAACCAGGAGGGTCCGTCCACCTCGCGGGAGGTCTTCCTACGCTGCGTTTACCGTCACGTGGTCTCCACTCAAGAACCTTTCTGCCCCATCGGCCATTGGTTCTCCGATGACCGATGACTATAAATTATGATACCTGAAAAACAAATAAATAATGAAATGTAAACTTTTTAATTAGCAAATGTTTGATGTAATTGTTACTACTATTGTATTTTTTAGTAAAGTATTGTTATTTTTTGGGCTTTGTTGCTATGACATCTTGTTAACCATTGGTCCCTGACTGAATAAGGTTTGGTTAGAAATAGTTCAGTAGGGTTTCATATTAATTAATTTATAATATTGCAACATGAAGTGTCAATTATTGTAGCTAAGATTTAAAGATTAAAACCTTTCACTCGTTTTCCTATCTCTTGCTATTGATGTTAAACTTTTTTATAAACCCATATTCTTATTCAGTTGCCTTGTGTTCTCTCTCTTCATGATAAACTCAAAGAATATTCTTCCTTATGATGATTGTGTAACGGCCAGGTATCTCTGCCTTACGTAAAGCAGAATTATTATGTCTATAAACTTAATTACATATTTGCGTTTGTCTTTCTATGTATATGAATAATCAGACAACTGATTCATATCATAAGTATTATTGCTTTTTCCACTTCCAAAGCTAATGTATCTGGTACATTATTTAATCCTTTTGCAAAGTACTAGAAATGAAAATAATAACAAGCAATTTGTTTGCTATGCAAAATCACTCAAATAGAGTTACTTTACTAGTGTGGGAGCTATTGTTATTCACATAATTATTGTTAGTTTTATTTTCTTTGTATTTTATGTTAATGAGCTTTTGTAACAAATTTTATTGTAGGACAAGCCATGGGAACGGAAGTCTACCCGCGAATGGGATCTTGGGAAGAATGATAAGGATAAAGAAAAAGATAAATTGCGACGAGACGACCGGCCTATCGACAAAAGGCGACAACGTTCAATAGAGAAAAGCCCTGAGCCAGGTGATTTTTTTTAAATATCTACAATTATCGGTCTTTTCCAAGATGTTGGTGCTTCTCACACTTTGCAAACTTCAATAGCAAACAGACGAATTTTTAACCCTTCAAGGCAAAAATTATTCCTTTTGATCCATTATATAATATTTGAAATTGGAAGTATGTGTATGGCACTTCCAGTGTAATAAAATCACCAAAGGCTAAGACGACCTTTTTATAACCATTGAAGGTCTCATTGGGACTTGTTGTTCCAGCAGGTACATGAGTGCTTGTTTAAAATATTACCGGTATTAAACAAATATAATATTTTCTTCAACAGCCCGTAAATTTAAGAAAAAAGAGGAGGAGGCACCAGCTAAGTTATTGGATGATTTATTCCGAAAAACAAAGACGACTCCTTGCATATATTGGTTACCGCTCTCAGCTGAAACGGTAATGTATGATTTCAATTTTTATTGTGCTCTTGTGGGCACTCATTTTTATATAATTTTTTAAAATGTGGACCATACTTATTAAATGGAAGCTTATTAATTTTTGCAGATAGCAATAAAGGAGGAACAGCGTCGCCAGCACATGGCCGAGCACGAGCGGCGGTTGCAGGAGCTGCGTCGAACGCATCGCCGTCACTAGCATGGTCCGTCTCAAACACTTCATCCGCCATTACATACTTATACACACACTCACGTTCACGCTCACACACACTTACTCACACTTACTCACACTCACTCACCTTTCACACAACATGCACATAAACACCAACTATTACACAGACACTCATATACAAAACCCGTTTCATACACTGAGATCATAAACTCGTCACATATTAATTTTTTTGTCGCACAGACGACATTCTTTTTCAGGTAGCCATTGTCTTCAGAGACAAAGATTTTTAGTTTTGCTTAATTAAAGTATAATTTTGTTATTGTTAGTCATATTGAGATTTAGGTTTAATGGCGACATGATTTTGGCACATTAATAAGGATATGGACATTATGAATTTATTTTATACGAAATGTTATAGAAAGGCACGCTTGGAGGAAAGCCTATGAATTTAATCCGTCGTTGGAGTTATGCAGTCACTCGTTCAAACGAGCAGGGGACATGGCTGTGGAAAACGGATGTCCAACGATTTACTTCGATTCCAATTGAATCTGCGTGGATGTGACGATTTTAAGTCCAACGTCTACATTGTACCCTGTCATCGTCGTACAGTAACCAACCGTATTTTGACAACGGCTCGGCCAGCAGTACTCTGACAACTAAGTTCGAAATACCAAACTACATTCTACATCATGAAGATAGTTAATGGAAAGTTATGCTGAATCATTAAATATGAAACAGTGCGATTATGGAATGGAACACGAGATAAATGGTATCATCAAATAATGGATGATTGGTTCACCAGTGATGTGATGTGATGATTTTTCATTAATGGAAATAGATGGGCGATATAGCAAGCAGTCACCTCAACGAATAGATAGAGTAAGACATGTAGCGCGAAGTCTTTGCGATTTAGTCAGGTCATCGTAATGTTTATGTTTTGTCTGAAGTATATCCGGTTAATTTGATGTTGAATAAATACTTTCTAAAACAAATCATGTCGTTGTTTTATTAAATTATCCAAATTTGAATTTAATTATTTTTTGCCAAAATTAGTTTGAATTTATTTTTAATAAAAATAAATAAGAGCAACTGATTTCAACTTGCTTGTGTAAAGATGATCGTAAACTAGTATGATTTGAATCAAATAAACTCACGTTACAATTTTTTTCTACAATATTTTAAATATAACTTGGTATAAGAAACATTTGAATCTTCAACCCTGGTTTTGAAATTCTTTAAAGGAGCGATTTGCCTTTTGATTTTGCCTTTTTATATTTGGAGTGATATTGTGGATGTAATGTCGCTAACACAATGAACTGTATATTTAATTAAATAAAGAACAAAATAGTTTTAACCATTGTAAGATTTGGAAAAAAAAGGTTGGGAGTGAAGTATAATCTTGTAATAATAGCAATTTTAATAGCGCAATGTAGGTATGGCTGATCCCATAAGGCCAAAATAGCTAAAGAGTGAACATGCTATTATTGGATAAAAGGAATTGGAATAACAAAATGTTTTTAAACTCATCGTGGGCAATGTGTTAAGTGTCTGTCATCTCGTTTGTTGAAGTACAATAATAGATATCTAATTATTACATGTTCTAGTTTTTAAGCATCTTTAATGAGCTCATTTAATAACATTCTTAACTTGCTTACGGTTGTGTGATCTCTTATTTTGGGCAAGAAGGACTAACGAACTAATTTTAAACGCTCTCTTGTCTTTGAAAACTACACAGTTTAACAAAACACAGTCGCCATTAATTTAGAAACTTGCTGATGAGAATTGCGCAGTTGAAGATGTTGGTTAGGATGCTCACACCATGTCGACCCATCGTCTTCCATGCCACGATGGGGGCTCAATCGGCTCCGACAGCTTCCGATTTTTCATGCAGCGAAGAGTTGCCTGGACTTTTGTAGTCGTTATCGGTGGCACTAGTCCTTGATTTGGAGGGACATCCGGTGCCTGCATCACTTTATACTGCTTGTTAAGAAGCGCGAGACAGTAAGAGCGGCATCTTTCTTTTACCGAGAGCTCTTTGAGTAACAGGCTGCCCCTAGGATCTTTATTTATTTAATAACAATTTCATGCATTTATGTAGGTACATCGGCGGACTTAATGCCAAGGGAATTCAATTCTACCAGCCAACCATTGGGGGGTGTAGAGATCTGGGAAGGTAGGTGCATCGTTGTTAAAGTTGTAATCAGCAACAGGTATAGCTTTATCACAGCGACACTGAAAATATCTTGTGCGGCTTTGATCCTGGAACGCGCCAACTTATAGATTAGCTTTTGCTTCTTACATGATTTCAACGGTTACAACGGTTGTAAATGGTCACGTCTGGCTCCGCCTAAACCTCTCTTCGTGGCGCGATTTGCAGTTCTACACACATCGCGATTTTAAGAGATATGTATGCTCGCCACTTTTTAAAGAGGGCTTTCTTCTAGTTAGGCACTTTTTTATGTAACTATGTGCCTGCCAAAGAAGTCTCTTAAGAGAAGTCAGAGTAGTCACTCTGTCTGATGGAAAGCAAAAGCAAAATCCAAGAGTGGTGGTCACCATACTCATTACGAATGCAGATAATGCAACAATGCAGCAGGCATGCAGGTGACCCATACATTATTGTGTCTCCGTTCTTTTTGTCACCAACGAAACACGACAGCACAAATGCTATAATTTTAGGCTAATCTTCTGTGCAGGGGTACTATCGCCCCGGTCGCAGTTCGATCGGGGCTCCGTTCGTGCTGAAATAAGCGTAGTTTTACTATCTACTACTACAGCATACCTCGGCAGTCGGGAAGACCTCCAGAAACGCATCGGTGGCTTCTGGAGTCCTCTCTACCGTACCTCACGACTGAGGTACATCCCGGGGTAACCAGACTCACCCACGGAGAGAGAAAACTTAGGCCAGCACTCCACCAGGCTCCGGTAACCTCCCTCACTCGGTAAAAAGTAACGAAAAAATTCCTTCTTTACACCGATTTTCTGTGAGGCCATAGTAATCCGTTGAGATACCCTTCACATGTTTATAATTTCATGATGTTTGATTGACTAGCTTAGTTTAGGCAAACAAACTTATTCACATTGGTATTTCATATTTTAGTATGGATACAACAGTCCATTTGCCAAGATACAAGTGTTTCACGTCAATTTTATTTCAACAGTCGCGAACGCATTTATTCGCTTGTATTATTGGCTAATATTTTGTTTTGATCACGTGACAGTGAATACATCTTATCAACTGAATCGACATTCGTTCAAGCAGACATAGTCGATACTTGATTTGGTGACCTAGTTCCTCCTCTGTAATAGCGTCTCCTATACATTCGTTGTAAATAGGTTGCGTTATTTTGCAGTACCTACCTACTCCAGAACTTGCTCCCTGTGCTTAGGCACCGCTGGGACTCGTCTAGGCATTGTGCTGAAGTGGTATCATCATCGTATTAACTGAAAGACGTCCACTACCGGTGAAGGTTGATACCGATTTTAGTGGTGGACCCACATCCAGCAGTTGACGTCTATCATTGGAGTAATGAATATGACTAATTCCACATTGTGTTGACCATTCTTGCTGTAAAGTTGATGAATAATAATATTAGCTAGTTCTTGTAGAACTAGCTAATATTATTATTAGCAACTAACACAAAACCTGGGGTCTAAAGTCTTGTTTTATTGGAGTCTTTTGGCCATGGAAAGCATGCTGTATGTTATCTCTTGGAAAATCTATTTTTTTTTATCAAATAAGTACATATTTATTACCACCGATATAATAAAACATATCAAGAGAATGTCGTAAATTGTCCGTATCACAAGATATCTATTTATCACACGGATAAGACGATAATTTTATTAGGATGATAATTTTACATTAGTCGGGTTGGTGGACTAGGGTCGCCAGCCACTAGGTTCTTTAAAATAAACCGTCATGGTAAGTAAAATTTACATATTTAATCGATTAACTACTAATTTAAAAAAAGTCTAAGTTATTCTATTCAGAAATTTTGGTAAAAACAAATATCGATCGAAAATCTTTTTAAATTTTATTAAGTCCTTAAAGCAATTCATTCGGCCATGTTTTTATTTTCAACAAGGGATTGTCGTGGTGGTACGTATTGGCAGCAGTAGTAGCAAGTGCCGCTGCTGTTCCTTTAAGTGCCGGAACCCAAGGCGACCCATTCACTATCCCAGAATGGTTGTCTGGAAGATATAGCCAGCGAGCATTTAACGGCACTTGGATCTCAGGTAAGCTTACAAGGAAGTGTTTCATATTATTAAAAAATGCTTAGGTATAATAGAGAAGTTCTAGTTTGCTTCTTGACTGCACGTATGGCGTAGTAGTCTACGCGGTCGTTTCGGAACTTCCTAATGCAGTTTTTTTGGGGGTCGTTCCCCATATGGGACAACACTTTGTGTGTATAATCCACAAATTGTTGTTCTGTGTCTGAATGTGTGTACATTGTGTCCGTTTCTTAAATGTACCTATGTGAAGTCCCCCGATACATGACACATTTCTAGTGCAGGAGTATAAAAAAGAAGAGTGTAGTTAAAAACGAATAGCACATAATTTTAAATACAGTGGATTGTATTAGCTACAATAATAATAATAGCTACTTAGTAGGAATAGTCATAAGTAGAATTTGACCGACATTTTCTCATATTCTTAAAATTAAAGATATCTTTATCAATCCTACTAATATTATAAACGCGAAAGTGTGTGAGTATGTAAGTGAGTATGTTTGTTGTTCTTGCACGCAAAAACTACTTAATGGATTTTGATGAATCCTTACAATAATATAGCTTCAGAATCAGAATAACACATAGGCTACAATTTATAAAGATGACCGCGTATGAGTAATAAAAATACAATTCACACTTCCACCACTCTTTCTCATTTATACCCTTAATTTGATAAATGAAAAGTATTAACAAACGTTCATACCTGCCTAACATATGTTATTGGGTACTGCATACCTCATCACACTTCTTAATCTATCCTCAAACGTGATTTGCTTTGTATGTTTCCTAACTTTTAATGACTTTTTCCATGTATTCGGTTTTAATTGTGGTCACGTTGTATTGTGGTCTACAACTACTTTTGTTTAAACTTTTACCCACTTAAATACTTCTCCCTCACTCTCCCGCTTAATCAAGAATCACTTAGGTACTGAACTTGTAAGTTTTCTAATGTTTTGATTGAATTTATAATAACTGTGTTTTAAAGTTTTCATGGTTGATACTAAGAAAATTTCACGTCTGTGGATTAAAGTGTATACTGAAGGCAATAAAAAATGGATAAGATTAGTTTTCAAGTTATTTTACTAACACATTACACACACTGACACACTGAACCCCGAATTTACTGTTTGGCCATGACAGTTAGACAGGTATAGGAACGTGGTTCTAATCGGACTAAGTATTTTTATAAACTGAAAACCGTGGCCTTGTACTCTTAACTGGCTAAATATGCACTGTCATATATATTTTCTACCCTTTTAGATACAGAGTTTACGTTTAGAAAGGCTGGAGAACCTGGAATTCACGTATTCAACGTACCTAATTTGGAAGACCAGGTTTTAGTTGAAGCTGCGCTGTTGGTAAGTAATTAAAATTAATCTTACGAGAAAATTATTTTATTTCGCTGTGACTCTTTTCTTGTGTAGGTTTCTTTTTCAATCCTAATTTAGCAGAATTTAATGAAAATTTACCATTCGTTATAACCAATTAAGACTACTCTTATATATTATTTTTTAACAGTTCTTCCCTTTTACCTGTCTTCACATACCAAAAGACAATACCTTATAATCTTCTAATATATAAAATTCTCGTGTCACGGGGTGCGTGATCGAACTACTCCGTAACGGCTTGACCGATTTTGATGAAATTTTTTGTGCTTATCCGGTATCTATGAGAATCGGCCAACATCTATTTTTCATCCCCCTAAATGTTAGGGGTAGTCCACCCCTAATTTTTTATTTTTATTTTTTAGACAAAATTTTTAATTTCTATTTTTTTATGATACAGCATTAGTAAATACATACAACCCTAAATTTTCAACCCTCTACGATCAACCCCTATTTTTCCATCGCGATTTTTATTGACCCACCTCGACAACATATATTCCCTTTTATGGCAAAGCAACGTTTGTCCGGTCAGCTAGTATTTATATAAAACTGAATATTGCAGGAACGTCTGAATACCAATAATCCTGTTCTATCTCCTGACGGGCAATTCATATTGGCTTCAAGCGAAGTACAGCAAGTAAGTCTCAGTCTAAACGTTTTTTGTTAAAGTAAATAATAAATGGATAAAGTATTTACCTAAGCGTTACTTATCTTTATATATATTACAGTCCAATAAAATATATACATTGATAAGTATTTATTTATTGCTTAGGTATATTTTATGGTCTATAAATTTGTTAGTGGAGTAAATTTAAATTAATTACAATTTCAGGTCTACAGATATTCAACTACTGCCCAATTCGCCTTATATCGCATCCAAGATAAGTATGTACTTAAATAAATAAAATAGAAATAACCTTTGCACAATTTATAATATAATAAAAAGAAAATACTATTAAATCAAACATGAAAACTGTGCTACTATATTTTTTTTTTTTTTTTTTTTTTTTTTTTTTTTTTTTTTTTTTTTAAAAACACAACTCCCACATTAGGAATAAACATCCTGTGTCGTGGGGGACTTTACAAACATACATGAAACGGACACAAAGAACATCCAGACTCGGGACAACAATTCGTGGATCACACAAAGTGTTGTAGGTACCGCGTGGGATTTGAACCCACGACACTTGGCGCGGTAGCAAGCGGCATGGCGACCGCTGACACCACTCGGCCAACAAATTTTAATATTTATATTTTTCTATATGTAGGTATTTATCTTAACATTTAATGTCAGTTACCAGGTCTGGCTGTCTTGCGACATAGGCCTCCTCAATATCCCTCCACATTTGCCTGTCCATTGCTGTGCTCCAACCCTTGGGCAAATAGTCATCCAATCTTTTTTCTGCTTTCCTCTACGTCTTTTTCCGTCCCGCGGGTATCATTCTGTAACTTTTGTTGTCCACTTTCCTGTTGTTGTTCTCATCATGTGACCAGTCCATTTTCATTTCAAAGTTCGATCTTTAATCTTTCAACAAAAGAGCGTACTCCTTTTTAAAAGAAAGACAAAGCACGTGTGTCGCTTCTGGTGTTGACGAACATAGACGAACCGACTATTCGTTTTCCTCCTATCCCATAAAAAATATCTTAAGAATTTTGTGTTGCTAGCAATTATCCCGAATTTAAAAGAACGAAATTTCACCAGGGCTAGCTTAGTTGCGTTGATCTATAAAATCTTTTCTTACATCTAATATTTTTATACCAATATTTTTTCTATTAAGAAATATAAATATTATGAACTTTCATTGGTTTTAGTACTGTAACGAGCGTAGCCGACAACAATCGCTTACAGTTATGTATATTTGGAGGTGGTCACGCTTTGGCCTATGTATTAGATAACGACTTGTACTATCTCCCGGAGGGGCAGACCCAAGCTGTACGGCTAACAAATGATGGAATTCCTGGTGAAATTTATAATGGACACACTGACTGGGTATACGAAGGTAAAATTATAATTAGTATAATTAAATACTCGTATATCACAAGAATTCGTTAAAATAAATAAGAAAATCATAAAAGAACGGCTTCGGCACCGATGGGTTTACTCAACTAGATTGATACCTATAGAAAACCGGTGGTAAGCAAATCAGTAACTTAAGACTTATTTAAAATATATAAGTACAAAATTAAAAGCAATGATATAGTCAACATTACCCGTTTCAAAAGCAACAAACCCGAGGGCACAGCTAGTACGATATATAACTTTTTTAAAGTTTATAATTATGATGAGTTTGAATACCGAAGCAGTCATTGAATTAAAATAAAATCTTATTACAGAGGATGTCATGTATACCGGTCAAGCGACATGGTTCTCGACTCAGGGTTCATATCTGGCCTTCGCGACCTTTAACGACACTGAAGTCGGAACATACTCCTACTATTACTACGTGGACAAAAGTGACCCTGATGATCTGTATCCTGAACTAGTTGATCTTAAGTACCCTAAGGTAACAAAAATAATACACTTCAATTATTATTTTTCTGAACAGTATCCAAAAGAGAGAATTATCAATGACAATTGCCCGTAGCGTGAACATTTTCCCCCGTTTTTGAAACATTATTCATTGGTGCTCCGCTCCTATTAGTATTAGCGTGATGATATATAGTCTATAGCCTTCCTCGATAAATGGACTATCCAACACTGAAAGAATTTTTCAAATCGGACCAGCAGTTCCTGAGATTAGCGCGTTCAAACAAACAAACACTTCAACTTTATAATATTAGTATAGATGACATGTACCTATACCGGTCATGCGACATAGTTCTCTAGCTTCTCGACATTGAAGTGGGATCGTACTCCTATTACTATTACGTGGACAAAAGTGACTCTTATGATCTGTATCTTGAACTAGTTGATCTTAAGCACACTAAGGTGAAAAATATTGAAATACTTAAATTATTATTTTTGAGTAATACCTAAGTACCTAAAAGAGAAATTTATAGAAAATTATTGTGCTTGATCATCAGGGTGTCTCTACTATATCCTTAGGTCACAATCATAATCACGTCCTATGTCCTTAAATAGTTTGCTCCAAAAATCCTCAAATCTTTAATACATTATCCTCATGGGTTTAAATTATCATATGTGTGTGATCCTAGAAATAAACCAGAGATATCGAATCGTCGCAGTGTCTCTGCTGTGTTCTTAGGTTATATCAGCATCGCTTTATCTGTCCTTAAGTAATTTGCTTCAAAAACTCACGCTCATCAAACCTTTAACACAGTAATGTTATGGGTTAAAATTAATGTATGAATATGACCCTGGAAATAAGCTAGAGATATTGATTCACCATATTGTCTCTACTGTGTTCTATCACTTCATGTTTCCTTTAGTAAATAGGAATAAGACCTCAGCCATTGCTTACTTGCGGATACTACTGACTAAGATTAAACTTGGAACAGATTTATCTGACAAAAAATATTGTTTCTAGGTTAATACTCAAAATCCAACAGTTGTACTTCGTGTAGTAAACTTGGTCGCCTTGAGGGAGACCAATACTGTAAACTTCATTACAATGGAACCGCCAGTAGGTGTGACAGCCGACCACATCTTGGGGGGAGTGCGATGGGTGTCTGACTTTGAAATTGCTATGCATTGGCAGAACAGAAGACAAAATTATGCGGTGCTCAGGATTTGTAATATAATTACTAATGTTTGCGAGGTAAGTTATAACTCTTAGTATGTTACATTAGATGACCATAATTAGAGAAGCTACAATATTTGATAACATGTACAGTCAGGTTTAAAATTTTATGGATAGCTGAAAGCCTTTAATCTTGTCTTGAATCCTAAATGACGTTAGAAGTGTGGCGACTTCCACATATAACACAACAATAACTTACTACAGCGCCATCTACCGAAGATACACTGAACTACGAAGTAATGCACTACACGGTGTAACTACAAATCCTGAATCGCGCAATAAATAGTTCTCGTGCTGGTTTTCATATATACAACATCCCAACATCAACTGTTGGGCAGTAGCCCGCCAGGCATGATCACCTCGCCTGGTCGGAGGATCCTCCCTTTGTGTTGGGTGGAACATGATACCCATTCCCCCACAGAAGTTTACCTGACTCATGCTTATTCTAGTCTCTCACGTAATTTCCTATAAGCTTTTGTTTTATTTATGCAAAGCAATTACCTGTACTTTAATTGTATTTTTTGTATTTGTTTTCATTTGTTTTATTGTAAAACCTAAGAAAAGAAAAAAGTTGTTATAAACTGACCTATTCACTATTTAATTAACCACATACAATATAGGTAATTATTTGCGATTTGTGTAAAACTTAATAGAGTAGAAATGAAAATACAATTACAAAGTTTATTTAAATTAGTTCAATGGTATTTTGTGAGACCAAAATGGTAGATGTAACTTCTATGAGATGTGTAAGAATAATATGGCATTAGTTTCTCAGTTCCGTACTCTCGATTTTCATAATATCCATACACTTCTGCAGCCCACTGTACATTTCCTGTTAATAGGAGTTCTTAGACGTGAACTACGGCACCCTAAAAATGCATAAATAAAAAACTATATAAATTTTTGCAGGAGGAGCACCGTCAGGAGCCGGAAGGTTGGATCCCAATGGCTTTACCGTTCTTCAGTCGAAACGGTGACTTCTTCATGTCCACTCGTTGGTCTTTACGACAGGCTGACGATCGGGCTTGGCAGCACTTGTACATTAGTATGAGGATCGGCGGACAAATTATATCTAACTCCATCACCCCTGGAGCTTTTACTGTGAACAATTATGTTGGCATGGATGAGACGAATGTTCGTTAGTAAGTAATGATGACTAATGTAGCTACTTTTTACTGTTAGGTACCCAAAAATGCTCTAATTACAATCTTTGTAAGATTTTACATATGAGACTATATTCTATACTAACTGCACCCCGCGGTTTTATTCACGGTTATTGTTGTGTCTTATTTTATTATTTGTTTAAAATGACACCTCCTGCATAGTAATAAACATGTGTCGCGGGGAACTTTATGACATACATGAAACGGACACAAAGAACACCCAGACTCAGAACAACAATTTGTGAATCACGCAAAGTGTTGTCACACGTGGGATTTGAACCTACGACTTACACGGCGCGGTAGAAAGCGGCGATACAACAACCGGCAATTACAACAACAACCGCGGTTAGCACCGCCGGGCGAAGCTAGTCTCAAGTAAAAGTATTCTAAATTACTTCTTGCAACATCAGCAATCAAGGGCCCTTCAAAACCGGTCCTCCAGGCAGATAATTTTAACAATTGATTTTTTGTTATAAGTACCGTATATACTTTCACGTACGGTTAGTGAAAAAATACACACTGCAATAATTTTATTTATGTGTGTAGACAAAGTTGTAAGTACCAGATAGACCCATGACTTTGCAGTCGATGCAAGGTAAATAAAATAATTAAGTAAGATTTCGTAAGAAAACTATGGTCGAACAATACATAGGTACATTGACTGCCAAAGCTATTACCCTTTCTTTTGTCTTCGCCGTACTCAGGTAAAACAAGCGGCAACGCACTTATAGGTCTTGAGTTGCAGATGTTTTCACGAACAGCGGTAGTATTGTTTCCTCTTGTACCATAAAAAATAATAATACAATAGTTCTTGATACTGTCTAGAGTTCTGGACTAAGCAGAATGAATTAAATTACCCCATCCAGGCATTATCGAAACGGACACCTTTTGGGCGAACGCTACACGGAAGATCCATATTGTGATTCGTCAATATAAAATATCGGATTATGATATTTATTGAAGTGTAGGGTAGTGTATTGACGGATCACAATATTTATCGCTGGATTTCTAGAAATCCTTGTGATCTGATCCCAGATCTTGGATCGTGATATTTATCTTGCGTGTAGTGTGTCGCATCAATATTGATCGTGTCAGTACGCAGCGAGATGGCAGCGATGAGAGACGTCGGTGACACCGCGTCTGCCGCGGTGAACCCGTGCCGCGAGCAAGAATCCATGACAGGCGACAAGATTGTTTTGAAAGAGTTTATTCTCAATTTAGAATCCATGCCAGAAGTTTGGAATAGCGGGCATGTAAATTATAAAAAATAAATAAATAATAAATAAAAATAAATTATAAATTGGCGTCACCAATTCCAAAAGGTTACCAAAACAGACATCAGGCATCCGAAAGTAATTTTCGTAGTCGTCCATTTCATCGTGAAGGCGAATTTCGTTCAATAAATTCAGATGTGTATACTTTTCTCTCCTTTGTAGCCAATTCTTCATCCATCGCTTTCTTTTTACTCGTTTGTTTAAAGAAAGGGCTAAAATTATTGCCACACAAGCTCTAATTTTCCTCCGTCTAGGGTCCATCACGTCTGCCTCGTACAAAGAACGCTTCAGTACTGACGCGATCCGTATTGTAGGTGTAGGGTGTGCTGTGATCCGGCCCGAGATACGAAAGTAAATATCATGATATTTATCACAATATTTATTGTCGTGTAGCGTTCGCCTTGGACCAATTTTTGATCCATCAAATGATTCTGTTATCTGTATGACGTCATTCATTTCAGTTATTACACTCGTACATTGACTGATAAACCGTGGGAATCAGAAGTTCACGTAGCAGGCGCTAACACAGGCTGCCTGAGCTGTAATCTGGTAATGCCTCAAGGAGGTCCATGTGCCTGGGCCACAGCTACCCTGAGTTTTGAAGGCCGCTACATGACAATCACTTGTACATCACCCGAGGAGCCTTCAGCTACTTTTATTGTCGATCCTCTTGTGAGTATTTTTGATACACTTATTTTATTTTACTAAACCTGAATCCATTTTCACTTTTGATTTGTAATGTGTCATATGTATCCAAAATGACTATACTCTGGCTGATGGAAAGCAAAAGCAGAAACCAAGAGTGGTGGTCACCATATTCATTGCGAATACAGATAATGCAACATGGCGACCCACACCAGGGCGGCCTAGTGATGCCTCTACATCATTGGGACCCCGGCCTCGGACTTACCACTGAAACATGACAGCATGTACGCTATCATTTTACGTTGATTTTCGGTGCGAGGGTAGTACCGCCCCGGTTGAGCCAGCCCTACTAAATTAGCGGGGCTCTACTACTTAAAATTGATCTGCCTCGGTGGCGTAGTGGTAGCGTATGCGACTGCTAAGCTTGAGGTCTCGGGTTCGATTCCCGGGTCGGACCAAATGTTTGTATGATCTGCAAATATTTGTTTCGAAGTTTGGGTGTTTTCTATGTATAATATGTATGTATTTACAAAAAAAAAAGTATATATGTATTTATATTAGTTGTCTACTACCCATAACACAAGCTCTGCTTAGCTTGGGACTAGATGGCGTTGTGTGTTAGATGTCCGGAATATTATTATTATATTATATTATTATTGTTGAATGAAGTTCTCCTCTCAGGAGCACCAATTCTCTCTCAGTCTTTTGCATTCTTCATCCAAATGCTGCCTATCACTTTACTTAATTATATACTTACTTGAAATTTTGAGTATAATTGTGAAAGAGATCGAACACAAAATATTTCAAAATTATTGATTTTGGCGCTTTCGGCTGGGGTCCAAATATCTTTCTTTACCGATAGCAATACTAATTAAAAATAAATTTTAAATTGTATCAATACTTATACTATTTATAACATGACTAGACTGGAGCGGTACTGGCCATGTGGGAGGATAATACGGTCGTCCGAGATCGCCTCGTGGGCAAAGCTCGTTGGGGCAGCATCATTGACACTGTACCCCTTCAGGACGGCTTCCAAGTCCCCTACAGGTTATTCTTACCTCCGGGTCTTGATGTTAACGATAACAGCACGACTTACCCTATGATTTTCTACGTGTACTCTGGACCTGGCACAAATACTGTTTACAATACATTTACCGTTGGTGAGTATTGTGGTTTCTTTTAATATTATATAGTATTTTTCTACCTGCTGGATACAACCACGTAGTGACAGATTAAGAGTACGAAGTGTCACCACCGCCATTCAATCGGGTGTTTTAAGAGGCGACTAAGAGAGCAAGGTACGAAGGACAACAGAAATGCAAATAGAAGGAAAATTTGACACCCATACCAACTTCTGACACTCAACGTCTATCCACAACCTGCCTTCAACGAATACTGCAGTACTTTAGCAATAATGCACGCAGGGACACCAGCGATTTAAAATGTCAAATGGTGACTGGTAAAATCGAAGGGGGAATCCAAACGATGGTTGGATCAAATATCGGTGGAATTTAAAATAGCTATCAGCGACGCACTCCACCAAGCTACAGAACGGAACCGATGCAGACAACTGGTTGACGGAATCAAACGGAGTCACGATCCTCAGCAGTGAGGAAACGACTAAAGAAAGAGATACCATTTTTTTTACTTTTTCTTTTCATCTTCTTTCGTATTTTTTTAGTTTATTTTCCATTTTTTGCCACGACAAGTTAGTTGGGTATTGATGGTATTGGTTTCCATGTCTGTATCAAAAAAAACTAGATTCAACGAGTAGGCGAAATAAATTTTTAAAGATTGCATTTTAAATACATCGCAATTAAAATTTTATGAAGATTTTTTTTTTTTTATTGAATAGTGGGCAAACGAGCAGACGTATCACCTGATGGTACGCGATTACCGCCGCCCATGGACACCCGCAACACCAAAGGCGTCACAAGTGCGTTACCGACCTTTGGGGGATGGGAAAGGGGATGGGGGGAGGGGTTGGGATATGGGCTCCGGTATCCTCACTCACTCGGTGAAACACAGCGCAAGCGCTATTTCACACCGGTTTTCTGTGAGGCCGTGGTATCACTCCGGTCGAGCCGACCCATTCATGCCGAAGCATAGCTCTCCCACGGTAATTTTATGAATAATCAAATAATATTCATATATTTTAGGCTACCACTCCTACCTAACCACAAGCCGAAACATAATCTACATGTTTGCGGACGGACGCGGTTCCGGATTAAAGGGCAAAGATATGCTCTTCGCGTTGAACAACGCACTGGGTACTGTCGAGATTGAAGACCACTTCGTCATCCTCAGGTAAGTTTTTCCTTTTTTTTTATACACTTATTGAATGTGCTGTCGTGTTCCAATGGTAAGTGCCAAACCGGAGGCCCAATGATGCCGAAGCATCTAAATAGGCCAGTATATAAAAAAAATGTAATAAAGCAGCAGCTAATGTTCTAAAATAGCTAGGTAGGTACTAGTTATTATAGGTATTAATATTTTTAATGGAATTGTTTATTAGTAAACAGTTCCATTACAAGCCATACAGGTACGCTATGTATTTCATGTGTAGCCCAAATAATTTCGGTGTTTAAAAAAGAGAAATACAGCTACTAGAAATTACATAAATAAAAAAAATCTTTCGTAACTTATTTAATTTCAAAATGCAGATTAAGTAAGTTATTATACATATTTAAATTTTGCGTTACACAACTTACAATGATTTTAGCGATATGTTATGTTTATTTAACGCGTCAATGCACAACTATATACATACTTAAATAGTTTTTGCCCGCGGTTCCGACCGCGTGTATGTCGATTATCACCAGCTTTGCCAGATTTTTTTAGTCAAATCAGGATTTTCTGACTTTTTAGAATAGAATAGAATAATTTTATTTGCTATTAAATGTTGTACATAAGTAACGTAAGTAAAAGTTTAGTGAAAAAAAGTGTGATTCTTTCGTCAAAAGCGGGACAAAGAAGTATCAACGTATTACATTTAATCAGAAATTATACCACATGAGTAAGAGTGAACAAATAACCGCATGTTCTAATATTGCCTGAGCCAAATATTCAAAAAGCGCACATACGACCCACGGCAGATTTTTAGCTGTTAACGTGCAAATTTGTGTGTTTGTGGGGTTAAATTGGACTAAATTAAGTCTACCCCAATCTGAGACTTTTTCCGAAGAGGTTTCAATTTCGGACTCTCAATGACGTTATCCCGAGAAACATTAGCCACGCGACAGCAGTTTCATCCCCATCATTTAGATGGATGGCAGTCCTCGCACAACAAAACTGTAGAATGAACAGTCGCCTGGGGTATTCCCAGACCAATACAACCTTCAAACCTTCAAGAAAAGAGCGTACCCCTTCTTGAAAGGCCGGCAACGCACTTGAGACGCCTCTGATGTTGCGAGTGTCCGTGGGCGACGATAATCGCTCGCATCAGGCGATACGTATATTCGTTTGCCCTGCCTTCCATAAAAAAAACTCTTAGTTGAGAACAATAAGTTATAATTATATTGTTAATACATAAAAAAACCGGCACAAATAGAAGTAGGATGGGTTGAATCAGAAGTTACACAATTCGATTTAGGCGGAAGAAACTATCAACTGTAATTTTAAGTACTTATGTAAATTTGAAATACACCTCGAAGCCAATATGAATTTGTAAAACCAGTTTGTTTTGTATCAATATTATGAGAGAATTATACAAGGTGTCTCAAAAGAAATTTCATATTTAGTGGATTGATTAAAAAAAAAGGAAGCGGTATATAGAAAAAATGTTTATTTATTGTTAAAATACACTTTTTGGGAATTCATTTCTTAAAAATAATATCGTCTAAATGTAAACCCTCACGTTGTTGGCACTCATTTAATCGAACAGTAAAATTACTTATGACTGCTCGACAGGTGGAGTGAGGGATGGCTGCCATTTCGTGACGGATATTTTCTTTCAAATGCGCCAGTGAAGTTGGTTTATTGGCGTAAACTTTAGATTTAAGATAACCCCATAGGAAAAAGTCCATAGGGGTTAAATCTGGGCTACGTGGAGGCCAATTTATGTCACCTCTCCGGGAGATCAATTTTCCTGAGAAAATTTCACGAACACGTGGCAGAGATATATTGGACGTGTGTGAAGTTGCTCCGTCCTGTTGAAACCATGTTCTTTGGTTATAGCCAGGAAAGTTTTGCAGTTCAGGTACCAAGAAGTTGTCTAACATCTCCACATAACGCTCTGAATTCACTGTAACTGTACGCCCCATTTCGTCTTCAAAAAAGTAAGGGCCGATAATTCCTCGCGCCGACATGGCAGCCCATACGGTCACTTTAGGCGAGTGTAGGGGTTTCTGATGTTTGCGTTTCGGATTGGCTGAACTCCAGTAGCGGCAGTTTTGCTTATTTACGTGGCCATTAAGATGAAAATGAGCTTCATCCGAAAACAGAATGTTGGTAAACGTTGAAAATCGCTCAATCATCTGATTTACGAAATTAAGCCTCTGACCGGCATCTTGGGGCTTTAATTCTTGCACCAATTGAATTTTGTAGGGGTGCAGCTTTAGATCTTTGTGCATAATGCGATGTAATGATGATCTATGCACATTTAAAGCACTCGCGCGCTTCCGAATTGAAAGGCTCGGGTCGTCACGTACAGATTGATTAACACTCTCCACGTTTTCTACCGTTCTTGATGACCTAGGTCGCCCGGATTTTGATTTATCCAGCGTTGATCCAGTCTCTTCAAACTTTTTAACCCAATGTCGAATGAGAGGAAGGCTTGGCGCATCATTTAAATGGCGAAAACCTCGAATACTGCAGAATTTTCTACGCGCGACAGTTGTCGAATCACCGTTCTTGTAAAACTCTCGCACGCACAACGCGCGGTCTGCTCCCGAGAAACGCTCCATAGCGACTGAATCCCCAAGAGCCAAGCTACCAATTGACATAACCCCCGCACCCCTCAAGTACGCAGCGTTCACGCAGTAAGCTAAACAAAGATAAAATTTCTTTTGAGACACCCTGTATAATTGCGCGGGAATCTGTTTAGTAATTAGTTATTTTACATTTTGCTATAACAAATTGAGAGGTGCTAAACTTTAAGCTATTAGTTTTTGTGATTAATCTTGAACAATTGTTTTTTAAACATCTCTCCTGTAAACATTCTAATGATGCTGAGGCATCTCAATACGCCGCCATAGTGTGGGTCTGCATTCGCAATGAGTATGTGACCTCTATTCTTGAATTCTAAGCATGCTTTCCATCATGTAGAGTACAGTCACTTTGCACATTGAAACTTTAACATTTGACGATGCATCGAGGGGATAGCAAATTGTCTTTAATTTTTTTTTAGCAGGGTATGTGATATACTCAAATCTCTATTTGAGCGAAACATATTCAACTAGCATGAGTTCTGTATTCCAAATTTGAATGTGACAAATAACTGTTTATTTTTGTATTGTAATTAAAATCAGTAAGCAAACGCTATCCGAATGATTGCGGTTGCTTAACAGTGCTTAAAAAGTTGTAACAGCGATAAACACATAAACATCGCATTGCGAATCCTGTCATGCGTAAAATAACCGCTTTTTACTAAATGCATGGCGGTTATTTTAATTTTACAAACAGACACTCCAATTTTATTTATTTGTATAGATTAGGATTAATGATATAATCATAATAAATTTAAATATAATTATATTTGAACAAACGTATAATATCGCTGTTTATAGCCTAGCTGACCCACGCAAACTCATTTACGTTTCCTATTCCCCCCGTATTGGTCTTAGCGTGATGATATATAGCCTGTAGCTTTCCTCGATAAATGGACTATCCAACACTGAAAGAATTTTTCAAACCGGACAAGCGGTTTCTGAGATTAGCGTGTTCAAACAAACATACAAACTCTTCAGCTTTATAATAAGATAGATATAATAAGATATGGTGGTGACACATGGTTTTACTCTCGTGTCTATCGTCTATCGTGTATTGTCGTATCTTTACATGTACAAGTTCGCTTTGACCTTGCCTGAAGGAACGTTCCGTGGAGTTCGCAAAAAATCAGACGAAAAGATATCTTTAACAAATTAGATTTGTAGATTATATAACTACAGTATAATGAAATATATGAAAATCTAAATAAACGCCATCCAATCTTTGTTCTATTTGTTTCAGACAAGTACTACAACGTCACCAGTTCATTGATAGTAGTAAAGTCGGAATGTGGGGTCATAGTTACGGGGGATACGCTACTCTGCTGTCCCTAATACATGACGATGATCATATGCTTCAGTGTGGTGTCTCTGGTGCACCTGTTACTTCCTGGATTTACTATAGTAAGTATTGAACAATAGAACGCCATGGTCTTTCCTTCCATCAGGTAGAGTTGAGTTACTTTATTTTTTTTATATATATTCTTATATATAAAAGTCAATCGGTGTTCATTTGTGTGGCTGTAACTTGAGAACGGCGGGGCCGATTTAGCTGATTTTGATTTTGAAATGTTTGTCGTAGTCCAGGAAAGGTTTAAACGGTGAACATTTAAAAATAACTTTTAAATCCAAATGTCATGTGTACGAAGAAGCTGGCACGGGTAGTATATATATATGCATATAGTATTTTAATATATATATATATATATTCTATCAAAACACTATTTTCAGAATTTCTATTAGATTGTGAGTGTTGATTCGAATTGTGTTCGAAACACGATCATATGATTTGATTTGTTTTTGGAGAAACGTATCTATATATATATATATTACGTATGTTGTGTGTAATATGGTAATTAACTTATTACTATTTACTACACGATGACTCTTTAATATATATTTTGACAGGCAGTTTCTCGCGGTATTTTCATTGCTTTTGAATATAGCTCACTATTTCATTGGTATCAATTTTGTTTTTGCGTAACCCCTTTTCGTTTCTAAAACATAATAAATTACGATATATAACATCAACTAAGCCAGCAGTTGCGAGTAACGGTCCCGTCAAAATCGGTCCAGTCGTTGCTGAGATTAATCGGAAGAAATAGACACAAAGACAAAATATTTTTTTTGCTGAAAATACCGTGTATGCTGTTAATTTTTGAACAGATTTAAACTAAAACGACTGCTCCATGGTTGAATCATTTAACTATCGTAATATTTAGGTATTAATTATTTATCTAATATTTGACTCATATTTTCTAGTTTGATTACATTTAAAAGTATAATGACACCGAATTTAATATTAACTAATGATACGGAAGTAAATGACCATCTTGTTTTTTAAATGTGAACAAATTTAAATTTGTGAGGCAGATACTGCGTAATACACTTTCACTGTGTCATGAGACTCATGAGTATTATGTAAAAAGGGCGATTATACAACAATGCATCGTGTATCATAAAAACAAGACGAAAAAGCGATAACAAAAACTTCTTGACATAAATAACATTATACAGATTTTTTGTTGCATGGCGTTTGGAAACGTGATTTTATAACGATTGAAATGAAAAGTAGCCTTAGTTACTCCTTATAAAATCAACTGTCTGACAGTAAAAGCCTCTTAAAAATCGATCCAGGTTTTGATTGCTCAAGTGGCGTGCAATTGGAAAGCAAAATTAAAAATAAAACTTTTGAGATATACATAAGTATCGTATATACTTTCAAATGCACTAAGAGAAAAGCTGTTAATTTTTTAAGTAACAAACAGACACTTTAATTTTAATTATTTTTAAATTATATACTAGACTGTAGCCTGGATCGCGAGCGATGGACGATTTTTCTTAATAGCCTGCTAACACGGGTTCTTGGGAAACTGTCTATCAGGAAAAAACAAAACTGTCATGAATCGTCACAAGAAACAGTTGCTACCACTCTTGGATTCTGCTTATGCTTTCTGTCAGGCAGAGCAGAGTCATTCAGGCAGTCAGACAGGCAGTCTGTCATACAGGCCTGTCCTAGTATAGATGCCATTCTCTCACATAGAAACAAAGTAATTTGTCTGCTGTCTGCTATCTTTTGTAATGTACTATGTGAGAGAGAAACAATAAAGGTATTATTATTTTGGCAACTAAAATATATAAAAAAATGCAAATTTTTATTTTATTTATTGGAACAAAAAACAGACACATGTTAGATTATAACTAGATACAATGTGTAAACAAAATTTATAAACACGTAACCAACACCAATGTTCAGCAATCAAAAAGATAATAGGTCATGTTACTCAGTAAACAATTGATTTTTAACTGTAACAATATGTAACTGGACAATAAAAATATGCAGCAGTGAGTGAAGATCAATTAAATTAAATATGGTATGGAATTGACAGGGTTAATTAGGAAAGATTTAATAGTTAGAATGAAATTAAAACTAGTACTCAATTCCTAATTTGTGAATACTAGATTTTTTTAACCACCTTCAATAAAGGAAGAGGTTCTCAATTTGACTGTATTTTTTTACGTTTGTTGCCTCAGAACTTTCGATTTGGTGAACTGATTTTGATGGTTCCTTCTTTATTTGAAAGCTGGTGCTTCCCGTGTGGTCCCCTTTTAATTTGTTCCGGTTCTTGAACTAGTTTTTTTTGCAAAGTTTCAAAGTATTTTAAAAACAATTTTATAAATTCTTTAAATTTTTATTTCCATCAGATACAATGTACACGGAACGTTTCATGGGCCGCCCTACAGAGGAGGATAATTTAAAAGGGTATGAAGCAGGTGACGTAAATTTATTAGCGGACAAACTTCGAGGACATGACGTCTACATAATGCATGGTAACGCTGATGACAATGTCCACTATCAAAATGCAGCGAAACTCATGCGTGCGCTTCAAGAGAAGAACATTCCGTTCCAGCAAATGGTTAGCAACTGATGTTTCTTTTGTTCCAATCGCAATGCCAATCGAAATTTTCTTTTATTATTAACGGTTTTGTGTCATCTTTTCTTTTTTATTATTAAGAAGTAGCTTTTTAGATTTATCGTTGCTGCCAGTCCGATTTCCTTGCGTTAGAACCGAGCGTTTGTCGAATGAATTTCCGTTACGTTGTGTGATCGCTCATAGCCCAGTTGCACTCGGTGATTAGAAACAATTACCGAGGGTAAGCAACGTCGGCGCGGTCATTACCTGGTTGGGTGATCGCTAGTGCCTTGTTACCATGAGCGTCTCCGTGATTCGGAGGTCACTTTAAGCAGTCAGTATTACAGTCGTGAACCTAAGTTGGAGGCCTTTGGGCGGCTTAAAAACATCCAACGACAAGATTACGTAGCCACAACGTTGTCTTGGCAGTCCCCAACCCGCACTTAGCCAGCGTAGGGACGTATGGCCTTAACCCTCTCCTGAGAGGAGACCCGAGCCCAGCAGTGGGACGTTATGGGTTTTTGATGAATGGTGTATGAAAAACATTTCCAATTTTAGTTCGACTATGATTCACGACAGTTTAATCCTTTAAAGACAGTTTTAAAAATACATAATATACGTCACCACCTGTACAAGCAGCATTAAAAGGAGAAGAAAAACTTGAAACAAATGCTAAACCAACCAACCTGTTTGATCAGTGTGGTGTAATAGGCCAAAACCTCCTTTTTAACAAGAGGCTTAATTGCAGTAATGAAATGTTAAAGACTGTGGACGCGATAATAACGATGTGATCATAATAAAATAAAACACAAATAAAAGTAAGAATAAATACAAAACTTACACTATATATTTCTTTTACAGTCATACCCTGATGAGGCTCACAGTTTGACGGGAGTAAATCTTCACAGATACAACGCTATGGACCGCTACTGGACTAGTTGTCTGAAGCTATAGTTATTTTGTAATAATTAAATTCTTCATTTATCATTGTATTTATTTATTGTAACCTAACATTTCTTTTTGTTAAACAAATGAAGAATAGGCTAATTATAAAATGTGTTTGTCTTCCATATTTAAAATATTAATATTTTCTGAATAAATTCTTAATTGAATCGATTTAGTCTTTTGTTGTCCTATTATTATAATTAATGTCAAAGCTGTCGGTTGGTTATTCACTGGTTGTTTCGTTAAACGCCTTTAAACTTTAGCACTATTGCAGTTGTTTTCTTTTTTGGTTTATTTTTGTTTCGTTCTGCCAAAATTAATCTACTTTGCCTGATGGAAAACATAAGCAAAATCCAAGAGTGGTGGTCACCATACTCACTGAGAATGCAGACAGTGCAACAATGTAGCATGGTAACCCACACCATGACGGTCTAATGATTGTTGACTGCCTCGGTGGCGTAGTGGTAGCGTATGCGACTGCTAAGCTTGAGGTCTCGGGTTCGATTCCCGGGTCGGACCAAATTTTTGTATGATCTGCAAATATTTGTTTCGGAGTTTTTCTATGTATAATATGTATGTATTTACAAAAAAAAAGTATATAAGTATTTATATCACTTGTCTAGTACCCATAACACAAGCTCTGCTTAGCTTGGGACTAGATGGCGTTGTATGTTAGATGTCCGAAATATTTATTTATTATTATTATTTAATGATGCTTCTGAGTCATTGGGCCTCCGGTCTCCAACTCACAAACGAAACACGACAGTACGAACTCGGTCATTTTACGTTGATTTTCTGTGCGAGAGTGTAGTATCCCCGGTTGAGCCGTTCGTAAGGAATTCAGCGTGGCGTACTACTTCATAAAGACTCTATTACGAGTAATAACTCGTTGACTTTTTTAAGAAGAGAAAATGTCAGATGAACAATGAAAAAGAAAATTAGTACTCATCTATGACGTTGTAATTTTTTAAATCCGTAATATTATAAATGTGAATATAAGTCTGTTTGTTACGCTTTCACGCGAAAACTACTCAATCGATCATCATGAAACTTTGTACACATATTCTTGGAGGTTTTAGAAGTAACATAGGTTACTGCCGCGGATGAAAGCTAGTGTAATCATAAATTAATACCTCTATCTAATCTATTCTATAAAATATCTAGTTTACCAAGTTCCAAACATGTTTACTTAAAAAATTTTTTTTACAAGTTTGGTTAATGAAATAAAACTAGTTGTTATGGTAATGGGTATACATAGTATGGGTTATCCTACTACTATTATAAAGGCGAAAGTTTGTAAGTATGGATGTATGTATGTATGGATGTTTGTTACTCTTTCACGTAAAAACTACTGAATGGATTTGAATGAAACTTTACCACAATATAGCTTATACATCAGAATAACACATAGGCTACTATTTATAAAGATATAGCTTCGCCTCGCGGCGTTGCCCGCAGTTATCATCGTACCGCGGGTAGCACCGCGGGGTTCAGCTAGTTTATAATATGATCTGGTTTATTTACATACGTGTTCATGACGTGAATTATCTTTCTAGTTAAATGTGTTGGCATCATGGTAAGTGCCATGAGTGTGACTAAGTGACCGAGAGGAGCTAATTTTTTTTTGTGTAATCTATTTCTATCCATTCATCTATACTAATATTATAAAGAAATAAAGTTTGTGTGTTTGTATATTTGTTAAATTGTAAGGGGTAATCTCGGGATCTACAAAACCGATTTTAAAATTTCTTTCACCAATACAAAGCCACATTATTGCTGAGTGTCATAGGTTATATAAAAAACCGAAATATAAAAAGGCTTTTACGTGGTAGTCGGTTTTGCAAAGTGAATCGGAGAAATTTCAACGGACGGCCAAAGCAGCGGACGGCGCGCGATGGCTTCGGGTTTAATTCGGTTCGCGTTCGTGCTTGCTTCGGGAGAAGGAGGCGTGACCTTTTACATCTGAGAGGTAGGTACCCGCGCGGCTCAGTCGCGTGGTCGGCTCCTTACGCAGCGGACGTCCCCGAAATTGAATTTTAGAAACGTAATTAGTACACTTTCGACATTGTTTAAATAAAAGGTTCTTATCAGAACTACTTTCTATCTTATTCTTGGCAGTTAGAAATTAAAACATAACACTCTGTACTAAAAAAGGATTATTAACATCATGCCCAACGAAGTGGGCACGGGTCAGCTAGTTGTAAATCTTATATATAATCTATTATATAAAATTCTCGTGTCGTGTTGGTGCGTAATCGAACTCCTCCGAAACGGCTCGACCGATTTTGATGAAATTTTTTGTGATTATCCGGTATCTATGAGAATCGGTTCTTATCTATTTTTCATCCCCCTAAATGTTAGGGGTAGTCCACCCCTAAATTTTTTTTTTTTTTTTGACAAAATTTTTAATTTCTATTTTTTTATGATGCAGCATTAGAAAATACATACAACCCTAGATTTTCAACCCTCTACGATCAACCCCTATTTTTCCATCGCCCTAAAATATATATTCCCTTTTATGGCAAAGCAACGTTTGTCCGGTCAGCTAGTCTTATATATAAAATTCTCGTGTCACGGGGTGCGTAATCGAACTCCTCCGAAACGGCTCGACCGATTTTGATGAAATTTTTTGTGATTGTCCGGTATCTATGAGAATCGGTTGTAATCTATTTTTCATCCCCCTAAATGTTAGGGGTAGTCCACCCCTAAATTTTTTTTTTTTGACAAAATTTTTAATTTCTATTTTTTTATGATGCAGCATTAGAAAATACATACAACCCTAGATTTTCAACCCTCTACGATCAACCCCTATTTTTCCATCGCGATTTTTATTGACCCACCTCTACAACATATATTCCCTTTTATGGCAAAGCAACGTTTTCCGGGACAGCTAGTATATGTATAAAACAGTATAATACTTTTTATAACTCAATAGATTGATATGAACAATTTTCAATACAAGAACAAAGATTACAAAAATGATCGTTTAAAGAAATATTTATCACAGAAATATCTGAGCCAATCATTTCTATTTCAAAGAATTAGTAATTGTGTTGAGGATGAGCGAAGCAATTTTCGAGTATAGACACTTCTGGGAGGGAGTTTAAGAATACGAGGAGACTACTAAGAGTATGGTAAGGTTTGTTTGCTGATTAGGGAGTATATGTCATTAAGTTCACCTGGATAACGAAATACGTATTAATATGTTACGTTCAAAATCATACATTTTACATTGTAAATTTTTATTGTTTATGTAAATGTCCTTCGATCGGTGGTCGAGAATGAAGTCCTTATATAATTTGTTATCTTTCTTGTAAATGATAATAATGATGAACTAATGTCAGTATTATTTACTTACAATACAATGGGAGTACTATGTTTTGAGGAAGACGGCAGTGCAATCAATAGCCTAGCCAAAAACCTTGGCTCCTACTTTATATAATAAAGACTCAGCATCTGCATAGCATACATTAGCATAATCAAGGCATGATGAACGATATTACGGACACGGAAGTCCGTCAATAGAACAGAAAACTACTTTTTTCCGTTCCGTAGGCACTGTTGAAGAGGCATAGAATTTATTGTGAGTTTATATAAATAAATAAAATAAATAAATAAATATTTCGGACATCTTACACATAACGCCATCTAGTCCCAAGCTAAGCAGAGCTTGTGTTATGGGTACTAGACAACTGATACCAATTAGGTATAATTCAGAAATGAGATTGTAGGTCTACGAGTATAGTGAGAGTGTTGTGTTTATTCATACTGTGGCGACTTCCAAATACAGCGCAACATACTAAAGCGCCATCTACCGCAGATACACGGAGTTACGGAGCAACGTACACCACGAAGAAACTACTAATCCTGAATCGCGCAATAGAAGTTCTCGCGCCGATTGTCATATATACAAAAACCCAACATCAACCGTTGGGCAGTGGCCCGCCAGGCATGATCAACTCGCCTGGTCAGAGTATCCTCTCTTTGTGTCGGAGGGACATTATACCCGTTCCTCCACAGTGGTGACCCCGACGTGATTGGAAGTCGCCACACATACTAATATTATAAACTCGAAAGTAACTGTCTATCTGTATATTATTATTTCACTCGCTGCACTGATTTCAATTAAATCTTGAGGAAGGACGAAGGCTTATTAAAGAAACCTAGTCATTATTTTCTATTGAATGGTGCCAATAGGTTATTTACATTGAATTATAGATTAATTATAGTCGGACAGCATTTTACCTTATTGCGATATACCTAATTAAAATGTGCTGTTAAATATGTCGCAATAAGGTAAAATTAAGTTTTAGCTCAAGAAACGGAACCTACTAAAGTTGGCATTTGTTAATGACTTGTTGTGTGGGTGCGATGTCAGTTTTTTCGTTTGCGTCTCATATTGCCCGTAGCTTGATTTTTTCCCCTGTTTTTGAATCTTCGTTGGTGCTCAGCTCCTAATAATAATATAATAATAATAATAAATATTTAGGACACCTTACAACGCCATCTAGTCCCAAGCTAAGCAGAGCTTGTGTTATGGGTACCAGACAACTGATATAAATACATATATACTTTTTTTTGTAAACACTTACATACTATACATAGAAAACATCCAAACTCTGAAAAAAATATTTGTAGATCATATAAACATTTGGTCCGACCCAGGAATGGAACCCGAGACCTCAAGAACAGCAGTCGCATCCGCTACCACTGCGCCACATAGGCAGTCAATTTGTCTCAGTGTGATGATGTATAGCCTATAGCCTTTCTCGATATATAGGCTAAGTAACACTCGAAGAATTTTTCAAATCGGACCAGCGGTTCCTGAGATTAGCGCGTTCAAACAAACAAACAAACTCTTCAGCTAATTAATATTAGTATAGATTATTGTTGTGGTCAGTTCAACTAAACAAATAACATTTGAAGAATAATCTACTTGCGATCTATACCTAATGAAATATTTCTGCTTGTTAGCACTCTTTAGAAGCCAAGACTCCTGCTGGGATCACGTAGGATGTACGCACTGGAATTTAAACCGCTAGTGAGAGATGCAGTGATTGCGAAATGCCGGACGACTAGACTTACACATGAACTGTTTTTAATGAGATTAGTCATATGAGAATCGTAATCGGAACGGTAATAAATAAATATTTCGGACATCTTACACACAACGCCATGTAGTCCCAAGCTAACCTGAGCTTGTGTTATGGGTACTAGAAAACTGGTATTAATATACTGTTTTTTTGTAAATAAATATATATTATACATAGAAAACACCCAAACTCCGAAACTAATATTTGTAGATCATACAAACATTTTGTCCGACCCGGGAATCGAACCCGAGATCTCAAGAACAGCAGTGGCATACGTTACTACAGCGCCACAGAGGCTAAAATATAGAGTAAAACCATCCTTAATCATTTCATAAGTGTCGTAAGAAAGGACTTAGAAACAAACGCTACACCAACTGTCTAACCTGCGTCCTGGCATCTGATACCTATAGAAGATCAAATTCCTTTCTCTGAGGAGAGGCCTGTATCTAGCAGGTGACTTTTCAAAACTGTTGATGCTGTTTTTTTTCAACATTTAGAGATTTAGGTTTTGGCAAAGATTTTATTAAATAGTGTTGTTTTATGTAGATGTTTTATTCGTTACCTTAATCAAATAACATGTACTTTTGAGTTTGATGACAACAGAATGAAATAAATCCAAACTCACACACATAAGAGTATAGTTCAATTTCGAGAAACACTTTGTTGATTTCCTTATAAGGAAACAAAGAAATAGAAGTGTGGGTGATATTAGTGTAAAAATCCGTTAGTTGTGATTCAACTTAGTGAACGTGAATGAATTTCTATAATAAACTCACGCCGCTGTCTATAATAAGTACAGAAGACAGAATTCGTTTTCGGCTTACAGTACTACATTCATTACGTGTCTCTTAAAGAATAGGAAATGATCAGACTTATTACTTGACAGTAAGTGTCAATTTCGATCATCAAATATTAAAAGTTATATGTGCGTTGCGGATCTTTAAATTCTGTCCAGAGGACGAGGCAGGAGCGGAGTTTAGGGATCCCAAATTAAGTAAAGGGATTGTGATGGCCTCCGATTGACTCACTTGGTGAAAATCAGAGAAAGAAATTACTTAACAGTGGTTTTGTGTGACGTCCTGGTATAACTCTGGTCGAATGGGTACAATACATAAAATAACAAATAAATATTCCCATGGTTTTATTATACCATACGATTAATGTTTAAGATTAAGTTTAACACAAAAGAATAGTATTAAAGTAGTTATAATCATAACCTTGTGTGGTACAGCCAACAACAGTTTTTACATAATGTAATCTACGCTCCATATCAGAAACAATTTGGTCTATGTTACAAGTGTTATGTAATCATATTATTACATTTAAAACGTTGCTTTACTAATCTAAATGTTATAAATTCAATGCTCATGAACAAGTATTATGACCCGCTGTGTTATTTCTTTTGTAGTTTTCTTTTTATGACAGATGGAGCAAACGAACCGATTTTGTCGTATTGGTTCGGAAAGTAGTTCGATTAAACCCCACAAATACAAGTTTGTATGTTCACTGCTAAAAGACTGCCTTGTTTGTATGTCCTCGTTTTATCACTCCCTTATCTGCCTCAGCCAATATTGGAAGTCTTTGTGCAGACATATTGAAAGAAGTCCAGTTTCGGGGCCTTTCTAAAAGACCGGTAACGCACTTGTGACGCTTTGGTGTTCCGGTGTCTTAGGGCGATGGTAATCGCTTACCATTAGGTGATTGGTCTGCTCCCAATTCCATAGAAAAAAAAAACTCCAAATAATACAAGCCATTTGCAGAGCTTGGGGGGAAAGCTGGTAGTTTGGAGAAAAGCGAACGGTGCCAAATGTCATCAAAGGCCTTGGCCATTTCTTTGGTAAGAGGCGTTAAGAGGAAAACTTAATAGACATTCTAAACCAACCCATTTGACCATCGTGGTATAGAAGGTAAGACCTCCTTTGTAATAAGAAACCCTTGTCAGTATTTTTGATTTGATATTTGACTTTTGTGATTACCGTATTCTGTGGTAATTTGCAATCATTTTATAAAAATTATGTACTATGATGTATCTATTCGATCGACTTTTATTATTCTCAATGACTAATTTCTAACGTTGGCCTGTTGTTTAAAAATACATTGAACTCAGCTATTGTTTAAACTGTGACTCATAAAATTCATAAGAAATGCAATTTAATTTACATAAAGACGCCCAATTTGTCAAGGAATAATATGTTGTTTTGTTACTCTTGTTATAAAAACCACAACCACAGGAACGAACTTTACTTTTTATGACTTATTCTGTCACTAAGTAATAGTTCAAGAGCTGGTTAAGATCGACTTACACCCATTTGATTATTAGATCAAACTCTTTTTTAAACTGTGTTAGTTAAGGAACACATTTACGATGGCTTGCCTGTCGCAAAACTGCTATGACTATTTTCAAAATAAAATTACTTTTTAACACATTTTTTTTCATTCCTTTCACACTATTGAAAATGATAATTAACTAAAAGTCTCAAATGTAAATTTTTCTTCAAAGAGAATATGCCTAAGACGGCTTTCTTAATTATTTATAAATAGCTACCTGGCATGAACAGGTAAATCAAAATAGGTAAATACACCAAGCTAATAACAAATCGAAATTGGTAGCAAAATAGAGGTTATTTAATAAATAATCTAATAGTAATATAGGCTTGCCTGAGGAAAAATTAATCAATAGAAAATGTAAAAGAAATATTTGACAGCTTTGCGATACGGAGACTATCATAGGGATGTTCATTAATTAATAATGATTTTTTTAAATATGTCTGATCTGGTTGTCAGATAGGTGTAAGTAGATCTTCACCGGCTCCTAGTCTATAATCTGTACCTTGATTTTAACTTTCACCTCTGCCGTAACAACCATGGAAATGATAATAAATATGGATTGACAACGAGAAACATTTCCCGTTCTCGATTCACTTTAAGAAAGTTTTTTTTTTAGTTCAGTTTTAGTTCAGTGAACCTGACTGCTAAGTTGAAGATCGTATGTAGATTCCCACAAAGAATAAATTTTGTTAAGTTTACATACAAAACGTACGAGTTCAGAAATATACAAGTATGTTTACCAGCAGTATGGATAAGATCAGACTTTCGTGTGTAAGAATTTGTAATTTATTATCGTGTAATAAGTAATATAAGTTATTATCACAGTTTTAATAGTTACCATGGGTCTTATTAAAGTACTATGAACTAATCACCTTAATATTTAATAATTGTATTTCGTTAATTAAAATAATGCATCTGTTACCCTTTCCTTTCCGAGAGAATATGGGGATCCGAAATCGTATATACAAACAAATATTTCAATAATTGGGAAATTTGAATGTTTACCAACTATTATGCGGTCGTCGCTTTCGATAACAACATGACCTTTTGAAGTGTGTAGACAAATAAGTATAAATACACGTGTAAGTTTAAATTAAGTTTAAACAGAACTGGAGACGTTTATATAGATTTGATCTAGAATACTTTGTTTCTAGATCAAATCACAACAAACAATCTGTACTATAGGATAATTATAAAGCTGAAGAGTTGGTTGGTGGAAAATAATCTACGGAAATAACGGTAATCTCAGGAATATGGGACAACTTTTTCAGCGTTCGATAGCCCAGTTTTCGAACAAGGCTACAGGCTATATATCACCACGCTACGATCAAAAGGAGCGGAGTATTAATCAAAATGTGGCTAAAACGAGTGAGAGTTATTTCTTTTGAGAGTTTCATTTAATTGTTTCCATATTAAACAGTTAAAGTTTCAAAATAATATAACTATTATAAAAAAATCCTCCGATTTAAGTGTTCCAAATAAAGTCCGCTATAGCATAGGTCTATCTTTGAAGGTAGGCTCACTCTTGCTTTTTAATTGGTAAACAAATTTGTTCACGCTGTAGTATCATGACGCTACTGTCAATAGGACACGCTGAAGAGGTTGCGTGGATTAGCTGGTAAATGTTATATATGTGTCAACAGTAGTAAGGAGACTAGGTCAGATGGAGATGGTGGCCACTGTTGTTTTATTTAATCTCAGAAAGCGGTATGATATAAGTCTTCTGAAACTCGAATTGAAGAACTATTTCCATTAATTAGATCTGCTAATTTTGCTAAAGATGTCCTTAGAATGGACTAAACAAAACAGTAAGAAGTTCTTGACAGAGCAGAAAAAAACATGAAAATGATTTTTTTTTCATCTTTCTTTTTAAAGGCGCGTAGTAACTAACAGCTGTTGAAATGCTTGTTACTTAGTCTTAATGTAGTGTTGGTATGTAATGTGGTATTTTATTTTTATTTTCGTTAAGGCACGAGGAAGGAAAAAAAGTCGTTAAATTTGCCAGGAAAAAAGTACTCGAAGTCGAAGTGTGTCGGGGCAGCTATTAATACATCATACAGTTTTAATAATGTTATTAGCTTGTTTCATTTTAAATTCATTCGGAAACAAAGTAATGAGTTCAATAATTGAACTTCTGTTATGTCGATTTCACTGCGAGTACTGTGACCCGCTATTAAGGTCGGTGTTTTGCTTTGTTTGTGTTTAAAGTTTATATTGGAAAGGATCTTGTATAAGAGCTCACATAACTGCATGTGACGACCGCTTTGGCCTCTCGATCATTGCACATTTTGTTACGTCATTAGTTCAACCTAAGCAGCTGCGGTTCAAACTTTCATTCTTTAAATACCAGATTAAAAATGCTGCAAGTGTTCTAATTATTTACCAATATTAACTTAACTTATTAGAAGAAAGACACTTTTCATCCAAACTTTTTCCCAAATTAGGTTTGCGTCAAGCTAAGGTCAATAAAAGGTAGGTACATCATCGAATATTAATGATTCAAAACTACCTTTAACGTTTAAAATTATCGATAAGAAATTTTATAGATTCATATGATGTATCTATAACAATTCAGTTCAGAAGAACTATAATAAAATAAATGGCATTTCACTTCAAGTTTGTGACCGATTTCTTTATAAACGCTATTTCGTTATTTATCGATATTGGTTGAATGACATAACGTTTATAACACTCTTCTTGAGCAACAAGATGTTGCTTTTATTGCTCTGACTGCATGCTCGGATGTTGATTCGTAAATAAGATTTTATGTCATCCGCGCAATACACCAACAGTAATATTTCATGGATTCGAAACGCGTATTACAATATTTTTTAACGATTCTGCAGCGTTTTAAAATCGCAATATGGACGTATGGAATTTGGATTTGGAACTTAATGACTGCATTTGTTTTTCATAATTCGCGATATTGATTTGTACTATGGTTTCATTAAACCAGTTTGCTGGTTAGGATCTAGGTGATAGAGGAAGAACTTCTAACGCGTGTATGGTGGACGGTGGTGAGCGGTGCAGTCGGTGACCGCGCGCCTCCGCGATAGCACGTGCGTAGGCGTCGAAGCGTTGAGAATGTGTCAGTGATGTCAATTGATTAGACCGTTTAGAATTCATTGAAGAGGTCTCGACCTCGTATCCTGTAACGCTTTTGTGTACGCCTGTGAAATGGTGAGTATTTCCGACACCCATTCAGACACTTACTATCACGGTCATTCATAAATCACGTTTTACTAACTTTGTTTACTTGGTGTTGTTTTGAATTTATTTTAAAAGTAACGAGTGCTGTTTTTGCGGTTTTAAGTCTTATATAAATTTACTGCGGTTAATGAGTGCCTGTTTTGTTTTATAATATAGAGTAATGTAATCCTTAATGTAAAGGTTTTAAGTGCCTTATTCTTAGGATACCCTCGTAAAAGAAATTTAAAGACTGACAGTAATATCTTTGGTGCTATTTACTTTAGGTGGTCGATGTATTTAAAAGCATCTGTTATAGATTATATCAATAATACTTATATATAGGTATGTTGTACAGGCAGTACAGCGTGACAACTGTTGTTATTTGTAAAGATGTCACAATGTTTCTTTTGTATATTGGTTAACGCTCACTTATTTTAAAGTCAAAGATAACAGAACAATAGCGTTTTGTCATTGAAACGTTTAAACACGATACGTGAGAAGAAAGAGTATATTTAAAATACATTTGTACCAATTTATTTTTATGTATAGGTATAGCTAATTATGTACGTGTTTGTTTGTGTATATTGTTATGTTAGGGGTAATCTGCAATATACCTGCACTATAGCTTGATGACATAGTTTGCAAATAAACATAGTAAAATTAACCATGAGAGATTTCGATATTCGGCCACTATCGTAGTCGGTGATTAGTCAGCGAATAGTCGGTAAGGAGCGGCGACTATTCGGCTTATTACTTTATATGTATTTCTAAATAATATGTATGTCTATTATTATTTTATAATCAGTCTTACACATTTTGAAATGTAAAACAAAGTAATCTCCCTTTTGGTAACCCGTTTCTAAAATTACTTGCTGATAAAAAGCATATCTGTAATTTATTAAACAAAGAGTTTGCTGTTTATTCTTACCCACCACGAGAAATAATCATTGGAATTGGTTATACATAACTGCATCAGCGCCACTTTATGGTCCTTTAGGGACCTGCGGTCGCAGGCGCCGTTTGTGACTGAGTCGCGAACCAGCTGTAAACGTAGAGTTACGGAAATGTCCGATACCCTGATCGGCTTGGTCGATTAGCCGGCTGACTAGTCAGCCTCTTTAGGTCCGACTGATCAACCAGTCGACTAGTCGGCCAAAGTTAAATTCGGCACATCTCTTACATAAAAGTAATATAGGTCTGTCACATTGTTCCGTATGTTAACAGTATAATGTTAATTTTTTACCCGACTATGGTAATGGTATGGTACGTAGTATGATATGTACGGGTATGAGGTATCAACAGATTCATAATAATGGCTTGGGTGACATAGATTTATCAATAGTTTAACAGTCGGATTATAGTTTTTCTAGTTTAAAATAACTTACAGCATCCTTTTCTATTTCAAAATGAAATTACATATGCGTATTTATATAGACATCTGTAGTACTTACCTATTACCAATAGTCCGTCTTGGCTATGTGGCAAAGAAAAAGTAGATATTGTTTTTTTTATATTTGGCCCTGTCCAAATGACTTCAACTCTGCGTTATGGAAAGCATAAGCAGAATCTAAGAGTGGTGGTCAGCATACTGTGGATGCAGACAATGCAACAATGTTGCTTTAATTTCTATAAAAAAAGAAGCCAACATTAGGACAGTAGATGAGAATAAAACATTGTAATGTTTGCAATACAGAAAACAATTGCGTCAAAATATTGTCGATAAATGGTGGTTAGGAATGTTGTTAATTATTATTGCTTCATTTACAAACGCGAACGCTTTTCCTGTCTTCGCATTCACATACAAGTGGTGTGAGAACTCTTGTTAGTTGCCATTATATACTTATTTTTTTATTACAATGCGTAATAAGAAATACCTCAGACGATACACGAATGTCTGATCCCAAACCAGGTTTAACCCATACTATGTTATCCAGCCTAGTAATAAACGTAGTTACGCATATATTTGTACTACGACATCTATACTCCATACATACATATAATAAATTAAATGATTTTTTTAAATTTCAAATCAACAGCTTTTCTATAAATGGATATGAAAGGATATACGATACTTCCATAAAAAAAACAATTTTTAATTTTCTTACCTGCTAATCTCTGGAATGGTTCGACCGATTTTGATCTAACTTTCACTGATAGGTAGCTGATGATGTAACGAGTAACATAGGCTACTTTTTAGACTAGCTTCGCCCCGCTTAAATTTATATTATTAGGTATAAATTCCACCTAGACACAACAAATGCTCGCGATCATAACACAATTATTTGTACAGAGTAGGAATCCACGACCTCTGGGTAGCAGTCAGGATTACTAACCACTAAGCTAACAGGCATGTTTTGTAACAATGATTTTTATATCTTCTACGGGTCTGTTATAATAGTTCTTTAGGTCATAAACTTTGTGATTTCATTTTAACTGCTTCGGTGGTGCAGTGGTAGCGATGTGATTGATGAAGTGCTTAAAGTTTCAAGTTCGATTCCCGTGTCGGACCAAATGTTTGTATGATCTATAAATATTTGTTTTGGAGTTTGGGTGTTTTCTGTGTAGTATATTTATATTATTTATAATATTGTATGTATAATACTTCTACCATTGGCAGTGAGTGCACTGCCAGTCATTTTCGAGGCCAAGGGACGACTTGAAATTTATTGGTGGCAAGTTTTTAATTGCACAAGAGCGCGATAAAATAATTTAAAACAATTAAAATGCCAAAAAGTGCTGATCAGAAGGTCAATATCCTCATCAATAAAAGACAGGAATATAACAGTTAAAGATGTGAAATATTCGAAAATTCGTAAGATGTCTATGGGCCCTCATTTGTATTCAAAAATTAACAAGAACATGAATATTATTCAAACGACTAGATACGTATTTAAAAAAAAAGCTACAAACTTTCTAATGGATTTGGACTACTCTAAATCTGAACAATTTATAGCTATTTCCTGAACAAATTAACATATTCAGCGCACACACACACATACACACACACACACATACACACACACACACACATACACACGCACACACACACACACACACACACATACACACGCACACACACACACACCAAACATACCTCACACACACACACTCACATAGAAAAACATTCAGACTTAACATTGTTTGTGATGAAAGAGACTGCGCCTCACAACACAGAGGATCCTAGTGTGGGGTTCCAGGGCTTGTTAAACCAATAGGTACATTGTAAAATTTTTGAAACGGAATAAATTATTATGTTATCAGCCCTTTACGTTCTGTCAGTCTCTCAATATTATGCAAACCGGCCTAATCTTAATAATTCAGATATTTGTCGTGTTATTGATAGAACTCGTTTGCCGGGTCAATACTCCAGGCCAATAAATATTGGTGTTTAAAATGAAAAAAATTAAAACAAAGACTTTTTAAATAGTTTCTAGTTCTTAAGATACATTCAATGTAATTGGGAGTCTAGCTTATAGACAAACAAAATAGGTGAAGTATAATATGTTGTGTTAAAATTAAACTGTGTAAAGGGTCGCTGTACCAATATAGGGGGCCTCCTTAAGTTACCGACTACCGTACACTTGGTGGATTAAGCTCGTTTAAGTCAAAATAATAGCATTTTTTCTAGTTACACAAAATAACATTTAAATAGTTTTCAAATAATAATTTAAACAGTTTGATTTAACCCAGCATCGAATAAAAAACAATTGGTAGATATGTTTTTGTAATTATTTTGTTATATTTTGCTAATTTTGTGTATAATATTTAGATAAAACCAAGGTCGGTAACCAAAGTGCCAAATTTTCGAAAATGTTAGATTACGGCCACATTACCGGAATGTGACGCATACAGCATTATTTTATTTTGTTTGTACTATTATAGTAGTTCATACAGGTCTTCTAAAATTTAGGGAGTAGCATTGCAAAAGTGCAAAGGTACAATTCTTTAGTATTCGGTCACCTATTTTCAAAGAAATTCTGTTTAATTTACTTAGTAACATAGGCTAAAAAGATGATTGATAATTAACACAATTGCAAGAACGATATCAAAATGATCTTCAAAACGATTTTACTCTTTGAACTAGTTATGAATAACTTTAAACACATCTTATGTTTTTCTGATGTATACCTATATAAACTTATGTAGGTAAGTATTTAGCCATGAATTTTAATGTTGTCTATAAGAATGGGAAGCCTACTTTAAACGCCATTGTTACATATTCTAAGTAAGCACGAGTTAAAATAGTGTTATTTTTTCTGAAGTTTCTGGGTTTCTGTATTCATGTATTTGTTGTGTGATGTTCTTATAATTTAAAAATGAATTTAGCTCCACATGGCCATCTACTTGTTGTGTTAATACCGTCTCCCATTAATGTCCTTCACATTATTTTTATAAACAAATAAATTAACTAGAAAAGGGTAATAGATTAATTTATTGACTGTAGAAAAGTGTTTGGAAATACCATAGTTATAAATTTGCTGAATGTAGGTGATCTTATTGTTTAATTAATACTGCTCATTGTATAGACTCTCTTTTTACTCGACTACGTGAAGTCAAAAAGAAGGATAGTTTTAGGTAGTCTATGTATGTTTATCCACTGAACCGATTTTAATGAATGAGGTGTCATTAAATTCACAATATTGGCCTGGATGTCATATATTAATACGAGTATAATAAGAAGTTTTTACGTAAACGTACATTTTTTATAAATGTAATTTGGAGCCAACGAGCAGGCACTAATCATTTTCTATCACCTAATTATAAGTGATTACCGCCGCCCATGGACACCCGCAACACCAGAGGCGTCACAAGTACGTTGCCGGTCTTTGAAGGGGTGAGGATGGGGGAAGGGTTGGGATATGGGCCTCCGGTATCCTCATTTACTCGGTGAAACACAGCGAAAGCGAAAGAGCTTCGGCCATTCATGCCCTAGGGTTGTTACGTTATTACCGTGGGAGAGCCATGCTTCGGTCATTTCCTGCCGACAAATAAATTTATAAATAATGCATCTGCTTCCTGGTTGACTGCTAGAGAATGCTGTTGACATTAAGTCTACCAAAAAGTGCATGATGTATTAAATAACTAATTAAAGTTTTGCCAATGTAAAATAATAAAAGAAACTCATTTACAAAACATACGACAATGAAAATTAGCCATTAAAACTATTCAAAGCATTTCTAGTCTTACAATTACCTACCAATATCTGACTAAATGAATATTGTTTTCTATTTAGAGGAGTTGCGTAAATGAATACACATACAGGCTTCTTTCCACTATAAGAAAGAGCTCAAACTCTCATCAATATTATGAAAGGAGTATTTCCACACATATGCTTTTAAACACTTGACGTTATCGAAATAATTTCACGCAATGACTAGTTCTCGTAAAGGTTAACGTTACATAAAATAATTATTGTTGACACACATATTCTACTTATAATAGGAAACTGAGTTTACATATTCATATTTTAAGGAAAAAAATATGTTAATCGTTACTGATGACTGTACAACAACTGAATAAGAAAAAATATTTTGAATATTCATATTTCTAGAAACATTGGGGTTTCCCAGCGAAAAGAAAAAAAATACTAGCCAATCGTATGGTACTGTACAAACATTGTGTGAACAAGAAAATGGTTTTTGATTCTACTCGTAATTCAGTTTCAATATTTGTTTGCCTGTATATCTGGATTGGTCTGGGTTTTTCTATGTATTTATAGCACAACATACATATGCATGTATGAACGGAAAATAGTAATATTTTTGCTTAATTGTGGTTCACAACGCACTGTACTGCTATTACTCCAGCTCTATCGTGCATAGCAGAGATTTGATTTGATCCAGTATCTTCTATGCCTTATTTTAAGCTTTCGAGTTCATAGCATACCGTCTATGAACTAGTTAATGTACAAGTATATAGTACTTGTCAATCAGACAAAAACATTTTATTTACTAACTTAATACGTTGAAAGGTATGCAATTGATTGCTACACGGTGAGATATATTTAGGTATTTACCTATATCTTTTAAGGTTATTGGCATCAGTTAACATCATGCAACCTCTTTTAAATTTAATGAAGATTGATTATGAAATAAAAGGCACCGTAACAAAGAATCTTTAAACAAATGTTCATATTTTCGTTATGTAGCCAGGTTCAATTGATTCGTTGCATAAAATCAATTTTCTAGAAGATTAAAAGATGTTATAAGGTATTTTTATAAAGGCAACGGCATAATGTTATTTTTACATGTTTTCTAAGCGAAACGTAACATATAATATATATTTTATTATATCTTTGTATTCAAAATTTGCACTATGGCGAATGGAAGAAAATTTTCTAATAAGGGCTGTTTTAGCACTCAGTACGTAAATTAAATAATAACAATAAAAATATTTCAAACAGCTTACACACAACGCCATCTAGTCCCAAGCTAAGCAGAGTTTGTGTTATGGGCACTAGACAACTGATATAAATACATATAAACGTTTCATTTGTAAATACATACATATTATACATAGAAAACACCCAAACTCCGAAACAAATATTTACAGATCATACAAAAATTTGGCCCGATCGGGTAACCAACCCGAGCCCTCGAAGCACAGCAGTCGCATACGCTACCATTGCGGCACAGAGGCAGTTTTAGTTAAATGATAAATAACGCACAGGAAATCAACAAAAAATAACAGCGTTCGAGCTGTTGTGTTTCGTTGGTGAGTGCGATACCGGTGGCCCAATGATGCAGAAGCATCACTAGGCCGCTATAGTGTGGGTCACCATGCTTCATTGTCTGTATTCACTTCTGCTTATGCTTTCCATCAGGCAGAGTAGAGTTATTTTGGCATGGTCATACATAAAATAAACAAAGCACATGCACCCGGGTGTGTTCTCTGTATAGTATGTAAATATTTACAATAAAAGTATATATGTATGTATTACAATTGTACACATAAACTCCTTTAACATAAACTCTGCTTAGCTTGGGGCTAGACAGTAGCCACGGGTAACACCGTGTGACGAAGATAGTTTAGAACCGAAGTAGCTTAAGTTACCACTTATATCATCAGCTATTTGCTTTGAACAAACAGGCGGACCAAAAGATAGAAATGCAAAGTTTAAAATGATTTTTTGAAGTAGTTACCATAAATATTTTCTGCTGTTAATTTGAAATCATAAACAATAACTTCAATTTTATTTATCCTCTAAAACCTGTAAAAATTTCTCGTGTCGCGGTGTTTGTTACAAGCTTCTGGGAAATTGCTGGACCCATTTTAAGATATTTTGTTTGCATATCGGGTCTGAGAATCAGCCAACATCAATTTTTTATACCTCTAAATGATAAGAGTGACCCACCTCTAAATTTTTTTAATTTTTTGGCAAATCTACGTCTGCCGGGTCACCTAGTTTCTAAAAATGGTGTGACGTGCGGTGCCAAGTCATTCCTTGATATTTAAACATATATTAGCCAATCAGAAATGGAACTCAGTTCTCTCATGGAAATGAAAGCATTTAACGTTCGTCGAAGATTTAAAACCTTTTCGACACATTACGGAAATGGACATTTTAATATGAAATGTTTTATGGCAGCTGTGCAGTCTGTTGTAATTTGTTCCGCCATAGAGAAGTAAATCGTACTTTAATTGAGTTCCACTGACGCAGTTTCTGAAAAAGTGATTTTCCCAGACAAAAGAATTGCCTTTGAATATCATGTTTTTTTTTGTGGGAGAGCCACGCTTCGGCATGGATGGGCCGGCTCGACCGGAGTGATACCACGGCCTCACAGAAAACCGGTGTGAAATAGCGCTTGCGCTGTGTTTCACCGAGTGATTGAGGATACCGGAGGCCATTCCCTCCCCCCCATTCCCTCTCCCCATCCCCCAAAGGTCGGCAACGCACTTGTGACGCTTTTGGTGTGTCCATGGGCGGCGGTAATCGCTTACCATCAGGTGATGCGGCTGCTCGTTTGCCCCTATTCAATAAAAAAAATGTTGTGCGATTTATTGAAGTATGCCTACCAATCAGTACTAAACCTGTATTATCCCTATAATCTGTTGTAATTACATCTCATCATCATCTCAGCCACAAGACGTCCACTGCTGGACATACACCTCCCCATAGGTTCTTAAAAAATCAGTCTTGCGCTGCCAGTAGAATACTAAATTAAATGAAAAAATAAATGTCCTAAAGTATTTCTTCAATGAGATGGCTTCTTAAGCATATCGAATTTTTTAATACACCTCTTATACATATATACAATCGATTTTTTTATACACACACATATTGTATTTTGTATTTCTTTCTTTGACCGGTCTGTTAGACTGATGGTTATTGACTACTGACTGACTGATTACTTGCTTGCTAAGCCACAAGTCGTGGATACGATTCTGAGGAAAAATAGTTGTGTGAAGAGTACGATCATTTGTTTTGTGTCTGGTTCTTTTTTATCTTTAACTAGCTGACCCACGCAACGGCGTGTGCGTCTTCTTCTTCTATTGCCCGTAGCTTGGAAGTTTTTGAAACATTCTTCATTATTGCTCCGCTCCTATAGCCGTCCTCCATAAATGGAATATCCAACACTGAAATAATTTTTCAAATCGGACCAGCGGTTCCTGAGATTAGCGCATTCAAACTCTTCAGCTTTAAAATATTAGAATAGATATACGTTTAGTATGGTTCATTAAACGTATGGTTATCAGTATTCTGTTTAACATAGTACTGGCTCTGTCTAGTTTAGTATTATATATATATATAGTATATTACACATATATATATATATATATAGTATATTACATAAATTAGATGATTACTACTCTCACTGCCTTAGTGGCACAGTTGTAGCGTGCTGCGACTGCTGTGCTTGAGCCCTCGGGTTCGATTCCCGGGTAGAACCAAATGTTTGTATGATCTGCAATTTTTTTTTTAGAGTTTGCGTGCTTTCTATGTGTAATATATATGTATTTACAAAAAAAGTATATAATATGTATTTATATCAGTTGACTAGTATCCATAATACAAGCTCTGCTTAGCTTGGGACTAGACGGCTTTGTGTGTTAGACGTCTGAAAATATTTGTTATTAATGTTCAATAATATTTGTTTCTTTCGTATTTTAGTCGCTGAAAGCTGTGGTCAGTTTGGTATTGGTGTTGTTGAGTAGCCGTACGGAGTCGTTACCCTCCTTGCACAATGACTTGAAAACCTTTACTCTCGAGGAGCTGATACCACTGACAATTTCGTTTTTTCCTGAACAGCTATCGTTACAATGGATATCAGGTAACTATTTGACTTGCCCGTTGGTCTAGTTAGTGTCTCTGTATCATTGTATATCCCTATTGTATTGTAAAGTAATTATAATGACCACTGACACATTAGTACTATATTTTGTTAGTGACTGACAAATTTTGTATCGAATCCTGCATGATCCCGCCCATAAGGTGTGTATAAAATGAATCATTATACCTACTTGGGAAAATGTGGGATTCCCATAATGGGTTTATTAGCATAAAGACAATATTCTCTTCGAGCTATAACCATTATCATTTTATTATTTGTTGCAGACACGGAGTATTTATATAAACAGCCGGGTCTAGGTATGTGGAAGTACAACGTAAGCTCCGATACTTACACGAGACTTCTAGATGATGTTGACTTAGTAAGTATTTCTTTCCAATACTACATTAAATTTGAGACGCATTTTAGAAGTTGCAAGCAATTCGCATAGCTTTTGTCAGAATTCCTCAAGGATTACTGTTGTATTCTTATCGATTTGCGAAGCTGTTTGCTTAAAGAGTAACTTGAACGGAAGCTATTTCCATTTTTCTATGTCAACCTCCACAGCCATAAATTTTTTTTTTGTTTTTCAGGCCAACGTCAGGAATTATACGAGTTCTTCGTTTTCTAAAGATCTGAATTTTTTGCTGCTTACTACAAAAAAACGCAAAGTAAGTATTTATAACAATAATTTTATTCGAATATTACTTTAATGTAAGGTTAACTTATAAATATTTTAAAATTCAACTTTATTTTTGGGAATCCGTTTTCATAATAATGTTCTCCTTGCCGATAACGGCCAAGGCGGCCAGTCTCAACGAAGATCAGCCAACTACGAAAGAGATATTATATTGCACAAAAACAGGTGCACTCTCTGTTCCCTCTCTCTCATAATCGGATGAGACGGTTAACCAACATAATCGGGGATAGATCAGGCGCAGGACCGACAGCTTTACGTGCTCTCCTAAGCACGAACTTCCAAACTACGACCTAATTAAGTGTTTCTTTAATCAGAAAAACTCAATAACGCTTTAGGCCCGGCCCGGGATTCGAACCCGAGACCTCATGATCAGTAGTCGCATAGGTCAACCGCAAGACCAACGAGGTAGTTTTCATACTCGAGTATTACATATTATAAATAGTTAAAATGAAAATGTAATGTGACTTTAATAGTTATGCTTTTCAATATTATAATTGCTTTTAATATTTTCATGTTACAGTGATTACAATGTGACATGAAAATCTGTAATTTTTTTCTGTACCTTAATAGGCAGGTACAGAAAAAAATTACAGATTTCGTAGGTTATTGTCGGCAGGTATTACGAAGTTGGTCACTTTAATTTGATTTTAGAATCTTATAAATTAACAGCCTGAATATTTTGACGAGTTTTGCTCAGAAGCATTTTAAGAGTTAAAAATTTCACATGTAGTCGATAATACTCGTATGAGAACCAATATGAGTGAGATAAATATGTTTTGACATAAGTAACTGGTTCTGTGTAAAGGTTTAAACGAGTACTTATTGCTGTAAGAGAATAATAAGCACTTTGTTTTATTATGCTCACATTTATTGGTCATCTACTATACAAACATAAATAAATACATACATAGGCATTCTTATATATTTCAATGCATTTTATAATAACATAGAAATGTAACAACACAAATATAATTTCTATATAAACGAATCTATACAAATAAATAAAAAAGCCTTTTCTTTATTAAATGCATAGTATTTATCGCCTACCGCCGCCGCCTTGGATGACGAAGGATATACAGTTGCCTATGAAATGTCGAAATCGTGCCTTTAAGACTTATAAGAGAGACCGCGTCGAAGTCAATCGAGAACGGTATAAGCTTTCAAGAAATCGATATCTGGAAATTCTTCGGAACTCTTGGTGTTGGCAAATGGCGACATGTAGACTTGCCGCAATCCATAAGTCTCTATACCTTAAATCAACATTCTGCTACCCCTTCAACCTTGGATAGTATGTCTGTCTGTCTGTCTGAAATGAACACCATTAATTGTATCAATAGTCTACCGCGCCCTCAACTAAACCTTTTCCACATCAGTCCAGTAACAGAGAAAAAAATAATTCTGTCCATCAAATCTCAAGCGACTGGTAGTGACGGCATTAGTAGAAAAATGATCACCACATTGCTAGTCTACTTCCTCCCCACCATCTCCCATATTGTCAACTTTTACTTCATATCTAGCACATTTCCTTCTCTTTGGAGGAAGGCGTATGAATGCCCGTTACCTAAAACTCCTAGTCCATCACTTCCAAATAATTTTCGTCCTATTTATATTTTTCCTTTCCTCTCTAAATTGCTAGGAGTTTTCACAAACAGTTTTCCTACTTCATTAACTGTAACAACTTACTTAGTTCGACCAGGCCATAGCAAGGTTTCTGCTCTTGTGTGTGAAGTGGGAATGGAGAATTCTAAGATTACAACTGTAGGTTGGTAACCGTAACTGGTTGATTTTTCCAATTTCAGTTATAACCTCATTTTTGTTATTCTATCCCGTTTCTCGGTATCTCGTGAAACACTGGACTGGTTCTCCTCCTACTTTCGAGACCGTCAGCAATCAGTCACTGTGGAATATTCTTCTTCCAACTGGTGTGACCTCACTACTGGGGTCCCTCAAGTCGATATTCTGTCTCCTCTCCTATTTTTCATCTTTATTAATCTTGTCACCCTAAGACTTTAGTGTTCCTATCATCTCTATGCTGATGACTTGCAATTATACTATCAAACTGAGCTGTGCAACATATCATCCGCGGTTTCAGTCGTAAATAGCGATCTGACAGCCATTAAACAATGGTCTGATACGTTTGGTGAATCCGAATAAATGTGAGGCCATCATCATTGGTGGTAACAGTGCTGTGAGCCAGCTTGACCCTGCTTTAGTGCCGCAAATCACCTACGATGGTATGGTTATTCCACATTGTGATAGTGTAAAGAATCTCGGACTGTATATGGACATAACGCTTTGCTGGCGTTAACAAATTGCAACTGTGTGCCAGAAAGTCACAGGCTCATTGTGCGCCCTCTATAGGCTTAAAAACTTTTTGCCACTGAAACCTAAAGTAATGCTTGTTCAGGCTCTAATATTCCCTGTAATTGATTATGGTGATGTGTGCTATGTGTTCTTAACTCTGCATAACTCTTAGGTCGACTGGTAGAAAATGCCTACGGCATTAAGTCCGCCTGTGCAACAATTATGTATGAAGGCTTAAATAAAGAAATATTTAAGTACGGTACTTACATCAAATAATTGTCTGTTTTTAAATTGTCTGTCTGTTTGTTCCGGCTAATTAATGACACGGCTGCACCGATTTTGACGGGATTTACACTGGCAGATAGCTGATGATTACAATGAGTAAGTTCGGCTACTTTTATTTTAGAAAAAGATTAAAGCTAATGAAATAGTGAACAATATTCATAAGCAACAAAAACTGAGAGTACTACCGCAGGGCGCAACTAATTTATACTATGAATATTTAACTTGTAAAAGTTTGAACGTTAAATATATTTGAGAAAAATTAATGAAGTGGGTCTCTATTAAAGTAACAGAACTTAAATCATTACTTTTTAGACTTTCTGTCTGTTTATGTGTTTGTCTGTGTGCTAAACCGGTTTGGATGCTGTTTTCTCTTATGTATTGTAGTAAATTTCACTTAACGCAGAGAAAAGTCATTCATTAATATAATAATATTATCTCAGTTTATTATTTATTTATTTATTTAAGTTTCCTGCAATTACATTGCGTAAGGCAGACTTAATGCCATAGGGATTATCTTGCAGTCAACCTTTGGGTGGTGCAGAGCTGTGTATAGCAGGTGTATTATTGAAGCAATTGAGAATTATACATAAAGGTATTATTACGCAACATAAACATCATAAATACAATAATCAGAGAGATATATATATACACACTTACATATACATACACATATATACACATTATTAAGTTAAAAATCATTAATTCTTACTACAAATCCGTTTTATAATTCTATTTCAATATATGGGTTTTTTTGATGCAGTTGAAAAAAATAAGTAAAGTATAACAACGTAATATCAGCAGTTTCAACAATAGCAATGAAAACATTTCATATGAACCAGTTTTACCACGTTGGTTGGCAAAAAAGGGCCTCAACACCTCAAACCGGTTTTCGGTACTTCTTATTTACGAAACGTACTATCGTCAGGGATTTCGTACAAATCCTGCGGAACAGGAAATTTCTATACTATTTCATCTCTAGTGCTCTTTCCGCGTAAAACATTTCTTGAATATATATAGCTATTTATAAAAATATTTTCAAATAGTTTTATATATTTTTGAATTAGTTATCAGTTTTACATATTCTTTTATTTGGGCAATATGTCTGTGAAACTTTACGTATTTATATTTTTAAGTTATCTTGGCATAAATGTATCTTGGTTACCATTACGTAAACGTATCTTAATTAACACCCCCCTTAACTACGGCACGGGTTAGCTAGTACCTTATAGGGTTACAGTTAAACAAAGATAAATTTTAGTGTAATATTTGATGTTTTAATCTTGAAAAACAATAAAATCCTATTGTACCTTAATTTTTTTAAAATCAATGCCTAATAACTGCATATTAAACTAGCTGTGACCGCTATTTCGTACACGTGACATTAGAATTTTCAAGTTATTTTATATTTTTCACCATTTAAACCTTCCCTGGACTGTGATAAACATTTAAAAACTAAAATCAGCTGAATAGGTCCAGCCAGCAATTTATTTCTATAAATAAGATCTAATTTTGAAAATTCGGTTTTTGATGTTTAACATCGGATTATTGCGCATTTGACAAAAAGACACAAAGACCGAAATATGAACTAACAATGTCAAATAAGCACAATAAAGCAAATAAAAAATCATTTTTAGTTTACCATATTATATTAATGATAACTGCCTCGTTGGTCTAGCGGTTGACGTATGCGACTGCCGATCAAATGGTCTCGGGTTCGAATTCCGGGTCGGACCATTAGTGTTATTAAGTTTGTCTGATTAGAGGACTTAAAAAAATGAAAAAGAAAAATTGTCGGTCCTGCACCTCTCCCCGATCATGTCGGTTTACCGTCTCATCAGTTCCTGAGAGAGAGGGAACAGGAGAGTGCACCTGTGTTTGCGCACACACTGTGCACTATAATATCTCCTTTGTAATTGGTTGGTTTCCGTTGAGACTCACCGCCGTGGCCGTAAATCAGCTGGGACAACATCATTCAATGATGTAAACGTTACCCATACAGCTAACATATGTTAAATGAGCTGTGTGTGTCTCTCTCAAAACACCTTTATTGACGATGCACTCCTCCATCGTAGCATAACGTTATTCAAATTATAAACGATTATTTATTTTGTTCTTCATAAAAGCCTTGCCTGATAAATAAGGTTTCTACTTATGCTATGTTTTTTGTAGTTCAAACTAGTAATATCTAAAATTAGTGCGTCTAACTCAACAAACAAACGCTTTTGTATTGATTTCGCGTGCTACTCGTAAATTCTTGTTAAATATTTTCTGATTATAAAATATCTAAATTTGTGATGTTTGTCTCATAAAATTTGATTCGTTTTTACCCATGCCGTTGATGAAAGCGTAATGTGTCCTCCTAATGTCTTTAACACTCGGATTTTTAATTAAAATTCGCCATCATTTCTAAAGATGGCCAGGCTATATAGGCTTTGACGCGTCTCGTTGGTGTTACGTTGGCGTCCTTTTACGTACATTGAACAACCGGCTTTTGATTAAATTTTGATGATCGCTAAAAATAAACAAGATTGATTGCTAAAAGAAGGAAAGGGATAAATTTGGCGCTAACTTCTAAATTAAATAGTTAAAAACATACACTTATACGAATGCATATAATGCGATGTGAAGATACTTAAAGGTATAACTCAGGATAAAATTAACCATGCTTAATGTTAGACATGGATATAACTTCAAACAGTTAACTAATAAACTTTTAAATCTTTACGTTACGTTAGTTTGTTTGTTTGAACGCGCTAATCTCAGGAACCACTGGTCCGATTTGAAAAATTATTTCAGTGTTAGATAGTACATTAATCGAGGAAGGCTATATGCTATATATCATCACGCTAAGACCAAAAAGAGCGGAGCCTCAATGAAAAATGTTGAAAAAACGGGGGAAAATTATTACGCTACAGGCAATAGTAGACGTACACGAGGTTGCGAGGGTCAGCTAGTATTATATATAAAACAATAGATTTACGCAACCTTGAAAACACAAAAAACAAAGTCTCAGATAGCTGAGGTAGGCAATTATATAATTTAATTATATTGCGTTTACGCATACACTTGTATTGTATTATATTTTATTATCTCCTTTGTAGTTCGTTGGTTTTAGATCGAACTGGACGAACACTTTGTTTTATAAAAGCCTTTCTAAAGTAGATTTTATAATTCGAACTTAGCAACATTTTGAGTGTGATAGTGGTTTACGAAATAGGCTTTATTTCTTTCCTATGATTTAATAGAAGAATAAATAATATTTCCGAAGCTTTGAAAAAATACTATTATACGAGCTATCAGCGAGTAAAAACCCAATTGTAGTTTGAAATGTTAGTATTCACAAAAACAATGCAGATAGATAAACATACAGAATATTCATCGCTGTGCTGTGATGCACTCATTAAGTAAATGTTTTTGCATCAATACCCAAGTATGCAAACAAGCGCAATTATGTTTGCCAATACAAACGAGAAAAAAAATCGGGCGTGTTTCAATTCGTTATTGGAACGAATAAGTAGTCGGTATGGCTACAAGAGAGGTTTTTTTCTACGCTGGTCATACTTAATTGTTTTGTAGGAAATAAGTGTAATTATAACTAAAATAAATCATCTTGGAATTTATTTATTACCCGACTACTACGAAGCTAAAAGGAAAGACGATAGTTTTGGCACTGTACTGCCTAAACTACTAAACCGAACCGATTTTAATAAATGAGGTGTGCAATGCATTTTAAATAGTTTTGCATTGTCGGGTGATAGTTTTTTAAACTTTTTCTCGTTCATCTATATATTAACCTCTTGATACCAATTAGTTTATTTCAAAATCAAAATAATTAATTAATAATATTTATATTCTTAATGAATCTTTGATTTAAATAATCCACACTACACTTCAGTGCTAAGGTCTCAGTTCGGGTTCGATTGCCGGGACACATGATCTACAAATATTTGTTTCGAAGTCTGAGAGCTTTCTATGTATAAGATGTATATTTAAAAAAAGAATAAGTATTCCATCAGTAAATCAAGCATTTATAGTTAAACTATGTTAAGTGAATGAAGTGAATGTGAAGTGAACATAGATAAGGTTGTGTGTCAGATTCTAAAAATATTATATTATAGCTGAACCCCGCGGTGCTACCCGCGGTACGATGATAACTGCGGGCAACGCCGCGAGGCGAAGCTATATCTTTATAAATAGTAGCCTATGTGTTATTCTGATGTATAAGCTATATTGTGGTAAAGTTTCATTCAAATCCATTCAGTAGTTTTTACGTGAAAGAGTAACAAACATCCATACATACATACATACATCCATACTTACAAACTTTCGCGTTTATAATATTAGTAGGATTATTATTTAAGATATCAGAATAGCGTGTTACTTCTCATTTTATAATCTTTAGCTTTAAAGACTTTGTTCGTAACACGAGGATAACAAAGCAATAGTGTTTTTTGGGTAATTTATCTGTCTTCCGTGTTATACCTTTATTTCCTATGTATGAAATACAAATTAGATGTGTTTATGAGTAAAATATGTGCATAAATATACAAATAAGAGTATTAATTGTACCGAGATCAGTTTTTCAATATTTAAAATATACTAACGGACCCACGCAACTTTATCTGCATCTCTTTTCAAGCATACTTGGCTCCTATTGGTTTAAGCGATAGTAACTATCCTATCTCACGCACACTGGTAAAACATGTTTAAAAGAAACGTGAAAATCGGTTAGAGAGTTTCGGAGATCATAATGAGATTCATGAGAAATAAAGTAACACGATAATTATATGTATTATTTTTTGGGACCAATCCCGCCCACACACCCACCACTGTGACTCCTGTACACCAGAATCGACAGCAAAGACTCACGTCACGAACACACCGAGTTATGACACTTGGGTAGGTAGTCCCAGAAAAAAATTAACTGTCTTGAGGAGGAGAGAAACTGGAGGAGTTGGAAATATAATAATTAATATAGATATAAACAGTTCAAGTGTTATAGTTTTATTTAAATATGTAGGCACATCGTAAAGATTACTCCAAGGAAGTTACGTAACAACCTAATAATAATATTTTTATGTAACGTTCTTCACACATGTTCTATTAGTATGGAATTACGTTTAATATATATTACATAACAATATATAAATGTATACAATATGTAAATATTGTTCAAACTGTGCCATACTTGCTACTTTTAGGATTCCAAAACAAAATGGCAAAACGGAAACCTGACAGTTTCATCATGTCCGTCCGTCCCTCTGTCTGTTTCGCTGTCACAGCTAAACGGCTACATCGATTTCAGTGAAATTTGACATAGAGTTACTTCGATTCTTGAGGAAGAACATTGGCTACTTTTTACCGCGAAAATCGACATAAACGTGGGTAAAGCTGAGGGTAAAAGCTAGTTGTTTATAATATTGTTAAAAAAATATATTTAACTTTACATTATTGTAATAGCTAACTATACTATAAAACCCTACATTAGACATGGTTCGACACGCACCGGGCCTGATTTTTTGTTAAGGTTTAGTAATAGTTTCGAGCGGTTCCCTTCTCTCGTCTGATATATCACCTTGCGTTGCGACATACACTCCAGCGTTGTCTAATATTCGGGTCAAGGAGTTCTAAAATCCGCTGTTGTACCGCCTCAATAGTGCACTTTGTTTAACAACAAACTTTTTGGTAAGCGGTTTAAAATTGACATTTGAAAAGGTTTTAATGCTAGAGACCTTTAAGAATACGACTCGAACTCAGAACTTAATCCGTACTGATATTTTATATGTTAAACTAACTTTGTCTGTTACGCTTTACGGTTAAACTGCTGAACTGATTTTGATTAAATTTGGAATGTAAGCACATTGTCTTAAACAAAAACTTAGGTTACTTTTTACCGCGATCAACAACATACACAGGTCCAAGATATGATGAATATAATTTTTATTCGTTTGCCTCATTTTAAAACGAAAACATAAAAGTACTTTAAGCTAAGTTCCATTTTAAGTGTAAATAATGAATTTTAACACCAGTTTAGTTGTTTTGTATCGTATTGACCGTTGTATTGACTGAAAGTAAACATTGGAGAGTGGAGACGAAGGGCTTTAATGAGGGGACCGGAAGGGAAATGAATACTTCAATAAAGAGGGCTTTAAAGGAAAGGCTATTGAAGGATTCGAAAATATTTGCTGTGTAGGATACTACGATACCCGATCCCTAAGTGGTAGAGCTTTAAAAAGTATATAGGGCAAAGGAGCAACTGAATTTCACTTTTGTTAATAGCAGGCTTGAGTGTTCTATTGTATTTCAAGCTGGGTTCTTTGTTATATAGATTATATATCTATACTAATATTATAAAGCTGAACAGTTTGTTTGTTTCTTTCAACACGCTAATCGCAGAAACAGCTGGTCCTATATAAAAAATTCTTTCGATGTTGGATAGTCCATTTATTGAGGAAGGCTATAGGCTATATATCATTACGCTAATACTAATAGGAGCGGAGCATTAATGAAGAATGTTTCAAAAACGGGGGAAAGGATTTAGATCGCTGTGTCACTAGTGCTGATAACTACACTAAGGAATGTAATTTATAGCTTTCAACATCACAAAACCTTCTAAGAGCGTAGGGGGCCCAATGATGAATAAGCATCACTAAGCCGCCATGGTGTGGGTCACCATGCTGCACTATTGCATTGTCTGCATTCGCAATGAGTATGCTGATCAACACATTTGGATTCTGCTTATACTTTCCATCAGGCAGAGTAAAATCTCTTTGGCAGAGCCATACAAAAAAAAAGAGTCTATGGGCTTGGCCTTCACAGCCTGTGAGACCAATCATGGTCTATTACGATCAGTTCAAGCTATACAAGTTAATCTGTACTTAGTTTTATATTTTGTGCAAGATTACCTTGAAACGTCAATTAGTATAGTACGTTATGAACAAACATAAATTGGTGATATTTCACAAACTAGTACTTTTTATTACTCACAACACATATCTAAGAATGAAATTTAGCTTCAGAAGTATTTAGATTTTCTTGTAATTGCACACTTTAATTAGACGCACTTAATTCAATTTAATATGCATTTGAAACGTTTAACAAATCAAGAAAAAATATTATGTCACGGTCTACAAAATACAAATATTAGAGGTTAGTTTTTTGTTTATAATGACTATATATTTTATGAACTAAATATAGTATAAATTTGAACAATATTAAACCTCTACATTCAGGTATCTTTACTTTTCTTCTAAACATAATAATAATTTCGACGATAACGACATATCGATTATCGATATTTGAAATACTATATTAAATGTAATTCCTTAAATTATAACCTAATTAGTAATTTCTCATTTTCAGCTTTATAGATATTCGAGCACAGCCGAGTATTGGGTTTACGATATAGAGAAAAAGTAAGTTACACTTATAATTAAAGACTCAGTAAACCAATAATAATAATTACGCGTATAATCATCTCTTTATTTTACATCAGATTACTTATAAAGGTAACACAAAACTAGGAGATACAATTGGCGGCCTTATCGCCCCAAGGCAATCTCTTCCAGGCAACCATGCCAACCAATATATTAATATCCATGGGACTAAGCTGATTTGTTGTTGAGTTCGAATGTTTATCATAGGCATAATCTTCTGCTAGTAGTTAAATTTTTTATAAGCTATCTGAATGATAGAACAGATTCATTAAAATTACCTTTTTGTGAATTAAAAGTGCCAAATTAACTATACATGAACTGCGTGACCTGAGAGATCATTTTTGAGAGTCGTTAAGACGGGTTATGGCCTTAGTCGTAAATGTCCACCTTGATGAAATAGTGTACCTAGAGAACCTTGCACTTCAAACTGATATTTTAAGCATTTATCGAAAATAGAACATGTTGAACCCAGGAATGAAATGAAATGTTGGTATCATTTAATTGACTAATATTATAAAGACAAAACTTTGCAAAAGTGTTTGGTACTCTTACCACAAAAACGAATAAAGTAATTTTAATGAAATTTGCAAAAAAAATTAATTGTGGTATGAAATATGGGAGATACGAGATATTCATTAAAAAAAATTATTCAGTGGGATGAGTGAAGTAAAGCAACAACCACGAGTAACACCGTGGGGTGCAGTTAGTTAGTATAACTATTTGATGTACTTATCATTTATTTTTAGAAAAATAACGAGAATCGGCCAGGGTGTCGTACAAGTTGTCATTTGGGGCAAGGGACGATCATTGGCGTACGTGCAAGACAACAATGTGTACTACGTGCCTGACGTCAGATCACCCCATATTACGTATGCACTCACAAAGGATGGCGTTCCAGGGGAAATATACCATGGAGTTCCTGACTGGCTGTATGAGGGTAAGATTACAACAATATGTGTATGTCGCAAAAACCAATAACGCTCATTCAAAGAACAAACAGGTCACAGCGCGTTGTGATCACAAGTAGAAAGACCACATCGTATTGTCTGTCATGCTGTATATCCATAACGTTTCGTTAGAATGAAGAAATAGCTGTATTTATATATATCATAGTCATCGATAAAATGGTTTGATATCTCACGACATCGTGTCAAGATTGATTTACTTGTTCATTGAGTGTAATTACAATGTAACGTAATATAACGCTAAATTAGTTCCAGTGATTATCTACACGAACTTAAGATTTCAAACAGAGTCAGTTCAAGGTATACATTGAATACACATAAAAATGATGATTACCTTTTGACTTTTTACTTTAATTGTAACATCCTTGACCGATTTTGGCCACTGTGACCTCTTCAACTCCGTTTAAATTATCGTTGGTGTGCACCTGTATAGCTACCATAACCAATCTTATTGGCAAATGTTCGTACACGATGCGGGTAGGTGAGCAATCCATTGCAGTATATTTAGGAGACAGCACAAGGCGAGCGTGATTTTAGGTCCTCGCGCCTAGCATCCAGCTTAGACCTGCGATTGTCCGCAACATTCTTGAGTCTAAGGCTGAAGTTTGTAAAGCGTGCTTGAATTAAGTGGGCATTGAAATTTATAGTCATTATGCATAGTTCAAGCTCAGTAAATGTTTAGAATAGTCTAAGTCACAGAAATCCTTGACTTAAAGATTACTTACGCGCTCATTAGTAAAAAGTTGTTTCTAGAAATTTGTAATTATTTGCGATTGAACTCGAGACAACGTCCATAATAAAAATTTAACAATTTAATTTTGTAATATTACAACATAATGCGTTTAATTAGTCTGGCAATAAAATCTTCATAATTTCAGAGGAGATGTTCAGTGCACCTGATGCGATGTGGTTTTCTGAAAATGGGAAATTCCTAGCAGTGGCAACTTTTAATGATACCAATGTTGACTCTACCACCTTTCCCTACTACGGTCAACCGTCTGACTTCAATAATCAGTATCCAGAAATAATCAAATTCAAGTACCCAAAGGTAAAGAAAATATTTTTTTAAATTATGTTTCGTCAAGAGGAAAACGTGACATGAACTAGTTGAGAACGTGCTGCCAAGATAATCCTTGTTAAAAATCTCTAAAGTGAAATTGCTTTCATTAGAAGTGGTTATTAGACACTTATGATTAAAACAATTTAAAGTCAAAATTTATATTGAATTTATATCAAAAGAGTTACTAACAGAAATTTCTTCGCCAGGCAGGTCGGAAAAATCCGCTTGTAGCACTCCGAGTCTTCAGATTGGACGACGTCTTACAAGAACCGTGGAACATCCCAGCACCAGTAGATATAGTAGGAATTGATCATTACTTGGGCAGAGTCAACTGGGCTTCAGAACAGAGTCTAATCGTATTGTGGCTGAACAGACGACAAAATATTAGTGTTCTCATTAATTGTGACTTAGAACGCGATAAATGCAGTATAGTTACTGAACGTACTGAACCAAATGGATGGATTGATGTCAAAGAACCATTCTTCGACAAATCAGGACATAGAATGGTGGAAATACAAAATTTGTATAATGGTGATCAGAGGTTCCCACATGCAGGTCGATTTAATTTTTTATCTTTGACAACAGAAGACTTGAGTCCTGGTAATTCTACAGTGACAGAAATACTTGGATGGAATCAGGAAACGGATACTATTTACTACGTTGTATCACCAGGAAATATTCCATGGACAAGACAAATATGGGCGACATCGGGTGGTGTTGTAAGATGTGTCACTTGTAGAGAACCTTCCTGTCATTGGGCGTCAGGAACGTTCTCATCCGGCGCTAAGTACGCTGTAATCACGTGTAGTTCCAGTTTTGATCCACCGAAGATTTTCTTATACAGTAGTAAGGTGAGTGTGAAATTATAATATCCATGCTTATTTTCCGAGACTAGATTTTGACTTATTATATAAAGACAAATATTGGACATTTTAAATGAAGAAGTTTGAGGATTCATTAATTTCGTAAGTTTTTATTATTTTGCAGGTGGATCATTTCAAGTTAATTAAAGACAACAGCAGATTGAAAGAGAAATTAAGACAGTACCATTTACCAATGATGTTGTTTAATGTGGTGTCCATAGGAGATACTATGTTGGGACATGTGAAATTAACGCTGCCACCAAACATGCAGTCAGGAGTGAAATACCCAATGGTGGTGCGAGTTTATTCTGGTCCAGGGACGAGCAGAGTCAAAGATAGCTTTGATTTAGGTATGAAGGATGTAAAAATATAATATTATAGCTGTGCTATGTGATTTAAATACACTTAAAAAAATCTAATTTCTTGATTTAAATGTATCTTAATAACGCTAAAGCAGTTGTTGTTAGAAAATTAAGATAAAAGTAAATTCGCTACATACTTTTCTTCCATTACCTACTTATATACAATTAACCAGACTGGTTTCGCAATATTGCATTATCAAAGGTTATTGTCATAGGATAATGCCATGGGGCGACGTTGCTCAGGTTAGTAGTAATTATAATTTGATATAAAAGTATAAGTCCAAGATTTATTCCAAGAAAGTATTTTAATAAGTTGTACCACGTGCAATAGAAATAATTCATTATTTTGCTACATTCTAATACGGTCACTTTAAGAATAACTTTTTTACTATTATTAATAGGGTCCGCTCGTGTATATGTCGGCTATCGCGACAAAGAATAGCCTATGTAATTCTCCAAGGTCTAATTTATCTAGTCTAGGTTCTCTATATCGAAACTCATCCAAAGGCCGGCAACGCACTTGTGACGCCTCTGGTGTTGCGGGTGTCCATGGGCGGCGGTAATCGCTTACCATCAGGCTATACGTCTGCTTGTTTGCCCCCTATATAAAAAAAAAAACAGTTAAGCGGTTTAACTGTGAAAACGTAACAAACAGACTGACAGACAATCATACAGAGTTACTTTTGAATTTATAATATTATTAGTATGAATCTGGATCTACGTATTTGCTTTAACTGAGCTTTCCAGCAATAGACGAGGTATACAAGAATTTGAATCTACCCGTGTAGGTCATATTTTGTTTTTGCTGTTGTTATTCCTTCCTTCATGGAAGTATACTTCCTTTATCAACAGCCTCTAATAGTCCCACTGCTGGACATAAGCCTCTCCTTAGCAAGGAGGTTTTGGTCTACTAAACCATGCATAAAAACGGGTTGGTATGTATATATGCCCTAAAAGCCGTAGGTTTTATATCTCGAAATGAAAAAAAAACTTGCCTATTGTAACATATGTGGTATCAAAGAATAGTTCAAAAAATGTGGGTACTTAATGCACTTATGTCATCGCTTTACTCTTGTGCACATCTAAATCGAAAGTTAAGCAAATCCCAAATTTCAAGATAAAATTGTATTTCTTTCTTGTATTTGGAAAATATACATCAATATTTAGTACAAATTACAAATTTTAACAACAAAAAAACGACTTCAAGAACTGGATCAAATTGAAATAGGACCATACGGGAAGCACGGGAAAAAGAATCATCATAATCGGTTCACCCAGTCGAAAGTTATGAGGTAATTAAGAACCTCCTCCTTTTTTGAAATCGGTTAAAAATACAACTCTGTGGATGAGTTACCCGTACTACTTATCACGGGTTTTATATTAATATGCTTATTATACATTCAAGTTCAATGAGCAGAATTAACGAGCTTGCATTCTACAATAGTTCATAGTTAAGTAAATATCTCTTTAGTTTGGTTTATTAACGTATGCTAACGTGTTTTAATGAGAAATTAACTATTTATATATGTCGACTATTTCTACTAACGTTTCATTTCGTTTCTGATACGTTATATCGAAGCGGTTATGTAACATCAACAGCCTTTCAAAGTCCACTACTGTACATAGGCATTAAAAAGGAGGTTAATTATGTAACAATTATTCATAAATGCGTTACGCATAGATTTGTCTAAATATTTTAGACTAGCAAAACCATTTACCTATCAACAAAAGTAGTTTAGATTATAATATGCTTTCAAATATGTTTGTGTTGAGTATTTACAAGTAATCCTAGAAATTTAGAAAAAATCCTGACATAATAACTGGTATAAAATAAACAGTTATTTGGCGAAAACATTGAATTTGAATAATTGTGAACACAAGTCATCCTATATGCAAAACACAAGTTAATGACGAAGCTGGCACAGCAATTCCGAAATTATTTGAAAAGTTTCTTCTCTCAAACAACTTTATCCATCTGCGGAGCCTCCATGCACAACTTTATGCACACACATGTTTTACATTACTTTTTATAATAATATGTGTGTATTTTTAGATCAATAGAAAATTTTACGTGTTTTTAGTCCACAAACATTTCCTTTCTTGACGTGGATGCAATTAGATCGCGTGGATATTCTTCGAGCGATATTTATTTCACTTTCTTGAAACTAAGTAATATAATATTGAAATAAAGTAAATAAATAAGAGAAGTAAAAAAAAGCAAAAAAGAAAAAGTGATATTCTGGAGTCTTCTTTAGCAAATTGCAAATACATTTTTTATTTCCAAACTTTTTAAAATATAAAAAAAAATGAAATAATGTAGATACTTGAACCGACTGCGCGTTTCTAATCATTTCTTTAATTTGACGTATAAAGTCTTTTTCAACAAAAATAAATAAAGTTAAAATATAACTTATTTCAATGATGGCATTTTAAATTTCATTATTATTTATTGTATAGGTTAGCATTCGAGAACTTATATTGATTTATTTTGTTGCAATTCGCGCACCTTTAACCGGCTTTATATTGTATATCGCACTAATAACACTTTGTTTTATAGATGTTGGTTTTCCCGACTGTAAAAATAAAAAAATGCTTAGAATGTCTGTCATTTTACAAATACCTAAATTCTTTTTTTTTCAGAATATTACAATATGTATTTAGCCAGCAACAGGAGTTTTATTGTAGCTGCTATCGATGTACGCGGCTCAGGAGTTATGGGCGTTGAAGCGATGCATGCTATTAACAATGCACTCGGATCAGTCGAAGTTGCTGATACTTTGGCTACTATCAGGTAAGTTATAGAAAATATACGGTGTATCTATTCATATAGCACCGTATATTTTTTTTTTTTAGTAATATATATATAGTAATATTCTTTTAATTAAAAAGTAATTGAGGTAATTTTATAATCTATTTAAGGTACCAGAAAAGCCAAACAAATAACAGCCAGTAAATCTTTATTTTGACACTAAACTGTTTAGATTACAAAACAAATTTCATGTAATGTAAAAGTTGCGAGGTCATTAAAAACAATTTTCAAGTCTCATCACTTGTGTAATTACTAAAATTATATTTTTGTCTCAAGGTCAAATTCTCATAATTACAATGAAAGTTAATTATAAACACTATTGTATCAACATCTGAGGGTCTTTTGTGAACTTATTTCACATCAATTCGATTGTCACGGTGACATCTTTCGGCGTTGTAATTGGCCCACGTTGAAATATTCACCACTCACAACGCCAAACGCGCTCGCCATCAAGAGTGGGGGGTATAGTAAAAAAAATTCGCAATATACCTTACGAATTATAATTCTTCAGATAACAACCCGCGTTTAAAAGAAGTTTAAATTTTGCAGGAGTTTAGCTAGTGTATATTCATTCATCGATCCGCATCGCATCGGTGTATGGGGTTGGAGCTACGGCGGGTTCATGTCAACCATGATGCTCATTCAAGATAAGGAGAAAATTCTAACCTGTGGGGCTGCCGTTGCTCCAGTTACCTCCTGGCTTTATTACGGTAAGGCATTTTTAATATTAGGTCTTTACCTATGAAATTGCCGTTTTGTATGCATAAAGTGAAAGTACTTATTTTTTCAAACTTTTTTATTTCTGTTATTCGAAGTAATCACCCATGCAATCGACGCATCTTTGCCAACGCATTGGCAGTTTATTGATGCCCTTCTTGTAAAAATCAGCTGGACGAGAGGCAACAAACTCTTCGAAGGCATTTTGTACTGCCTCTCGGGAATTGAATTTTTTACCCACTAAAAAGTTGTCTAAATTTTGGAAAAAGTAATAGTCGGTAGGTGCAAGGTCTGGTGAGTATGGCGGATGATGGAGAGCTTCCAACCCCAGCTCTTGCAGCTTGGAGACTGTCTGTTGCGCAGTATGGGGTCGCGCGTTGTCGTGAAGGAGCAGTGGGGACGACCGATTGACCAAAGCTGGTTGCAGATGTGCAAGCTTCTCCATCATTCTCTCCAGTTCTTCACAGTACACATCTGCATTAATGCTCATGCCGTTTTGTAAAAAGCTGTGGTGAATCACACCCGCACTAGACCACCAAACAGTGACCGTCACCTTTTTAGGGGTCATTTTTGGTTTAGGGCATTGCTTTGGTGCTGAACCAGGGTCTAACCAACTTGCTGAGCGCTTTCGATTGTCGAACAGAATCCATTTTTCGTCGCACGTAACTATTCGTTTCAAAATTCCTTCATTTCTATGCCTGTTGAGCAGCGAAAGGCAGGTCTCGACGCGTACGTTGCGCTGGCGATCGTTAAGGTCGTGGGGCACCCATCTATCAAGCTTTTTTACCTTGCCAATTTGTCGCAAATGGATCAATATTGTTTTGATGCTTACATTAAAAGCTGCTGCTAGCTCAGCTGTAGATTGAGTTTCGTCAGCTTCCACAATCGCCTTTAATTCATTATTGTTAACCAAAGTCTCCGGACGACCACGAGCTTCATTTTTCAAGTCAAAATTTCCAGAACGGAACCGGGAAAACCAATAAAGGGTTGTGCGTTCGTTTGTACAGTTCTCTCCGTAAACGTTTTTGATGTTACGTGCCGTTTGTGTCGCGTTGGTGCCACGACGGAACTCATATTCCATAATTACACGAATTTTTAAAGTATCCATTATGACGAAAAATGTTCAAATGTAATGAAAATACAACGCTAATCAAAAAACAAAAGACTGAGTTTGTAAATAGAATGTCATGGTTTTAAAACAAAATTAATTTGAATTTAGAATACAGAGCCATTACAAACTTTTTTTTTATTTGAAATGACCAGTACTGAAGAAACGCAATTTCATAGGTAAAGACCTATTAAATGGGTTTTACTGGAGTAGTTTGTGCCCTGTAGGGGCTGCCGATAGTACATTGCGGCTACAATTATTGTGTAATCCACACAAGAAATGAATATCACGCGGTTAAAGTACCTGTCAGTCAGTAATTTTTAATCTCCCCCAACACAAAGGGACGTCCTTCGACTAGGCTAGATTATCACGCCTGGTGGACCGCATGCAAATGGATGTGAGAACTCATTTCGTGAGAATAGAATTAGTTATTAATCCCTAGTCCCGTGTGTTAGCTGGCATTGGTGGATGTTTATTTATTATACAGAAGTCACTCACTTTACGATTTCAGAATACCTAGAGATCTACAAATTTCTAAATTGCAAATTAAGTATGTGCATGAGAAAAATGTTAATTACTTCCAGATACGATGTATACCGAACGTTACATGGACACGCCGCAAGCGAACCCTGAAGGCTATGAGCGCTCGGATCTAATGAAACAAGTGGAAAAATTACGCGGGCGCCAGTTCTTGCTGGCACATGGAACCGACGATGACAATGTGCATTTCCAACATAGCATGCTGTTGGCAAAACAACTGCAGCACAGCGATATTGATTTTGAACAAATGGTTAGTACTGTAATAACACTCGTCTACTTTTACTAATACTAAAAATCTCACCGTGGGAGAGCCACGCTTCGGCATGGGCCGGCCCGACCGGAGTGATACCACGGCCTCACAGAAAACCGGTGTGAAACAGCGCCTGCCGTGTGTTTCACCGAGTGTGTGAGGATATCGGAGGCTCTACCCCAACCCCTTCCTCATCCCCCAAAGGCCGGCAATGCACTTGTAACGCCTCTGGAGATGGGCGGCGGTAATCGCGTACCATCAGGCTATACGTCTGCTCGTTTGCCACCTATTCAATAAAAAAAAATTACTTACTATTATTGTACATAACACTGCTTCCTCTAGATTTTTATAAGAAAAGTAATTCTGAAGAAATGGGAAAGCTTTGCAATAAACCACGAATAACATAAATCCGATAAGTACTTCATTTTCTAATTCTTAAACTTTGTCTTCAATTTTTAAATTTTGTTATACGTTTTCTTGGCCAAGAATACATAAGTTAGATGTATGAAAGTTTATACATAAGATACTTAAACCTTACACATAGCGATCTATACGTAAGCTTACGAAATAGGATGTGTTACACACCTAGACACCTGACAGATGAACGAGGTTGTAAACGGTTTTTATAATTAAAAACTCCTCCGTCCACTAGAACCTGCTTGAACCCCAAGAGGATCTATTCGGATTTTTCGTTCACATAAATTCCCTTATTATATAAGATCTTCTGCGGGATTTATTCGAACGAAACCAGTATTTGCGAAAAGTGGAGCTACACTAACGAACCTACAGAGATGATACCATTACAACGCTTTATTGATAATTGAAACCTTTCTTTGCTCCTTGTTAGATATTTTATTAAGTCACACCTAGTAAGAAAATAAATGGAATGTCCATTCAATTATATAGTTTATTTTCCAATAACCAAAAATATCATTAAATCAATTAAATCTTCGTTTTTTTTCAAGCATGCTTAGATATATGCATAGATATACCTACCTAATTTATTAACTATTTTGAAAAGAGCAACGTATTTAAAACTTCTGAAATGAAATTTTAATTACATTTAATTATGAAAAATATTTATGTTTACAGAGTTATACAGACGAGAAACATTCATTACTGGGTGTAAGCAGACATTTTTACCATATGCTGGATCGCTTTTGGACGCGATGCTTCAACCATGACTGAGAGAAAACTGTTAGACTGAAAAGCTAAGGATGAAATACATTAGTCAGTGACGTGCATAACAATTACAATAAATAAAGATGTAAATTGTGATCTCTATCACTATCTGAATCAATGCCAGGAATGTCTAGTTTTATATTATCGGTTAATTGTAAGCATAATATGTATGTATGTGGTGTAATTTATAAATAATTAAATAGTATGTTGTTGTGTTCTTTGCTTTATTCCTATGTAGCCTAATATTTTATGTAGCGTTTAAAAATATGTTCGCTGCTGTTTACAATGTACAAGGAATACTCTTACGTTAACTATGGTACGTAGTGTAGTGATGTGTGTTTTCAGTACTGGAGTACCGTAAATAGTCGACAGTGCGTATAAAATGCTTTTGCCCAATGTTTCACACATCGCCGTTATGCTACACAACAGTTTTTTCAGTACTCTTGTAGTGAAAAAACAACGTACGAAACACGTTTTACAAGCACTACATTATGAACAAACTTTAGTTTTTAATTAGGTTTAGTTTTGGATTGTGGATATACGCTCTAATGCCCATTAAAGTTACCAGAAATAGTTTTATCTACATGTATCTTATATATTGACAGTATGCATATGAAAAGTATTTTACAACTGGCAATCTTTAGAAATACCTCTGGAAATACCATTTTTATTATTACAAAGGAAGTAATGTTGATTTGTCTAAAAGAAATAAGATTTGCATGCTATTTGGTTTCAGAATATTTTTTGGTTATTTTGTATGAATTTCAGTACCGTTTCGATTTGTTGTCGATTATTTATGGGACTATTTGGTAAACAGAAAGCGTAAACCATATTTTATTATTTTGGTACTACGTAACGCTGATCAGCTTTTCTTTGCTTTTGCTTAATGGTCTAGAGAACTTGGTTTAAGTCAGTTCCAACTTTCATTTTTTCATAGGTTTTGGTTAGGTTTTGTCCCTCTGTTGTAAAAGAGGCTTGCCACTACTGTTGTTGGTTGTGTCAAATTTATTGTTGTGGTAACTAATTGTGAGACAAACTAAAACAGCGATCGGTTTGAGTTGAGTTTTAGTCTTTAAAATTTTAGATTACGTCATTATTGTGCAAGGAGGTTGCCTCCGTCTAAAATAAGAAATAATTGACAACAAGTCCAACAACAGCAATCGTTGAAGGCTGCTTTAGATTACAAGTATATCACCATGTTATATCCCAAAATATTACCGGTCAAGTAAAGAAAAATAAAACAGAAAAATTAACTTGGCACTAGAGTGTGTCTACTTTTCTTGCCAAAACTAGCACTAAATGTTTGGCTAGCTCTTCTGCAAAGAGCGCGTTACTTTTGTATTAATTTAGTATAACTACAAGTAGCGTACAATAGGTTAAAATAGCAACTTTTCACCAGATACATGAAATATAAAACTTTTTTTGTTGATCCAAGAGTGGTCACCATACTCATTGCGAATGCAGGCAATGCAACATGGTGACCCACACCCACCCACTTTGCGCTGCTCCTGCATCATTGGCCCTTCGGTCTCGCACTGACCAACGAAACACGACAGAACGTACGCTGTCATTCAACTCTGATTTTCTGTGCGAGGGTAGTACCGCCCCGGTCGAGCCGACCCGTTATTGCTGCAATCAGCGTGGCTCTGCTACCTAATAAATGTCAATACAAACATGTCAGAATAAAGAAAATGGTGTATCTTTCTATAGTATTGAAGATTCGAACACTAATTCAAAAACCAGTTAAGAAAAAAGATCTTTACTATATGAGACGATTCTAAAAAAAATCTTTTTTTTTATATTCCTAACCCACAGTAACATTTACAAGTCTTATATGTATGTGATGTTAATTGAACAGTCCTTTAAAATAAAATTAGAGGACACTTACTAAAATTTTGGAATAAATATAATACTACATAATGTTATCAAGAGGTAAGGGTTGTGTACGTACGGCACACTTTGACACCACTATCGCATAATTTGGGATGATTTGAATATTTTCAAAAAATCAATATTTCGGTCTATTTAAGCCGCCCTGTGAACCAAACTATATCGCGATTCAGAAATTGTGAGATACGACGTCTATCGATCGTTCGATAAACTTTTGTATTGCTTCTAAACAGTTACCTAATGAGGTTTTAGGGTTTTAATCTCTGGATCTACTGAATCGATCTTGAAAATTATTTTATCATAAAAATCCATGTTTTTGTGAGTATCATAGGCTATATATAACTCGAAATATGAATACCGCGCGACGTGGTCGAAGCCGCGGTCAAAAGATAGCTTGAAAATAAAACTAGAAATAGGTCAGTGCTAACGATAAAAAAAATTCTAAGATCTTTAGTCGATGGCTTATGCTGAACTTTTAACTTTTGACAGTTCCTTTGGCGTGTATTTTATTGTAATCAGAAATTTTAGTTGATTATGTGAAAGTCGGCAACAATTTTTATGGCAGTTCCAAAAATTATTTGTAGAAATTATTTACTTATAACAAAACAATGGCACGTCACGCCGAGAAGATGGTAAACAAAAAAAAAACCTTTTTCTGTATGAAAACAATTAAAACACATCATTGTTGTGTATCACAGTGAATGGCAGGATCATTAGTTTAGCCGGTTATTGCGAAGCCAAAAGGAAGGGTTATAGTTTTAGCAGTCTATGTATGTTTGTTTACTCCACCGTAAAGCCTAAACCACTGATCCGATTATAATGAATGAGGTGTCAATAGAATCCCAATAGTGACCCGGATGACATGGGCTATTTATATTTTGTGAGAAGTTTATACGTAATCGGGTTGGAGATTTTTAAAATTTTCTTGTACCAGCGTACGTTATGGAAATTTTTTATACTAGCATTATATAGTAGCAGACTACATCCGCGTGGAATAGTGACTTTGGGTAGCATTTATACAATGTTTCATAACCCCCCATTTCAACCCCTTAAAAGCCTTTTTCGCATTAAAAGTAGCCTATGTCCTTTCTCAGGCTCTAGACCATCTGTGTACCAAAACTCATTCATTTCATTTAGATCGGTTCAATACTTTTAGCGTGAAAGCGCGACAGATAGCTTCGCATTTATAATATTAATAAGAATTTCGATAAGTTCTAGTTAATGTCTTAATAAATGTATTGACAACAAATAATTACCCTATAGTTTTTTTCATTTAGTTTTTCTCAAGTGATGCCGTTCGACTGTGGGCCCAATTTAGAGAACAGAGGCATATGCGCTGTAGATCCATGTAATGCTAATAAATGTTTTGAAGAACCTCGGGTCGTTATCATTGGAGCAGGCATGGCAGGTCTCTCAGCAGCAGCCCGACTCGCTCAACGAGGCATAAGTAACGTAGTAGTTCTCGAAGCTTATGAGAGGTTAGCAAAAGTTGATCCTAAGTCACACACAAAATTTATGAAAAATAATAGATATTGGATTAAAAATCGTTTTAAGATTTGCACATTTATTAAAACACTTACAAACAAAAAAAATATTACCTAGACATGCTACTGAAATATAACGTATTTTGAATTATAGTTACGTATATGTACACCCCAGCACATCTTACTTATTTATCTTGACGTATGCCTGAATGACCATATGAAATGGCGTAAGCACTTAGTTTTTCAATAGGTCCTTGCATCAGCGATCGCTAAGCCTTCTCTAGTAAGTTCCCGTCTTACTTTCAGTGACTTTTACTAGAAAAATAAACGAAATTAGAGTCAAATTAAGTTATTCACGTCCCTGTATGTACGTATGTATGGTCATAACTTTAGAACGGCTGCACCAAATCAGATGATTCTTTTTATTTTTGTGTTTGTAACTGTAACCGGACAAGGTTTCTATAGAAGAAAATGAAAAACCCGAAAAATGAAACCGGAAGGGCTATATTTTCTTAGTCCGCGACTACACTACCCGTGGAAACTTGAGGCGTAGATAAATACTAAAACAAGTTTTTCGGAAACTTAGGTATGGCTTTACGAAGTTCGTAGGGTCAGCTAGTTTACTATAAGTGAGCGCGCCTCACGCCTTTTTAAACTAAATGACTTTGGTTCACAAAATAAATAAGTGTTGATTAAAGTCTCACAGCATTACCGTTTGAGCCACCTACTAACTTCTACAGATGAAAAAACAAGTTGAACATTAAAGCTTACGCCAGTAGACATCGGTGGATCGAAATCCACCATAAGAAATGTGTCCAAAAATTTAATGGTAATGGGGCTAACTTTAGTGGTCAAATTGGAAAAAGAGAAGAAGAACATATTATGGGAAACCATGGATTTGACACTAGAAGTAAGAACGGCTCACGACTGGTAATCTTTGCCTTAGAAAATAAATTAAGCACTCTTGAACAGTTTTTCAAAAGAAACCATCAAATAAATGGACATGGATCTCTCTTAACGGCCGGTACAAAAACGAGATTGACTATATTATGTCAAACAATATCAAAGTTTTAAAAAATTCTCATAAATTAAAAAAAACCACACAAACAAACATCAGCGGCCTTAAACCGGCCACCAGATGACGGCTGCTCGCCACCGATCAAAGGGCTATTAAACAATTTTAATTTCAATTCGTATCATAGAATTTTTAGAGCAAACCTGTTAGGGACACATGCTGAAAGAGCAAGAAAATTTTAAAGTTTCATTAAAAATATTGACTGTAACATGATATAACTTCTTAAAAATCTAGAAACTTTGAAGACTCAAGAACAATACTAAAATAAAAAAATAGAAACTACAAAAGTAAAAATGACGCGTAAAACAACATTGTCACTCAAAAGTAAGCAACTATTACAAGACGAAAAGAACTTTTACGACAAGGAAAGAATATTAAAAAAAATGGTCGAAAGATACTAGAAATAACTAAAAACATAAGCAAACGCCTTAGAAGGGAAAGAAAAAGGCTCTAATAGAGCTAAATTATAAAAAGGACTGCAAACCAAATATGAGAAATAAAAATCTTGATGAAACCAGTAAACGATCAAACATTTTAGCAATTGCTACGGAATACTACCAAAATCTATACCTAAGTCACAAAAAGGAACATATGACAGAGGAATGCCATTCAGAAAATACAGAAGAGATAATGCCGATTCTAAAGAAAAAAACAATAAATGGTATTTACTCACAAAAACTGGACAAAGCACCTTGACCTGATTTAATCATAAAAGAACGCATAAAAACTTTATTACCAAAAAAATTTACATTGCAAAAATAAAATTTGACATTGAACAATTAATTAATTTAAAACTACAAATAATTTATAATTTTTATGTTAGATAATTATTTAAAATAACTTAACTATTAAATGATTAATATTGATTTTATTACATGAAATATTTATTAATTAAGGACCTCTTAACGAGTAAAGGAGGGACTGGGACTGGAGGAGGTTCAGTTCTTTCCAATATTCTCTATCTGATCTTTCGCTTTAGTAAACTAGTTTTTAGAGTAGATAAAATTTCCTATAAACTTTTAAATATTAACTCTTAATAATAATTAAAAATAGATCAAAATCATCAAATATTTTTAATGATAATAGTATTTTATTTAATATTGGTCAGTAATATTTTCAATTCCTTACAGACCGGGTGGCCGAATACAGTCTTGCTGGCTTGGCGATATAGTTGCAGAATTAGGGTCTCACTGGAAAGCAGATAATGCTATCACACATCCACTTTATGCAATGTCTACACTAGAAGAACCACCACGCCCTGGAGTACCCGGTGCTGAGCATACGCGAGGTCTCTTTAACAGACTAATTTCGGGGAACATGCCTTTTCCACCAACAATCAATGCATATCATAAATTTCGTCAGATAGAGCAAGAAGCAGCAGAATTATACTGTCTCGGTGGTAGTAAACAACAAGGTTCTTTAATCAATTTTATGAGTTTGCGAATCCAACAAGAATTGCATAATTTCCCTGAAGATCAACAGCATGATGCTGCTAGAATAATGTTCGGGCTCTCGCATATGCTCAATGCAAGATGTGGAAGTGATACGGCAATGCTATGTGCCGACCACTGTGGTTGTTTTATGAACATGCCTGGAGGAGCAGTACGTGTTCCGTTAGGATTGGTAGGCATATTAGCTCCATTACTACGACAAATACCAGAAGGAGCTATTCGTTACTGTAAGCCTGTCAATTGTGTTTACTGGGGGACCTCTCATAAGTCTGGTCACCGAGCCATAGTTACCACTAGTGATGGAGAAGAATTTCCTTGCGATTATGTCATTATTACTGTGTCTCTTGGTGTGTTATATGAAAATGCGGTCAAAATGTTTTGCCCTTCACTGCCAGGATCTAAATGCGCAGCTATGCAAGCCCTTGGCTTCGGGAATTGTAATAAAATTTATATGGAATACTGTCGTCCTTTCTGGTTTTGGCACAAAGGAAATTTAAACTTTGACTTCAATCGATGTGAACTTTGTTCACATAGAGACTGGACTCGTGGTTTAACTAAAATAGAAGTTGTGCCTAACAGTAAGCATGTTTTAAGTGCTATGGTAGTAGGGCAAGAGGCTATGGCAATGGAGGGCCTTTGTGATCGGGATATAGCTGAAGGATTGACTTCTGTTCTACGTTGTTGCACTAACAATTCTTATATACCATATCCCAGGACAATTTTGAGATCACATTGGAGTTCAGATCCTTACTTCCGTGGCGCATATTCTTATGATGCCACAAACTCTGATGGTAATTTACAGCGTGAATTAGCGTGTCCTCTTCCAGGGCCTAGTCAACCAATACCTCCGATACTTTTGTTTGCTGGTGAAGCAACAGTTCCCGGCCACTACGCAACAGTATCTGGAGCAAGATTGAGTGGCGTGAGAGAAGCGGAGCGAATCGTGATGTTAACCTGCCGGTTTAAAGGCCCGCCTCTGCCGAAAAACAAAGAAAAGACTAAGAAATCTAAAAAAGATGACTCTGACAAAGAAAAGTAGAAAGTAATAATAGTGTTCGAAAAAAGTATTGTTTTCTACGGTTTTATAAAATATTCTTACCTTCACAGGTTCCTTTCACAAGCGAAAAAAATGTTTGTGCGAAGTTTTCTTCATAAACGTGCGCTAAAGTTATTACTTAACTGTGATAAACTTTCAACAGACGGCTTATTTTTGTGTTATGGTTTTTAGAGATAAAATATTTAAAAATATAGATCAAGATGTTCTCTACATATTTTTTTATAAAAATTATGGAGGAGGTACTCCCAATTTAAATATACCAAAAAACAAAAACAAACGTAGTTTCATTTTTAAATCGTACCCTAGTCGTTAAATATGTACAATTTTAAGGGTACTGCTCCTGAAAACAGAGTAAGACCCTAAAAGGATTAATTATAGAGTTTATTTCAAGTTATTCAAGGTGAGCGACAAATAGCACACATGTTGCGAATGTGACTAACGCGATCAAACGGCATACCCTACTCGTGTCCGTGTCCTATGTTTGCAGACTTGTTTTGTAGGCTACTTCAGCGATATCATGGTTGATTCAAAAGCGTTGATTTTAAATTAATAGGGGCAGTAATGTAATCGAAAGTAGACGGTAATACTCCACCATACTGTTTTAACAATTTAGAATCGTTATTTTATTTTGGAAATAACGCATAGTACTAGCCAAATACCTATGATTGTTTGTAAAAAAAATATTTTAATTATTTTTGGCTTGTTGGCTTGAAAATCAGCAGAAATAAAACCGAATATATGTTTTGCAAATTCGGCGGTCTCTCCGGTCTCGCTGCCGTGTCACTAAATGGAACGGCGATTCCGGTCTGCACCGATTTCAAGTACCTCGGTTCGCTGTTACAAGATAATGGCGAAATAGATAGGTCTGTGCAACATCAAATCAATGCAAGATGGATGAAGTGGCGGTAGGTAACAGGAACTGTGGGTGTCCCTAGTTTCCTTTAACCTTAAAGCGACAAATATACAGAATGATCATCAGACCTGCCGTTCTGCATGGATCTGAGTGTTGGCCAATGAAGATAACGGATAAGAGGCGTCTGCATGCAGCTCAAATACGAATGTTGAGATATATGTGTGGTGTGACTAGAATGGATAAGATGAAGAATGACTACATCAGAGGAAGCCTGATAGTACCACCAAGCACCAGTGGCTGAAAAGTTGAGAAGCAGCTGGTTAACTTGGTATAGACATGTGATGCGTAGAGATGAACAAAATGTAGTTAAGAAAGTTTAGGTATGGAAGTCGACGGATATAAGAGTAGAGGACGACCAAAGAAAAAAAATAAAAATCCTCTTTTACGCAGTATGGACTGCGTAAAAGAGGATTTTTGGATATGGCCAGGAAGAGAGTAAGCAGTGAACTGACGAGTGATAGAGGAGAATGGAGGAAGGAAACTCATTGTACTAACCCCAAATAAATTTAGTACCCAAAGGGTAGGAAGATGATGAGGATGCCTCGGAGAATACGTTAAGCTGTCGGTCCCGGTATCATGAACATGTATGACAATCCTTATTGGGAAGTCAGTGTCCTCAAATATACTGGCAACTAGTTCAATCTTCGAATTCAGTTCACGCTCAAAGTTGCGGAGGTCAGATGCCAGTCATTCCGTGGAAAAACTAATAGTCAGGTAAAAACGGTTGAACTAATAATTAGCCACGTAATAAACAAACTAAAAATTATTGATATTAGGGTCAGGATATGATTAGCTGGGAGCGTTTGCCTTACTCGGTCAGTTCAACTGTCGGTCTTGTACACGCAATTATCTGAAACTTCCAGTTTAAAACATGCCGCCCTTTAGCCTCATCCAACATTTTCTACACAAACTTGAATTTTCGTTGCAATATCTGACTTATAATACGTAACTGAGTAAGACTATCAGTTTGATGGAAACGACCATTCCTTTTTTTTTATTTGCTACATGAAATAAATGGAAGGCAATGTAAAACATATATAATTTATTTCATTACGTTCTTACAATACTTTAGTTTCAGTGTAATTTTAACGCACTTTTTACTTTGTCTTAAACAACAACTATGTCTACATTTAATTATACTAAGTAGCACATAGATATAGAATGTTAATTGCTAATAATTACGTACCTATATATCTAAAACATAATTAATCATCATGCACTCATGCAGGGTAAAAGTAAAATTTCCTAAAACCACCATTACGCCCCATTGACTGCCTCGGTGGCTTAGTGGTATGCGACTGCTAAGCTTGAGGTCTCGGGTTCGATTCCCGGACCAAATGTTTGTATGATCTGCAAATATTTGTTTCGGAGTTTGGGTGTTTTCTATGTATAATATGTATGTATTTACAAAAAAAAAAGTATATATGTATTTATATCAGTAGTCTAGTACCCATAACACAAGCTCTGCTTAGCTTGGAACTAGATGGCGTTGTGTGTTAGATGTCCGGAATATTTATTTATTTATTTATTTTTCTTATTATTGTGTAATACTGTCTTGTTAAATACTGTCTTCAACGTCATTATCATTATTAATTGACAACTAGCCTTCTAATAACTATAATTCGTGTGGCGACTTCCACATACAGTGCAACAAAAACATAATACAGCACAATCAGCACACTGAACTACCGAAGACATACTGAACTACTGAGCATTCCGTAGTAACTACTAATTCTGTTTCGCGATATAGAAATTCTCGCGCCAATTAGCATACATACAACTTCCTTACATCCTTCCTTTGTGTTAGAGGAATAATACCCGTTCCTCCATAATTTGTGATTTCGTATTTCTGTGCTTAGGAACAAGCAACAAGAGTCGACCAGTCGTCACTATGTATTTATTGCAAGTCTACTGCTTCTGTTCTTAATTGTTCAGGCTGTTATAAAGAAGTTGGAGTCCAGTCGATTAACAAGTCCTGTACAATAGACTACTACAATAGGTTACTTGTCAAAGTACTCGAAACACATATTTGTTTTTGGGTCAAGTAGCTTAAGATTTCTTTTTTAAATATATATTTTACTTCCATGTCTTTAACGTCATTCGTATAACGTTAGGTATATAGTAGTTATAATAATATAACATAAATATGTAAAAAAGTAATAATTTTACTGTTTGATTTCAAAAAGAGGCTCCTCATTTTTCAGACTTAAATGGTATTTTATTATGATAGCTTTTGTCCGCAGCTCCACCCGCGTGTATGTCGGCCATGGCGGTAAATACTAGCCTATGCCTCTCTTAAAAAACAAATTATTTCCATGCTAAATGTCATTGAAATCTATGCAGCGGTTCAGCTGTGAATGCGCAATAGACAGATATAATTTATAATAATAGTGTAGATTATTATATTATTTTGCATCTATTTAATTTGACTGCCTCCGTGGCGTAGTGGTAGTGTATGCGACTGCTAAGCTTGAGGTATCGGGTTCGATTCCCTGGTCGGACTAAAATGTATGTATGATCTGCAAATATTTGTTTCCGCGTTTGGGTGTTTTCTATGTATAATGTGTATGTATTTACAAAAAAAAGTATATACGTGTTTATATCAGTTGTCTAGTACCCATAACACTAGCTCGGCTTAACTTGGGACTAGATGGCGCTGTGTGTTAGATGTCCGGAATATTTATTTATTTTTTGTTTATAACAATTTTATTACCTGTATTTAAAAGCATATACCCATAAGTAGGTTAAATGACTGTTTTGTTCGAAATTTAAGGTACCTACTTTTGATATTCCATTACTTTAAACGTTCGATTTTAGGGTTTCGTTTCTCAAAACTTCTTAAATTGTTAAGTTTTCAAGTAACGCGATAGACTGCGGTGAGTTTTCTTTCGTTGTTAACACAAGGATAAATTACCTGTTTTCGTAATTTTATATATGTACATCCCTTTTACGCACACCTATAACGTATAAACGTATAAACGTATAAACGTATAAACCAACACTATGTGTGTAAACGTAATTAGCAATCTTTCTTGTATAAATAATTATTTTTTAATCTGGTATATCATCTATTTCCTTATTCCAGAGCAAACCACTTCTGAATAACAAATATATCGTGCCAATTGATTCTAACAGTGATTAATGTTCACCATTCTGTGGGGCTAGAATGAGTTCGCATCAAAAAGCTTTTCATTCCATATCGCTCCTAAATCGAATCAAAAGACGAAAAAATTACTTGCACTGGACTTCAATGGCTTTGTGAACTTTCTAATATTACTTTTCATTATAATGTATTCAATATCGATAGCTGTATTTGTGTACTGATTTTTTCTCTCTTAGATAAGAACGATTAGGTATTAAGATAATTTGATACACTTATCTTGTGTTAAGAAACTTAAAATGACTGTTATTCTTTATGTAAGCTATCTAACACGTGGGTATAGTCATTGTGTCTTATTTCACTGTCAGTGGAAGTGATTAATCATTTCTAGTATGCACATAAACTTAGAATAGTCGGATATGTGTTAAATGTAATGGATTTAGACAATCCAACTGTCACTGTTGACTATGTCACACCGTTAGTGTTAGATGCTTTTACCCATTTTTAACACACTTCTACCCTTTAAGAAATTGTGGTTTAAAATCTATTTGACTAAGAGAACATTGCCATGTGACATCTAACCAAATGCTTTATTTTTGTTTATGTAAAAAATATTTACTTAATATCTTGATACTCTTAATTACATTATGACATAGTATTAGAACAATATTACGGTAGTATTTGTGATTTACGGATGTTTCTAAGAATGTGGTTGAGGGTATTAAGATCGTCGCACTGTTATGCGTTAGGGGCGCGGATCATGCAGGCTTTACGCGGAGCGGACGGCGCGCAGCGCGTCCGAGCACGTCTCTGCAGATGGCGGGCTGCGGGAGCACGCAAGAAAACGTTGAGACAGATGCGTGACGCAGCGCGCAGGAGCGGCACCCCGCGACCGCGGTGCGTACCCGCGCCCCTTTGCCGCCTGCTTCCTGCCGCGCGATACATCTCACAGAACACATCGATAATCGCGTGGTGCGTGAGCCCGTTGCGGGCCGGTCGAGGGTAGGTAGTGGCGCGTGGCGTGGCGCGTGGCGGTGGCGGTGCGTGGTGCCGGTGCAGGCCGTGCGCGTGGCGCGGGGCGGGCGCGGCGCGGCCCGGGCGCCAGTCGCTCGGAAGCAGGCGGGCGGCTCGCGTCGCCCTGCGCTCCATTAGTGCATTGCTGCAACGCTGCGCTCGAAAACTCGCGACAAGGTACGCGACGCGCTTACACATCGCACGTTGCACATGTTACTACACATTATCGTGCATTTTTCATTCATATCTCCGTTGTTTTTTGCGTAATTATATCATTCGCATCTTAATCATAGAGACGATAAATCGTTCCGCGCATTTAAGTCTATTTTATAAAATTTGAGGTACATTCAACAGTAATATTCAATACATATCACAAAAAATATCGCTCGGGTGAGTAAAAATATTTAGTATTTTTAGGTGTTCCTTTAAGGTTGTAACGAAATAGAAACAGGCATGCGTAAGCTCGTTAATGGCAGCCAGATATGAGTCTCGAAAACGTTAGTAATCCTTTGTTTTTTTTATTGTCAGTATTATTGGGAAATTTAAATTTTATATTAGTTTTTAATATGCAAAGACTGCTTCATTTTAGTACATTTTATCTTATAGAAGTTGTCATCAAGGAGAAAACAGCAAAGGCACTGGCCTGATGCCAAATACCGACCGCGACACATATCTTTCAGTAACAAAATATTTCAGAAATATCGGAGATATTATGTTAAACATTTTTTTTCTGTTACCAAGACAGTTTTGTAAATCATGGACTACTTTATTGATGCCTCAAGTGACATTATGTAAATAACTTTTGATTCTACACAATTTACATCTTAGTTACTCTTACAGTACCTATTGGAATAGATGTTAAATTTTATTCTTAAAAAAATATAGTTATTTTTTCTTTGATGATGTATAAGATTAAATATAAATGTTTCTTAACAACCTAACGTTTTAGGAAGTGACGTTCATCTTGGCGATAATAAGAGTGATGAACGATTGGCATTGACAAATTAGAAATCATTTTTGCTAGTAGTTATTTCAAAAATAACGTGCTTCAGTACTATTAAACTCTGACGAAAATTATAAAATTCTTAGTTATCGTTACTTGTGCTTTACTGATGATAACGCCTTACTACTTTTAAAGTGATTTGAGGGAAACTCCATGGGGGTTTTATCTGAAGGAAAAGGGTCTCACTAGGCCGCCATAGTGTGGACCATACGTAATGTTCAATGGGAATGGTGACCAGCACTCTCGGATTCTACTCTTACTTTCTACCAGGCAAAGAGTAGAGTAGAGTAGAGTCATTAGGCTAGCTAGCATATCGTATCGTATCTTTCTGTATGTTTAGTAGATTTTACTAATTATGTCGCTGAACTCTAGGCACAAACGTATAATCTTTTTTGAGATACTCAACATCTAAGTACTTCCATTTTCTACATAGCTATTCTCTTCTAATGATTAAAATACATACTTCATGCACAACACAACAACAAGTATTTAGTTTTCAGAACTTATTATGGTTTGTCATCTATAGAGGTATACTCGTATAGCTAAACAATTTTGTGTACAGGCGGTAATCAGTCTGAGGCTAATAATAATTACCCTATTCTTTTATTAATGCATAGAATTAATTCATTTTGAATAAATGGTTATTTTATTTTAAGCAGTCAAAACGGAAATCTAAATTCAAAGTTCATTTACAGAATCTGGGCTAACAGAAATCAGATACTGACAGTCAAAGGCAAATTGTCATTCGATTTCAAACTAGCTGACGTTTTGGCCATTTGTGAGCTATCCCCGAGAGATGCAATTTCCCTACGCCGTCTAATTGCTCCCGATCCTTGTTACTAAACTAGTTAGGAAACCACTAGTGTCTCTTCATGCCAATCACTCACTTGTCCAACAGGACCGATTCTAAGACAGACAAAAGACTGAGATTGATTTGATACAGGGAACTAAATAGTTGTAGCTAAAGGGTTAATTTATGTGACGTAAGGCTTAAAGCAAACCCTTGATACCCTTGAACCCAAATAGAAAATACAAATTCACTTTGTATTTTCTATTTGGGCGTGGTTGATGCCTTTACCGATCCAATGGTTAGTAATCGTTTTGCAAAATGTTTTTTGACAAATACCATGCGATAATGTATCTATAGTATCTGTGTTTTTATATTGTGTAGGTTTACTTACGAGCAGTCTGGTTACCATAGTCAAGATTCTGACTTTTGGTCAAGAATATAAGGTGTGCAGGTACTCGCGTGGCAACCGGAGCCTCCCTTAGTTTGTCCCATTTGACACAGTCAAAAGTCTTCTGATAATCGACGAAACACATGAAAATTGGAATGTTGTGCTCGTAATATTTTCTGCAATGTTTCTTTAAAATTCGCTCTCTCCCTTTACTTTGACAAATCCCTTTTACTTTTGCGGGATCTGCCAATCCAAGTAGTATTTGAGTCTAGTATTATTTATATGAAGTGGAATTTGGCTAGCATGTGATGTAAAGGCGAAATATAAAATTAAAATGTTATATATTTTTATAGCCTAGATAATTACGATGTTATGAAGAGTGAACTTACTTTTTGTATAAAATAGTTATAGCGATGGCACACCGATATTCTGTTGGGAGTTTTTTTAGTAAACGGCATTCAGATGTCGTCAGATTATTATCGTTTGGCAGACACAACATTGATTCGTTCATAAGCACCAGTAATCATGGCGCTATGTAAAAAACCTTCACATTTTTCTCTATGAAATTAATTCTGTGTCTTCACGTTTATGTGAAATACTAATATAGGCGACGTGTTAAATACTTTCATGTTTATAAACAATTCAAGTGTGTAGTATTTAACTATTAATTATCAAAATTTATTATTATTTACTGTATTTTGCAGTTTATAATATTTCACATTTAATTTAGGTTAACCAGTTTCTGATGGGACGAAAATAATTTATATATTGACCAGCTTTGACGACTGCACGGTTGGCCGAGTGGTGTCAGCGGTCGCCATGCCGCTAACTACTGCGCCAAGTGTCGTGGGTTCAAATCCCACGCGGTACCTACAACACTTTGTGTGATCCACGAATTGTTGTCCCGAGTCTGGATGTTCTTTGTGTCCGTTTCATGTATGTTTGTAAAGTCCCCCACGCCACAGGATGTTTATTCCTAATGTGGGAGTTGTCTTTAAAAAAAAAAAAGAAAAAAAAAAAAAAAAAAAAAAAGCTTTTGTTCGCAGTTCTAGTAGCATGTATAAGCTATGTAACTGCCAAGTTTCATCTAAATAAGTCCAGAAGGCTTGCAAGAATAGCAAACATAGATCCTCACAAACTTTCGCATTTATTACACTTATATTAGTACTTAGTAGGATACGATTTTCGTCTGGGAATATCAGCTGTCGTGTCAAATTAGGCAAATGTCAATAGCAAATATTATAAAATGTATATGTAAAAACTTGCTACTGAAATGCGATCTTTGTATTTAAAGTTCACCTTAGAGTTATTGTGTAATAAATATATATATAAAGTCTAGTGTTAAAAGACTAAGTTTCAAGATAAATCAAACAAGCTTTGTATGAATTATCTGAAAAGATGGTGCACATGAGTTTCTCACCAGCTCTTCTCATAAATGCAATACCCATCGGAGCTGGTACTTGGATTGATTTCAATTTAAACCTTTGAGTTGAATCGAAATCAATCTAAGCTCCGGTAATTCAAATCATCTTAGTGCATTTAGTATTAGGAGTTTTGTTTTATGTTTTATGTTTGTATTTTTGACGTGTTCAAGTGCCTTTTGGGGCCTATGGAAATAAATGATTTGAGTTTGAGTTTGAGTTTGATCGTATAATAAAAATAAAATTATCACAGTGTTGTACATTACGAATGTTCATATGTCTTTTGGTCGTGTACTTTGATGGATAGAAAAAATACACAATTACAGTGTACATACAAATATACACATGTAAAAAAAAAAATAACAGGCGTACTGTAGCCACTGTTTATTAGATTATTTATCTTTTTATGTCGTTAATTAGTAACCGTTTAGCGATAAATACCTACGTGATTAAGTAGTAAGTTTATTTATTTATTGTCAATTTTAGGTAAATAAACATTTCTTTGGTCTTTGGACAACAAATATCTGATATTAAACCGTCACTCGCCATTTTTCTGGCATCCAAAGATTATATCATATATTTTGATTCTGTTGATGACAGTACATTATAATTTCTAAAGAAATCTTCATTTTCAATAAAAAACTATTGAGACTAAAATGGGAATTATAGAAATTATATAATTTTAACTGCACGTTTGGCCTAGTGGTTAAGCGGTCGCCACGCCGTTCCCTAGTTCGCCAAGTGTTGTGGGTTCAAATCCCACATGGAATAACACTTTGTGTGATGCACAAATTGTTGTTCGAAGTCAGGGTGTTCTTTGTGTCCGTTTCATGTATGCTTGTAGAGTCCCCCGGGACACAGGATCTACAGTCGGCAGTTGTCTTTTAAAAAAAAAATACAATATTTTGTATATTATTTATTGAAATATGTTCTATCTTCAAATTGCAAAATAGATTGGTATTAAAAACCTGCCCATGTGCCACTGTAGTGGTTCACAAGAAAGACGCAGTAAACGATTCTGAGTAATGGCCCACGTGCTATACTTAGAAATAATTAACAAATTGATGTAATAGAAACCATAGCGTATGCGTAGACCGTAGATAATTAGGTGGCAAAACGGGTGACAATGTACACATAACAGACTTGCGATTAACACTCATATTGACAACACATTATATTTATTTAATTTTTTTGTCCGAAATATTTATTTACATTCGACTATCCAATTTTTTATATAGATTTGTAATATTAGTAAGATACACCCTAGTACCCCGATATACCCCTTGAACAGTAATTGCAGTCAGGTATGTTGCAACTCAAGCAACCAACTACTCTACTGTGTTTCCACCAAGATCATATCTGATTTACTCCCGTTCGTCCCCCATAAGTTAGACATGTGTTACTTTAATAATCTCACAGTATATTAGCACCTGTGTCTAATAGATTATGCAATCCGTCTGTATAGACAGTGCTCTGGCGGGAGCATATCATCTGATGTTAGACAGCAGATGCGACACAATAACTATAACAATCATAGTTTGAGTAATCAGTTTTACTGTGGTACCAAGTTGGCAACTTATAAGATAGTTACGTAAGATTAAATTCAATAAAATAAAATGCAAACTTAGTGTGGCACTATAACTGACTAACTGCCCTTTAATGACATTTAAAACGTATGTACATTCAGTCATTATATATATATACGTCCCTGATATATTCACACAAACACACACACACACACACACACACACACACACACACACACTCAATACTTTTACATAATCTGTCAAATAAATAATTAATAGATAATTAAAAGGAATTTATATGATTCCATGAGAGGGAGCCAGGAATCCATAGCATAGGGTTTATCCTAGTTTGGCTTCCTGACTCCCACAAAAATGTACATTGTAACATATTTTGTGGGAGAAAATAAAAACATTATTATTACACTCCAAAGACAGGAACCTCCTCACTATACGTGCCGTGTCAAGAAGGACTGCCTTCTGTATCAGACCCTTGATCCAGCCCCCTAACGTGGCCCTCTTAAGGTGTTGGTCGAGGCTCTTGGCTATCAATCCGTGAGCTGATACGACTATCGGAACAATGATCACCGAATCCACATTCCACATATCGACAATCTCGTGAGATAAATCCAAATATTTTATTTGTTTTTCTTTTTCGACTTTCACGAGATTCTCGTCATGAGGAACGGCGATATCGACAATCATTGCGCGGCGCTCTAATCGATCTATCACCACAATATCAGGCTTATTACATTATTATTATTATTAAACTGACAATTTAAAGAAAGTAGTTAGCAACGGATGGATGTAGACTGCCCAAGACCGGGATAGTTGGCGCTTCTTGGGCGCTCCATAAATGCTTTTTAAAACTTTGACAGTTCGTAATTGCATGTTAAAATTATTAAATACTACGCTTTTGCATGCATGGGCCGGCTCGACCGGAGTGATACCACGGCCTCACAGAAAACTGGTGTGAAACAGTGAACCTGTCTAGCTGTTGCCTATAAACTGTTTAGGTTGACATTCGTTTCATGAAAGGGTGACTAAAGTAAAATTGATGTTTCGTTAAACAAATAAATATGATGATAATATTTTTTTTACTGATATCTATTTCTCAACGCTATCTAGTTTCATACTAAGACGGGGCACATTGCTTGCAGAAACTACTTAATGGTGACCGCGAACTGAAAGACACAGCGGTGGTAAACCCAAAAGGTGGTTTGACGAGGTAGTGAGGGTCGCAAGAAGCCATTGGATGCGGGTAGTAAAGTATCGGTAGTTTTGGAGAAACTTGAGGGAGGTCTGTGTCCAGTAGGTCTTTTGGCAGAGATGATGATGATTTATGCTTTACATAGACACTATCTTTGTAAATACATAAATAAATTATAATAAACATAGGACCCTTTTCTTTTCTCATTTCAATCATCATCAAATTCATAATACAAGTTTTGACAATTCTGCTTGTCCGCTGCGAGCCTCGCCCTCATGTTACGTGAATCTTCTAGTGAATGAAGCAATATGTTCTATTTTAAAATTTTAGAGAATTCCCTGGAATATATGTCTCCAATTCTCCAATTCTAATTTATTACAAAATTCGTTCCAAGCGCATTCCTGTTCGTTTGACCTCAATTTTTACTAATCGCCGCCAAAGATAAAAACAATATCTACACACTTCTCACGTTATTAAAATAGTTCTACATAAAGTTCTTATTATCGACACATACGAATGACCATCAACGACATGAAGAGCTAATATTCAAATAGATAAATCAAGTGTCTAGTCGTACTGGGTTTTTACACGGGGAAGATTGATGGCAATTTTTTTTGCAAAAATTCTTATGGATGTTGATCGTTGGCTATTACAGTATCTATATACTGACAGGGCCTTTGTACGAATGATAATACGGTCCGAGGGTGGGCCGTGATTGCAAAACTGAGATGTGTTCCACTTGAAAAGTAGCTTGGTCACGTCCGCAGTTCGTTTCTCAGCTCCAAGCGGTAAACAATGAGGTATATAGATACACAAAAGTAGGATACTGATACAAACCATCGATCATTTGTTCAAATCATGACCTGTTATGTAATCGTGTTATTGTTCTAATACCGTATTCCGCGACATTGGTTTCCTGATATGAAAGTAATGTCAAAAGAAATTGATGTTCTGTGTTACCTAAAGCTGTATTTTTACATTATTTTGGAAGCTAAATATTGCGTGACTGAAATTTGACTCGTTATTCTCGGAAATATATTTTCAATGTTGTGGATACAGAAAAATTGCAGGATAATTTAATAAAATCTCATTTTTTATTCGATTAAACCGATTACAATATGGGTGAGATTAAACATGTCATTATATAATTCTTTGATTATAATATGTTATTCATTTTTTAGCCAAGTGGCTAGTGAACCCGTACTAGTGGTTGTGGGGTCGATATATTTTGTCGGTAGGTATTATAATGAGGCACTCATAGCCTAGTTGCACTCGGTGATTAGAAACAATTACCGAGGGTAAGCAATGATGGCGCGGTCAGTACCTGGATTGGTGACCGCTGGTGGCACATTACCATTAGCGTATCCGTGATTCGGAGGTCACGTTAAGCAGTCGTTCCCGGTTGTTATCATAGGATAACAGTCGTGAAGTTTATTTGTAGACCTTTGGGCGGTTTAAAACATCCAACGGTAAGATTACGTAGCCACAACGCTGTCTTGCCAGTCCCCAACCTGCATTTGGCCAGGGTGGGGACGTATGGTCTTAACCCTCTCCTGAGAGGAGAGCCGAGCCCAGTAGTCAGACGTCATAGGTTGTTGATGTATAGGTATTATAATACCTATCACATATATATCTGATACCGGTATATACTCGTAGGTATTATAATAAATAGAAGTTTACCTACCTAACTTCGTCTGCGTCTCTTTTCAGACATACTCAGCTCCTATTTGTCTAAGTGTGATGTTAAATATCCTACACCAGGCGCGCCAGAAAAATATGTATGTTTAAACAATGCGTGTACTTTATAAACAAAATGTTTGTTTTCTTACTGCATTTTCTTTATTAGATTGATACAAATAATAGTGGGTATCTTTAAAAAAATCTAAACCATCTTAAAACCTTTAGTTTATACTAATTTGGAGGAAATTGAAAGAAGATCCCATTTAGAAGCGAAGACACTAAACTTATTTTAGTTTGACAGACCTAAAATTAGAGAAGTTACCCAACTTAATCTATATTTATGTACTCATTTTCTACTGTTTTTGAGTTCCCGACATTGTCGAAAATAAGAAATGTCACTAATATTAGATGTCATAAAGCAAATTTATTAACTTTTGGATGTAAAATCTATTTCTGATTACGTTTTTCTTTTTTACTTTCTTCAGTGGAACTTATAATAGTAAAAGTTGACAGTTACTGTTGTTTAAAAACATTTTAAATGACAGAGATTAAAGAGTGTGGTTTTTTATTTGGCAATTTTGGGAATTATTTTCTAAATGTAACTTGTGCTATCGAATATGTCTGGTTGATTTTCACAGAATTATACATTATAGGCATTTCCTTGCACAGGTAGATACTTTAATCTAATACTTAAACAATAATAGTTTGATAATAGCTATAAATGAGCTCTTTAGGGAGACCTTTTATAATATACAAGCGACCAGGGCCGACTTTGCATGAAAGTCTTTTTTTTTCTTTATTTATGGAGTAGAAGGCAAACGAGCAGCGTCTGATGGTAAGCGATTACCGTCGCCCATGGACACCCGTAATACCAGAGGTGTCACAACTGCGTTGCTGACTTTTGAGGGATGTGGAGAGGGATGAGGGAGGGAGCCTCCTCACTCGCTCGGTGAAATACAGCGCAGGTTCTGTTTCACACCGGTTTTCTGTGAGCCCGCGGTATCACTCCGGTTGAGCCGGCCCATGCATGCCGAAGCGTGGCTCTCCCACGATAAATGTCAAAAGGTAAAATATATTACACATACCAACGTTTCTCTTGCATCACTCTATATATAGCTGACAACTGCATCAAATTCCGTTAAGTAGTTTAAAAGTTCTATCTAAGGGAACAGATAGAGAAAGTGACTTCATTTTATATTATGTAAAGATGCACATACCTAAATGCCTCTCTCGAAAAACAAAGATATTATATTGTTTTAGAAGATTTCTTTTTTTTTTGTCATTTATATCTAATTTGTAAGCATTCGCAACACTTTTACTGAACTTTAAGTAACGTCATTCCATTGTAGTGGAGATTTTGAATTTTGAAATCAGTTCATCGTTTAATTGAATTTTACTTAATTAATTAAAACTAACATATACAACATTTGACTACCTCAGTGGCGTAGTGATAGCGTATGCGACTGCTAAGCTTGAGGTCTCGGGTTCGATTTCCGGGTCGGACCAAATGTTTGTGTGATCTGCAAATATTTGTTTCGGAATTTGGGTCTTTTATATGTATAATATGTATGTATTTACAAAAAAAAGTGTATAAGTATTTATATCAGTTGTCTAGTACCCATAACACAAGCTCTGCTTAGCTTGAGACTAGATGACGTTGTGTGTTAGATGTCCGAAATATTTATTATTATTATTTCCATATATACACCCGTGTCACTAGTTACAATAAAATATTTCGTTTATATTTTGAATCAAATCATAAACAATTAAGCATGAACCACTCGCTATAACCATGGCGGTACCTACCAAATTTAGGTACTGTAATGTATGTTTTATATCCTCAAGTAAATGTTAATTCAAAATATGTCTTGTTGCAGGTGCGAAAATATTGAATGGACTTTTGAAGAGACAAAGGGTGAACGAGTGTGTTCTAGGTACTAGTCATAGCAAGTGCCTGAATATATTATGTGTGACAACAAAATATAAACAAGTGTGGCACCATAATGTAGTAGTTGTGAACTGAACATTTGTGTTGAATTATCTTGTGACTGTACTCGTATTAAAGTGAAGACTGTGTTTTTAACTTCAGAGCGCTTCAGTGATCTACGATTATGATTTAAAGGTAAGTTTTGCTTGTAAATTTAGTTGCATAGGCTTAATTGAGGTTTATTTTCTGTGGAAATAGATGTTACAAGCTTTTTCCTACGTGATACTAAACAGTACTTAATATTGAAATACAGTAGGCTTGATCTAATTTAGTCCTTAGCCGTTTGAGACATCGTGAGATATTGTATCTGGTTTTTGTTTTAAAATTTGGAAAGAAAAGAGAAGAAAAATGAACCTTGAAGAGTAGACTAATTGTTAACGTAATCCTTTATCAAAAGGTAACGAGACAAATCTATACAAATGAATAAAATTAGAGTGTTTGTTTGTAGTATTAAACCGCTTTTTACTAATTGCTTGTGTATGTTTACAGGATACATATACCAAAATATATTTTTTTACTATTTTTGTGTATGGATAATCTCTGCAACGGCTGAACCGATTTTTACGAGACTTTCACTGGTAAATAGTTAATGATACAAGGAGTAACTTAGACCACTTTTTTAGGCTGGCTTCGCCGCTGTTACCCGGGGTTACTGTTATAACGCGGGTAACGCGTCGGGGCTCAGCTAGTTAATATATATAAATCAATATTGATTAATATATTACTAAAAAAGTGATTAAAATATTTAAGTGTTTTCAACAGGTTATTGCTACAGTGGACTAAATTGTAAGGTGCCTTCTACCTTTAAAGTACTCGTGCGATACGAACCGTCAGTCATAAAAATTGATGAATGGACACAGAAAGATTTATCATGAAGCCGCAAATGATCATTACTTATGCGCAGTCAGGATTTTAATCAAAATATCCATCAATTTTCCTAAAAGTGGGTCACGTTTCTATTTACAATTAAGACATTGAGAATAAAATCAACAAATAAGTTCTCTGTTCAGAAATAAAGAGACGTTTGAGTAAAATAGTTGAAGAAACACTTTTGAACGAATGTTTAGTCTATGATAATTTAATATATTAATTTCCTTGTTTATCTGTTGTAGAATCAGATCGAATGGTTACAACTATTACAACACTGGCGTTGCGCCAACTGTCGCGACAATAGCCATGGCCTTTCTAGAGGTTGATTGTATCAGTCTAAAGATAGTGTGAGCCGTAATTATGAGCATAATGAAATTATGCATCGGTTACGGTATATATATCATTCTTAAAGTCAAATGCACATTTTGTCTTGATGTAAACATATGTTAACTAAGCGTACTGTAAAGCGTTTTCAACAACTAACCTACACTGATTGCATTTAGTGTAGTGTAGCCACAGCTACGCTACAGATTATCAGAGATGTGGATTTCTGTATACACCCTCACCTTTTTTTTATGCGGATATCCCCTCGGTTAACAAAACCGCACTCCGTCTGGGGTACTAGAAATAATAACCTTTAAGTACTAAAAATGTAAATAGTGCATTAGAAAGTACATTAGTAATCATCTTGATTATATATTTGCTCTTTCATATATACATGTACTATATTCTTTATTTCACTGCCTCTGTGGCGCAATGGTAGCGTATGCAACTGCTGTGCTTGAGGTATCGGGTTCCATTCCCGTGTTGGACCAAATGTTTGTATTATCTGCAAATATTCATTTCGAAGTTTGGGTATTTTCTATGTTTAATAGGTATATATTTCCAAAAAAATATATAGAAACAATATATATGTATTTATATTAGTTATCTAGTAACTATAATACGACCTCTGATTAGTTTAGGACTAGATAGCGTTGTGTGTTAGATGTCCGAAATATTTATTTATTTATTTTCTCTAGCAACATGTCTCATATTGTTAGTTACAATTATTATTACTATGTTAGTTTACCGACTCTAGTTCTACATACAAATGAAAAATTTTATGAAAATGAAAACTAAATTCACGTGAGCCGTGTACACGAGTCCCCGCTACAAACTCACGACTGAGGTGGAAAGCCTGCAGCATCGACTCACATACACACAGTTAAGTCTTTTGAGTTATAGCATAGAATAACAGTCGTGTAGCTTAGTTGTGGGCCTTTGGGCAGCTTAAAAACATCCAACGGCAAAGATTATGTAGCCACAATGTTGTCTTGCCAGTTTCCAACCCGCACTTGGCCTGCGTGAGGACGTATGGCCTTAACCCTCTTCTGAGAGGAGACCCGAGCCTAGGAGTGGGACGTTATGTGTTGTTGATGAAGTCTTTTGAGTGGATTTTCTATTGTTCATTAAATAGCATAATTTAACTTGCAATAATAAGCGAAAATTCTAAGTAAACTTAGTAATAATGTATTCACCCCTTAATTTGAAATGCATGTTACTCCGCTATTAACATGCTTTATCAGATTAGTACGTAGCTTAGAATGGAAGTTAATAACACAATAAACGTATGCACTAAGGTGTTATCAAACGGTAAAATATAGACTAGTGTTAAATAACTTTGAACCACATAGACCTTAGTTTAAAAACAAAAAGAAAAAAAGTAAGTGACGAACAAAAAACATGCTAAAAAACCCAGTTAGAAATAAAATTTTAAAAGTTTGCTTTTTAAAACTACTTCATTTTGGATATTTCTATTTATCTTTAACTAATTGCATCAATCAATTACTGCCTCGGTGGCGCAGTGTTAGTGAATGCGACTGCTGTGCTTGAGATTTCGGGTTCAAATCTTGGGTCGGACCAAATGTTTCTGTGATCAACAAAAATTTGTTTCGAAGTTGTCTAGTACCTACCCATAACACAAGCTCTGCTTAGCTTGGGATTAGATAGCGTTGTGTGTTAGATATCCGAAATATTTATATTTAATCTAATCTTTTCAGCAGTTATCAATTCAGCAGTTATGTTGGTAATTAGTTAGTTTTGCCTGCGTCTCTGGCCGCGTCTTTGTTGGTTATCGCAATAAATAGTAGGCTATGTCATTCCTCAAGAATGAAAGTATCTCCATGCCAAACATTAAAATCAGTGCAGCGGTTTGGCCATGAAAGCTTGATAGACAGCCAGACAAAGTTGCTTTCGCATTTACAATATAAAGTATGGATTAAAACTATGACATCTTTTAGTATTTCTGTAGTAATACCCAGAAATAACTGTCATTCACAAATCATCAAACGTGATGTAATCGATCCATGATCTATAAATGTCTCCGTATACATCACTCTTTCGCTACGTCTGACAAAGCGATTCGATTATACGTGAAAGAAGGCATAAGTAACTAAGTCATCCCACGCAATGTCGCAATATAATAGGAAAACTAGACGACCGCAACCAAATCGACTGACATATAATTGGATTTCTACTTCCCTCTTGCTTAGCATGATTTTATATATATACTCTCATTTTGTTTTTCTATAAATAGCGGTAAGTCTGCATTATAAACAAGTTGAAACTGTTTGATCACAAGAGCGACTTAAGATTTTCAATCTTAAACCTTTTTATCAGCAGAAAGGCTGAAGAAAGTGAAGCATTTCTGAACTTTTTTTACTTTTTTTTAAAGATAGCGTTAGGTTACATTATTGCTTCATCTGGAAGGGGTCCCGATTTGTTAATAACCCTCTCTTCTCAAGCGAATGGGTGTGCCATTCGCCTGAGAAGAGTTGTGTTTGTGTGGTATAAATCGGTCCAATTCCCAGACAACACCTTGCCGCAAACCCCGGTGGGGTGAAGAGCCGTGGAGGTTTAAAAATGAAAAAAAAGGTTTTTGCTTCATGCTATTGCTTCACATAAATAAAATTTCTATATAATTATTTTCTATTCTCTTATCTACACGCCGAAATTCCCAACAATGAACGTTTGACAGCGCAAACTGTCAAACGACATTGTAATTGTCAAAGAATGATTTGTTCAGACGCACCTTACATTTTAAATGAAACTATGTATACAAGATAAATGTGTTTAAGTACATCGTAATTTTTTAATAAAATAATCTGATGCACAGATTTGTCATAAAGGCGATTGCATTGCCAATAGCAATCACCATAATTACATAATTCCAAAAGCTCAAACAAGATTATCTACTTATATTTCTCATGTGTTCCTAACATTCTTTCTTTATCTATTCGTGACTGTTGTGTGATTTATTTTGACCCAAGTTCTCAAGCTGAAATGAGTTCTTTCTTTTGAGATTTAGCCTTTCTGAAATAGTTACGTTGATTGTTGGAAATCTAAACAAGAACACTAAAGTTTTACCTACTTATGCAGCGGGCTAGGGCGGATTCTCATTATATTTCGTATTAATATTTATGCATACGGTTATTGCAAGTATTTTTTTCTATCAACGATACTATATACGAGTATCAATATCGTGTTCAATATTGTCTCTTTCTCAGATCTATTATATATTTTGCGTATTTCGCACTGCAGTACTGTCGGAGACAAAATCGTGAACATCGTTAATACGCATCTGACTTGACAGTGTTTATTAGAGTGCTGACAAATGATACGTTGATGTCTTGGCAATCATTTGCTCTCAGTCCAACTACAAAATGCAACCATTTGGTTAAATAATGATAGTCTGTCACATAGAAAATATAAAAGCTTCAGTATATTATCTACCTTTGCCAAAGCGGTATGATATTTATACATTGAAGACAGTGAAACTATTTTCAAAGTGAATATATTTTCAACGATATAGTCATCAAAAGATCATCCTCTACAGATTAAAAATACGGAGTGTCACCATCACTAATCATCCCAAGGGTGTAAGTAAGAGGTTACTAAGTGAGCAAACTAAGAAGAACAACATCACTGCAAAGAGAAGGATAATTTGAAACAACCCTATCGACCCTGAAGATAGGATGAGAACCATTCTAGTGCCTCTGAAGGAATAATTATATGTGTAAGGATAGTTAGCTGCATTTCGTGAGTGAGTGTCAAAGGCATTATAGAAGTCCACCAAGACTAGTACACTGTATAGTGTACTAGTCGTTAGTGTCATCCATACCCTTCTTAATACTACAACTTTAGGGAGCGCGGTAGCTGTGCTGTGGCCGGACCTGAAGCCAAATTGACGAGGACTTAGAAAATAAAACATTTGTAAATGAATCGTGAAAGTTGCTTGTATACACAGGCCTCAAGCACTTTAAATAGGAAGGGAACAAAAAAATAGGACGAAATTGTTCAGAAAGTGAAGATTTTTGTTCTGGGATAGGGTTGACGTAAGTCTTACTTCATGTGGAGGGTAAAGTGCTGGAGTCGAGGGAGAAGTTAATTATGTGGGTGATTACTGAGAGGATATGATCCAGGATGATTTCAATCATGCGTCGGCTAAAGCCATCGTTGACCACTGCATTAGAGCGGATATATAGTCTTTTTGATTTCCTCAGAGGCCAATGGAGAAAACTCATATGAGTCAGTAGTGGCACTGGTTAGACCAGATATATAGTAAAATTAAAATTAGTCGGTAAAAAACGATTCAATTAATCGCAATATCCACCCGAATACAAACGAATAGTTTACCAAACATTGACGATAAGTTGAAAATAAAGCCATCCATTTGAATTTCTATCCTCATGATTAAAAAACTCAATTACCTGAGTTTTACATACTTTAAGAACTATTCAATTCAGCTATTTTGGTTGATTTGAATAGCTACAATACAGTAATTCAGATTGTTCTTCTATATCCATTTAGCACATACCTATTTATATTTATGAGCCTACAGGTCCTTTTATACTAGTTGTTATCATACATCATTAACTGGCGAACTAGAGGTCATTGTTTCAACTTTCATCCTTCTAATTAAATGTGTAATGCTTACGACAGTTGTACAAATCATTCTTTGCCAGGATGAAATTATGCAAAAAAATATATCCATGACTCGAATGTAATGACCTTATACTAAAAATAAAACCTGAATCAAATGATTGTGTATTACAAGTTTGTATATTACTAAGTTTAAACATAAATCCAACAGATTATAAAAAGTTCAATTAAAATATACATTTGTAGCAGTTTTTTTACAACGAAATCAAAACCGCTAAAAGCTTCTTAACATAATGTCACAATACACAAAGTAATTCAAAATGCAATTTCCCATTTACCAACATATTTAAAATTAATCGTTCAATGTTACTGAACATTAATAAATAATAGCGCTTCAATGCCTCGCAATTGAAATGAATTTCATCGACAAACACAATGGTTTACAAAATTATAGCGCTATGAATTTTAAAGACATACCTACGGTTTTAGTAAGCAAATATTGTTTTTATGTTTTGTTTTAACTATTGATAATAAACTTATAATACATAACAACAAGATAGATAAATTACAAAAAACAGTGTTATTCACACATATGGGAGTCTCTATTATATTTGTTAATAATAATTGAAAAATCTATTAATAATAATAGATTTTTCAATTAAACAGTATACAGATACAGTATAAACTGTATAACAAGGGAATTGAGGAGCACAAGTAAAACAGGTCCGTTGGATACCACTCTTTAATCCAAGAGAACACTCTAGAAACATTTTGACATTCAGTAAAGAATATATTAAAATCGCCTTCAAACATTACACCTTCATCCTTACTTATGAGTACAATAATAACACTTGAACTTTAAACTAAAATAACAAAAATAAACTATAAACTATTAAGAAAATAAATAACAACATTAATAATAGAAATAACAATGCTACTATACTAGATGATACATAAGTAATTAATCTATTTCGAATCCATATCTCCTAACCGGTTTAATAGTTCGCCTTGGACGATTCCAATTGACGGACGATTGAGCTGGAGTACTCCAAACGGCAGTAGTCGGAGTGCGCGTACATTGCGGACTCGAACTATGGTCCACCGCCCGGTCGCTCACCTTCCGCAGCAGTAGACCGTTCGGAAACACCATCGGGGACAGTCGCCACCTCCGCCTGTTCCTCAGAGTTAGATGTACAATTGGGATTTTCTCGGGACTATCAGAATCTGCTAATGCTGATTCTCCGTAACTACTACGTCGTTTAATTTGATCAACATATCTTTTAATTGGTGGACCACCCTCCCATCTAATAATATAATTACGTGCTACAAACTGTGAATAGTTACACCGATATATAGCCATCATGGTGGCAGAAGCTACATAAATTCATAACCGTTTATTTGCCTCGCTGTAAATGTGCACTAAATTCTTGAGAGTCATAAAACGTATAGTAATAGCTAGTTAATCGACCAAAATCCATTAAGATGGCGAGTATTTTAAGTGTTATATAAGGATTGGTCCATTGCAGGTAGCAGGTGTACATTCGGTCTCTTAGAGCATAAGTCCAGGGTGATTTTTTTTTAATCGACGTTAGTAATTGACTTTTTATATTGTTGATTACTTTTTCACTATATTGGCCTGAGCGGATCTGACCAAAACTAACCGGATTCACCTCACGACACTTTTAAAAGAATATTAATAATAATGGGTATTAATGCAGTATTAATGTACTAGCCAGAATATCTTATTTCTGAATATCGTATCAAGCACATATGTGTGAAACAAATTTATATTTGTGTAAGAAATGGTCTAAAGTACGTAAACAAATTTTGTTTGTTAATAGTACTTTTATATCTGAGTATAATACGACACGAAATGTAATCAATCACAACAATTTTCAATTGTGTTCGTGAAACACATAATAGTGTTAGAATTGTAAGTTGGAATCAGCGGGCGCGCCCCTTTTCAATCATAGTCCGGAAATGAAAAGTAATTCCTATTATGGGACCTAAAACTCGACGTCCTTACCTATGAAAGCCTGCAAGTGAGTGAGAGCGTGAAAAATATTTCATATACTTTTTCTAGAACTCACTATCTACTGTCACTATGTGAAGCAATTTCTTGTGAAACACAAATCACAAGTTAGAGAAACGTTTAGTGATCTTCAAGTTTAGCAGTTTCTAATAAATTAAGTATCATTATTTATGTATATGAGTGACTTTATATATATATTTTTTTTATGAGCCTGTTGTGTCCCACTGTTGGGCAAAGGCTTCTCCTGCAACAAGCCACTTCTCTCTATTTAAAGCCAGTTCCGGCCAGTCTCTGCGATAGGCGTCAAGATCGTTGCGCCATCTTTTACGGGGTCTGCCTCGTCGTCGGCGTCCACCCTGAAGCACCCAGTGTTCGACGACCTTGGCCCACCGGTCCGGATTCATCCGACATACGTGTCCGGCCCAATCCCATTTCAATCTGGCAGTCTTCTTGCCCACATCCGCGACTTTAGTTTTGGATCGCAGCTTTATATAACATAATATAATAAAAACAAAAAAGTAGACTCTTCAAACGACTCTTCATTCGTTATTTTGGCATATTAGTGAGACTAGATTAATGTAAAGCGTATCGAAGAAACTTTGGCACGGGACTATAAAATAATAAGAACGTGCTTGTAACAAGACGATTGCAGGAATTTTTCTTACGAATAACTGCAAAAGTTTGAACAAACAGTCCGTAAGAATCCGTATAACAATGCTTATAGTACTTGAGTCAGAACAAAGCGAATGTTTACAAAAGACAGCTGTTCAATTGCATTTATGTACGCAAAATGTAGTTACTAAAGGGTAGTTTCAGCGTGGTCTTTATAAAGGTTCTATTAAATTACTTTATTTTGAAAGTCGTATGTGCAATAAGTGTATACTTTACGAAGTAAATGTATGTGTTAAGTAAACTTCGATGACTATTAAGTCCTAGACCATACAAAGTATTGGTAGAATTTAATTTTCCAGTTTTCTCGCTTCTGCAATAGTATAAGAAAGAATAGACACCTGAGTTTGTTGAATACTTGCATTGCAATGTTAGAGATATTGAAAATTTCCTACCTAAGGACTATGTAGCTGTTAATAATATACACATAAATTTAGCTCTCAATATGTAGTAGGCTTCGCCGTCGTGACACCTACTCCTTTTGTGATCTTGTACATGAATGTCATTTAATTTTATTCATGTCATTTCGACACTGTTTTATATTCTAGCGAACTGTAACTAGAACTTTAAGCCCCTATAACTAGACGTATAAAAATAAGTATTTGTTTTTATTTACTTCTTTTCATCTTCTAGAAAACAATATTATATGTATCCTTGTTGTTGTAGCGTATGCGACTGTTGTGCTTGAGATCTCGGGTTCAATTCACGGATCGGGCCAAATGTTAGTATAATCAGCAAATATTTGTACCAAAGTTTGGGTGCTTTCTAAGTATTTACAAAAGAAAAGTATATAAGTATTTATATCAGTTGTCTAGTAACCAGAGTACAAGATCTGCTTAGTTTGGGATTAGATGGCGTTGTGTGTCAGATGTCAGAAATATTTATTTATTTATGAATATTAGCAATACCACATCTAGACAAGGTCTTTTTAAAAAGCCGATGTTTAGGTGACTTTTTATGGTAAGAGAATAAAGTTAATTTAGATGGACATTTCATTGATTATTTTGAGGGTAGTAGAAAAGGATAATTAGATGGTTTAATTCCAGTTTATTTGTACTTTAACTCCATAACAATTCCTTTAATTTAACCAAATTTTGTCTGGGTTGCGTAAGTTTAGGGTGTTAGCTATAAATGTAGAATGTGCAGCGGTGTCCCAAAGGTGTGAAATACTGAGCTCAGTAACAGTCACCCTCGTAAACTTTACGTTGATGTTTCAGCTGAATTATGACTTAACCGAAACCCGCCATTAGTTTGAGCCTTACACTCTAATAAAGCAATATGTGTACATTATATACTCGTAGGTAGTGTATTATATTACTATGTTAAAATAATACTTTTAGAATTTCATAGAGTTTCATATACTAAGTACATATATAGTAAAATAAGTACTTTCTAAACATGAGCTGAGTAAGTATATGTGAGTCAGAGTTAGGACAGCAGAGCCAAGCCCTTGTCAGTGGCATAATCGCGTTTTCTATTATCTGTTCGTCGTATCGTTTTCTCTTGCCTTCTATATTCCTTCCAGTATTATTCTGAAGAAATTGTCATGTCTTATTAAGTGGTCAACCATTTTTGTATTCAATAGCATTTAATAACTGCTTCTCTTCATTTACCATTAGTAGGACTTCCTCATTGGTAACTAAATTATACCTAATAAAATTTTGCCCGTATGTTAATTATCGCAGTAATTAGTAATATATGTCCTTCCTCAGGAATCAAAGAACCTCCATTGTAAATTTCATTCAAATCGGTTCAACGGTTAAGCTGTAAATGTGTAACAGACAGACAGAGATACTTTGGAATACTTTAATTCTAATTATAATACGGATGATTGACGGTTGTGCTGCAATATTCAGTTGTAAAAATATTTATTAATGACGAGAGAGTGAGTCATTTTCCGATCAATACATTTTTTGCCAATTTTATCGGTTCAGTGTGATAGGTGCCAGGTCGAACGCGTTCCGAATATTGCCTTCATAAATATCTAATGAAAAAAACATCTTTCTGACCTGATTTTCAACTTGCAATTTAAATTTCTACTTACGATTTACTAACCACTGTGCTTCAGTTTACTCTTATATTCAAGTATAGACATTTTGTTGAGTAATGGATATTGCTTGCATTCTGCGTTGCAAGCCTAGCGATTCAAAACCACCTCTTTAGTTGATTGGATTTTTAGTTTAGACCGGTACCATCGTAAAGTAAAATGCAATATAAAATCTCGAGTCAAGTTATGATAACGGAAAAAGCTCTACGATTGGGTATGGGTTCGGTTTCAGCGAACGTTTCATTGCTACGACGTAACTCGTAGCTGTCGCTCGTAGCGTCGGATTATATGACGATACGCGTGACGTAACTCTCCTCCCCTTTAATCCATCGTGCGTCACACTCCCTCCTCTCAACAGGCAAATCATTGGCTTAAATCAACACTCATTAAATACGGCCGTTTGATAACGGAAGTTGGATAATTGTAGCTTGTACTTGTGTGTCGTTTTAACTTAAAAACCGCGAATAGGTAGGTGTGTAAGTAGTACGTTTATCGTGCCATATTTATTAGAAGCAATATTCAAAGTGATATAAGTATTTACTTTGGTTTTTTTGTTTGCATAACATTTCATACCAACTGAATTTGAGGCTGAAAAAAAACGTTAAATGTCTTAATACCAGTATAGACAAAAATAGCATTTACATGTAAGGAACAGATGTTATGAACAGATAATGTTGATACTATTTATTTAAGAATAATATCATACAAGAATATTTATGGAAAAAAGTAAACGGATATGGTAATAACGGATAACATGCAGTCCTTACCATGAGAGAGCCACGCTTCGACATGAATGGGCCGGTTCGACCGGAGTGATACCACGGCCTCACAGAAAACCGGTGTGAAATAGCGCTTGCGCTATGTTTCGCCGAGTGAGTGAGGATACCAGAGGCCCATACTCAACCCCTTCCCCCTCCCTCTCCCCGTCCTCCAAAGGCCGGCAACGAACTCGTGACGCCTCTGGTGTTGCGGGTGTCCTAAGCGGCGATAATCGTTTATAATCAGGCGATACGTCTGCTCGTTTGCCCCCTATTCCATAAAAAAAGTCCTATTTTTGTTATGCGGTTTAAAGTAAACCGCATGTAATTCCTATTTCAGACTGACAGGTATTTTTAATAGGAACGTGGCTCTCTGTGATAATTTGAAATTGTATCAAATATCTTTTATTTAAGTAATAAAATTAAATGTTCATTTTAAAATAATTTTAAGGCCAAATGGACACAAGAACAAAGTATATTTATCAGAAAGTTTAAAGTAAAAGTAAGTACTTAAGTAAACGGACCGTGCCAGATATATTTGTCTAAAAGTTAATAAACCGTTTATGCGCTCCCTTTTGCAAAAGTAAACACATAATGGCTTTACGTCACTACAGAGACCGGTAGTGTGTCAAAGCCAGTTGCTTTGAGCCCGCAGGAAATTATCACAGATTGTTTTAACGTCAGAATCTCACGGTCGTGTACGCTAACGTAACACGTACGCCCATTGAAATGTACAATTTCGTTTAAAAACTAGCTGCTAACATGAAACACGTTAGAATGTATGCCAATAAAATACCTACTGTAAGTTATTGTTCACACGATTACGTTACACATTTATGTAACATTACTTATTAATGAAAACATGTTTTTAAGTACCTTACATTTAATTAAGCAAAGTTATTACTTCCGATCTGGTGAACCGATTAATTTGAAATAGTAATCCGTTAATGCTTTAATTTATATTTCTCATTCTAAGTGGTTTAGGAATGCGTAAATTATTATTAACTCTTACGCTATTTAGTCACATTTATATACCTATTATTAGATTTAACGTTACCATTGGAGACCCATGCTGACCCCTGGAGTGATATATCCAGCAAACTGATGCTAAGAACGTTTTATTCGGCAGGTTGTTCTCTCTAGTTAAAACTGGAGATAGTCTTATCTTTTGTTCATAATGATTTATACTTTCATTGATATGATAAAAAAGAAAAAGAACCGATCCTGATCGATTCTTGTCCTTTATTTTGGCCAAGTTTTAGTTGCTCAGAAAAAGAACAAATAGTATTTTCAAGGTAAATTCAGACCAATTTCAATAACCTATCTCTAGTTATAATTGGGGATAGTTTATTAAAAGCAGTCGTCACTCCACAAGCTTAAGATATTATGTTAAGTTTTATTATTTGTCATGTGGATGTTATTAGGATATTAAAATCGGATGCATCGATACTCTTGCTATAAAAAGTATATCTTCATTTATACTCTATACATTTTAAGTGATGATGATACTAGAAACAGGAGTAGATGATACAGAACTTTGAACAAAAGTTACAATGAAGTGTTTTACACATTTAAACATAAAAGTATTATTTCTTCGATTTGACAACCCCGTCTTGTCGTTATAAGCAATAGATTATGGTTGGAATTGATTATCGAGCTTTGCTCGATATTTTTGGTAAATTTTCTAAAAAATAATCTTTGTTATATCGATTTATCAGCCCCCCGTATACTAAATTTCATAAAAACCTTTGGAGTTGTTTCCGAGATTCAGATTATAAATATATATCTATATACATACAAGTATTGCTCGTTAAAAGGTAGGTATTAGGTATTTAGAGGCTTCATTAATCATGCAAAAAATCCATACGTTGTTAGTTGAAATTTTCAACAGGTTTTCAATTTGAAAACCTTTACATAATGGTTAAATTCAGTAAAAAAATACATAAATATATTGCAAAAAATAAAAACACGGCCACTTTTCACTTCGTATTGATTTCTGGATCAGAACGATTACCACTACAGTCTCTTTTAACTTGAAACGTACATAAGTGGGTTTATCATTCATCAACGTATTTGTATTCTGGTCTCGTAGGTATCGAATATTAAGTGCAAGTGTTTTATTCCATTGTGATGGAAATACAGCTTTCCCTCCATTCAATCGCTCTCTTGACGCCCTCTTATTGTCACTTCACGTGATTATGATACTTAATGCTTTACTTGATCGAAATATTAAATTGTCATCTTAAAAAAGAAATAGATGTAGTGCCGAAAATAGGACATTTCATTGTTTTCAATCTCCAACACAAGCACTTCACACTATCTTAGCTACATTCTAACAATATAAATGTGAATTGAAGTTTGTTTGTTACGCTTACACGTGAAAACTACTTAACCGATCATCATACAACTTTGTGAACATATTCTTGGAGGTATTAGAAGTAACATAGAATATTTTTTATTAAATGCGAGTAAAGCCGAGAGCAAAAGATAATATTTAATAGAGGCAACGATATATAATTCATCAGTATCAGGTGAGCTATTTAGCAACCACGATTGAACATAGAAACGGGCAGACTATAAATCTACATCTCAAAGATATAATTACTGCCTCGGTGGCGTAGTGGTAGCGTATGCGACTGCTAAGCTTGAGGTCTGGGGTTCGATTCCCGGGTCGGACTAAATGTTTGTATGATCTGCAAATATTTGTTTCGGAGTTTGGGTGTTTTCTATGTATGATATGTATGTATTTACAAAAGAAAAGTATATAAGTATTTATATCAGTTGTCTAGTACCCATAACACAAGCTCTGCTTAGCTTAGGACTAGATGGCGTTGTGTGTTAGATGTCCGGAATATTTATTTATTATTTCCTCTTTTGCCGCAATAGATTAAAATCATAATTTATTTTACCATTTTACTGTCAACAACTAGTGGTTTACATTAAAAGAGGCTTACGATTCAACTTACATCCTCTTTTTCACAGACCACAAGTAGGCTTTTGTTGGGTAAGCCAGAATCGTATACTTTGTGGTAGGCTAACTCTATCGTCCGAAAAGCCTTTTATGCGGTGTTATAAACACGTATGTAGTTGAATACAAAGATCTTTACATGTGGATTAAATGAACTGAAGGACTTATATACCTACAGCGTGTAGCCAATTTTACCAAGCATGATCTATCACCTGATCATCATGTGGTTACCTGACCATCTTTGTATAAATTATTTGAAAAGATGGTGCACATGAGTTTCTCACCAGCTCTTCTCATGAATGCAATACCCATTGGAGCTGGTACTTGGATTGATTTCAATTTAAACCTTTGAGTTGAATCGAAATCAATCTAAGCTCCGGTAATTCAAATCGTTAAGTGATCGTCATCATGGAGTGTTTCTTGTGCAATTCTTCACGTAAGGACGAACGTTTTCATCCGAAAATAAAACTTATAAAAAAAAATAAAAATTTACAGAATCTGAACAGTATGATACCGATAGTTCTGAAGATGACGATAACATCACACATAGTGAAGACTCATCGAGTGACGAATCTGATGAGGATTGATTGATTTTTTAATATTTATCATAAATTATTTATAAGTTTAATTCTTTTCATGCACTGTTTGCACATTGCATTATTATTAAAGTTCTGTAGTGTATTAATACACTGAAAATACAAGCTTTCATTTTTTTAACATTAGTTTAATATATTACAAATGAAACCAGTGGTTACAAGACATAAGTACGGAGCACATATTAAATGATTAGAATTTTTGTTTTTGTAGGTTAACCTTAAAAATTCCATTTTTTTTGTAGGTCACTATTATATTTAGATTAAAAATTAAGCAAATAATCATAATTTTTTCGTGGCATACAGTTGTCAATCAAAAAAAGATTAACATAATCTTGACAACTTTCGAGTGTAGGTCTCAAAAAAATTACCAACAAATTTGTATGCCGATGCATTTTTTATAAAAAATATATATTTTGCAAGCCCCAAAACAAAAATCAGCTTGTTGTTAATAAATTTTTTCAAGTCACCATTTCGATATGTTAGAGCTGGGGGTCACCCGGAAGGTGCCATTCAATTTGTATGCCACAAGTTTTTCTCAGTTTTCCATCGTATTTTCTCAAAGTATTGATGTTTAGAAACTGTTGTTATTTAATTTGGGACACTCATCAAATCGACGTGTTTCGCTCCCTATCCCGCTTCTTCCTTCCACTTTCAGAATTTGGCCCAATAATAAAAGTTGGGTGTCTCGTCAAAACGAAGCTGTGTATAAACTTTCAGCCTGTTGTCAATCACTGAAATCCCTTGTTCGTGGGCCCGTGGACTATGCCTTTTGGGGCCTATGGAAATAAATGATTTGACTTTGACTTTGACATCTACAACAAAATAAATAGACATAACCTATCTTACCCAAAACTCGTGAGCCATTTATTTGTAGGAAGCGTAGGAATTTCTTTTCTAGATCACATATAAGTTGGTCTTCGTCTACTGGTACTGGAGATGGTTTCAAGTTTAGCGACTAGTGGTATCAAAAAATTTCTCAATTAAAAAAAAAAGTTTCGTCTCACATAGGAATATCATGTCCAATATCATAACTAAGCCTGATCTTGAAACTGTCTTCTTAATCTCTAAAAGCTTTCCTCGTACACGTACACATACTTAACTATGTTATTTATATATGTATTAAAGTAATTCCTACCAAGTTTTTGGATGTGTCCGTATAAAGTGATGGCAAAAGCACGTTTTAGTACCTAATGATTGCGATCTTAAATATTTGGTTACTGTTACGCTAAGATTTTAAAAATAAAATGTTGTAGATATTGTATACATAAAATATTTATTTTTCCTTTCGTGCTTGGTAGGTACTAGGGCGGGTTGATAAGTCAGTGACTTTTTGAATTTCCCGCGCAGTTATTCCAAATGCAACAGTGCTGCCGTCAACTGTAATTAGTGGGCAACTGTCAAATTTTGAGCAAGCTACGTCATGCAGTTGGTGTTTGATAGCCATTCAAAGCAGACAACCTCGTGAATTTTTAAGAAAATGGAAAAAAGTTAATTTCGTATGCTGATTAAGCATTACTTTTTACGTAAAAAACCCATCACTGCCTCGGTGGCGTAGTGGTAGCGTGTGCGACTGCTAAGCTTGAGGTCTCGGGTTCGATTCCCGGGTCGGACCAAATGTTTGTATGATCTGCGAATATTTGTTTCGGAGTTTGGGTGTTTTCTATGTATAATATGTATGTATTTACAAAAAAAAAGTATATAAGTATTTATATCAGTTGTCTAGTACCCATAACACAAGCTCTGCTTAGCTTGGGACTAGATGGCGTTGTGTGTTAGATGTCCGGAATATTTATTATTATTATTATTATTTTTTTTTTTATTGAATAGTGGGCAAACGAGCAGACGTATCACCTGATGGTAAGCGATTACCGCCGCCCATGGACACCCGCAACACCAAAGGCGTCACAAGTGCGTTGCCGACCTTTAAGGGATGGGAAAGGGGATGGGGGAGGGGTTGGTGTAAGGGCCTCCGGTATCCTCACTCACTCGGTGAAACACAGCGCAAACGCTATTTCACACCGGTTTTCTGTGAGGCCGTGGTATCACTCCGGTCGAGCCGACCCATTCATGCCGAAGCATAGCTCTCCCACGGTGTAAATTATTTATTATTTATTATTTATTTATCACTGAAACTAAGGAAAAGCTTGATAAATACTACGGGGACTCGGCACCATCAATTTCAATGGTAAAGAAGTGGTTTACAGAGTTCCGTTGTGATCGTACCAGCACTAGTGATGCCGAACGTTCAGGTCGCCCAAAAGAAGTGATCACGCCGGAAATCGTCGATAAAATCCATGAAATGATATTGGATGATCGGAGAATGAAAGTGCGTGAGTTGGCTCATGCTGTAGGTATCTCAACTGAACGGGTACATCATATTTTACTCGAATATTTGGACCTGAGAAAACTCTGATGAGATGGGTGCCACGATTGCTCACACTCGACCATAAGCGCAATCGTGTGACAACTTCAAAAAAGTGTTTAGCGATGTTCAGCCGTAATCCGGACGAATTTTTGCGCCGTTTTGTTACTGTGGACGAAACATGGATCCATCACAACACGCCAGAGACCAAGGAACAATCGAAACAGTGGGTTGCTCGGGGTGAACGTGGACCAAAGAAGGCCAAACAGAGTCTGTCAGCCAACAAGGTCATGGCCTCAGTTTTTTGGGATGCACGCGGTGTCATTCACATTGATCACCTTGAGAAAGGTAAAACAATCACCGGCGAATATTATTCAAAGCTTTTGGACAGATTCGACGTTAACTTGAAGCAAAAACGGCCACATTCGGTTAGGTATAACAACTAACATTACAATTATTTTTTTCAATGTGATAATGCGCCTTTTCATCTTATATAAAATTAAAAACAGACATTATTATTAAGTAAAATTACTGATTACGTTTTATCAACAACCTATAACGTTCCACAACTGGGCTTGGGTCTCCTCTCCGTTAAGGCCATACATCCCCACGCTGGCCAAGTGCGAGTTGGGGACTGCAAGACAATGTTGTGGCTATGTAATATTGCCGTTGGATGTTTTTGCCGCCCAAAGGTCTCCAACTTCACGACTGTTATCCTATGATGACAATCAGGACCGACTGCTTAACGTGACCTCCGAATCACGGAGATGCTCTGTCACCAGCGGTCACCATCGGTAATTGTTTCTAGTCACCGAGTGCATCTTACGACAACACTTTGATTCACAAATGGGTCTGGGTGTTCTTTGTATTCATTTCATGCATGTTTGTAAAGTCCCCCGCGACATCAGATGCATATTTGTAATGCGGGAGTTGTCCTTCTCAAAGAAGAAGATAGAAATTCTCGCGTCACGTTGTTGCTTATGATAAACCTTATAGTTTTAAGGTATATATATATATGATTTTTACGCATTTTATTTGCTTTTTGCTGGCATGCCTAAGATACCAATAGAAACCTAGCATCATTGAAAAGACGCACGCGGACGAAGTCGATCAGCTAGTATTTCCGCCAAGTTACTGATTCCTGTTTCATTGCAGTAACATTAACAATATACACCTACGAGTAGGTCTCTATTTCTACACTGTGTTATGCTTTTATGACGATTATAAAGTCTGGTCCCAAGTGAATCAAAACATACCTACTTACATAAAATACGTAGAAATGCAGCATAATGAAATTGTCTAGGTTTTTATAATTTGCGTTAACAATGGAGGTCATTGCCTCATGTATATTGCTAGACTTCATATTAAAGCGTAAACTAACCGACTTACTAATTCTCAAAAAAATACTAAGCTATAAAAAAAATATTGTTGAAATACAATAAGGTATAAAACAAGTTGATCATTGCCAATTTGGCAACATAATACACATTTTCTCTCAAACCTATAAAGCAAAAACATTCGTACATAATTAACTTCAAACAGATCATAATTGCTGAAAATTGCGAAAGTTTCACTCAAATAACGTATATAAAAGCATGGGCATAAAGTAAAAAATATTATAAACGACCTGAAAGTATTCGAACGTCAACGTATTTGTCTTTTATTATAACAACACTTTGGAGAGCTGTTTCGTACTGTACAGAGTACGATGTGCCAACAGTCGATGCCTCACGAGACATTGAGGCGGCGACCGATGCCGACGAATGGGAGTACCTACCTGATATGTTACGGAAACAACCCTCGACGGGATTAAGATAAGGGCTGCCGTTCACACACCACTTTTATACCTTTTCGGCCTGCACTAAGGTGAAACAATATTTTTATTTTAAACTGAACGTGTTAGTCAACGTTGTTAAAGTGTTATGGTACGTTTCTATGTAACGTGTGAACCAATTGCATTGCTGTGACATGCAACCATCTACAAAAAAGTCAAAATGTACATTCCTTCTTAAATGAGCTATGACTTTCAAGGATGTTTCTAAAAATAATCCTCTGTACTTTGAAGTAACATTGAAAAAGAACCGGCATCACTTTGTACATATCCTACGCGACTGTTATATTAAATTGAAATTGTATCGAGCACTCCCAACAATCGTTAGTGGGTTTCGAAAACCGTTTGCTTCCGAGAACAAACTAGTGTCAAGGGTCTAATTTCATACAAATATAACGTCCATAGATGGTGGGCTTTAAGCATAACAGTCCGTTAGTTCCGTCTTCATTATTAAACTGACGACACGTTTGGGAATATTTTCATTCAATATACGAGTAGTACAGTCAGAACGAAAGACACCTGCTCTCCACTAGACAAGTTACATTCTAAAGACGTAATCGTTAATAGAAAAGTAACAAATAATGTGACAACAAGTATGAGAATGTCGTCTGGCAACGCTAAGTAACGTGGTGAAAACTAAATATTAGCCAATTTTAAAAAAACAGTAGTGACGTTAGCGAAAGTATATAAAATATTTCATTTGAAAAGAGAACTTTGAGAAAATACATACTAGATTGTTAATAATAACACTAGATACACGTGCATATATTTCAATTAGAAACTAGCAATGAATCAAAGTGCATTCTGAAAACATGTGATTCAGATCTAAAACTAATTTTAATGTTGTCTTAAAATATATAAACTATGAATCTGTTTGTGTAATTTAGGAAACACCCTGACATTAGACGACTGTGCCAAAACCAGCGACGCAGTTCATAATTTATTACCTAATCTCTTCACGGCTATCCTTGCTAATAAGTATATATATACATATTTGAAATACCTACAATTTAATCAAAGTTAATACATAATTTTTTTTTTCATATCAGTTAAAGGACAGGAAAATATAAGAGAGTTCAAAGGATTACAGTAAAAATGTGATTTGAAGTTTTTATTGGAACGAAGTTCCTTATGGCGCGTTGTGTAAGGGGGCTGGACGGAAAAATTGTCACGACACAATTTGTTGACACGACACAATTTGTTGTCACGACACAATTTGTTGTCACGACACGACGACGACACACACAGATATTTTCGTTTCGTCTTTCTATTTCGAACTTCGTTCCATCCGGGTGTCCCTTGACACCTCTCAAGTTTTTTTTATTTCAAAGGCAGAAAGTGGCAATTTCGAATTTAGGGTTGCTACCAAAAATCCTCTTGACGATTTCTTAACATTCGTTATTGCTGTCACAACAAACAACATTTATTTAAGGTGCCAAAAGTTAATCAACTCTGTTTAAATTGACATTAATGTCCGTGTTTAATACTCATTATTTACAGACAGATAGACAAAAGTTGCAATAACTCATAGAAATTATATATTATATTAAATTTTATTAAGGCTTTTAAATAGTGACTCTCTCACCGTTCAAAATGTAGTAAGTTGCAATTAGTTAACAGATACAATGACTGAAGTATTCTATAAGTTTAATTTAAACAATAAAACGTAGAAAGATCGGTCTAAGTTTCGCATAATTCATTTTTTTTTTTTATTGAATAGTGGGCAAACGAGCAGACGTATCATCTGATGGTAAGCGATTACCGTCGCCCATGGACACCCGCGACACCAAAGGCGTCACAAGTGCGTTGCCGACCTTTGGGGGATGGGAAAGGGGATGGGGGGAGGGGATGGGGGGAGGGGTTGGGGTATGGGCCTCCGGTATCCTCACTCACTCGGTAAAACACAGCGCAAACGCTATTTCACAGCGGTCTTCTGTGAGGCCGTGGTATCACTCCGGTCGAGCCGACCCATTCATGCCGAAGCATAGCTCTCCCACGGTTATTAATCCAATCCCAAATAATCCAGGTCAAACAAATGAAAGTTAAAAAAAACAGGAAAAACACTCCCCATTTGGTAGTGCTATCGTGCTACAGGTAATTAGAAACTAATATTATTCATTAGGGTTAGAAACGTAACTGTTTACTGTCCTTTCCTTTTTTATTACATTGCGTGATTGCTACTATGTTACATAGTACATACCATACTATTACGCCCGTGAGTGTAAAAATACGAGCATGCATAGGCACACCCACTTTGTCAGGTTGTTTGTTTTACCGAGTTATAATTGGGTAAACAATTTACTGGTAACGAGGCAACGCGAAGGATTCCGTTAAAAATGGCGCTCATAGAATCTTATGCATGTTTCATGGAAAGGCTGTCAATATTTGAATATTGGGTATGATCGTTAATACTGATGATATTTTTGTTTGCTTATAACACAACATCCGTATTTATATACATATATATATTATGTACCAAAATCTTGACAGTCTGGTTTACAAATCACCCGCGTTTATGTCTGTTATTATCGTAAAGAGTAGCCTATCTCCTTCCTTTTGAATAAAAAAATCTCAACCCCAAATTTCATGAAAAATCTCGTGAAAACGTAACAGACAGACAGAGTATTTATACGTTTATACGTCGTAGTTCACGATGAACTCCGAAACTACGAGTATCTAACCGATTTACACGCTTTTTATAAATATGTGTTTTGCTGGCTTACCTAAGATAGGAAAATTAACATCACGCTTAGATCAATAGGATCCGAAGTTGTATGGTATTCTATAAAACACTTACTGAAACTTACTTTTGAAATTTACCTACAACTTGAACATTGAAATGGACTTAGATAAAACCGACTTTAAGAACTGGACCAAATTGAATTGAGACCACACAGAAAGCACCGGCTTGCCAATAAAAAAAATCATAAAATCGGGTCATCCAGTCGAAAGTTCTGAGGCATCAAATATAAAAAAAAAACTCTCTCTGAAATTGAGAATCTCCTCCTTTTTAGGTCGGAAATCGGTTAAAAAACTCGTTTAAATTTACATGAAAAAAATTAAGATTAATTGTTAAATGCACATCACTTCAAGAAGAGCGTTTTCCAAGATATTCCAAAACTCTTCCTTGATAGGTATATACTGGTTCTAAATTATGACATTTCTACAGATATATAAGCCAAAGCTAAATTGCTCATTAGCGTATCGCATGGGACGAGGTAATCCAAAACTTATACTCCCCGGAGAGCAGCCCCTGTTCAGCAGTGAACCGTGTCGTTGTTAATGAAACATTGTTACCATTGCTACAACATTACCTGTACACATAAAAAATATTTGTTTTGTATTATGAAATGGTGAGAGTTGGTCTGTCATTTATGTGAAGGTTCCAGTCTCGTATGTGAGTGGTCAGCGTGGTACAGGCCAAAACATCCTTACAAAAGAAGCGCCTATGTCCAGTTGTCAATCATTAAACGATGTTGATAGTGATGATGTTATGTGAAAGTTATACTATGTCAACCTGAACCTATGGATTTCTGATCACCAGGGTTGTGTAACTTTAAGGCGAATCCCTTTGTTGGACGAAGAGAAACATTAAGGTTCCCACATAGTAGGGGATTCTACAAGCGTTAGAAAACACAAGGTACGTCAGGCTATTAGAGTTTTCCTTATTAAGTTACACTTGATTCCCCTACTTCTGGTGATCGAGACAATGTACGGTTTTTAATCGGGTTGAGCCCGATATATTCAATGTACCTCTGAGCAGAGTTCCACACAGAAAAAGTATTTTAAGTGAAAAGTTAACTTTGTTATATGTGATAAAATGAAAACCTCCGGAGGAAGCATCGAATCTCTAACTAATTCAAAACATCTGTCCGGCTAATTTTAAAATCATGAATTTAGTCACTGTAATTCAAGTTGCACTAGTAGCATATGTATAATATAATTTTAAATCACAATCAAACACATTAGCGGTCATTAATAGCACTCGCTAATAGCGAGGCGGACTCGGAGGTGTGTCGCCGGACCGCGCCGATCTACCGATAGCTTAATATTATAACACACTGTTGACCACAAACGATTATGGTAAAAAAATACCGCAAATACTTTTTTTATGGTAAAACGGCAGGTACGTTAGTGACTATATCTTCTCCTGAATATCTATAGCTCAAGAATCAAAGCCCAAGCTTCCTCCTGGATAGAGTCTCTATAGACGCGGTGTCGTTCCTGAGGAGGTCCTGAAATAACTTAGTCCTGGTCTTCCCCAGAGCAGGGCGTCTGAGACTGTCCGCCAGGGTGGTTTTTACTGGACTCACCACATACCTGGCTCCTGAGTCCCCGAGAAACCGGCGATCCTAAGGGATTTTCCACCTCGTCACAAAAAAATGATAAATTTTAACGAAGAAAATAATATATAATCATTATCATAATATTTTGGACGACATGTATTAAGTTTTGGCGAAGCGAGATTGTAGGAACATAATAATCATGTTCATCAAACCAATAGTTAATATAATATAAATAAAACTGTAGTGTGTGACGACCTATTTAATTCTTAGCTTATATTCTACCAAACTCGTTTAATAAAAACCATTTCACATTAGGTAGCCATGTAGAAAAATATTGTTAAATCACAAGTTATTAGTTTTAAGTACGTAATTAAATTCGAATTCAATGCTTCACCCGAACATTAATGGCGATTACAAGCCAAATGTGAGTAAATAACTTTGTTTAATTTATTATAAAAAAATCAGTTGTAGCGTACGTATATTTGTACCTTAATTAAGCAGGGCGTTTCATTTTGTAGTAGAGTCAAATTGAATGAGCCCCAACATCAAAACGAGACACGCGAAATAGCAATTTTCACTGTTTCTAAAAACTGATTACTTCATTTTGGTGTACTACGTTATTCAATAAAAAATATTGTTTAATATTTCCGTGCTTGAAACTTTTTAAATTAGGTATTTTTATATTTAGTTCTTATAATAATTAGTACCTGAATTTTAGAAATGTCTTTTAGTTAATTTTCTAAAAATCGGCCAAGTGCGACTCAGACTTGCGCAGGAAGGGTTCCGTACCATTATCAATACATTTCAAGCGTCTACCTATTGCCGTTATTAATATCGAGCAAAAACGAGAAATAAAATCACCTTAAATATTTATTTTATTCTATTTTTTAGTATTTCTTGTTATAACGACAACAGAAACACATAATCTAGAAAATTTCAACTATCTAACTATCCCAGTTCATGAGATAAAGCCTGGTGACAGACGGATAACGAACTTTTAGTAATAGGATCCTGTTTTTCCCTTAGGGTACGGAGCTCTAAAAATGAATTCTAGTTAGATTGATTTATCGTCTCCTAAACACTCTGGATACTAAATTTCAGGAAAATCGTGGGAGCCGTTTCTGATATTAAGATTAGTTATATATATATAAAAGTATTGCTTTTAAGGTATTATTTTATTAATACTATCACTATTTTAAATCTTGCTGCAACCTTCTTTTTAACCAAATACTTCAACCGCGTGACCGCGTAAATACCTTAGGTACCCAGAATAACAGTAATAGGTTAGTATTTAAAAAATGTGTTGTTGCTGTCGGAAAACTTGCTGTATCATCATTTTACTTTAGTATACTTTGTTTTAATACTTTTTATTATTTGCGGCGATTCCATATAGAGTTGTATTGTATAATATTTACATTCTAAATTGAGTGTTCTGATTGTACACAACCACATTTAGTAGCACTTAATGTAGTGTGAACAATAGTTCATTATGGAGAGTACAATTCTACAATACGTTTCGGCAGCCGCAATATTTAATTACATTAAAATTTTGACGTCACAACATTTTAATTTTATATTTCATGACTGCTATCAACCCTTGTTTAATTTTAATAAGACTTTGGTATCGGTGTCAACTTAAACTGTCAAATGGTGCAGAGTTGTACATGGGTCGTTTCGTGCGGTTTGTTAAACTTACTTTATCTACGTAGACATATGCGGATAATCGGTAATTAATTGAGCTAAATTAATGGCCAGTAAACGGCGATCTTAAATCGTAAACACAGTTTAGTAAACTCATTGTTATCGATATCATAATAGGCTGAAATATGTCTTTATTTTTTATCTGTGTGTTTTGCATGTATATTTTTTTTTATTCTGTGCGTGTTTTATTCGGAGTCTTTGTTGTTGTTGATAAAATAGTTTTTAAATGTGGCATATAGTCATACTACAGTACACCTTCTCTTTTCCATAGGTAAACCGGTTTTTGTCTCCATTCCAAATAATTTATTTAATTAATTTCATAAAAATCGTTGGAACCATAACACAGTATGTATATAATGTATTTTGCGCTGGATTACATTCTCGTTAATTTCTATTATTGGCCTTGATGTACAGGGATGTACAGGAAACATACTATTGGGAATGTTGGTCGTTTCGCCGTGTTTAACTTTGGTGTACATCACGTATTTTTATAAACTATTTAATTATTGAAGAAATTGACGAAAGTTTGGATAAAGATAGATTTTCCGCGATATTTACTCTGAGTTACTGCATTGTTGCATTATCTAGGTACGCAATAAGGATGCGTATCTCTATTCTTAGATTCTGCTTATGCTTTCCATCAAGCAGGTTAGAGTCACTTTGACAGACTCCCATAAAAAAAAATGTATATATAATAATATTATATATATGCTAAATTGAGTTTATTTATTTACTACGATTTTAAGTTTTCTACACAACTATTTAATATTAATTACATTTGGTACACATATTATCATGGTGTCTACCATTAATAACAAATAGATTTAAATGACACATGAATTACCCTTAAATAAAACGAATCTATTGGTTTATGATATACCAATATTATTCTTTACAATATAGTATATACTCAGATAATCTCAAACTTCATGTGAAGTGCGGCAGCTTGTAGAGCCAAAAGTTCGTATCGTTATTTACGTTATTTTATCTTTATGTAACATAAATGTACGAACGATCTAATATGGAAGAATACAGTCCAAACATTATGATATTTATATTTTTTTTCCTATTTTTTAACCATTTTTATTTATTTTTTCTCTTTTGTCCATTTCATGTAAACATTATTTTGTATTTACATTATTTGATCTTTTTTTGTGTTATTGTAATTAGATTTATGACATTTTTGAAACAATATTGGTAGGACATAGTGTACCTCCAAAATAAGCCTACGATCTGTAACAAACCTATGTTTCCGCAAATAAATGATTGATTGATGTCATTCAATCAGGGCTAAACTACTACTGTATACTTTATATATGCTTAAAGTTTAAGTTTTAAGTTTATGGTTCATTTTTAGACCTGAAGTTAAAAGTGATGTAGATTTACACATTGTAGTTGTCGAACAAACGAAGGTTTTAATGGATCAAAATAGGGAATATCATAGGGAAAACAGAATAGCAAGCGATTCCTAGTCAAGTTTCACCTTTAATTGATTTTGCCATAGAATTCTAGTGATACTTCATACTACCAACAGAGAAACTGCACAACACAATAAAACATCGAGATCAGTTTGATTTTTTTCGCTACAGTGCTTCGAAATTAAGTAGGACATGGATCTCTATATTTTTCAGTAAGCAGTTAGTATTGTATATAATATAACAGCAAAAGCATTTAAGTTGGACAAAATTCAAATGGAACACAAATTGTAACATTTTTTTTGTCTCATTCATTCTAATAAACCTGACGTTGTGCGGTAACACAAAACAAAGGCAAAAGAATTTGCCTCTCCAATCGAGAGAAGATAACTACTCGTACCGTTACGTCTGTACGTAGTAAATTTTTCTTATTTTATTGACTTAGCTAACTTATATCAATGTAGTAACATTTGTACCCCGAGAATATAATAGGAATATGTGCTTTAACTTACTAAGTTCGATGTTACAAAGTATCAAAAACTATTGCATCGCTGGGACCTCTTGAGAATTACGTATCGCCAATACCTGTATGGTTGGCGCTACTTGGGGGAGACCTACGTTCAGCAGTGGACGGCAAATGGTTGAAATGAATACCTGTATCATTGTTTACGATGAATGGTGTACTTAACTTTTTGTGCAACTTGGAGTACCAGTACAGACTTGGCATAGCTGTTTTCTTTTATCTTTTATGTGAGAAGCATCTGAGTGCTCTTAATATTACATTAAGATTTCATATTTTGCATTAAAAATGAACCGCTACGTAGTGTTGCATCTATATAATAGAATAATTTTCAAATCTTGTATGATATCCCTAGGTATGCCAAATAATGTTATTGCTTACGTATATGGTGCCCTCTTACCTTATCAGTAGCAGAGTGGTTCAGATCATCTTCATTATAGACGAGGTACAGACGAACTGACATATTAATAAGGTTTAAGTAGTTCTTCAAAGAAACGTTTCCTTAAATTAATACACAAGGTTAGTTTGTTAGTTTATACTCTTAGTTCGTTCCCGTCTACATAAAATATGAAAGTTTTGCCACACTCGAATTTTCTAAGTGACAAAATACTCATAGGTTTTTTTTTTATTGAATAGGTGTCAAACGAGCAGACGCATCACCTGATGGTAAGCGATTACCGCCGCCCATGGACACCCGCAACACCTAAAGCGTCACAAATGCGTTGCCGACCTTTGGGGGGGAGGGGTTGGGGTATGGGCCTCCGGTATCCTCACTCACTCGGTGAAACACAGCGCAAGCGCTATTTCACATCGGTTTTCTGTGTGGCCGTGGTATCACTCCGGTCGAGCCGGCCCATTCATGCCGAAGCGTGACTCTCCCAGAGAGTTAAGACGTGTCCCATAGACATGAGTGCATCTTTTGAAAATCTACATAACTTCCGAGTTTTATACGAATAAATGCAATGTACGAATATTTTTAAAATAAAAATAAATAAAATAAAAATGTTTTTTATTATTTCTCATACGTTGTCATACACTATATAAATTGAGGCAAACCCCAGTAAGTTATTGGAAATACTTGTATTGGGTTTGTCTCGCTTTTCCCCGTAAAATTACGTCTAATTGTAACAGATAGACAATTTTTGCATCATACAGTTAACTTATATTATTATATCAATAATTCCCATGAGCACGTAAGTGAACAATGTCTACTAAGTAGAAAGTATTATTACAACAATAATACTTGTAACAAATAGTGTATAATACAGAAAATATTGATGCATCTCTTTATTTCGGAACTAGCTGACCGACGCAACCTCGTTTGCGTCTTTTATTGCCCGTAGCGAAAAATTTTCCCCCGTATAGGGTTGATTTTTTACACCTTGTGTCCGAAAAACCCCAATATCTTACGGAACCCTATTTTTTCCAAAATAAAATATAGCCTATGTTACTCGTGGATAATGTAGCCTTCGAATGGTGAAAGAATTTTTAAAATCGGTCCAGTAGTTTTAGAGCCTATTCATTACAAACAAACAACCATACAAACAAAGTTTTCCTCTTTATAATATTAGTATAGATAAAAAACGTCATTGAAGAGTCGAAACAAACTTGTGTCTGAAATCTCATAGGGTAGAATCAATTTAGTCTACTTTAACCCCACAAAGACACAGCGCTTTTACTGCAAAAAAGCTGCCTTGGATCGTATGTCCTGGGTTTGAAGATACTCCCCTATCTGCCTCAGCCAATATTGGAATACTTCGTATATCGATACCGAGTGAAGTCCAGTTTAAGGGCCATTTGGAGAATAAGGCCAAATTGCCCTCTAAGAAGCTTGGCGTGCTCAACAGATCGAGACAGTATTTCCGGCCCACCGCCTTCGACTTTATAAGGCGCAGGTTCGGCCTCATATGGAATACTGTCCCCATCTTTGGGCCGGGGCATCCTAGTACCAGCTCCTCCCTCTGAACCGCATCCAACGGAGAGCGGCTCGAACATTCGACTGCCAGGAACACTGAATTTGGCTAGACTCTTTGGCACTGCGTATAGATGTGGCTTCATTATGCATCTTCTACCGCATCTACTATGGGGAGTGCTCCGAGGAATTGTTCGGACTGATTCCTGCCACCTCTTTTCGCCATCGTCCTACGCGACCGCAATTTCATCCCCATCACTTGGATGGCTGGCAGTCCACAACTGTGCGCTTTTCCCGAAACTTTCTGCCTTGAGCACCAAAACTGTGGAATGTACTGTCGCCTGCGGTATTCCCGAACCAATACGACCTTCAAGCCATCAAAAAAGAACGTACTCCTTCTTAAAAGGTCGGCAACGCATTTGTGACGCCTCTGGTGTTGCCAGACACCCCCATGGGCAGCTATGATAGCTTACCATCAGGCGATACGTCTGCTCGTTTGCCCCTATTCAATAAAAAAACGTAGTATGTATGTGCGTGTGCGTGTGTGTCGGTGTATGTGTGTGTGGGTGTGGCCATGCGAATGTGTACGTATGAATGTATTCAATTGTGAGAGATTGCGTGTGTTAACTGATTCTTACTAAGATGAGTTCAGTCTCCTCATACGTTAGTGTTTTAAGCCATTCAGTTATGGTTGTTTTACAGTTATAGAGTAACCTGGGATATATATTAAGTTTCGAGTTTAACTTATTACAAAAATATGCTGATTGTGTTACATATTGGCGTCAGGCAAAAACAGAATTAACTCTCGCGGCATGAGCTACAATGTTTTTTTTGTCGTTTATCGAGAATAGAAGGATGAATGTTTTGTTTTCAAGGTTATATTCAGGACATATAATTTTCTGACACTTAAGAGATCGCTATCCTGGTACAGTTCTTCTGCGGAATATCTGTAAGGTTTAAAGTACATAACAATAATAGGTGACCTCTGTGCTCTTTCTAAGTCTAAAAATTTGTTTTTATTGGCCCCTCCCCATATTGTTAAACAGTAAGTTATTACAGACTGTGCCAGAGCAGTATAGATTTTGTTTAACACCTGTGCTTGCATTATACGACGCAATGTATTATAAATCCAAATAAGTTTTCTAATTCTGGATATAATAACTTCTATATGAGAATGCTAAGAGAGCGGATGATCAACAATTAACCCTAGGTATTTAGTAGTCTTTATTTGTTGAATACCCTTGCAATTACACTGTCATGGATAATATTCTTGTTTTTTGATTAGGAGTAAAGCTGATGAAATTAGTTTCTTGGATATTGAGGGTTAGAAGATTTTCATTGAGTCAACTAGCCACCTGTGACAGACCTTGTTCAGCGGCAGTTTGTACGGCACTCCATGACATGCCTGAATAAACTAGCGCAGTATCATCTGCATAACAAATGACTCGCCCAGCACTGTTCCCAATATTACACAGCTCGTTTATGTAAACTAGGAACAGCGTCGGGCCAACACTCCCTTTCATTACTTCTTATGTCATTAATTTGGACTTGCTGCTTTCGACCCGTTAAATATCTTCTAAAAAGAGAAAGAGCCGTACCTCTTATACCAATGTTTTGAAGCCTCTGAAGAAGGACAGGGACGGCGACGGTGTCAAAAGCTTTCTTAAGATCCAAAAACACTGTCAAACCATTGTCCACATTAGTCGTTATATCATTGGTCAGTGACATGATAGCGTATTGAGTAGAAAGTCTCTTTCTTAAACCGTACTACGATTCGGATAAAATGTTATATTTATTGAAATACTCACAAAGTCTGTTATTTTAATAATTTTTGAATGATTTTCGAAATGCAATTCGAATAATACAGATATAGATAGATATAGGTCTATAATTATTGACATCGTTCACGTCCCTGCCCTTATGCACTGGAGTAATGACAGACCGTTTGAAAGCAGCAAGAAATTGTCGAGTGTCAAAGCATAAGTTGCCTAACTGACTTATTATTGGGACAATGAAGTCTCTAGATATTTTTAAAAACTAAATAGGTATATTATCCCAGACAGGTGAGCTATCAGAGTCATTTTGAAACAAACATTTTAAACTAAATAACCACTCAACTTTATATATAATACGAATGTTAATTCTTCTGACTACCATAAAAACTCACAGTAAATTCCACTGAACGTTAACATTTATAAACATATATGTATATTAGTTTATTTGTGCGTTTGCAAAATGTTTATGACCTATTTTATATCTAAATGGGAGTCGACCTTTTATTTAAAGTTTTAACTCATAGCGCCTTCATATACACGTGTGAATTCTCAAGGGTCGCGTGCGGTAATTTTAATTAAGTATATTTACTGAGACGAGCGCCAAGCACCAGAGAGCGATAATAAATGTTAGCTATACAGGTAACAAACGTCAGCGAACGTATAGGTTCGGTGTGACTCGGTGCGACTCGACAAGGCTCGGCACTGCTCGTGTGTGCCTCGTACTTTTCTGCGATATTGCGTCGTCCACACGTTATGTGATATCCAGTATCCACATGTGCGGTTCCTTCCTTCCGGCCTCTGTTTTTAATATTTAAAAAACTTCACATCTCTAGACCTACACCATATTACATACAAAGGTAACACAAAACTAGGAGGTACAACTGACGGCCTTATCGCCCAAAGGCCATCTCTTCGGGCAACAATGATATATATTTAATCATATTTTTAAGTATTGTTTTTTATAAAATCCATTATTTACAGAAGGCTAAGTATGTTTAAGGTATAAGGCAAAACTTTGTCAAGTCGGTATAGATTGAAATCCTTGAAATTCTAAGTTACGAAGCCGAGACGAATTTAGATTTTTTCTGTGCCGCATTCGGGTCGGGTTTTGCTCCGCTGGGTCGGAGAGCTTCCAAAAATCTAGGAAAATTGAACGCAAATCCGATTTGTTCGGATCTTGAACCGAATACCTTTTTAATATGTACCAGTGCAGTATTTTGTTACTTAGCGTTAGATATGTTGTGTTAACAGTATAAACGTTGAAATATTTGCAAACTTTTACTCATCATGTGATAATGTTAAGGTTCAAGGTTGTATAAATAGTTTAATAAAGGTGGAATAAGACTATTCCCCTAAATTCATATACAGTTGTACCTATTTCCTAATTTAGTTCTACTAAACATAATCTCTTTCCTGTAATTAAAGCCAGCGGGTAATACGAAGTTGGTGAACGAGTATTAACGCCTAATGTATAATGTAAGGTTACGTGGTTCATATCCCGCATAAGTTCAGCGTCATAAATTCACAAACTTGGGCACGTAAAGAGAAACTATGAAATGTTACTAAATCTGTTATTCACGTTTTGGCTCGAGGATATTATTCTATGTAAAACTGGTTATGTGCTATATACTTCATATTGGTAACGTTGGTGAATTGTGTGAAGGAGTATTTCATTTCATTTACTAAATAAAAGCATGACCCGGAAGATATATATACCTACGAAAAAAATTATTAAATTATTTAAAGCAATTTGATTAAATATATTATCGGTTTACAGGAAAATATTTTAAAATTAATCGTTATAGTGAGATTGATTTTTGTTATAAATATAAAGGGTCAAAATTATTCCTGAATCAATACCGACTTTTACTTGTAAATACCACACATTAGCTTCAAAACTGACATATTTCTAACGACTCCTGACTATGACTTTTAGACTCTCCGTATCCATAACCCCCTAATATGGAGGCATTGATATTTTTAATACACTTTATCAGAAGCATCTATTCAGTTTTATTTAAGACACATTTTTTCCTTTTTACTATTTTCCTCATACATAAAGGCATGTTTCATAATAATGTGACTATAAATTTTCGATAGATCATTTTAAAATGTAATCAAATCGATTGCGTGGGTTAACCAAAAGCCTCGTTATAGATAGGGGAATAATACAGGGTATCCAACGAAAGCTGTTTATCCAACCTACTTACCGAGCTAAGTTTCCAGTTTTATCTTCATTAATCTGTTGAAAGTAAACCTTTTAATTTGATCTGTTTTTCACAGTGGCCATTGACTTTCTAAGTACCAACTTTAATCTATTAGATGTTTTATGATTTGAGACAACGATGGATTAAAAGGCATAGATAAATAAATAATAAATAATAAATATTTCGGACATCTAACACACAACGCCGTCTAGTCCCAAGCTAAGCAGAGCTTGTGTTATGGGTACTAGACAACTGATATAAATACTTATATACTTTTTTTTTGTAAATACATACATATTATATATAGAAAACACCCAAACTCCGAAACAAATATTTGCAGATCATACAAACATTTGGAGACCTCAAGCTTAGCAGTCGCATACGCTACCACTACGCCACCGAGGCAGATCGCGTATGTGTTGTGAAAATGTATCTATAATACAGAACTGCTGCTGCTCTTGCTCACGGCTCGGCTCGATTGTATGTTAGTTATGACGATGAATAGTAGCCAAATTTCATTGAAATTAGTTTAGTGATTTAGCCGTGAAAACGAAACAGACAGAAAGTCAGTTAATAAGACAGAGTTACTTTCGAATTTATAATATTAGTATGGATGCTTTTATATTGCCATTACCAAATGTGTGATAGAACCCTTTTATTTCACGCTCATTATTTCTTATTTTACTGCATGTACTTACATACATTAAAATCATTATAAATCATGTACTGGAAATGTTACTATTCTTAGAATTCAAGATACACAAAGTGAGCTTATATACTCGGATTCTTTTCTAAGATTCCCTTGAGATTGTAAAAAGGACATCGTAATAAAAGATGTAGCGGTACGATGTAAAGTGCACGCTGCATTTTTGCAGCAAGTATAAAATAAAAGTAAAATTAAAATATTTTAAAACAAGATTACATGTATTACAAAGTAGGTAAGACAAAAATATGTTATGCAGTATCATAAAATATTATGATTAAATTTATTGTTCACTATATTCTTGACTAACCGATATCGTACGGAGGATAAGCACTCTGAAGTGGAAGTGGGCCGGTCATGTCTCCAGGCGGACTGATGATCGCTGGAGTCGACAAGTAATAGAGTGGCGACCACGATTAGGCAACGATGGACCAACGACCTGAGGAAAGTGGCGGGCGGCGGGTGGATGCGGACTGCCCAGGACCGGGATGGTTGGCGCTCTTTGGGGGAGGCCTTCGTTCAGCAGTGGACGGCAATAGGCTGTCGTGATATATTCTTGATAAACAAAATTTGACATTTAGGCCGTAAAGGACAGGATAGCGTAACAATGAAAGACGACACAGCATTTTTTCTAGGACACTATTGTTAATTTCCAAGTTCTTTGGTTACGTTGAGTCTACATCAGGTCACTTAATTTCTCTAAGGTAAAATTGATAGAAAACTTATTTTCGGTTATTTGTGGAGGTTAACAGCAGATGAAAAAATTACAGGAGTGTATGTTTCAGTATTTTTTTTACATCTGACTTGTCTCAGAAGGAACTTGTATTGATTTCGGCTGTTACGTAGAAACAAGAAAGTCTAGATGCACTCGCACTTTGGCTAGTATAATGTTTTTTTTCTGCGAGAGCTTTATACTGTGAAAGAGAACAAATAAAGTAAAGTCGTGTATATTCTGCAGTAAAGTACATCCTATCCTACTAACATTATAACGCGAAAGTTTGTGAGTATATAAGTGAGTATCTTCGTTGCTCTTTCACGTCAAAACTACTGAATGGATTTTGATAAAACTATAGCTTATACATCAGAATAACACATAGGGTACAATTTATATAGATACTAGCTTCGTCTCGCGGCGTTACCCGCGTATATTGTCGTACCGCGGGTAGCACAAGAGGGGTTCAACTAGTTTAGTTTAGAAACAATAAGGATAAGAGTTTTCCTTCCCGGTAGTGAAATTACCTGTTTCGTTTAAAGAAAATATTGCTAAGAACTTTTACACTTTACAATAGTTATTTATAGTTTTCTTACAGGTATAGCTGGTTTTTTATGATATACCTTTACAATTGCACGCTTCGAGAGATTCCTTAACGGTTTGCATTGTTTGAGTTTTTTGGGTTCAGTAATAAATTAGAAAATGTAATGAAAATTTTGTTTTTTGTTTAACAATGTGGAAGTGGCTTAATACAAATAACCGTTTAACAGGCTAAAAGCTCGCTTTTTGCGCAGAAATTTAGACTTACTCGAGACATCTTAACTACGTTTTTGTTGCGATAATATATTTATCTGAATATATCTTTAAGGATTTGGAGGTCACTTTAAGCAATTGGTCCTCCCGATTGTTATTATAGAATAACAGTCGTGAAGCTAAGTTGGAGGCCTTTCGGCGGCTTAAAAACATCAAACGGCAAGATTACGTAACCACAACGTTGTCTTGCTAGTCCCCAACTCGCACTTGGCTAGCGTGGGGACCCATGGCCTTAACCCTCTCCTGAGAGGAGATCCGAGCCTAGCAGAGGGACGTTATGGGTTGTGTGTCAGCTTAAGCATAGGGAATCCCCTACTAGGTAGCAATGCACTTACGTTTGGTGACCTTGCAGATTCTAATTTGTACTTGTATATATATTAAATCTTATTATTTATATTATGAATTAGTATTATTATGTATATTACTGATTTAAGCTCATCCACAGTTAACAATATTATATAAAAAAAAATATATTGATAAGTAGAGGAGAAGTAACAAGCAATAAATTACTTTCATAGACATGTTTTTGTTTTGTGAGTTTTGTAAAATGATCAAGATAGTACAATTCGATTCTTCTATGGAGTGTTTGGCAAAACTAGTGATTTGAAAACTTAAATCCACAAAATCCATAAATAAGTAATATACTACAAAAGAGTTATATTTTCTTAAACATTTTAGTCATCTGTGAGAACGTCGAATGGTAAACTAATATTTCGTGGTGTTTCGTAATTTCATAGTTAAATTAGCATATCAACTTTCCTGAGATCCGATTCAAATATTATAATTTATATTTTGCCATTTTCTTTTAAGACAAACATGCTCAATATACACTTTTAAATTTATGAAGATTTAAGCGCGTTTAGAAAACGGTTTGTGTATATCTTGCACAATCTAAAAATAGAATCAAATTTGTATTGTAAAGGAAAACCGGAAATTTATTCTAAACATGCACCACTATATTAAGTAATCGTTTTATTCATCAAAGTGTAAAGTACACTAAGAAGTTGTGGAATCTTGATAGTTTTAGAACGGCTGCTACTTGCGTGCACCAGTTAATAGAATGCTCCGAACAAAGCGATTGCATCTAAATAGCTTTACGCTGTATTCACAAGGAACACACAGTTTTGGACATAGTTTAGATATTAACGTAAGTATTTCTGAAATTCAGCTTAAAGAGAAACTTACGGAGACTTTAGTTTGTCCGAGAAACAAGGACTCACTTGAACTCAGATTTGATGAACTGTATTCGGGTTCAACTACACTGGGTGCGTTCTTTGAGAAATTACTTCACTTGCTAGGACTTAGAATGCTAAATACAATGCAAATTTAGTCCAAAAATAAACAAAAATCAAGCCTGTCTAGTACCGTATAATGTGCGGTCAAATTTTGGATAAGTTCTTTATTCAGGACTAGATTTATAGAGCTACGCCCGCGTGTATGTCGTATATGTATAATAAATAATGTGTCTTTCTATAGGTAAAATAATTAGTAGATCGGTTTAGTAGAATTAGAGATTATACCTTAAAACCTTATAAACTTTTGATGTCAAAGTAATAGTATTGAACTAATATTAAATTGATGGGAATGACTAAAGTTAAAAAAGTAGTATGGAGTGTAGTAACATGTCCTAACTTTATCACCAGGTCAGTCTATAGACCTCTAATTAGAGATTTAGAGTTACCAATGAATATGGAGACCACTTCTCTTGGATTCTGCTAATGTTTTCCATCAGGCAGTACAGTCACTTAGAGGCAGGTTAAAAAATTATACATAGTTTATTTACATATACTTATATATTGTAATAATTTGATCACAACCGCTAAGATTTCTAAATACATACAAATACAAAAAAAACAGTACTAACTTCAATTCGTAATTTTTCCGCATTGCGGTACTTAGAACAGGAAAAAGCATAAATCTTCTTTTAGTTTCGCTTACAATACGACAAGTTATGCATCTTATCCTTATAATTTGATGTTGCGGTTGTTCATGGGCGGCGGTAATCGCCTACCATAAGGTGATACGTCAGCTCGTTTGCCGTCTATTCAGTAGCAACAGTATACAGTTAGCAACTATCAGCTTATTAGCATCGTAACCTTATAGGGTGCTATAAGCACGTCAGACGCTTACGGCACACACCACGAAAGGTGAAATAAAATCATAAATATTGCACAGAGGCACACCCCTTGTAATGTTCAAGGAGCTTGTTACCCTAATGAAGGCTAGCCATGTTTTTTATCGCGATCAAATTACACTTTGTTGCATATTAAAGCTTGCATTTTAAGGTCGTGCAAATTGGTTTTTGTCCTATACAAATATGGGACAACGTAGTGTTAAAGGTTATTGGGTCGTAGGTAGCGGGGTGTTTAATTAATGTTATTTTTATGAGAGTCCCTGCACTATCATAGCCTTTAATGTAGTAGGGCTTCTAAATGTAATATATAACTGAATATATAACATACAGAAAGCAATCCCAAGTTATGATTACTTTTTTAATGAGATCGGAAAACCTACTTAGAAACGATCACAAATGTTTTTATCTCTGTAATCAACGGAAAAATCAACATGTCGGTTATCAAGGGATATAGTAACCCATGTTATTCCTGAAGACTATTGACTGCCTCCGTGGCGTAGTGGTAGCGTACTAGCGTAGCGACTGCTAAGCTTGAGGTCTCGGGTTCGATTCCCGGGTCGGACCAAATGTTTGTATGATCTGTAAAGTAAATTTCATCCAAATCAGCTCAGCGGGTAGGCCATGAAATGGTAACTTACATGACAACTTTGTGCCATTAAGGTTTAATAATAGGTACATAGTATCACAATATAACATAGCACATCGTACAGATATTCCAATCCTTCTTTTAAATTTCCAATGGAAACCAGTTTTGATAGCTCAATTTCGTTGTAATCCGTTACGCTCAACTGCAACTCATTGTCCTCTGAAAACCAATTGGCCCAGACACGTTTTAAAGATTGATAAACTTGTAAAGTTTCTTGTTGAAACTCTTCAAATGATATCTTTCCAAAGAAAATGGTCGAGGGGCTTTTGCCGAGTTACCTTCAAGAGTTAAATAATGACATTTATGTCGAAGCTTGGTCCAAAAGTTGCGATCTTACATTTCAAACATTTCTTGGCTTTGGATGTTGTAGTCATTCTAAAGTTTAAATTAATATTTTGATAATATATTTTGTTGTATTTTTATTAGAGTCAAAGAGAACGATAGATATGAGATTAGTTTCGCATTTGAATGGAACCCAAATCGTGAACCGTCATGCCGTTCTGTAGCATCGATATTAGACGTACCTACTAATATATATATTAATCTATACTAATATTATAAAGCTGAAGAGTTTGTTTGCTTGTTTGTTTATTTGTTTGTTTGAACGCGCTAATCTCACTACTGGAACTAATGGTCCGATTTGAAAAAATATTTCAGTGTTGGATAGTTCATTTCTCGAGGAAGGCTATAGGCTATATATCATCACGCTAAGACTAATAGGAACGGAACACCAATGAAGAATGTTTCAAAAACTGGGGAAAATTTTCACGCTACGGGCAATTGAAGACGCATACGAGGTTGCGTGGGTCAGCTAGTACTTAATATTTATACAACTTTAAATTAATTTATTGACACAAAGCAATGGATGCATGGACTGCAACGGGCTGACGATCATCATGAGATGATACTACTTGAAGCAATCTTATTTGTCGTCAATATCTACAACGTCATCATTTATGTCTATAACATGGAATGTCTCTAGGTTTACGTGATTACTCGTATTTGCGATCTACGAGTATTATAATACTCCTATCTTGCGTACACTCTCGTACCGTACTTTTACATATAATTTGTTAATTCTCAGTTGAAGTGATACTTTAACAAGTGAACTAAAAGGAAAGATATTATAGGATCACTGTTTTAATTACATATGTCTTCATTTATTCTCTCTTTTTCTAAATGTAACGCAGTTATAAAATAAACTCGACTGCAACTTTTCTTTTGCTTGAATCTCAAATCTTGGTTATTAACTAATGAACTCACTTTATTGAATAAAATAAACTAGGCCTATAAGCCAGTAAAATGGCTACTGTATGAGCTTGCCAGAATTGTCGACCATTACAATGAAAATTCTTTGGGAAATTTTGCCATGTATTGTTGACAGGCCGATATTGCTATTACATGGTTGAATGCATGTTCTAAATTTTCCCAAGAGCTCTTTAGCGGACCCCATGCTACAAGTATGGTAAGCTATGGAGAAAGTTATTAGAATGCATATATCCAAGACCTAATGAAAAAGAGTCATAATGACGACAGGTAGTGAGAAGATTGCTAATGGGATAAATAACACAATACTTAAATTGATGGAGCCAATAACGTTAATATGTAAACTCATGAAAATCAAGATCGATAGGTGTCTTTGGCCATAATTATTTGATCTATACTGAATTATTACAGAAGAGGTGGATCAATTTTCACGTTTTCTAAAAGCTTCTTGGGCCCATTTTTATATCTTTTTTTACTTATACGTGATACATGCACATTCATTTCACGTTTTAATATAATACCCTTATGAGCTTCGTGTCAATAAATTACTTTAAACGCTTAAATTACCCCTTGCATTATTCATACCGCTTTAATATATGATACTATTAACGACACAAAACTGTTTTATATTAATTACCAGTATTGACAAAATGCCAGTGTCCAGCCTTTTACATCCTCAATTATGGCTTCTACCGTGGGAGAGCCACACTTCGGCATGCTTCGACAGGCTCGATCGGAGTGATACCACAATCTGACAGATAACCGGTGTGAAACAGCGCGTTCCTGGTGTCCATGGGCGGTGGTCATCGTTTACCATCAGGCGATTCGTCTCCTCTTTTTGCCCCCTATTCATAAAAAAAGACCCAGCTTGGCTCACCTCTGTAAAGCAGTTTTACCTCAATTTTTTGATATAATTTCACCTTTGTCCCATATTTTAAATAATTTTAGTAAAAGTTTTAAAGAAGGCAGTTTTCAGCAAGTTGTTTCTGACTTTATTTAAATTAAAATAAACGTCTTTAATTATTCATACAACGACTGCGTGGACATTAAAATGTTTTGGTACATAAATTTTAATATGTTCCTCAAAGTCCACGATCCTAGACACGTTGTTTTGAGAAATACATACATATATTCATGCATCCACAATGTTTGAGGCAGAGTTGAAGTATAAACACAGTGTTTTACCAAGAATAATTTAAGCTTGCTCACTTAATAATAGGGCGATTAGTCTATTGTCGCAAACGTGCCAGTTTGGGAATAAAAAAATGGGCAAGTTGGGAATAAGTACATTTACAGAGGTAGGTAGGCAATAAGGAAAGGCAATGAAGGAAGGATATTATAGTTCATAGAGATATTCTTCAAGGTCGGGGTTCACATATCTATAAGTCGAAATAGCTTTACAAAGAAAATACGAGCACTTTTATGTACTATTGATGATATTATATTATATACATGCTATATAGTGAAGCTGACTTTGAATTTTGAGTTATAACTGAAACCAGTGAAGCAAGTCTCGTAAAAAAAAAAAAATATTGCCATCGAAAAATATTAAAATTTACTTACGAAGTGATTTCAGAAAGTACTAAAATTAGAATAAATATGGAGCAACATGTTAATAATAAGCACACGCACGCTTTAGTAAAAGTTAAATAAAAGAGTTGAACATATTTACATATCCCACATTTGCTTTAGGTACAAATTTCTATTGGGGCTCTAACAAGGAAAAATATAATGCTGTGAAAATTAGAATATGCTGGCCTATTGTAATGTATTAAATGTTGTTACAGTAGGTATATGAAATGCATCTCACGCCGAGCGCCGTTTGGGTACGAATCCCGAGTTATCAACTAATTCACCTAACAATGTTCATTTCAATTCATAAAAGACGCATATCAATTCTAGTTTGATTTATGTTTGTTAATAGAAAATAACTTCCTTCTTTGCTATAAAAACTCTAATAGATTTTAAAGGTGATAAATTTTATTGAAATACCTATTCTTTAATGTACGCAACTCCAAAAGCCTATCACGCGTACAGCACTCTCGGTCCGTGTAGTTGGTATAGTGCTCTCTAATGAGATGTGATCGAACTATTGAGCGCTTTAAATTTCGAATGGATCTTTTTTAAATGAGATGTCTTCAAGCGCTATACAGGTATTTTTTTAAAACATGTAATGAGCTGGTGTTATGTCATGGACTACTTAATTCATTGTCTTATGTTATATCCTAGTACAACTTCGATTAGCAACATATAATATTTCATATGAACACGATAGAATTAAAAGATTTATTTTATACACGTAAACACGGCAAACGAAATATCTGGTTAGTAATAAGTGTTTGTAATTTAAAAATTAACATAGGGGGTCAGAATTATTATAAAACAATAATAAATTAGCAAATTTATGAGTGAAACGTGGAATTCGTATTTCACGTACAAATTACCGAAAAATGTGGAGATAAAGATATACAGATATCTTACTGTCAGAAGACAGTAATATTTGCACATCCTAAATAAGTAAGAAACAGCACAGAATAGAAATAAACAGAAGCACAGTAGGTGGCCTTATCACAGTCTGCGATCTCTTACAGGCAATATTTAGATGGACTTTACTGTGTAATAGTGTAGTTTGTAAAATACATTACAATATACATCTGAATCTATGCCTTAATAGGTGGAAATTAATCGTATTTGGGTCGTTACATCAACAAACATAACAATTATAAGATTTCACATATTATAATAAAAAAATTGTAATTATTTCTAAAAATAAGTCCTAGCTAAATCGATTTATCGCACCCCTTTTTTTTCTGTGCGCTAATCCCCTCTGATATCACCACATGTCGGACTCGAACCGACTAAAACCGCACACCGTCTCGGGTAGTAGATGCCCGGGAACCAGGTCCACCCTAGAAAGGAAAACACTAGGACCCCGACGTACCTCGGGCCACCTACCCTTTGTAGATGGCCCCCTCCTGTATGGGAACCCCAATGTTCCCGCTACTGTCCCCCACGATTTATCGCCCCCTAAATCCCCAGGATACTATATTTAATGAAAGTAGTTGGTGCCGTTGCCGATATTCAGATTACATATATATGAATTACTCGTTTATAAGTATTATATACAGTTAATAATATTGACAACTGTATATTAAGTATATAAAAATGTATAATGATTTTTTTTTCATTTATGCGGCCAGTAACACTGAAATTAAAAAAAATGTAGGTATGTAAATTCACTTTGTTTCGAGATGTTAGTTTTACGTCGTAGCACAGAACCATGTTACACTGCTACCCGGTACTCTGTCTCGTAAACAAGCATATGCTCATACTTGCCGTGTATCCGAGGTATTATATTTTGGTTTACTGTCCAATTTACATTTTGTTACGTTATCTTAGTTTGTTGCGGTTCTGGTTTTATAATATATGTTTCAGTTTTTCCTGAACAAACATCTGTACATATGTGTACTTTCTTTATTGTAAACTTCGTACTTTTACTTTATTTTTACCTCATATTTTAAAACTATTGCCGAAGTAATCAATACTGTAGCTTTACAATTATTTTTTATACATATCAAATGTAATGCCTTATATTATGAAAACTAGTTAAATCATGAGGAATGTGGTAGCAACTAATCCGTAATATTATAAATATAAAAGTAAGTTTGTTCATAATCATCATGAAACTTTGTACACATATTTTTGGAGGTACTAGAAGTATCATAGAATACTTTTATTAAATGTTAGCGAAGCCGCGGGTGAAGCCAGTAAATAATTAATTAATATTGTAGACAAAACCCATTACTTTCGTTTGTCTCCGTTTTGAAGGTAATAGCGATCCTTCAGCTGTTATTAGGTTTGACTCTTTTGTTACTTGTAAAGTGTTTTAAAGCAGGGCAGTTGCAGATGTAAAGAAATTTATAGATAAAACTAGCTGACCCGACAAACGTTGCTTTGCCATAAAAAGGAATATATATTTTAGGGGGATCACACTTATCATTTAGGGGTATCGTCAAACGTTGTTTTTGAGAAAAAAATCATAATTGAAGGAAATTATTAAAAATAAAAATAGCGATGGAAAAATAGGGTTGATCGTAGAGGGTTGAAAATTCAGGGTTGTATGTATTTTCTAATGCAGTATCATAAAAAAAAATATCTAAAAATAAAATTTAGGGGGATGATTAGGATTTACCCTTAACATTTAGGGGGATGAAAAATAGATGTTATCCGAATCTCAGACCTACCCAATATGCACACAAAATTTCATGAGAATCGGTCAAGCCGTTTCGGAGGAGTTTAACTACAAACACCGCGACACGAGGATTTTATATATTAGATAGTAGGGAAGCCCACGAAGCTAAATGAGGATTTACTCGAACGTCATAGAGACCTATTGGGTTGTAAAACTTAGATGATAAAAAAAAATTATTGAATACTTTTGCATCGGTAGGGGGAGCGACTATAGATGTTCAAAAATGTAAAAAAAAACTGTTACATGGATATACTAGAGCGCGTCAGATATTAATAGCATCCATGTCCTACGTATGTACGTTTTATAATTTAAGTATGTTAATCTGATCGTTTGATTTGGTTGAAAATGAAGAAAAAAACAATTTAATCAAGCGCGTCAGATTTTCTAAAGGAACCTAAATCTAAATGAAACTAAATAAAGCTCTCATTCAATAATGTAACGGTTCAGATGTGATGCAAACTCTCGGCCATTATATGAATGTGCAAAAAAAGAATAGAATGCTCTTAATCTTTGACAGAGAGTGTCAAGTAGCCATCAAATACAATTGCAACTCTATTTGCAGTGTTAGTGACAAGGCATTGTAATATCTTCTCTGACACGCTTACAAAACTACGGGCATTCCTTTAAAAGTATTTGAAAAAGAAGCCATATACAATTACACGTTCAATACACTCGTAGGATGGCAGTTGCTCCATATCTTCAACTTGTTTTTCTTACTAATGAATTAGTACTAATTTATCAGTCTAAATGTAGGTATCACGCAACTACACGCATTAAACTCTATCGATGAATTTTTATTTCTTCGGCTTATGGAAATCGTCAGATTATATATTTTTCGTTACCCTTGAATTATTTCCTCTAAAAAAAAATATTAGCCACGCTCGAGAATGTCGAGATGAAGTTTTTTTTACAACTTTGTAGTCCTCTCCTTCCTTTATGTCACTCTCAAATTGTCAGATTAGTGGAATATACAATTTTTAGCATGTAATTAACTCACCCCACCTTAATCTGACGTGCTCGAGAATTTCTGATGATCATTTTATTTTTACTAATCTGATTCTTTATCCTCGACGGGCAGCCATATATAGGGCTCATATTTGGTGAAGTTACTTAATCGGGTACAAGATATCTCCCTGTTTATTAATCTGTCGTGCTTTAGTAAATCCCGAAATCCCTTCGTGGGCTCTCCTAAAATAAAATCTAAAACATAACTAATTTTTATAATATATAATAATAGTATAAATGACTTTTATCTACCAATTTTAAGTCATCATGGCTAATGCCAACTTTGAAACTTTAACACTTCTCTTTACGTGTAGCGAAGCCATAAATATTACGGAAGAACACGAATGAACGTGAAAAAATCCCATTAAGTCGTAAATGTAGGCGGGGCTCGAGCAGGTTCGATTACGGACATTTACGCCTAATACAAGTGCACACGACTTTTATGAGTTACGCAGAGGTAAACCCACATCAAGCTTTCTCACGCGTCCCTCATAATCTTTCAAAGTATTTTCCTTCAACTTTTTATATCTAGCCGTAGAACTTTTTTTACTTGGGTATTCGTATGATGTATATTTTTTCTACATGCAATAATCTTATATAAAATTTGAATTTTTTAGATGAATACTTATAATTATTTCGATAACTAAATATGGGTACGACGCATAATTTAGCTTAGAAATGACACAGATATTATTACTTACCATTTTACTACCTAAAATATATTCGACATAATATACAGTAATACCATTATACAACTTAGTTTTACGATCAGGTTCTGCGGGTCGTGGTCATGAGCCGACTGTCCAAATGATATCCACCTCTATTTATCAATACCTTTGATTCCCTAATCAATACAAGTGTTTTGTTTCATTATAGTAGTTCATATTTTGTTTAGGTATCTGTTTGCGCGATATTCAACATTAAAGTGCATTTTTTAAATTAAACTAAGCTAAACTTTATTCTTTTCAAAAAGACTACTCTCACATTAAGAATAGTTTTTATTGTAGGGATCTTTACAAATATACATGTCAAAAGATAAAAACATTAATTTGATCTATATTAATACATAATACAGCTTTAATTATAAAATACAGCTACTATTTTATACCTATACAAGAATCTCACTTTAAACGTAACGTGCATAGCATGGATAGAGTACAATAAGTGAATGAATGATGTAAAAATGCTTTGTGTACAACAGCCTATGGATCATTGAGAGCGTTTTGGTGTGAGATTTACATTTTATACCTCGCGTGCAATAAATTATTTGATTGCTATATTAGCACACAGCAGGCACCAACCAAACCTTTAAGGTTTTGCCATTAATATAACGCTCCGAATAATTGTAAACGTTTCTCAAATATGTTAATTAAAATCCTTGTGTTGTGTTGTATATAAACTGCAATAACTTTCGCGTATTGTACATACGATTATACATACGAGGAATATATTTAGCAACTGAAATTAATATTGAGGGATATTAGTGTTTCATTTAAATCATGTTTTCAGTTTCATCATCATGAATCTATTTAAATATTGTTATTGCTGATAAACTTGGATTTGCTAATAACCTGATAGGAAGTGTTTCGAATCTATGCTGACATTTTAAAAACGTTATTAAAGGAACGGTGAATTCTTTACTAGTTTTTCTCAAAAAGGTTGAGTTCACTAATCTGTTGTTAAACTGTTATTATTATTTCAATTCTTTAAGTCGTGACATCGTTCTCATTCTACTGTAATACTTTTTAGTCGGATAACTCTATCCACGAACAAATTTTAAATTAAAACATATGCGTTTCATTTTCCTCACCTCGCGTGCTAGCCTTACACAGTAAACATATTATAGCGAACTTTGCCGTCTTCATTCAAAAGTTTCAAAATTTATTAAACAAGTTATCGGAATCCCTTCGGACGTAGGATGCTTTACGAACATAAAGTGAAATCTATATCAAAGTGCAAAACTGTCTAGTATCATGCCGAGCCCGCACGCAACGCAACGCAACGCAAACTATCTGTGCTAACGCTCTGACGTCACGTAACGCAAATAAACAAAATTTACATTTACCCTCAGCCAAATATTACATTTTTATATTTATGTACGCTGTTCCGTACCAACACATTTCATTGAAAATTGCGGTAGTTTTGACAACAAATAGTAACCTCGCCCTTTACAACTAAACAGAGGGGATTTTTGAACAGATGTATAAAAGACAAGCGTCGTTTTTAAGATGAGTGTAAAAGTTTGTTAACCTATAAGCAAAATTAAAAGAAGTCAGGGTTACCACACACCTCAAGGGCTCAAGGTGTAGTAAAAAATAGTATGTGTATTTTCATCAGACGAGGTATGTCTATCATTTGAATTTCGTTGATTTTGTCTAAGGGATCATGGTTAACTGGATACACATGGAGTACTCTCATGGTGTTTTGGCAGCCCTACGCGAGAGTTACTCGGATCTACTTTGAATAGAAATTACGCAATCGACAAAATTTTGACGCAGCCTGCGGCACCTCCCGTCCGTTCCTTTATCGACGCAACATTGCCCTTGCATTAGTCTCTTTCCCTGTAGAATACCGAGTCACTGATTTAATTTTCTTTTGAACTGGATATTATGTCGGTAATAGATAGAATGTAAATTACTTTTGAATTACATTAGTCTTAATATCGATACGAAGAGTATAAAATACGCTTATGCGTATAAATAGTAGTAAATGTAGATTACACTGGTATGGTAATCACATAATATGCGCTAATGGACAATAGATCATCTATGATTATATCAATAACTTGGCAGTCATCGAAGATCGCCAAGGACTAGGATAAGACGAGATTGTAAGCCCTGCCTTCTAAATTCTAACAATGCACAGAATGAAAATTAAACATTTTTCTTTCATTTTTGTTTTTTTTTTAAAGACAAAGTCGGGGGACTTTACAAACATACATGAAACGGACATAAAGAACACCCAGACTTAGAACAACAATTTGTGGATCACACAAACTGTTGTTCCATGTTGGATTTGAGCCCACAACACTTGGCGAAGTAGGGACCGTGCGGCGTGGCGACCGCTTAACCACTAGGCCAAACATGCAGTCAGACATATCTAACAATATTATTTATTATCCGTATTAAAAAACTCTAAACTATTACTCAAAGAATTGTAGTTTTTAATTTTAATACGTATCTACACTTAGTATAAAAAAAACAAATAACATCTGCTCTTCAAATTGACGCTTCGGTTTGCTTTGGCTTACTTATTATCAAATTTTGAATTCAAAACACGATTCTATGTTAAAGAAGTTTTTCTGTAAATATGTCCTGGAAGTGACAGGTGTGTAAAGAAAAAGTACGTTAAATTTACTTATATGCCACCTGTAAAATTTTAAGGAATATATCAAAATTTATTGCTCAAATATTCTGCTGTTTACTAAGCCTTTTGAATTGATAATTTTACTTCTTATTATATGTGTACTGTAACATATCAGTATGCGTACCCTTTTACTCTTTTAGGTATACCTACGAATAACGACAGTGACGTGCTAAATTGCTGACAGATAAACTTTTCTCATACTACAATGATCTGTGCAAATTGTAGTCAGATTGCAATTCGCAAAGGCGAGAAATCTCACGCAGAAATTACCTTACACTAGACAGCGAAAGTCCATTAGGTTTTATGGGTTCCACTCGCCAGGACGAATTGCGCTGGAACGTTGAAATTAATTAAATTCTCACCTAAACGCGACTCAAAAGCAAATTCTACCCTCTCTGAGAGATATATTTTTAGATTTTTTATACTCGGGTAATGTTTGCAGACGAATTTAAAACGTTTTGATGTTCTTAAATACTTTTTTTTTATTTGATAAATCGTGAGATTTTATATAAGATATTTGATTAAATCAATGAAAAATATTATATTTTAGATTCAAACTCGAAACCCATTCAAAATTAATTAAACTATAAACAAGAATAATATGAATCAACGTGAAAAATAGGTTTTAGGGTGTTGGAGAACGTTTGTAAATGTTTATAATTTAGAATGAGTACATAATACTGTAAAGTACGAGTATATCAATACATATTGTTTCTCTTAAACAATTTTCTCAGCACGAGATACAAGTTACAAGCTCCCTTTTTAGTTATAGTGACCTCTGACAATCAGGACACAGATACGCCATTGTATCGATATCACTGTGACGTATTGAACTCACTCCCGACTATTGAAGCCCTCTTCTGGACTAAGATATTTATCTTCCACTCCCAAAATCGAAACTTTCTAAAACCACGTTCAAATACGTAACGTAAGATACAGTTACATTTTATTTGAGTTCGAAACTTTGTTATTGTTTTAAAAGTACTTAATACCTATCTCTATCATTTACGGGCGGCTGTTTGTGCAAATGCAAATTTCATGTTTAATCACTTCTCTCTGAACGGTCCCAGTTTTTGAGTATTATATCAAAAAAGTTAACTCGTAAAAATCTGGCATACTGAGGCTAAATCGTAAACCAGTAGAGTTTCAAGGCGACACTTTTTAGAGAATGTCTCAGTCGCCCGTATCGAACTTTCAAACTTGCAGCTCGAATTTTAATAAACGAAAGCGGTTATGCTGCCCCAAATTTATTTGTTTCACTGTATAACTTGTTTAAATGACGGCAGACCAATACAATTTTGAAGAGGAAAAACTTGGCAAATGTTCTTCGTGCCGGTGGGTGTAACACACAAGAGCTCTTCGACTATTTGTCAAATATTTCTAGACCCAGATTTTTATTTTCCTTTAGTTTTGTACATGACTTATGTTACTTATATTGGTGTTTTTAGCACAATACATAACACCACTAATAATAGAACAATATATCAAGAAGTTTCAGACTTTCCGAAGGTTATTAGTTATTTGTGGGATCTAACAAAAATTGTTTTAGGTGCTTACGGTGTCCACGTGTCGGCTTACTATATACCATAAGTCCATTTCAGACAATATCGGTAAAATAAAGAAAAAGAGAAAGTAATACCGAAGGGAATTTGTGACAAGATTGTGTGGAATCATGACCTTAGGTTTGGTAGGATCAAAGTTCCTTAATCATTCTAGTTCATAAATGTGTAAAAATTACTTTAACACAATAAAATTTAGGTAACATAAACATGTGGTAACACACACACACACACACACTCGTGCCATTACCAAATATATTCATTCATCATGTTTCATCTTCAGGATTGTAGTAGTAACATAGCATATATAATTTTTGAATGGCGCCTGTTCTTATAATATTTTTAATATATTTACAGAACAAAAAATAACAAAAATCGGTTCCAGGCATTTCTTTTTCTAAAACGATCACATTAATCATTTGCAGAGAAAAATACAACAGTAACCAAAAAGTGATAATCAATCATCAAGTTAGTTTGGTAGATATGAAACGTTTATGTTTATCAAATAGTTTGTTCATTAAACTTGCATAGAACACATGTAGGATAATGCTTATTTATAAGGGCTTTGGCATAATGATCAAAATAATGATATTATAGAATAATTTATTAGTCATCTCTGACTCTAGTCACTGTCTACAGTTGTAATGTTTTAAAAATTGCTCTAGATTTATGTTATTTTTGACAGAAATGTGGTGTGTGGAATTGACTCAATTAAATTCCATCAATCTTTTTGTACTCAGAACATTTATAATATAAATAAATAATAATTACAAATAACAACTTAAGCATATAAAGTAAACAAAGTAAATCAAATGAAATATATATATATATATTATATGGGTGTATATATAGTGATTAAATAACCTAAGCGAATCTGATTCAGATTGTTTACACTATTATTTCATACACCAACTATTACGTGAAAGCAAGGTAACAGGAATTGCAAAATATTGGAAATTCACAACTGCCCGATTTGTAGTTAGCCACCATCAGCAGATTAATTGCTATTCAGGCAACACACGTTACTGACACGTCACAATGAATAATTGAGGTTAACTTCAGATTTTTGTACATTTCATTTTCATGTTTTGAACGATTCGATTTTGTAACTGCGTGATATGTTTTTTATTGAATAGGTCGCAAATGAGCAGGCGTATCGCTTGAGCCAACCATCTAAGTGATGGGGATGAAACCAGATCCAGAGGGAGAAGCTGGTACTGGTGTGCCCCGCCCAAAGATGAGGACAGTATTCCACATGAGGCCGAACCTGCGCCTTATAAAACAGAAGGCGATGGGCCGGAGTGAAATACTGTTTTGATCTCTTGAGCACGCCAAGCTTCTTCGAGGTCAATTTGGCCTTATCCTCCAAATGGTCACGGAACTTGACTTCACTCGATATATCGACACCAAATTTTCCAATGTTGGCTGAGGCAGATAAGGGAGTGTCTTCAAACCGAGAACATACGACCCACGGCAGTTTTGTGTTTCGTAATATTATTATTATATGTTTTATTTGTAATCTTAACTAGGATGGGAGGAGGATAAATGTAATCCTAAGCAATTTGAATATTAATAACTTAACATACCCCTAACTAAGGAATCTCAGTAACCAGACACCTCTGACTTAGTAGTCAAAACCGCTAATCGCTGTACCATTAACTCAATGAAGCAGTACTGAAGAGGCGAAAAGCTGAACTAAAATGTAAATGCACCTTCTGGCCAAAATTATACAACTTATCAGTTATATTATTTCTATATATTTTACAAGCTCACTATTATGAATAATTTTATTTATAGACATAAGAATCTGGAATTGTGTATATAAAACGGTATGGAGGCTAGCGAGAGCCAAGGCATCAACAGACAGGAAAGATATCTACCTACTCCACAATAAGCCACGCCCGCACTCATTATTTACATAACAGTGTGCATTTAGGAAATGAGATAGCTCGCAGACTACCTTCTTAATTTCATCCGAAAATTAGTTGCAAGTTCGTAGAGAAATAAGTTCTCGAGCATCATTTCATCCTCGAATTTCGCAGGTTAATCAAGCTACGAGGGTGAAAATGCGTGCGTTGTAACACATTTTATTATTCAAAATAAGGAAGCGGTCATGCCATGCCGTGTTGACAAAGTTTTTATTAGACTCGCATCATAAAATATAAAGTCAACCTTTGTGTTTAATAAAACTTTGATTGCTAACCTAATATACGAAATCGGTTTTATTTTAGTCAGTTCCTGTACTTTTGGCCTTAATTTAAGTGTTCTGTTTATTGAAATTATGACAGTATAGTACGAATGCAGAATATACTGCCATTATAACAATTAATTGGATTATACCATATCCTTAGTCTTGAATGGTCATGACCTTTTAATAGAATTAAGCTTAAAAAGTACCTATATGATAAATTATTATTTACGCGAATTTACAGTTTGGAAAACTAACAGCTACAAAAAAGAAAATGGTTTGTTTGTTATACAACATCGAGCGAAATAAAGGTTTTCACAAATTGCAACATAATAAATTAACAAAAGTTCTGTAACACTAACCAACACGACACTAGATCAGTGCAATAAATGATACTGAAAGTGAAAATTAAAATGTCACTATTGAAAAAGCTTAAGATTCAGCATGCTGCGTACAATATTAATTTTGGTGTTAAAGGGATCAGTAGAGTATAGTCCATTGGCTTAGATACGGTCAGCTTGATCGTGCCGCCGTCGCACGTGCGACAAGCCGCCACAAAATCAAAGGCATGCGGCGTACACCCACAATCAAGTATGATTTGTTAGTTTACGCCGTTGTACTCGTATGAATTAATATAAATAAATTACATTACATTTTTACTCATTATTTCAAACCTTTAAAACATAAATAGATAACAGATCGATTCTTAGACAATATAGATACTCGTATCTTTTTTGGTTAACTTATTTCAAATTTAAATAATATTTTGTTAAATAATAAACAGTGCCATAGTGCCAATGCCGTACTAAGTCGCTTTTATTTTTCGATACCATCCGAAGTGGACAAATTTTTGTATATTCGTCGTCACTAATTTTACCTTAGAGAACGTTTTTCTACCCTCATATGCCTCCTTATAGCTTTTAAAAGCTCTTTAAATGGGTTCAACAATGTTGACAACGCAAAGCCAGATTTGCGTTGTCAACATTGAGCTGTCAAAAATTACAAGGAAAATGGTAAAAAAAAAAAACGAATCATAGAGTAAATAAAAATACCGTCCCTAGCTGACAAATATTTTACGTCAAACAAAATAAAACACCTTAGGCGTCAAAAATATTATCTTTGGTATGCCTTCAAGTTGATTAGGCTATGTAGATTTAATCTGTGCCTGCCCAAAATGAAGTTCAGAAAAGAAATCACTTTAAAATATATTTTTATTAGATTGTGCCTGACCTATAATTTTTGATACAACGAATTCTGGCGGGATAAGTAGCTTAAAATAAAACTACTAATTTTCTTTTCTGTGTTAGAAAATAAGAGGTGTAATTAACGTAAGCCGACACGCGAAATGTAATAGATTAGCCAAGATAAAGGAGTTAGTTTTTGTGGTGTTAATTTATTTGACGATAAGAAGTTCACGCTGGACATGCCATGGCTATTGCGTACACGCAACATCCGGCACGGTAGTCTAGACATCGGGGCTATATCCGGGGAACATAATGTTCACGGAAGCGGTTCATCTCGTGGAGATATAGTTAACACGCTAACTGAACATAATCCCAGTAATTTATTTAGTTTTGGGATTTTCCCTTTACGTTGTTATGCATTTTCAGTTATATTTTTATTAAACTTGTCTATACCTGCAATTTATGTTTCTTTAAAAATGTCTTTCTCGACATAATGTGCAATCGTATACATTCTTTCGTTTGTCATGTATGAGCCTACCAAAGTGCCTCTACTCTGCCATGACAAGCGTTTCGGGACAGCTGTGAGGCTTGCTGACCCGAGGGGTTGTGTACTGACCCGGTCCTCACTATGCCAGCTGGCTGAATACAGCAGATACTGGAATAGGTATATAGGCCGACCCAGTTGATTAGCCTTCGATCCGTAGCCTTAATACCAGGGAAAGGTAGTGGTAACTATTCTAACCGGCCCAGCTGTCAGCCTTCGTACCGTAGTTAGAATAGTATAGGGAATCTAAGAGTCGTGGTCACCATACTCAATGCAGACAATGCAGCATTGTGACCCACATTGTGGTGGCCTATTGAGATACTTCGGTATCATTGGGCCTACGTTATCATACTCACGAACGAAACACGACAACACGAATGCCGCCATTTTAGGTCGGTTTTGTTGGCAAGGGTAGCACCACTCTGGTCGAGCCAGCCTGTTTGTACTGAAACCAGCGTGGTCCTACTACTTTTCAAAATTAATCGTATTAAAAACCCGTACGTTTCACTATACTTTTATGGTGAAATAGGAATACTGAACGTTTGCCTTCCATGTTATTTATTGCTTGCTAAAAAGTGAACGCTCTGGTGTCTGATCTAGTGTCCATTTTCTTAGGAATTATGTCAGAAAAATGCATCAAATTTTATTGAAAATCGACTGTTCTGAAAATCTAATATCAGTATTCAAATTACATATCACCTCTACAAGGTTTACCCCTACGTGCCAAGATCCTGGTGCAGAAAGATACCAGAAGAAACCTTCAAAAATATGTCTTAGGATTTGAAAAACAGGTTTATTTTTTGTGTCTAATATTTCACTTTTATAATATCTTTCCTTCTCTTTTACAAATTAAGGTAGGTATATCAAAAAGAGCATTCACCTCTGCAAACGAGAATACTGCAGCAGAAATGGATAGCCCGTGGGCTACTGATACACGTCAACTCTTTGAAGCAATGAGGTATAAAGTGTCCATTACAATCACTGATGGTACTAAATAAGACACATAATTTTATGATTACTTTAAGGCAAAATTACACTTATTATGTTCACCAAGTGTCACTGAATACTTTTGAGTGTTTAAGCGTTTCCGTTTATTACTTTTATAAAGCTTGTGTTATGGGTACTAGACAACTGATATAAGTACATATACTTTTTTTGTAAATACATACATATTTTACATAGAAAACACTCGAACTCCGAAACAAATATTTGCAGATCATACAAACATTTGGTCCGACCCGGCAATCGAACCCGAGATCTCAAGCACAGCAGTCGCATACGCTACTGCTATGCCACCGAGGCAGTTAGATAGGTAGATAAATTCAAAGATAGTAGAATTTCACTCTCTCAATTTTTCACTATTGAACATTCTGCTCTAATTGGATTTCTAAAAAGAACACGTAAATAGTAAAATAGCACTGTTGAAAATAGTTTACCATTTCAGCCTTATCGAAACTTCAATCAGAAAAGTAAATGCACATAAAAAGGTATCATCACGAAAATTGTAAACGTTAATTACTATCGTTCTTTGTTGAATAAATTTACAATTCTAACCAATAAATATCTACAAACTACTTTTCCTGTTATCTGTAATCTGACCTTTAATAGTGTACCCTATGGTCGGCTCCTTGTATATGTATACATAAAAGAATAACGTAATTGGTGCTGAGGGTCAGTGAGGCTATCAAGATTACATGGCCGGTTCGCTATTCATCATGAAACGTCTCAAATGATCGATGATGGAGACCCCTATTATAGAAAACGCTTACAGCCTACTGCGGTTTGGTTTCAAATGTCTTGAGTTTAAAATTATTTGAATTTCTGTTAAACATATTACATACATTGAAAGTTAAAAATATCAAATAACTATTCCATGTCTACGTTTTACAACCACCTTGTTAAGAGACATTGACAATCATAGAAAACAAAGGCGATTAGTGAATTTGTCGATTGATCAAGTCAATCAATTTAAATTCCACTAGAATATTGATGATAAAATAAATATTGCTACTTATAAATCGGTTCTATCTACATTTCAGTGTCAGTGACTCTAAATAAATCATTATGAACTGATAGAAAACAATGCAAAATTCATTGACACGAACACGTGCAACATTTTTCTTTTTCAAGTTTAGAACCTAGATTACCTATAAATAAAAATAAATTAAATTAAATTAAATCTTCGTTAATTTTTCTAAAAACGATTACCAACTACATCGATTTATCATCTCCGAAACCCCTGCATATTCAGTTTCAAGAAAATCAGTGGAGTCTTTTTCGAGATTCAAATTATACACATGTATGTACTTCCAAAATTTACTCGTAGATTGGTATTAGATATTAACATTTTTTTGTTAATTCAGTATTAAAATTTAATAGATACTCATGGTACTTCTATAAGGAATTTAGTATATTAGCAAATTTACGTAATGTAAAGTTTGAACCGTCGATCTGTTAAAAAAATTAATCAATACAATCCCAGTAAACGACTACATATCACTTCTTTTACATACGTTTTCCCATGTTTCCTATTTTGTTTTTGTTTGTTGTATGTGTATCTGAGTTTCGTAAAAACATAGGTTGAGCTATATACTTGAATACTTTTAAGGCTTTAAAAAGTTTAAAGCGAAAAACTTTCCTAAATCCTTATCAAGGTTTCCTGTTCTCGTAAAACGACTGACTATGTAAGACCAATAGATAGGGGCTTTGTTTTGAAAAGTACCTAGCAAATTTGTAGTGGCGTACGAAACAAAGTGGCCTCAAGGATCTTCGAAGGGCAGGTTGCAGTTGTTTAGCAATGTTAATGAAATCTGTTTTTATCCTATCCACTGTATTTGCACAAATAACGTTTAGAGGGGTCAGCACATTAATCTTTTAGGAGAAGAGAAGAAGTAATCTCAATTTAAGTTTATTATTTTGATAGAAGGATGATAGAAGGTATCAAAATAATATTGAACTGTTAATCTCATAAGTCTATAAATAAATTTACCGAAAGTCGGTAACAGTTTAACCGCTAAAATGTAACTCTTTAGTTTTCTGAAAATATTTTTATAATTAACTAGTTTGCGTCTAATATTTCCCGTAGCCTGAAAATTTTGCCCCGTTTTTGAAACATTCTTCATTGGTGCTCCGCTCCTATTAGTAGTAGCCTGATGATATATAGCCTATAGCCTTCCTCGATAAATGGAATATTCAACACTGAAATAATTTTTCAAATCGGACCAACAGTTCCTGAGATTAGCGCGTTCAAACAAAAAACAAACTCTTCAGCTTTATTATATTAGTATATTATAATTAATTAATATCTATAATAACCGTAAAGGATCAATTGTCATTGAATTTGCTATCGAATCCTGTTTCAAAGTACATATAACAGAAATCTTTTAATTATGTCTGTTTGGTAGTTTCCTTATTGTAGCATTAACCGGTAAATAACATGATAGACCTACTATTTCTTTGTTTTCATAAAAATCACTTGGTCTAACAGTTAGCGTATGCGACTACCGATTAAGCGGTCTCGGGTTCCATTCCCGGGTCGGGATAAAAGTATTGTTGAGCAAACAGCCCAGGGTATGGAAGTATGGCGGAGTTTTACTAGTTCAACCTTTGAATTCTGTTCGTCCTCAGAATTGCGAAGGTCCAATGCCAGTCGCTTTTTGGAAAAACTGATATTCAGGTAAATCCAGTTGAACTAATAACCGACCTAAATTGTTTAGAGTATAATAAAGGTTATCGAGATGATATATGTCACGCATTTAAAAGTCTGATAATAAAGTAAAACTAGAAGCAAAAAAAAACGAAAATACATGTTTTCCACCAAACAAATGTTATGTTGTGTTACCCACAAATCTTTCAACTGCACATATTTTTGTAGACGTTAAAACGTAACAGTATTTTGATTTCTAAAATTCATGTACATTTGTTAAACTGACGTAAATTGTTTAACATAGAAAACACTTGTTTTTCACTAGTCAACGCGGATATTTGATTCAACATAAATATATTAGGTGTCGGGTGATTACAAACATACATGCTATTCAAAGGACTTGTGAATTGTGTTCTCTTTTTTAAATTTATTACTATTTTTCGTAACACTTGTGTAAATTACAATTAGTTAATTAGTTGGCATTATTTATGATGTTACTTTTACTTTACTCTACGTTTCGATCGAATTACTCCCGTTGTCGCCGCCTCGCGACGCGTCCGTCAGTTTTTATAGATATAAATATTTTTCAGTATTTGATAGAATTTATTTTAACTGAAAAACATGATAGTTATTAGGTATGTAATTTTTATGCCATACTTTTGCATGCGATCAATAACTATAGTATTTTATTACCGTAAACAAATTAAGGGCAAATAAAGCGCCAATAAGATAGGAAAAGAAATAACGGATGTCTTATTTATTTGAATTGAATCGCGTGACCGAACACCGGAATGAAGGTTGGCGTCAAATACCAGACCGTTCAATCGGATTCAATCTCGACTCGCTGTCCCTCCCTGAATATTTAAAAATGAAGTAAACATGGACGAGAAATGTCATCAATTGTTATCAACAGCTTTTATTTTCATTACATTTTACACGTAGTTAGCAATTCTTTCCAGACGGCAATGTAATTAAAGTCAGCAGTACATAATTTCCTCACAAACGACACAGTAGGAACTACAAAGGGGCTTATATAAAAGAAAACAAATTACTCGGCACATTTAAATTGTGCTAAATATAGGTTTTATGTTGAATAGAAAAGGCGGTTTGTTAGGCGTCAGTGTTGGGCGTTATGGAGGTGCCTATGCCTGGAGCACGACCCTGACTCCTAACCAAATGCCATTTCCGGATAACGAATCAGAATGAACACGCAAGCCTGTTTCACAAAGGGTGTTAATTTAGTTGCTGTGAAAAACCTCTGCGAGTTATTACTCTGAAACGTGCGAAATTAGCATTTTCATTACGACATTAAATGCTATAAATCATTTTCACGTGCGGACTATGCCCGTTATTCTGAATAACCACTTTAATATTCTGTTGCATTTACATATTAGGAAGCGAAGGACGATTTTGTGACAGATTTAGTGCCCTTTCATGTTTACCTTTAAATTTAATTGAATGCCTTAATCTTGTGGCACTTGTATTGGCGTCTAAACGCATGTGCGGTGTAGGCTAAGTTGAACTTGTTAATCAATGTCTACTGATTCATATACATTATGCGTCAGTATTTGAACGTTATGTCTCATTTAGAAAATTTACCTTACACATATGAAAGCCTAACATATGCATCAATGTTAATTCAGACGACATTCTTTGCGAAGGATTGATACCAAAAGTATTGAGTAATATTTTTATAAATATAATTTTTAGGAGCGTCATAAATTTAGATTGCCATCAAAAATACATTCAAGAGTATTCTTGAATGTATTTTTGATGGCAATCCAACATTCCTATATAGGAGTTTTATATTTGTATGTAGCAGTGTGCCAGCGGTACTTGCAATGGATCATAAACAATTTTTACAACTAACAAAAATTGCTACTTTTATATTTTACAAAATCGCTTTCAAGATCATCGGCGTAACATTGAATGTCATACTTTTATTGCTTCAGGTCACACCGACCGTTACAAAATTTCCTAATTTCCTAAAGTCGTAAAGCGGAATTATTCTCCTATCATAATCACCACGTTAGAGGCGTGATGCGTTTTTACGAGTTAGATAAAACGGAGTTAGTACTTACAGTAGTGAAGTTGATTTACTTCAGAACAAATTGTTGTAGAAACCGTGTGTTGTTATGTGACACGTTAAGTTTAATAAATAATAGGTTAAATCCGTTTTGAGTGTAACTTCTTCTAAACGGGCATTTTTCATAAAATTGTTGACTGCACTGACAAATATTATGTATTTGTTTTACATTTTGACGGGTTTATGTTCTCATTGATATTATATCATTCAAAACTCATAAATCACTATTAATGTAACTGGTTTAGTCACTCCTTATAATTATACTAATGAAATTGTATGTAAATATATGAAGATGTTGAGACTAGAACTAGTATAATGTAGAACTCGAACCGATAAAGCTTTGAACGTTTGTATGTTTTGACAATTTATTTTTGTTACATAATATGTACAAGAAATTATTTAAAAACTATAACTCGACTACTTTAGAGCTTTAAGTAAAATTTATATAGCCTATGTCACCCTGGCCATTATTACGAATGTATTGACACCTAATTGATTAAAATTCCACAGCAGTTTAGGCACTGCGGTGTAATCCGTATATATACATATACAACTTACAAAACTATTACCAAAACTATTACTTTTGGCTTCGTTGTAGTCGGGTATAAAGTTACTGATATAACTCTACTCTTAAAGTAAAATTTAATATCATTTATCGAAAATTTGCACCCGCAACATCTACGATTGGTAATATTATGTGCGGTCATGTATCACTTCTTGACACTGATTGACAACTGACCAGCATATCGGCCTTTCACAAATGGTTCGAGTATCAATCATCACTTGTTTTCTGACAGTTGCCTAATAATCTAAAACATAATAGGCAAACAATAATACTATTTTGCTATAGATATTATATAAATGATAAAGTATAAAATACCCTTTACAAACAGGCAATCATTATTGAATATTTTTTTAATCTATAGTGTAAGTACTTATAAAATGCAGGATAAATATAATTATTAAATTAATTTTTACGTGTAGCTACAGTATTTTTTAATTCATTATAGTTCCTTTGGCAGTCATTGCAAAGTCGAAATAATTGCAGGATCAATTCCGCAACGGAACTCGATGCTTCAATTTAGTAAGCTTCGAAAATTGTTAGGGTTAATTGGGTTAGGGGAATAACAGAAATAATTTCTTAGTAAAATTTTTGCATGTGAGAAGAATAAATTATAAATCATTAACTTACAATAATGTTGTTCTCGTAAGTGTTGACTTACTGCACGGTTGGCCTAGTGTTTTAAGCGGTCGCCACGCTGCTCTATACTGTGCCAAGTGTTGTGGGTTTAAATCCAACGTGGGACAGCACTTTGTGTGATCTACAAATTATTGTTCTGAGTCTGGGTATTCTTCGTAGTCGTTTCATGTATATTTGTATTTCCCCGCGTCATAGGATTTATATTCCTAAAGCAGGAGGTGTCTTAAAAAATAAGTGTGTACAAATTTATAAAGTTCACTACGTGTCGTACAAAATGGAATATAAGAGACAAACTTCTTAGCACTCCATGGATTCACCGTGCGGGTGCCGGGTCCATCGTGTGGCAGAGGGAGAAACTCAAAGCAGTTCCCAGGACTTACGACCTAGGTGTAGGTTTAAGGAGGCCCCCTTTAAGATACGCATCAACGGTCACCTTCACTGCTCGAGTTTCCCGCCCTACCTAGCCAAATTTGGTAGGAACCTGTTAGTGCAGCCTTGGATACTCGTTCTAAAATAGAACTTACTGCAGATCTCGACAGGCCAAGGTCTTTCAAAAGGTTATAGAGAGATTTAGCTGGTATACCTCTCGCTCCCACTTCTACCGCGTATAAATTAACCACATAGCCATTTTTGTTAAGTTCAGTTGTTAGATCGTAGTATTTATTTAATTTTATTCTATGGTCTTTAGGAATATTAGTTTCCCACGGAACAGTAAGCTCTACTAATATTATGTGTTTAATTTGTCTAGAGAAAAGGAATATGTCCGGTCTGGATGACGAAACACCAACATCCTCTGGGATTTTATAGTGCTTATCATACGTATCCATCAAAATAGTCCAGTCAGGTGCAGTACCTAGGATTGAGAAAGGCTTGCTTTTAGATTTGGTAGTTGAGCCATCCTTTATAAAGTTAATTTCTCGTTTATTTGTAGTCAATCCTTTTTGGGCTCTAGCTACTGAAAGACTTACTGCTTCACGTATGATTTCTAGTACTCTATCATGTCGGCGTGAGTAATAACCCCTATCAAGCAGCACCCTGCAACCTACCAGTAAGTGCCTAGCAGTACCTACTGCCTCACCACACGTATAGCAAGATTTTTCAGATGCTTTCCCCCATCTCACTAGGTTACTTTGGTCTGGGAGGGTCATTTGGAAGGCATTCAGATAGAATTTTAATAGGGCAGGAGACCAATCATATAGCAAGGTGCGCCATTTCAGGGCTAACGGGATGCAGAACTCACCTATAGTTAACCACTCACTTTGCATTTCTAGATTCATTGCATGCACTTTATATTTGTCATTTTCATCTTGTTGTATAAAGGATTTTATTATTTCTCGGTCTCCCTTCCTCTTTGCGAAACCCAGCCCGACTTTATTAAACTGTGCACCAGCCATAAATTGTTTATGGAATTGAAGTCTTGACTCAAGCTCTGTAACATATTTATCTTTTGGGAGTGATGAGACTATTTCATCCTGTGATTGTCCCAAGACATGTATTTTGGTCACTCTGAGGTGTTTATAGAGTTCAGATGGCTTCTTTAATTTCATCCCAAAACTGTTTTGATCCCTAAATAGAGTTGAGGGGTCAGCTGAGTGTGCAATTCCGAGCCATGACTTCAATATCTTCTTGACATTTGCATCTAGTTTTGCCAGGAGGCTTTTACCGATGTCATATACAAGGAAAGGCCAAGTCAGACGCGACGTAAGATAATTGTCGTATATCCAAACTTTTTTAATATTGTTTAATGGTTGTTGGTCTACCTTATTCAAGTCACTAAGAAAATTTTCGACAGTTACCTCTAAGGATGGTGTACGTCCTTTGTAATCAATCTTTCTACCAAGAAATTTGAAAGGCACTGCTTCAGCAATCGTGGTTACACATTGTCCTCCTATTGAGAGTCCCGGATCATATGAGGTATATTTGGTATTCCGTCTACCCAGACATAAACAGTGGCATTTACTTGGTTTTGCCCTCAGTCCGTCAGTCCATGTACAAAACTCATCCACTTCAATTAATAACTTCTGACATTGTTTTGGATTACGTGTCAGTATGGCAAGGTCGTCTGCAAAGGCTAAGATGGACTCTGTGTATTTGTTGTTTATTTTAAACCGATAGCCCCATTTTTTCTCATGACTTATTAACTTATCTATAAGAATATTTATAATTATATTAAAAGCTATTTGTTCCAAGGCTGCTGCCTTGGAACAACCCTACATTATAATGCAATGTTTCTGTGTGTTCCTTGTCTGCTGCTATGGCAAATTGTAGTTGAGAATAATAAGATGTGATTATGTCGATAACCACAGTAGGAAAGTTATACCACTTCAGGGCGAAGATCATTAGTTCATGCTGTACAGAACCAAATGCGTTTTCAAGGTCTATCCAACAGACCGTAATTTGCCTCTCATGCATTCTGGCATCTTTCAAACTTTCCGCTAATAATGTGTTATGTTCCAGGCAGCCAGAAATACCGGGCAAGAACCCTTTCTGGTGGTTTGGCCTGAAATACCTATTGCTGATCATAAATTTTGTCATTTTTGTTTGTAGTACGCTAAAGAAAATTTTGGAAATTGTATTGGTTAGTGCTATCGGTCTAGTATCTTTTGGATGAGTTACTTCGTCTTTTTTTGGAATGAGGACAAAAACTGCTTTGCCAAATGATGTTGGTATTTGCTTCTTTGACCAGATTTTACAAAATACGTTTAAGAGATGTTTACGAACCGATGGACATTTTTTGTACACTATATAAGGAATACCGTCAGGTCCTGGAGCTGACTTGGATGTTTTCTTTTTAATTTGATGGTCAACTTCCTCTAGGGTAGGTGGACAACTTTCAAAATTGACAAGAGGATAATGAGGTTTTTGGATGTTTGGATCCTCATACCGTCTCCCGCGCTTTGGCACTTGGTAAGTGCTTTTAAAGTGGTCGTAAATCTGTTGGTTGGTCAAGAGAAGCTTACCTTTTTGTTCATTGAAAATGTTTTTCGAGTATTGAAAAGGGTTTTTATCAAAATCTACTTCGTGTTTAGCTCTGTTAAAATTATCGCGATTTTTTGTGATTTGTAGCGATATTCCTTGAATTAATTTAAGGATCGATCTTAATGCCCTAGACAGTTGGTGACTTAGATGGTTATCGCCCATGGCCTTGGCTTTTCGAAGTTGTTTTATTAACTCTCTTTTCTTTCTCCGCATTTTCGATTTAAAAGTGTTTTCTTTATCTTTTTGCGCATAAAAATTTGGTGGTGGGTAGCGCTCACAAAAGTATGTATATATCGTGTCCTGAAAAGTTTCTACTTGGCTGTTCAAGTCTTGCTTAGATCCCGGGTGTTCTAGCAGGATTGCCAAGTTTTCATCATGCACTTTCCAGGTGGAGTTTTTTAGACTAGGAATGCTAAGACGTGTCCTGATGGCAATGGACTCCTGGTGATTTTCACACGATGGCTCACCTTGGGATGTATGAGGGTTAACTCTATCCGCAGTGTTTATTGAAGTACTGACCGACGGCTGTCGTGCTTCAACTTTATCATGCGTTTTTAAATGTTTGAGATACCAGGCTCGTCTTTTGTAAGTTTTCCCGCACTTAGGGCATTTCAGTTCCGTGTTATCGCCGGGGTCGTCATTTCTATCTATCGGTGGACAGATCTTCCGCCCCCCCTCTCGGACTGTCCCAGGGGTATTACTCTTTTTTGGACTTTTAGCTTTTAGGTTTCCCGGGTTAGGCTTGCTAGGCCATTGCCCTCGACTGTCTTTCCAGCAGTCAGATGTCTTTCCACCAGTCAGGTGTCTTTCCACCAGTCATCTGTCTTTCCAGCGTCATCCCGTCTCTCCGGGCTGTCATTTTTGTATGAGACAAACTTCTTAGCACTCCATGGATTCACCGTGCGGGTGCCGGGTCCATCGTGTGGCAGAGGGAGAAACTCAAAGCAGTTCCCAGCTAGACGATCAAGCTAACTGGTCGTACGTATTTCTCGAACAATGAAATAACAATTTTCTCTAAAATCAATACAAAACTAATGTAACTGCACATTTTCAATTAACGAGTCCGACGTTCACATAGCGGATAAAAGCTAAGGAAAACTAAGTTAAACATTTCTATGTTGTTCGAGTACACGTAAGAGAATTAAATGAATAAGAGTAGGGGAGGTTATTACATAAAGAAGATACAGAAAGTTTATTCAATCACCTAACAGAACTCGCAGAGATTGTGCTCTCGACGTTGCTGTAAGAGTTTGTCGTGTATTGCTCTTGAAGTAGGCGTCAAGACATAACTTTTTATAAAAATACAGAGTCGCTTGAATGCTATGTTAAAAAGCGTACATTCCTCGACACCAAGCCCGACCTGCACATAAATTACAATGTTGTTTACGTTCCTCCGTGTTATTAAATGTACGCTATATACTATAGTCTCTTTTTTCTAAAGGGCGGTACAATCGTGGAGACTATTTTGTGTGATCTATTGTTTGACTTTACACCATTTATCTGCATAAAATTGAATACTGTATGAAGTATCTACAATATATTCTGTACGAAACTTTTCTTTTGTGACTCTTGTCAAATCAAATTGATGATGTCATATTTCTCTTTGAGATGATTACTTCCTATTAAGCTAGCAGAAGTAAGCAGTAGGCGTCTATTTACCTATTAATACGTAAATAGCTAAGATTTTAGTTTCCGAAAAAGTACAAAAACAGTGAAAAATATTTTAAAATTTGTTTTGTTTTGTTTTGTCATAATAGTACTGACTTAAATTTAAACTAAATTTTGTATAATATAAATAGTGGTTTTAAGAGTACGGCAGGTAATTACGTAAGGAGAGAATCTGTCACAAGTCGTCTTTTGATATGAACGTTGAGATAGTCGAAATTTAACCTTTGTATGTGTGCAATGCACGTATACCAACTACATAATGTTCTTAGACGCTACTGTATCGAACACGTGCTTACCCAGCCTTTAACACTCAATTTTCTTTTGTTCTGCTGAAATAAATTCAACATCATCGCGCTTTACAACCAAGACTTTCTTAGTCTGGAATGAATATTAGAAACGATACCTACTGCCGTTCTCACAATTTACATTGCAAAGATGAGATAAAAACCCGCCAACTGAGATTCGAATTCAAAATGAAGTGAATAGTGTACAGTGAGACAGATCTTTCATGTACCTCCTGCCGGATGGTTTTCTTTACAATTATGTTGTTTAAACACCGTTTTTTTAGATAGTGGTGGAGATTTTCAAGGTAGGATAGGTTTGATAAGAGAAAATCCGCAATAAATATTCCGGACATCTAACACACAACGCCATCTAGTCCCAAGCTAAGCAAAGCTTGTGTTATGGGTAATAGCAATGATCTCATTTAGTAGAGAGACCATAAATATCTTATTAATTTCTATCAATTACGGAAGAATATCCTCCATTACCAAGTTCAAGGTTTCTTCTCTATTATTGTGGAATCTTACTAAATCGTTTTTGAGCTGTACTCTAATGAAATATGAGTTTGACCCGTGTCGGCAATAGCCACGTGGTCCTACATATACTTCTAATATTATTACCGTACTCTGTGATCTCCACTACCAAGACAGTCCGCTACACAGACAACATACAAAATAAAATACTAAAATATAATTTAGATCTATCTGTCAGCAGCTCACAAATTGCACGTCACATACTGTTTATCGTGTTCCGCAGACACGATTTTTACCTAATGTTCTATTTCATTTTTAGTCCTTCTAGTTCTTAATACATTTACATTATTAACTAAATGAAGTTAAAAACGTTAGAGGTCATTCCTTCTTTCTAAAGCTAATATATTCTCTTTACGTTATGTTGTTGGTGTTGAAACTTGTTCCAGACCACTGATGAGACTACATTGTTTCGTGTTTTAGTGCCACAACACATGATCCAAATCCGGCGTTCGTCGCCCGCACAACTTGAGATGAGTATTCTGCCCGCGAACTCTCAGCTGGTCAATTAAACTTCGCCAATACTGTACGTCGGTAGCCACTCCTCTTACCAGTCTCTACTTTGTGTTCGCTTCAAAAAGATCGTTAATATCTGATCAACAGTTGAAACTTTTCTTCTTCCATCGCGATAGGATAAGTTGTTCAACATTTTAATTGTTAATTTAAGATCGAAAGTAAGATTATGTAATCAAAAGACGCGGTACAAATATCACGTTTTTTTCTTTAATAAATAAACTTTAGGATAACAAAAAATGTGTATCGATTACCTTTAAGCCTAAATTTTTTAAGTATGAATATATAAAATGATAATAGAAGTTTAACACGTTCTTGAGACTTTCCAATCTATCTTGTTCCAGTGGCAATTTAATTACCCTAGACACTTTTAGAAAGAGGTTTTGCAAGAAAAGCCATAACGCAAGGGTCTGATCAAGTAATTCACAAATTCAATCCTAATTCTTTAATCAAATAAGTTATATCAAAAGGATATTTAACTTTATGAATTGAATTAAAAATAAATAAGCTAATTTGGCATAATTCTTGTTTTTACTTAATCTGTTGCTTTTGCTTAAACCCTTACATACAATACTCGTATGTGATGTGAAACAAAGGCTTTTAATTTGCCACATTTAAAAAATACTTTTGAAAATATCTTACATTAAAACTTTTTGTTATTTTGCAGGTAATATCAACACGTTCAAATCGTCCTACAACAAATAATCACAACGTTAGTAAGTGAATTCTAAGTTTCACAACCTAAAGAAAAATATGTTATCTTTAATGTTATTAAAATCCAATACCTATTTAAGTATCGCTGAATTATCTTTAAGCATAGCGACACTCGAATCCATTCAAATTCAGTGCCTCTTTACCAACGAAGTGGAGATAATGACACTTTTAAAATTATATCAATGGCTAATAAATTTCTCCAAGTTGTAGGTAGGTATCACGAACGTCAGAAAAAAATGTATATATATTTTACACAGAATGCTCAAACTTGCTAATTAACTACACTTACAAGGCAACCGAACCCTGTCAAAAAAGATATATAAGTACCACCTCTGAAGCATGTACAACCTTTCCAATTTTCTACATATTCACAAATCAAAAATTATCTCAAAATATTCTCCTGTTCTGCGTCTTGTGCAATGACTGTGATTGTGTTTACAATATTAAATTGTTATTTTTACAATTAATTTAATAATGAAATAGAATATGTAATGGATTAATGTTTCCTTTAATTGCAAAAATATCGTTTTAATAATAATAGGAAATTAGACTTGTTACTTAAATACTTTCATTTATTTTAAAATGTTCTTTAAGAGCTTTATTTAAAAATACATTTCTGTGGCCATAATGTTAAGCTTTTTATTTATTTAAGTTCTAAAGGCATCGTATACCGGAATGTATAGCGGTTAAAGTCAAAAAGACATTTATTTAACGAATGCAGTTTATTTCTTGTGTCCATCTAAATTAACATTATACTTTAAAAAAAAATCTTTATAGACATTTTTAAACTCGAACAAATTCAAGGAGCAATGACAATATTACCTTGGTTGTTCCGAAAATTGATGGCCACAGAGTAAATACAATCTCTTACTTCATGAAACTATTTTAGATTGACCGCTAATTTCAACACAAACCTCCTTTGTGAAAACTACTGGCCAACTACCTTTTTTTGATTGCAACAATAGACGTCTCGCGTGAAGCTTTTTGTGCTATGGTTTTCCATGATTATAAACAATGGCTAAACTTTTAGGAAACTTAAAAAAAATAACGAGATGTTTTTTAGGAGTCTGCTCCTGCGTTAACAACAATTACTTAATTAGTTTCGTGAATTTAAACGTGGGCGATAGAACTTAAACGATGCACCCCAGATCCGACCGACCACCAACTGCAGTAACTCATGAAAACGTCATCGAGAGAATAGACATATTACACATTGCGGGATATAAGCTGAACTAAATTTTGAATCACAGGCAGTTTCCATAATCCAGCATGAATACCTTAAATATAGTTACCGCATTCTCTCACCGATGAACAAAAATACCGTCGTGTTGGTTTATGCAAATTTATGTTAGACTGTTTTAAATGCTTTTTAGCTAGACACGTTTTTTAAATGTTTTGAAAGCTGATTCACCCGAATGCATAAATTAATTGGGATTGAAGGGGGATTTTTTAAAAAGCTTTATTTTTTTTATATGTATTCTGTTTTTCATTTACCTATCTTTTTTTGGAACAGCCCACGTACATACACAATTTAAAGAGATATGTCATTTAAACGTATTTGCCGACCTCATTTCAAAACAAGGGAAAAAAGAGTTTCCGTTTGGTATTTTCCGGGCCCCACGCGAATATCTATGTGCGGTACAAAATTTTTATTTCGTTTTGTTTCCTACTAACAAAACGAATGCATGGTCCTGTGAGCACTAATGAACCTACCTTTAGAGCATTCAGTCGGGTGAAATGAGCGCCTACCCAGATATATTTGCGGCTAAATGAGCACTTTGGTCGTTCGATTTTATGCCTTACATCTCTATGAATAGAATCGTATGGTTTAGTATTTGGGGTACGAGGAAGGTAGCTTAACGTTTGCTGACGTAAAAGGGGATATTATCGGGTAAGCGCGGACGTTTCCATAACATTGCTCGGGAGCGCATGTGGTAATCTCGTTTAGTAAACATCGTTAATTATAATAATATAATAATAATAATAAATATTTCGGACAATTTAACACACAACGCCATCTAGTCCCAAGCTAAGCAGAGCTTGTGTTATGGGTACTAGACAACTGATATAAATACATATATACTTTTTTTTTGTAAATACATACATATTATACATAGAAAACACCCAAACTTCGAAACAAATATTTGCAGATCATACAAACATTTGGACCGACCCGGGAATCGAACCCGAGACCTCAAGCACAGCAGTCGCTTACGCTACCACTCGCGCCACCGAGGCAGTATAATGACGTAAAAGTTTCAGAAAAACCTTAAAAGAAAAATAGTTCTAGCCAAGTGTGCATACAAAGATTAAGAAGAATGCATAATATTATTCTAGTCAATAATTTAAATGTTATTCAAGGTACGGGCTGTGTATAAAGGTAGCCAGGATTTGTTTAAGAGTATAGCAAATACATTATGAATGACTGTCAGCATTGCTGTTAGCCTCCTGGGCTTCTACTACTAGCTTTTTTATTTGTAGCTTTATATCTAGGTATAGGTAGTAACTAAAAAAAAAAACTAACAATTAAAAAATATCTGAACTAGGTACTTGTTTTAGTAATTTTAACCTTTAACCATTTATTTACGACTTGACTTTGAATGTATTTCGATCAGTGCCACAGATATATAAGTATTTAATTTCATAAGCAAATAATTGGCAAAGAGATCGAGACATCGCACTTAATGCATGTAGACACGAGCAAATTCGTACCTTTTAATTACTTCATATTTCGATAATCTATACAAATACGAGTATTATAAAGCTGAAGAGTTTGTTTGTTTGAACGTGTTAATCTCAGGAACCGCTGGTCCGATTTGAAAAATTCTTTCAGTTTTGGATACACCACTTATCGAGGAAGGTTATAATCTATATATCGTCACGCTAATACTAATAAGAGCGGAGCACCAATTAAGAATGTTTCAAAAAACGGGGGAAAATTTTCACGCTACGGGCAATAGAAGACACAAACGAGGTTGCGTGGGTCAGATAGATGGTCAGATATTTAAATAATCCTAATTTTCGATTACCGCAATTAGAGGTAAAAACTGCCTGAAACATTACATCATGAATACTCTCTTGCCTGCATACCTAAGTAACTACAGGTACATCTACAATACCTCCAGTACTTTGGGTAGTCACACCTAACAAACTATAAAACAATTGTATTAAGAATGAGCCTAACTTAAAACATTTACTTCCTTAGTAGTTCTTTATATATATCGTTCAATAAAATACCTTCAATAAGTATTATGGTCATTTCTGAACTGAAGTATATACTGATCTATAGGGTAGAGATTTAGTACATTTGGTTATAGTCCACGGGCCCACGAACAAGGGATTTCAGTGATTGACAACAGGCTGAAAGTTTATACACAGCTTCGTTTTGACGAGACACCCAACTTTTATTATTGGACCAAATTCTCAAAGTGGAAGGAAAAAGCGGGATAGGGAGCGAAACACGTCGATTTGATGAGTGTCCCAATTTAATTAATAACAGTTTCTAAAAATCAATACTTCGAGAAAATACGATGGAAAACTTGCAAAATATATACTCATTTGCAAAAAAAACGGGCGGTTTCGATTTTCTTCCTGGCTGAAAAAAATAAAATACCAAAAAGGTTTTAATCATTTGAACATGTTACTGGCCAGTTATAAAAGTGCCATAATGTTTATAAGAGTACATTCCAAATTCAAATTTTTTACTGAGCCTGGTTTTCAAAGAAAACAACTTTTAACTACATTTTGTGGCGCGAATTCCCTATAGTTAATATCGACTCTAATGAACTTTTTGTCAATTTTTATTAAATTATCTGATGTCCTTGACATTTAAAAGTATTGTTATTGCTGTTTAGCAATCTCGAAAATGGTAGATAAAGTGATAAAAGCGAGCAAAATTATTGCGCTGCTTGAAGAAGGTTGCAGCCAATGCTTCGTGGCTCAGAGGCTAAATGTGAGTCGGTCGACAGTTCAAAGGACCTGGCAGCGCTATCAAGAGACCGGTTCCGTCAAAAGAAGGCCTGGTTCTGGCAGAAAGACATGTACCGAACCACGGGATGATCGTTTTCTAGTTAGTCAAGCGTTGAGAAATCGCAAATCTTCTTATGTGGACCTCAAGAACAGCCTCGAAGAAGTAAGAAATGTGCAAATTAGTCTATGGACGGTCAGGAGGAGGCTTTCGCTGCTAATATACACAGTCATCGCCCGGCACGCGGCCCTAAATTACTCCGTGGACATCGAGTTGCCAGGCTTAGCTTCGCTCGAAATTGTGTGTCATAGACTCATGAAGACTGGGATAGGATATTGTTCTCCGATGAAGCCAGGATATCTCTGCATGGTGAAGACCGACGTCGGCGAGTGCTACGTAGACGAGGAGAACGCTTTGCAGAGGCATTTTTTGAAGAAATCACACCTTATGGAGGGGGCTCTGTTATGTTTTGGGCAGGAATAAATTCCATGGATCGTATGGAGTTAGTCTTCATCGAAAACGGTACACTGACTGGACACCGATACATAACGGAAGTTCTAATTGGCGAAAACTCATATTTTATGGACGACAACGCTCGCGCCCACCGGTCTGGCGATGTGGAAGCGTATATGCTAGAAGTCGGAATTCGTCGTTTGGACTGGCCAGCTAGAAGTCCGGACCTCAATCCCATAGAGCATGTCTGGGAAGTTCTGAAGCGACGAGTGAGATCAGTGCAGCCGGCTCCGCAGACCATCAGAGAGCTAAAGAATGTGATTACCGCGGAGTGGGAACGTATTCCCCAAGAAACCATAAAAGATATACTCGCTAGCATGCCCAGACGAATGCAAGCCGTGATTTCAGCAAGAGGGGGTCACACTCAATATTAAACTTTTATCTGCTTTTAATGTATTCAAGAAAAACAAATAAATTAACGCGTTTCATTTTTATTTAGCGAGCAGGTACAATAATAGTGTTTTGAGCTTAAACATTATTTCTCAATAATTTAATCAAAATGTTATGATAAAACTGATGATAACTATTCCTTCTTAATTAATTTATGAAATTCTGAGGATAACAATACCTAAAATTGTCAAACAAACTAATAGTAACTATAAAATAGTTCTTTGCTTAAGTGCCCGTTTTTTTTGCAAAAGAGTGTATATTTTTCATAAAAAATGCATCGGCATACAAATTTGACGGTAATTTTTTTGAGTCCTACACTCGAAAAAATATTAACATAATCTTGACAACTTTCGAGTGTAGGTCTCAAAAAAATTACCGTCAAATTTGTATGCCGATGCATTTTTTATGAAAAATATATATTTTGCAAGCCCCAAAACAAAAATCAGTTTGTAATTAATGAAAATGAATAAAAATTTTCAAGTCACCATTCTGACATGTTAGAGCTGAAGGTCACTCGGAAGGTACCATTCACTTTGTATGCCGCAAGTTTTTTTCAGTTTTCCATCGTATTTTCTCGAAGTATTGATTTTTAGAAACTGTTATTAATTAAATTGGGACACTCATCAAATCGACGTGTTTCGCTCCCTATCCCGCTTTTTCCTTCCACTTTCAGAATTTGGTCCAATAATAAAAGTTGGGTGTCTCGTCAAAACGAAGCTGTGTATAAACTTTCAGCCTGTTGTCAATCACTGAAATCCCTTGTTCGTGGGCCCGTGGACTATTATATCTATATACCTATACCAATAAAAATGTATTTCACTATACTTTTTTATTGAATTAAGAATACGGATTGTCACCACCCATATTCATCCCGTAGATGTCGTAAGAGCTGACTAATGCCCGGTTCCTATATGTAACGAATCGTCATCGTATAAAAAAAATTCTACAACCGACTATGAGTCGTAAATACGTTCCTCAATTAATTTTTAATAGGATCGATTTTAGCTTACGCCCCGTGTAATATACTACTATTCGTACTTAGAACGGATCGTTTTTCAAATATAGGAACTGGGATTAAGAGAGTAAACTACGCAAGACAACCCCACTACAAAAGGAAGGAGAACTCGAAACAAAGCTTATAGCCATCCATTTGGCCAGCGGTGTATAGCAGGTCAATACCTCTTTTCTAATTAGGGGCTTATTTCCAGTAGTAGACTATGAAATGCTTTTATGATATGAGGTGAAATAAAATACCAGTCAATTACAATTATAAGAATACTACAAAACATAATCTACACTAATAATAAATCTGAAGAGTTTGTTTGTTTGTTTGAAATCTCAGAAACCGCTGGTCTGATTTGAAAAATTATTTTAGTGTTGGATAGTCCATTTATCGAGGAAGGTTATAGGCTTTATATCATCACGCTACTACTAATAGGAGCGGAGCACCAATGAAGAATGTTTCAAAAGCGGGGGAAATTTTCACGCTACGGCCATTGAAGACGCAAACGAGGTTGCATGGGTCAGCTAGTTATTTTATGAGTCTAATACACATTTCACACAGAATATTTCAGTTTATAGGTAAATATCCCATCAACATACCTACTTTTGGCATAGGAACACTTTGGGCTAGTGAATTTTTTAGTCTATAGTAGTGTCGGAGCATTCACGGTGAAATTTTGTAGCAGAGTTCATAACACCGGTGTTCGTCTTTTTTTCGTTTGTAGTATGTTCGTCTATTTTTTTTAAATATTTTTATGGTTTGAATTTAGTTCAAACTGTATTCTGTTGTGTTGAAAATAGAGTTTTATATTTTTCATAACTTTTATTTACTACGTTTCTTTCGCAAACTGGCTTAACGCGGCTTCACTCCATTAATTTAGATTTTTTCAGAATATTCTATTATCTCGTTTGAATAAAAAAGTAAACAGTATGTGTAATATTTTCTTACCAATTCATCTGACAATATGACAATAACTAAAGTTAAAACCTCAAGTAAAAGTCGTAAAAACTAAATTCGGAAGGTAGTAATAGTCTAGTTCCTTGTTACATTTTATTTTCAATTTTAATTACATAGAAACAAAAGTCAACGAAACAAAGTACTGAGCTGTTGCTACTATGAGTGTAATTACTATCTTTGACTTCGCCAACATATTTTATGCCGGCAGAATTTGGGGTGTCACCTCATTAGTGGAGCATTACCCTTAATTGCTAGTAGGAACATTAAATGCATACGTCGCTTTAGTGCCTAGTAAACAGGTACTTACGGTGTGAGTAAATATAGTGAGTTGGTGAATGTTTAATAATAGTGTTATGTTGGATGCGTGATTTAGAGACGAATTTGTTGCACCAAGAATCATAGAGTTGGTACGAATCCGCGCGTCTATCGTCGGGTAATCTCTACAAAAGTTTTTTTTCAATAGCGTACCATTGCGGTTAGTAACCGAATCGCCGAGCGTATGGATATGTAGGGGAACGGGTATCATGTTCCACCCAACACAAAGAGAGGATATTCCGACCAGGCGAGGTGATCATGCCTGGCGGGCTACTGCCCAACAGTTGATGTTGGGATGTTGTGTATATGATAATCGGCGCGAGAACTTCTACTGCGCGATTCAGGATTGGTACTTTATTAGTGTTGTACGTTGCTGCGTAGTTCAGTGTGTCTGCGGTGGATGGCGCTATAGTATGTCACTGTCGCGCTGTATGTGGAAGTCACCACAGATATATGTGTCACGACAATGTTATCGCCGTAATTCTCTCGTCTGTGGAGACAGCCCCTAAGTATGTTTATCTAGAGATTTAACATTATTCACTGTTTTTATCTCGTCTACTAGTAAGTCTCGATAGTGAAGCATGTTTGTTTGTACTCATGTTTTTGAAACGTCTGAGGTTGGAACGTAATGTTGTGAGTTCCGAGTGCTTATTTTATAGCACCGAACCAGCTTAAGGTCTACGTTATCCAAAATCGATAACAAAGCGAACTTTTTTGACACACACTTAACAAAATTTACCGACATTATCATTAGCATGATCACCGATGTACATAGTTAGCTCTTATTGCAACTGTCATCGATTTTGGGCTTTCCAGATTCAGCTCCTGCAACCATCTTGCGCAAATCGTCACTTCACATAGCCTTTGGGTAGTCCTACATTAAATTATCATTCGACGGGACAAAACTGCTAGCGTTCTGTAAACAAAATCAGTAGGTAAATAAGTGTAGCTAAGTAATTTTAGACGATCGCGACTATTAATGATGATATAAAATTAAAAACGTGAATTTATGAAAGCAGTTTGCTTATTTTGTAAATTTCGAATTAACACTGTTTTAATGCTATAGATGAACCAATTATTTACAAGAAAATACAGATAAAAGCCACTGATGACCAATATATGCTTCCAATTACCGATGTTTTACGATGTTTTAGCTGTCCGGCGCTATCTAACATATAAAGTTTACGATCTCCTGTTAAATAGCATGATGACTACTACGAGCTGCAGGGCAGTTACTCAACGATAAAACTATCTGCGCATAATATTAATCCAGTTGAACATTACATTTTGTGGTTGCCTATTTCCATGTCGATTGTACATGAGTTCGCAAATTTTGTTATATATGTACACATGACAATCGAAATACCTGGTCAAAAATATAAAATACGTATGGTTTGAATAAGAAATGGATACAAATGAAACAGAATATGTTTTTGAATAATAACATATAATCGGTGGCAAACAAGTAGATATATCGCCTTATGGTAAGCGATTACTACCGCCCTTGGACACTCGCATCACCAGACATGTAATAATAAAGAAACGACACCACACATGCAAACGTAGAATAAAATACTTGAATCGTAACTTCCATATAACCTGGCTAGTATTTTGTTTAGCGTTTGTACATACCCTTGGGAAACAAAACTGTTCCCAATGATAGCTGCCGCTTACTATTTTTTTAAAGTTAGTCGAAATGGTTTTGGTAATTGTCGTATTGTTAATTTTCTTTTGACATAGAAGTAAAGTACTTCTAGCGTTCTGAAAGAAGCCTTATTTTAAGGTCAACGACAGTAAAACAATAGAATAGAATAATCTTTATTGTACACTAGATAATACAGTTTACATAAAAATAATACATCAATCGACTGACCATGTATAATCCTACTATATATATACTATTATAAAGGCGAAAGTTTGTAAGTATGGATGTATGTATGTATGTATGGATGTTTGTTACTCTTTCACGTAAAAACTACTGAATGGATTTAAATGAAACTTTACCACAATATAGCTTATACATCAGAATAACACATAGGCTACTATTTATAAAGATATAGCTTCGCCTCGCGGCGTTGCCCGCAGTTATCATCGTACCGCGGGTAGCACCGCGGGGTTCAGCTAGTTATATATAAAATAATACATTATGGAAAAGATGTGCTTTAGAATTATCACTTGCTAGAAAATAAACAATAATATTATTTAGTACTATAGCTTAAAATTCCTGATATTTTTTGTTAGATTTGTATTCATATTCCTATAATAAACAATTTATTTTTAAAGTCTAATAAATATAAAGGCTCCAATCAGATTATGGGATCGAAGGAAATGTTGTTGAGTTTTGCAGTTTAGGAAATTGTCGGTAGTAGGTAAGCGCTGCCAATACACGTGCTTCCTAACTTTAATAGAATCGATTTGTATTATGGTGGCTTCTAAAATGTAAGTGTATGATACGAGGTATATTATTAACTCCTTCCGATATTTCACAATACAGTTTTAGTAAAATCAAAATCTCAAAAGATGTTTCGCTTCCGTGAGTTTCAAATAGCTTTATATTTATTTACATGAAACTAGAGTAACCAATACGCGTATCCCTGATCGGATTTAATATTTCTGTTTAAGTTATAATTAATTTTTATAATTAACATCAGTAGTTATGACTTTTCTTAGTTTCTACATCCACCCAAACTTTCACCCCATGTGATGTGATGTTGCCTGACTGTGAGTGGTCATGGCCTGTGCAACCTGGCCATTGCATGCGTCTGGAATTTCAAAGATTAACACATCTTCAAGTCAAGTCAGTCAAGTCAAACTTAATAACTGAGTTTCAGTGGTTTATTTCCCATAATGTTCTTCTCATTATAAAAAATAGCGAATTTTGTAAGCTGTTGTCTTAACCCCAGTTCCTCGGTGACAGATAACCGTACCATCGCACTATGAGAGTGAAGGAACAGAGATTACTTCTAAGTAATTTGCTGACTAGGCAGCTAGACTGGTTGCTGTGGCTGAAATTGGATAGGTTATAGGATACATCATCACCATCAGTTAGTTAGATAAAGTCATTTTAATTCAATATTTCTAGTTCCAAAACACAAATTTTAATTACATGTAATTTAAGCACCAAAATCACCGAATATTACATTCTACATTTACCTCGTAGAGAATGGGAGCACTCCCGAATATAAATTTAAGCTCCCCATTAGCATAAGTCGGACCACGGGGAGGTAAGGGGGTTTGAATCCAGTGCATACCAACTCGATAATCTGCAGGGATTGTTCTCTGAGGCCAAAAGCTTTAATTCAATATAACTGACCAATTAACGACCTCACTCGACACGGCTTTATTTAAATTTTATGCGATCCAATCTATGATTGCTATAAATAAAGATTATATATAATTGTTTACTATCTTATTACCAGTCTATTGTTGACGGACATTTAACTTCATAAGTGATTGTCTCTTGCATTTGTGTAGCATTCTGATCATCCAAACGTTCTCGAATTATTAGCCTCAAGATTATTGTTCTCAATATCGCGTTATTCTAAAAATAAATTTGATTTAATATACTTCTCAGGAATGATGTCAAGATGTATAGACATTTTAAGTTATTATAGTATTATTAAACTATCGGTCACACCTAAAAGTATCACATCAAAAACTCAAAAGATTTTTATACATAAAATGCTGACTCTTGGTCATAAAAGTATGTTGAGACTGTTTATTATACAGGGTGTCTCAAAAGAAATTTTATATTTGTTTAGCTTACTGCGTGAACGCTGCGTACTTGAGGGGTGCGGGGGTTATGTCAATTGGTAGCTTGGCTCTTGGGGATTCAGTCGCTATGGAGCGTTTCTCGGGAGCAGACCGCGCGTTGTGCGTGCGAGAGTTTTACAAGAACGGTGATTCGACAACTGTCGCGCGTAGAAAATTCTGCAGTATTCGAGGTTTTCGCCACTTAAATGATGCGCCAAGCCTTCCTCTCATTCGACATTGGGTTAAAAAGTTTGAAGAGACTGGATCAACGCTGGATAAATCAAAATCCGGGCGACCTAGGTCATCAAGAACGGTAGAAAACGTGGAGAGTGTTAATCAATCTGTACGTGACGACCCGAGCCTTTCAATTCGGAAGCGCGCGAGTGCTTTAAATGTGCATAGATCATCATTACATCGCATTATGCACAAAGATCTAAAGCTGCACCCCTACAAAATTCAATTGGTGCAAGAATTAAAGCCCCAAGATGCCGGTCAGAGGCTTAATTTCGTAAATCAGATGATTGAGCGATTTTCAACGTTTACCAACATTTTGTTTTCGGATGAAGCTCATTTTCATCTTAATGGCCACGTAAATAAGCAAAACTGCCGCTACTGAAGTTCAGCCAATCCGAAACGCAAACATCAGAAACCCCTACACTCGCCTAAAGTGACCGTATGGGCTGCCATGTCGGCGCGAGGAATTATCGGCCCTTACTTTTTTGAAGACGAAATGGGGCGTACAGTTACAGTGAATTCAGAGCGTTATGTGGAGATGTTAGACAACTTCTTGGTACCTGAACTGCAAAACTTTCCTGGCTATAACCAAAGAACATGGTTTCAACAGGACGGAGCAACTTCACACACGTCCAATATATCTCTGCCACGTGTTCGTGAAATTTTCTCAGGAAAATTGATCTCCCGGAGAGGTGACATAAATTGGCCTCCACGTAGCCCAGATTTAACCCCTACGGACTTTTTCCTATGGGGTTATCTTAAATCTAAAGTTTACGCCAATAAACCAACTTCACTGGCGCATTTGAAAGAAAATATCCGTCACGAAATGGCAGCCATCCCTCACTCCACCTGTCGAGCAGTCATAAGTAATTTTACTGTTCGATTAAATGAGTGCCAACAACGTGAGGGTTTACATTTAGACGATATTATTTTTAAGAAATGAATTCCCAAAAAGTGTATTTTAACAATAAATAAACATTTTTTCTATATACCGCTTCCTTTTTTTTTAATCAATCCACTTAATATGAAATTTCTTTTGAGACACCTTGTATTAATACATCATACAAAAGAAGACAAAAGCAATAAGTCTTTAGATCTTTCTCACTGTTAAACTCAAAACAAAGCACAAAGCGTTTAATGGAAAACTGCACTAACAAAAAGTCACGATAACACGAAGTTGAATATACTTAAAGTTTTTTTATCTCAAAATTCACTTAAACTTTACGCTCCACTGTGCTGGGCGGACAACACAAGATAGTGAAGAAAATGTTACTGTATAAAAACGAATTCGCCTCGAGCAGCACTTGCATTTGTGTAAATGAAAAGCTCTGACTGGAGCAACAGGTATAAAAGGTTAATGACTAAGTATAACTCTAAAGCACTACGAGTAGGTATGTGGGGGAACGGGAGTCATAAATAATATAATAATCATCATCAGCAGCCTATCGCAGTCCACTGCTGGACATAGGCCTCTCCAATTGCATGCCACGTGATGATTTGCGCAAGACGGCTGGCAGGAGCTGGATGCGAGAAGCCGAGGATCGAACTAAGTGGCGTGCAATATAATAATAATAATACTTAATTTATGTAATAATACTATATTTCACAAACACAAAGGGAGGATCTTCGAGGGATCAGCATATGCTAATCGGCACGAGAACTTCTATTGCGCGATTCAGGATCAGAAGTATTGAGTAGTACATTACTCCGTTGTTCAGTGTATCTGCGGTAGATGGTCTCCGTTTCTGTTGCGCTGTATGTGGAAGTCACCACAGTTATTTTATTGTTTTTATGTTTTTGCAGCCAAAATGACCCTGCTCTGCCTGATGGTAAGCACGAGCTATCTAAAACCCCTAAGACACCGCTTGATCTCTGTAACGAATAATTATGAAACCAACTTAGTAACTTTAAACAAGCGATTTAATTTTGTATCAGCTATATTTTATTTTTACATGCCAATTTTATCACTTAAGAAGTGTAAATATAAAAATTCTTACCTAAAATCGACCTCGTAAGTTTTAAAATGACACTATTACCCATTGTCACAAAGTTTCACTTACTAGAGAGTACTCATTAAAGTCACAATAGGTTCTAAACGTCTAGTGATGTAGCTCCTCAAGAAAATTATAATTGACTTCAATGTCTCTAAATGGTCTAAAATTTTATTTAGCTATAATTTTAAGAATTTTTTTTTCATAGGATGGGTACTCATTATTAGCTCAATATTAATGGATCATTGACTATCTATCTATGGTCTGCGTTGTCAAATTCAAAACACAAAATGTTAGTTTCCTTGAAACTAACGTCGTCATTTTGATCCTTCATACATAATTTGTCTCTAGGGGAAATAACAGGACAAAGAAACGAACGAACTCACTTCAGTAATTATATTAGTTATGGTCAAATTTAATAGATTGCAAGTTGATAACAATAGAAAGACTTGTAATATAATAGCCTTTTAATATTCTATAAAATAATAATTTGAATAATTAAATAACATACATAACAGTTTACCGACTTCAATTTTTAAAATAGTCGAAAATACAATTTGTTGGCAAAATATGGTCTACAGTTCATTCTACGCTGAAAAATATGTGACTGTTTCAAACCCACGTTAACAATAAAAAATGATTTACTTGAATGTCGCTTCACCCAATCGGTGAAATCATTCGAGCTTTACAAGCTAACTCATATACGTTTTATTGAAAATGCTTTTGGGCAAATGCATCCCGTATTTTTGTGTTCCCGTCGCGTTGTATTTTCATTTTTTTGCACATAAAAACTCAAAAGTTGAACTTTAGGTTCTTTATATCAACCATAAATCTTATGGTAATGCAATTGTAAAATAAAAAAAGGCAGGAGGCTTTATAATATTCTAGAGTAGTATTAATATTCGGTACATGTTAGTATAGTATGAGTTCTAGTATCCTAATATTTATATGTACATTTGATTCATTGTCACAATGGATTCGTAAAAGTAACCACTACAACATTATATCCACACGAACTAAGGTTATTGGCAACCATAAACATACGTTTTACGTTAATATGTAAACTTTCTGTGCAATAATAAAAACACATTTGTGTACAGGACAAGCGATTTGAAAATAACAGCGATGTGTTTCAAAATTTGTGCTTCACATACGTTCATTGAGATCTGAATAATTTCGAAAACTAGCTATAAATTTATCGCCTAACGGTTGCACTGGACGGGATAAATTGTGTAACATCGAAGCGTCTCTCGGAGATCACAAAAGCCTGCAAAATCAATTCCAACACGACGCATGTAGTTGGCAATATTTCAAATTCTCTTTGATGCAATATTTCCTTTTCTTTCTTTTCGGTTACGTAACAGAGGAAACGGTTTCGTGGGTTTTCTTAAGTTAACATTTCGAGACAAGTTCAATATATCCAACTTCTATCTATTCAGGGCAATGTAAGACAATCTCTACTGAGTTGGTATTTGATTTTCCAAAAAGAAGGCTTTGGTGCTCCTCTTACATTCATTGGAACTATCTATGAAGAAAAAATCTTCAAAAGGGAATTAATAATGACATGTTACTTTATTTAGCGTCAGTTTTGTATAAGTTTAGCTCTTAACCTTGCTATGAATAAAAATGCTATTGAAATCTCAAAGAATCATAAAAATGCCAAATCACGAAGGCGATAGACAAAATCTTATATTTTGACAGCCTTCTGTACTGGGGATGCATGGAGGCAGAAGAATCGCCGTAACACGTTCTCACAGAATGTGTGGCAGATCTATTGATCTTACGAACGATATTTTGTTCAATCAATATCACTTCCGGAGACTTGTAGTAACCTGAAAAGGTTACTGAGCTACTGGGATCATCTGGGATGGTTGTAGTAGGAAGTGCGGCAATAGCCCGGCAAAACAAACAAATAAACAATAGATGTCTACCTAATTTTCAAACTAGCTGTGACCGCTACTTCGTACACGTATTATTTGGATAAACATCGCAAAACCAAAATCAGCTATATCTGCCCAGCCTTTCTCGAGTTTTAGCCAACAGCAATTGATTTTTGTATTTAAGAAGAAAATTATAAATTATATTCTATTATATTCGACGCTAATTAGTCTTTTTGCCTCAATCATGACGCATAATACAATAACACTACCTACCACTACTACTAACTACTTATTAGGTAGAACTTTTAGCTGGAGTTACAACAAAAAAAAACGAAAATTATTGAGCTCTTTATAAAACGGTTTCAAGATATTTTTAATAATTTCAGTACAGACTCAGATATCCAACTTCAATAAAACAAAACAGAACAGATAATTCTTAGGAATTCCTTTCCGAACGAACGCGAACTACGAGATCGAGCATTGAAAAAGTCATTGTTTTCACTTTATTAGATTATGAATTATTTTCTTGTAGAATGCGGTTTAGTGAGAATCTAGTGATCGTTAACACGTTAACGTTATTTCACACCGGTTCGATCATCACGGTGACAACGCTCAGCATTGCGATTGGCCCGTACTAAAACCTTCACCGATCGCCGAACGTGCTCGCCATTGAAAGCGAGTTTAAATGAAATAAACTCACACTAGGCTCTCTGTGGGAGCCACAAGGTCTACCGTAGCGTTGTGAATATCGACAGTGTCCACGACTACCACTCCACTTTTTATCGCACTGATTTATGACGCTTATCTCGCTGCGCTCCTTACTCACAGATAGTGAACTCGAACAAAGTGCTACGGTTTAATCAATCACTTAACTGTTGGCGTTTTCAATTTGTCCTTTTCAGTATTCAGTAATCTGCTACAAGTTTCAGGAATACTAATTCGATTACAGGTGCTACGTCTTGATGGAAATCTTGCAAGTCACGCATTTGAATATAGGTATTTGTTGAGCCGTGAGTTTAAAGATTAATTCTGTCGGTTTTTTTATGTTAACTGTTACTTGCTGATAAAAACTATTTTCTTATCTCGTATGAGATACAAAAACTCAACACGAACTCTATGCTATGAAACCTATGCCTCTTCTGGATATTGTGTGATAGGCCTAAACTTCCCGTCTAATTACAGGCCCATGTACGGCAGCGTACTGTCAAAGGCTGTTGATTACAAAAACTATTGTTGCTGTATTTTCATGTATTATTATAATATTAATAGTCTTAAAAGCACAGAATTTTATTCATAAACAAATAATTAAAATTGATTATTGTAGTGAATTCACAAAGTAACGACGACGTTTGCCATTACCGCTGAACGTTGCTCCCACCAGTGTGCATGCAACAATAGGGTGTAATGAAATTTGTCGAACAACGCGGCATTCAGCGCACGTCCGCGCACTAGCGCCCGCTCAAATTGCCGCCTAATTAAATTACAACCCACTGCAGCTACCACGCCAACACAAAATTCATTCTGGCCTCTTAAACTCCTCTTGTACGGCTCAAAAGACAATCACTACATTGTACAGACGAATTTATCGCTCAAATTTACATCCACAAATAACAAAAAAGCGACACAAATAACATAGTAATTTTCTGGACAATAGCTTTTTTCGAAATGATAAGCAGCAAATACGTTTTAGGTTATTGCATGACAATGCAGTTTTCAGAAAGTATATGCAAGTATGGCGCACAGTAAGCTTTTATAACATTTTCTAGACAGGCCACGCGGTGTGTGTGCATATGACGGGTGTTAAATTCTTTTTCGTAATTTCGCTGTAGAAAATCAGTAGTCCTCTTTTATTTATGTACATAATTATGAAGCTGAGGCGTCGTCGAGATAACGTCATACGGTAATAGCTGCTGCATTATTTTAATTATACATAATGAGATAGTCCTGAAGCGCTATTTCCTAGTCACTTTGTCAGAAGAAACAAAGACGTATCGTTCATTACGCCGCTGACATAAATTTTCAATACAAGTACGCCTTTGAAAGGAACATACTGACTTTGATATTGTGGTAAGCGACAATTTTTTTGCTCGTAAATTTAATATTGAAGTTCGAGATGCATTTCTTTAAATACATTCTTACTTGAAATGGAATAAACATAAGTTCCGCTAAAAAAAAAAATAGTAACCTGGTTAATCAGTCATTTTACCATGTCCAGTATTCTTATAAAAATTACTATTAAATTTTCGAAAGATATTGGAACGAAGTTCCTTATGGCGCGTTGTGTAAGGGGACTAGACGGAAAAATTGTCACGACACAATTTGTTGACACGACACAATTTGTTGTCACGACACAATATGTTGTCACGACACGACGACGACACACACAGATATTTTCGTTTCGTCTTTCTATTTCGAACTTCGTTCCATCCGGGTGTCCCTTGACACCTCTCAAGTTTTTTTTCATTATTTTTGTAGTAATTTAGAACGGGAGCAAACCTTTAAACTATTTAAACCTAATTAACGTCTAATTACAAGTTAAATAAACCGATGAATGATGGATAACATTAAAATTTAACAAAGTAATAAAACACTGAGATAAAGTAATTTCTCTGCTATGACACAGTGTCAAATAACACTACTAAGTGTATAACTTATTATTTTTTTAAAGGAAATAATATAATAAATCCAGTAGACCAAACGTTGACTATATGTCTTTTAAACTAGGTTTAAAAAAAATATTTACCTAGAAGAATAATCAATCAATGTAAAATATTTTTCTCACATAATTTTCAAATAATTTATAAAAGAAATATCCACACGATGTTAAAGTTAGAATATTATTTGGCATATGATACACAGAGAGAAAGTTTTACAAGTAAATGTGGGCTCCTGTAAATCATAGTGGGTTGGTAAAGACGGCCCCGGGGAGCGTCTGTCGTTTGATCAGACGATGTATGCAAAATTGCCAATACCGATGTACAATATCACACAGAATTACATTTTTAATACAAGAATTTCGATACGTTAAAAAGAAATATGAAATAGTTTTTATCAGTTGATTAAAGTATGCGTGAAATCGATGTTTTAATACTTTTATTTCCCGTGCGTTTAAAAAATCACGTGCCAGTATTATTTCTAAGCGTCCAATGAAAACTCACTATGTTATGTGTTATGAATGGTAATTTTGAACATTATGATGTTACACAATATTCATGCGTTTACTAAACCGATCTGAAAACATTTTTTTTATTAATGAATAGATTATTCTTATCGGTATACCATATATACGAGTACTATACTGAATTATATATTTAAGTAAATTTATAGAGAATATTTCGCTTTTAAGAGTGGAAAAATATGAATAGCCAAAAGATACGAGTATAGTAATGAAACGTTCCATACCACATTAAACTTTCATGTCTGTTTCGAAATTCTTGAGTGTCGTAGCGAAAATAATGTCAAAGTTGCTTATGCTAACTAAAGAATATGAAATTTCATACAGATAAAGTTTAATGACAACAAATTTAAATAAAAAATTCAATCAATTATGGTCGGAATGGAATGGAATTTCGATCACTGGGTGACCGTACATACCTATATTAAACCTTATTCAAAGCTATTGACTGCCTCGGTAGCCTAGTGGTAGCGCATGCGACTGCTAAGCTTGAGGTATTTATATCAGTTGTCTAGTACCCATAACACAAGCTCTGCTTAGCTTGGGACTAGATGGCGTTGTGTATTAGATGTCCGGAATATTTATTTATTTATATTTAGTGTCAATAAATTCGTTTTAATTCATTTACTGTAGACTAATTTGATGACTTCTAGTTCTGTCAAGCTACAACCGTCAAGAAAATAAACAAATAACTTTAGTTTGATAATGATATCGTAGCCGTCCAACTTGAGCTCAACTTGAGAGAAGGAATGTTTCTGGAACCGATTAATTTTGAAATCAGACATTTACGCAAAATTTATTCCTTATTCAATGAAAGTAGGAATGAAGGGTACTAAAGCTATTCCTACAGAGCAAGCGAAGCGAAATCGGCCAAGTTCTGTTACGAATTTGATTATAGGGTTTTACTGCCTTTGTATTCGTTTTGTTACATGATGAAATTTATACCCTAGAAAAAATCATTTAAGACAGAAAATTTAAAAAGACCTTATCAAAAACTAACGGCGCCCCGTAGTGTTTGTTGTTATTGTTGTTGTAATGCGTGCGAGTAAATGGGTTAAGTTTCACAAAAAAAATCGTAAAAAAATCCGCGACAGCACATATGCCTTTTTATGGTCATCAAATTTGTTCACCCGAGGTTGCGTGGGTCAGCTAGTATTTTCATATATATTTAGTGAAGAAAAGCTGTTTGAAATTTGAAATTAAAAATTGGTTCATTAATTTTATTAATTTGTATAGAAATGAGAAACTGCAGTAATAGTTACTATGCCTATAAAGGATAAAATGAATCTAATAATACGAGTATCATGGATGGCCATAGCGCCAATTTGCAGCGTGAAACCCATTAAGGAGATTGTTGTTCAAACAATGTATAAAATCTCCTTCTCTGTTTAATTATGTAGATTGAAATGTTTATATTCAAGAAGCAACTAACGCATAATTAAGTCAAATGAAATGTGCATAAATTGAGCTCATGATAGCAAATAAGGCCCTTTGAGTTACACCCTTACGTAGATAGCCAATTCCTTAGGCGATTAATGATAGAGCTAAACTAAAAACATCGCTAGAGTACTTATTATAGTCTCGTATTACAGAAGTATAGTATATATTTTTATCGATTATTAATCTTTGATATTCGATACTAAATCAGATATTTTTAGGAATCAATCACTTTGATCAGATCTTAGAAAATGAAGTAAGATAATTATCACCAACCGTTGCACCGATTTCAATGTAATTCGGCATGGAAATACTCTCTGAAGCACTCTCTGTCTTATTCTTGAGGAATTTTCACCATGATAATCGACTTACATGCAAGTCGGATACAAATCCTAGTATGTTATAAAAATCGACGGGTTGCACTCCGGGAGTGCCGGCAGAAGTGAAAACTTGAATATTAACGTTGTGCGTTTTTGATATTATGGAATGGTTAGAGAATAATTTTGTACGAATTGCTTTCATTATCAGTATAAAAGTACTATTATTTATGTGGTGGAATACAATATTCATTTATTGCGCTATCGTACACGAACATGACAATTTATATTACATACACACACGAACATTCGCGCAAGCGCCCTGCGCCGCCTGTCCTCTCTCCATCCGTCTTACGAATTTTCGAACAGGTCACGTGACCTGACGCGAGTTTATACATTTTTACCCATTCCAAAAAAGAACACAGCGCCGCCAAAGAAGTTTTCACTTCAAAAAATATGAAAAGATTAAGAAATATTTTTGATTACAGAAGGTTCATGCAGGTGTCTATGAACATCGTTACAGACAAAGATTAAGTGAGAACAGAATATCAGAGTCGAGTTGATTACAGCTAAGAGAAGCTAAGCTTGGTAGCCTCGCTTCGCTTCCACAATGGAGCGACGACTAATAGGCTCCAATTTTAACTAATGACTTCATTGGTAAATCGGACAGGAGATTTATTACCTAATTCGTTAGCGCCATCGCTGCAGCTACCTCTTATGGCGCAGTTAGGAATACTTAATGAATAAACCAAAATAATTACATTTCTCTTGTTCAACTTTGTTGAGAAAACTCACCTTCATCTCATATAATATCTTTCTAAAGCTGCAAATGAACGATGCAGTCGTAAACAAATTATTGTTATATCTTTGTTAATACTTTTTATCTACCTCAAATTTTATTTTTATTCATTAGTATTTAAGATATTTACTAAGAGTTGTAACAGGTGCCTATTTAGATTAATTCGAACCCAATATCATTCAAGTTGCGTTGATTCTATGCAAGAGTAGGTACCTACTGCTTTTAGATGTTGTTATTTAAATTTTGGAGCATGACATAAATTTCCATTTACTTTCATACATAATCAACGTTATTTTTTTTTTAAATATTGCCTAAAGTGCAGATTAAGTTAGAGATAACCTAATCTTCACTTGATCTAGACTTGAATACACAATAACGGATCGACAACATTTGATGAAAAACACACTGGATGACCTAACTCTACCACCGGTCGTTAGATTAGTACACCATAGTACGTCATAGACCCGTTTATAACCAAATAGTTCAGAAACACAAACTAAATATTTTCACTCATACTTTTATTAAAATACATAAGAGCGTAAACAAGGGAAACATTCAGTAAAATGCTTCAGCAGCCCCGTGCATGCTAATGTTTCAAACGCATTATTTCAATAATTTCTACAGTTCATGTAGAGGAATGTTCTGGAAGTGTTCTCCACTTGTGTTTATAACATTTAAGATGTCCTTGCAATGTTTTCCAAATCTATACTATTCTATACTAATATTATAAAGCTGAAGACTTTGTTTGTTTGAACGCGTAAATCTCAGGGACCGCTGGTCCGATTTGAAAAATTATTTCAGTGTTGGATAGTCCATTTATCGAGGCAGACTATAGGCTATATATTATCATGCTACGGGCAATAGTACCTAGACGTAAACGAGGTTGCGAGGGTCAGTAGTTCATAAGTGTGCTTTATTAAATGTTTAAAACAGTTGAGTAATGTATCGTTTTGAATATGAAATAAAATGAGCTTGTAACATTACAGCTTCATATTTTAATGAATACTTTATTTTTTTTTATTAAACTGCTACTTTTACATGAAGATTAGAAAAGTTGCTTTTTAACTGACTTCAAACAAGAAAGTGATTCAAAATTCAACTATATTTTTTTATGTTTGTTACCTCAGAACTTTCGACTGGGTGAACCGATTTTGATGATTCTTTTTTTAATTAAAAGCTGATGCTACCTGCGTAGTCCCATTTCATTTTGGACTAATTCTTGAAGTCGTTTTTTTGTTTTGTTAATATTTTGTATTATTATTTGACTACTTTGAGTTAGAGACCACCTTATGTCGATTCTTAGCATAATTTTTGAAATATAATAATCAAACAACTAAGACTCAAGTTGATCCAATTGAGATGAATTAATGAGTTTTATGATATAATCTTTATAAAAAACTAATCCAAGGAAATCCTAACCGCACTTGTAACGCCGCTGGTGCTGCGGGTGTCCATGGGCGGCGGTAATCGCTTACCATCAGGCGATACGTCTGCTAGTACGCCCCTTATATAAAAAAAAACACTGTCCTGTCTTGTTCACTAAGTCTATTTTGGCTAAGTTCTGGGTACGTACAATACAGATAGTGTTGTTATACTCGCCCTACTTTGTTATGCGTAAATGGTGTTTCTGCGATATTGATTTTTCCCGTAAAATTCCTTTCCTTGAAGTACCTTCTCGTGCAAATGAATTCCCGCAAATGCATTTTTCTCATATACGTTTCGTCCGAGTAATACAGTAGCACCGACTTACATAAGGAAAAGGGCATATCGCTATTATCACATTATTTATTTCTATGGTAAACGTCCCATATTTTTCGTAACAAAAGTCTGATAAATATTTCTGTATATTGCGGCGTTGTAACTATTTATTTATTCTATTTTTGTATTCTGCTATCATTTGTATTTATTATACTATTCTTAGTTACTATATTTTTGAAATAAGTATCGTAACAAAGTATATTTAAATATAGAACCTAGATTTAAATATGAACAGTTCTCAATTCAGTTGTCTTTTTTTAAGGTTGTACTTCTCTCATTTATGAAGTGGTTTGAAGAAATATTTATTTTGGAGTTTGGGTGTTTTCTACGTATAATATGTATGTATTTACAAAAAAAAGTAAATAAGTATTTATATCAGTTGTCTAGTACCCATAACAAAAATGTGCAGCTGTATTTCATAAACATGATCTAAATGAATAAAAATTAAAGCTCCTTTTTGAAAACGTTTATGTTTTAGTTTGTAGAGGAACGTGCTATTATGGTTTTGCAACCTACCGCACCGAATTTTGATTTGCATTCAAAATTCATAATGTGGCAACACATTACAGAAGTGCTTCGTTGCTTTTGTTATACAAACAAGTAAAATTAAAATGTTTGTTTGTAATTTCAAATTAACAGCCTTTCACTAAATGCATTTGAAAGTATGCACGGTAATTACATCAAAAAAGCCATTTATAAAAATGTCGTCTCTCTGTTTTTCTGACAGTTTGTTCCGACAGATTTTGACGGGAATTTACTTGCAGATAGTAAATGGTATAAGAAGTACCTTAAGTTACTTTTTTAGACTAATTTATCCCCGTGGTGTTGCAGTTGTTATTGTAAAGGTACAAAAACAACTGCGAGTAACACTGCGGAGCTCAGCTAGTTACAATATTGTTATAGGATATATGTAACTACTTTATATGCCTATTGCATTTTTTGTTTCTTTTTTTGGTTATTTATTGATTAGATTTTGTTTTTGTTAACGAACTTAATTTTTATCAGTTATATATATATGTATCTGCGAATATCTGTATGACGTTTAGTCGACTTTAAGTAGTTATTTCAGTCCTTGACAATAATATCCAACGTCGTATGAGGAATAGTACAGTTTGCATAATAAATCTTAACATAATATTGCAAACAGAACTCCCTAACCTCGTCAGTTCTAGTCGTAAATCAATGATAACAACATTACATTGACATCAGGAAGTTGCTAGAAGGTGGCCCAACTATTTAACTGGTATTTATGACCTCTTTTATTACCTAACAAACTAAGTATATACGCATAATTTAAACTGACAGCTTTATAAATAGAGGCTGTTAACTGTTAACGATAGCTCAAACAAAGTGGTTGGCAATTGGCATTCGCTAATGGCTATTTTTCGTATAACATTCAATGTGAAAGTGGGGTCATGAGAATAGCGTGAATGAACAAAAAAACGTTATGCTACACTCCCGTTCTTTATTAGGCATTTTTGTTGTCTTTTAAAATAAATTTTAGATCCATATAACACATGTGTAACCTAACCTGAACGTTTACCTTTAATTATTAAGAAAATAATTTCGTTGTTTTTTATAATTTTTTTTGTTATATACACAAAATTGGTTATGAAGGGAATCTACGTGGGTGGATTTCGATAACGAATAAAATCTAATACGGAGTAAATTACAAACTGCTTAAACGAACTTAAAGCATGCGATTTAGTTTCCTAATAGTATAGACGGTATAAAATCAGGCTAGTTTTTTAAGATTTATCAGCACTCAAATATAATGTAAAATATTTTTCATCAAATTACCTCTAAAACATCCATTTACTTATTTACTCATATCTAATACTAGCTGACCCACGCAACCTCGTTTGCGTCTTATATTGCCCGTTGTGTGAAAATTTTCCCCCGTTTTCGAAACATTCTTCATTGGAGCTCCGCTCTTATTAGTAGTAGCGTGATGATATATAGCCTATAGCCTTCCTTGATAAATGAACTATCCAACATTGAAAGATTTTTTCAAATCGGACCAGCGGTTCCTGAGATTAGCACGTTCAAACAAACTCTTCAGTTTTATAATATTAGTATAGATTAGTAACATAAAATATAATTAAATATACTGACATCGTATGACGTAACCGAGGTGTCTCAAGTCTATTGCTTCGCGTCCTTAGGATTGGAACCACACCTCATCCCTGTAAGCAGCGAGTTGGATTTACGCAGATAATTGTATAAAAATTGTATAAGTCCAGCATTAATAAATAAAACCAAAAAATAATAACAATACAAAGTTCTTTAACATACTATTTCAAGTAGCCGCTTATAATTGTGACAATAATTGCACCAGGGCTCTAAGTTTCGGATAACAGTTGTCATGGATGTAGATACCGATCATCTATAACATGTTGCTATCTATATCTGCATGCATGTTGCATCTAATTGAATCAGTGGAATTACACCTATTGAATTTCAGTCAATGGCTTCGATATTATGCGTATTAGGTTTATTGGAAACCAATATGAATTAACTCATTGTAATAGTACTAGTTCGGTGTCAATCAGCGCTATCTAATATGGAATCAGATAAATCTTATTAGTCTATTTCCATATCTGATTTGAACAACGTTAATTGCTTATATATTTTACTTAGTGATTTATAATAAAAAGGTCCTGCCTCACATTTGCCTTGCCACACACAATTTTCTAAAGTCATAGAAATATATTTTTGTAGTGAAAGTATATTAATATATTACCAGCTAACCTGTAATGCTATACAGAGATAATGAATTTATTTATTACTAGCTGACCTACGCAACCTAGTTTACGTCTCTTATTGCTTGTAGCGTAATAGTTTTCTCCCGTTTTAGTAACGTGATGATATATAGCCTATAGCTTTCCTCGACAAATGGGCTCACTAACACTGAAAAAAATTTTTCAAATCGGACCAGCGGTTCCTGATCTTAGCGCGTGCAAACAAACAAACAAACTCTTCAGCTCTATCATGTTAGTATAGATAAAAAAGGTTATATTGAACCACCCTTAAAGGATCGACATGTGCGGTTTCAAACTTAACTTTTTCTAACTTTATTTCGAAATTTTAAAGGGATAGACGTTTATCACATACGACTTGATCGTCAGTAACCATCAGGTGAATAAATAGAAAACGCCTAAAACAATTAGGAAGTACTCTGTTAATAAGATAGCTCATAAAGAAGGGAAGGGGATTGACAACACTCAATTAACCTTGAACCTATAAACACATAATAACATCAATAGTGCGTTAAGACCGCTTATTCCTCTCTTCCCAGACACTTCCATTGCCAATGGCTAATGAATTCCTTAGTAACTACAAAGACCTTTTTCTTGTGTGGATCAGAAACATATTACCGCAATATTACACAATAAACAAATATATAATGAAGCATTAGGTTAATGTTGCATAAAGCGATTTATCTTGTCTACGTAAAAACAGTTTTAAAACCAAGAATTAACGGGAATGGCTGATCATTCGTATTTTTTTTTATGGAACAGAACGCAAACGAGCATACATATCGCCTGATAGTAAGGAATTACCGCTGCCCATGGACAGTCGCAACACAAGTGGCGTCACAAGTTGGCGGATGGGGAGGGGGATGGAGTTGGGGTATGGGCCTCCGGTATACTCACTCATTCGGTGAAACAGCGCAAGTGCTATTTCACACCGATTTTCAGCGAAGCCGTAGTATAACTCCGGTCGAGCTAGCCCATTCATGCCGAAGCGTGCCTCTTCCACGGGATAAATTTCAAAATTTTCTCGTATCATGACTAAAAACAAAATTTTAAGACATGCGTGGGAGCAGACAGCTTTTGTCTGCTCCCACGCATGACTCAATTAAAGGATCTCTATTTTAAATTTCTGTTTAGAACACTCACTTATCGTATCGTAAATGAGAAAGTATCGAATCGTAGTTTTAAAGGCCACAGAATATGAGTCATCATCAACTAAGTATGAGATAGCAGCACCACGCCCCCTACACATAATGTAACCCCGTGTTTACACCCTCGCAAAACTGACAAATCATCCTACCAAATTATTGTTTTGATATGAGAAGGAAATACTTTTAACGGTGATTACGACTACGCTTACTTATTATTAGACGGCGAGTTATAAATAACACTAGATATTTTAGTTCTTGTTCTCTTAAATGTACGATTCAAATTAATACGATAAACAAAAGGCAGTTTGTCGACAACATTACTGTTAATGGATGTCGACAGGTAGCATTCATCTTAAACACCCTGGTGCTTTCCAACGGCTTGCAGTTTAAACAAATCATAAGTTTGAGAATCTAGAAAGGAAAACAACTGAATTGCACTCAAGAAGCAACAATATAGAAACAGACAATTACAAAATACTGGTAAATTAAGGGTCTATCCTTCCTGAAAGTAATACAGTTTATATAAATTAGATTGTTAAGTTTTCAAGGTATAACGCATAAGGAAGACTACTGTTATAGAAAATGCGGTCCGTACACTAAGTTTTTGAGAAAATAAAACGAAATGTGAGATGTGAGTGATGTGAATGAGATATTCACACAAATTATTTTAAGTATCGAGATTACGATTACGGTGTGTGTGTGTGTGAATGTGTGTGCGTGTGTGTGTGTGTGTGTTAGCGTGTAAGCGTTTGTGTGTTTTAGTATGACGCCAGCTCACATTGAAAATTAGGTATACAAGTGACTATAATTAGCTTAGCAAATACACGTCCTACGTAATAATAAAATATTAACAGAGTTTTGCACACATTTAGTTCTATCATTTGTTAGATAATCTTGACATCTAGCTTCATGAAACTGGTATTACTTGAGACCTATTCCTAATACGCCCACGGGTAGCGGGTAAGATATTTTTAGCGGAGACCACGAGGCAATAATATAAATCCCAGTAATAGTTCACCCGATGGCGAAATAAAATTCGGCTTCAACCTGACAAAGGTCAAACAAAGTTCATAGTTCTGCCCATATACCTACCTACTTAATTCGTGGCTTAAGCCTACCTATACATTTTATTGTGATACATTCATACATTACCTAATTTTAAGTTTGTTTAGGATAATTAGAAAAACTATAATTACAATATTATGTTATTATTTTTCCCACCTGATTTTTCACGAGATGGCAAGATGACTAGTGGTTATGGTTGAGACGTGTTAGGTTTTTGCTCATATTTCTTATACAACCGGTTTTGGTCTGATAGTATCAGAATAAACTAACTGCCTCGACTGACTCCGTTCGGTTGACATTATCGACAGATGTATACTAGATTTACCTTATGGTTTGTATGAAAAAAGAAACGTTTTTAGGGTTCCGTACCTCAAAAGGAAAAACCGGACCCCTTATAGGATCACATTGTTGTCCATCTGTCTGTCAAGACCCTTTTTCTCAGGAACGCGTGGTATCAAGCTGAAATTCATATCAAATACTCAGGTCTACTGTCCCTTGGAGTTGTGAAATTTTTTATCTCCTAAGCCAAAGCAAGTCCGACTCGCAGTTGGCCGGTTTTTTTATTTCTATGAAAACGTTTCTCGTGCCTTAACGATTTTATAGATATTGAAGCTTATGATGTAGACTACATCCAAAATAATAACATGTACCTATTGTTTGTTACAGGTATGATAGAGTGTCGAGTGTGCCGTGGAGTTTGTAAACAGAGTATGATATAAACATCACAGGAGGGCGTGAGTTATTTTAAAACTAATCATAACAGCCCATCCTCTTTGATTTCACAACGCTTTAGGAATGTCAATACAAATATATCATCACTCGCTTTTACTATGAACATAAAATTGTGTAGTCAGTTTTGTAATAGGAATTGGTGCACATTTACTCTCGATCTCAGGTGTTCTCGTACTAATTAAAATTTTTAAACACAAGTCATACACAAATGTAGAAGATATTGTGTTTTTGTCAATGACTCCACATGATACCGTATAAGAGAAAATAAGTTTCCTAATTCTAATTCTGCCACATTACAGCAATATAATTAACGTTTAATGTTTATTACTTTACTACGAGAACACATTTGACATTAGCGAGATTACACCGGAACTGAATTTTGAAGATATTTCATTACCCATGTGAATTGAACTTCAGACCACGTTGCGGGAAATAAATCCTACTACTATTATAAAGGCGAAAGTTTGTAAGTATGGATGTATGTATGGATGTTTGTTACTCTTTCACGTAAAAACTACTGAATGGATTTGAATGTAACTTTACCACAATATAGCTTATACATCAGAATAACACATAGGCTACTATTTATAAAGATATAGCTTCGCCTCGCGGCGTTGCCCGCAGTTATCATCGTACCGCGGGTAGCACCGCGGGGTTCAGCTAGTAATAAATAAATATTTCGGACATCTTACACACAACGCCATCTAGTCCTAAGCTAAGCAAAGCTTGTGTTATGGGTACTAGACAACTGATATAAATACATAATTTCTTTTTTGTAAATACATACATATTATACATAGAAAACACCCAAACTCCAAAACAAATGTTTGTAGATTATACAAACTTATGGTCCGACCCGGGAATCGAACCCGAGACCTCAAGAACAGCAGTCGCATACGCTACCACTGCGCCACAGAGACAATCAAATCAAATCAAAATAGAATGAGGCTTGTAAAACTAATGCCTTTACCGTTCCCTATGTTAGTTCTCAGAAACTACTTTAAAGTATGTATGTAGGTACTTTTTCTATTTCTACAAAATTAATCAAATGTAATAAAAAAACACTATTATTGTAAATAAAAATCATCGTGTCATTCTTGGCCCGACTCAAAGCTTTGATCACACAAAGTAATTTTCGAACTAGATGTTCTCCAATCAATCTGAAATTCCAAACCTGTCCCTTTGGGTCCTTTCATTTCCTATGTCCTCACTTACAAGGGCATTGTTTCTTTCTATAAAAATATTTTGTTTTTCATATAGGTACTATCGAGAGATATTCGACTGCCTCGGTGGCGCGAGTGGTAGCGTAAGCGACTGCTGTGCTTGAGGTCTCGGGTTCGATTCCCGGGTCGGACCAAATGTTTGTATGATCTGCAAATATTTGTTTCGAAGTTTGGGTGTTTTCTATGTATAATATGTATGTATTTACAAAAAAAAAGTATATAAGTATTTATATCAGTTGTCTAGTACCCATAACACAAGCTCTGCTTAGTTTGGGACTAGATGGCATTGTGTGTTAGATGTCCGGAATATTTTATTTATTTAGAGATAGTAGAAGTGTAATTCTGAACTAAATATTTTCACTGTTAGTAATAGTTACAACCATAGTATTGTATACTTAATTTTATGTAAAATAGTACAAACTTGTCATTCGATATTTAATAAACGCCCCGAAAGTTGCGTTTGCGAAATGGCGCTACAGTCGTGCACGTTTCCAATACAAAATTAGCCACAATGGCTCTCAACGGCCAGATTACTCGTGCAGCTATCGACTGTTAGTCAAGTATTCAACAGACTGATATGAATTCGTACTCTATCAATAAACTGTAAGTGTAATATAACATGGTTGTAAAATTATTAACTAATGTTTTAGAAAACTATTGTTTCTTGGACTTATAACAGAGTTTTTCATTTAAGCATTGAATAAAAGCAACAATCACCAATGGCGTAAGTAAACAGTAATTAGTATTGTATTATCATCATCAGCCTATCGCAGTCCACTGAAGAGTCATTAATATATTGCTATAACACACATATACATTTGTATAACTTTATATGTTCTTTCGTTATATATTATTATCGTTATATATATAAAAATATATTTAACGGCGCATAAAGCGCAGAGTTATTTTTAGATAGGGTGACGTCAGCCTAGCTGACGTTGAAACTTTCAATTCAATATACGAGTATTCCGCTTAGCAATGTAATAATCAAATAACTCGTTCAAGTAACAGTTACAGGACTCTGTTGTCCTATAAAAAAAGGGATACTTTGGTCCAATTTGACCAACTATTTGGTCAAATCAAAATCATTGGTCTATACCAATGATTTATAATTGAAAATTAAGTTTTATTGAGATGCTCAAAATCATATGTAAATGTTTTCGCGCTGACATATATAATTAAATATTATTTTCTAAATTTAATTTCCTTTCTTCTTTATACACAAAAAATATATTTCTCGATATTCATTACATATGTAATTCAAATTCAAAATCATTTTTTCAATTAAGATATAATGTTAATTAAGACTAAGTATTATATATTTATAAACGTTAAATTGAAGCACCAGTTAAAAATCATAGATTGACACAAAGAGACGCTACAGCATGTACTGGATTGTCAAGGTATTTACCTTGGTGAAAACACCAAAATCTACTGCCTGCTTGTGTCCATCTATAACTTTCAGTTTCAGTGGCCTTATGAGAAGAATACTGGCAAAGAAACTAATGGTCACTCTGTTTAAAAGTCTGATATTCAGGTACAATAGTGTACGTTACCTATTACTACAAAACCCTGGTCACCTGAAAATCATGCTCTTGAATATTTCAATTTCAAATCGTATCAAATAATGTTGTATACAAGATGTCAAGAAATTAAAGTACACAACCCATCAATCAGTATCAAGAATTGTAAAATTGTATTTCAGTGACGTAACGGCGTACGGAGCCTTTGCTCCGCAACTTTGCGAGCTTTCTTGGACACTATAATAAATTATTTGTTCGGAACAAAAACTAACGCGCACCTGGGGAAGTTGTTTAACTTGAACACTTTTAAAGACAAAAGAGTTACGATGTAATTTGTTAAAAGGGTAAAATAATACTTTTTTGCGTATTAAATATCCCTTATCCCCGGATCAGGGGAAGAAAATATTACACAATTGTATTTAAACTATTTCTTGATGATAATATTAGGTTTTTTTAAAGGAATAGGTGGCACACGAGCAGACGTATCGCCTGATGGTAAGCGATTACTGTCGCCTAGGGATACTCATAACACCAGAGGCTTTACAAGTGCTTGCTAGTTTTAGGAAATAGGGAGAGGGGTGGGGGGGAGTTGGGGTCTGGGCCTCCGGTTTCCTCACTTACTCAGTGAAACACACTGCAAGCGCTGTATCACACTGGATTTCTGTGAGGCCGTGGCCGTTAGTTCGCTTTATATACGAATTATATGCCAATGCTCCAATCACTCAGCAGATTACGAATAAGTTTATTAATTCGTGAGTGATTAAGTGAGATCAATCATATTGGTGAAACCAGGCTCAAAACTTCAAAGACTACAAAGAAACCTACACTTCTGTCAAAAACGCTATACTTCAATATGAATATGGACTAATGCAAAACTTTGAACATCGATTACGTAGTGCACTATATTGAAGGAATACTGCTTTCAAGGAAAGAAAACCATTTTTTAAAAAAAGTATTTATTATGAGTTTTAAATAAAACTAAATAAAAAGTTCGAAACAAATCAAACGAGGCAAAATTCGATGGACTTGTTTCGGTTTGTAGCGAAATTCCTATGGTTGCCTTCCAGCTCTAGAATCAAATCACCTCCATATTTCAATCATATTACAATTGCAAGAAAAAATATAGCTCAATAGAAAACCTGTTTGTGGGTAAAATTTAACTTGCAAGATTTCATTACAGAGATAAGTACCGTCGAAACTAAATAAAAAAACAAAAGACGAAAAAATTAACGAGATATCGACCATATAAAAGTTTTACCTACGATACCAACGTAAGTGTGATATTCAAAGTGTTATTTCCACCGGAATAATTAGACTCTAAAAATATTTACAATGCTACGTTTAAATGACATCAAAACGCTATAATATTGTTTATTTTAATTGGCTGAATATTGACTTCAGCCAATTAAAATAAACATGTTTACTGTTTATAATATCATCAATAAGATCTTGACTCATCGTTTGTATAATTATGTGATAAGAAAATTATTTGTAACTTTGCATTTCTTTTAATTCGCTAAAGAAACAACATAGGTTTTCATTGAAAATCAATTTTTGAAACTAAAAAATACGCAATATTTTTTTATGGATATTAATTCCTAATCGTGTATGTTTAGCTTCTAGCGGTAAACCTTACAGATATAAAAAAAATCGGATACGATTCCAAAATAATTGCGAAGTGTAAAGATAGCCTTCATGTAATTGTTTATGACCCAGTTTGCCGCAGCGGTGTTACACTGTCTGACTAATAAATTAGGACCGGTCCCGCAGGAGGGTGTATGTGGCCACCTCTGTCCCGCGAGCCCGAGATTCGTGTCCCTGTTCCACCATTAACTACACCTGCTACATGGTCACAATGTTATTCTTCAATGTAAATATAATGGGAAATACCAATAGATATTTCGACACTCGTATCCGATGGTAAAGTCCATAATGTTATTTTGATTCACGCTAAGGCGAAGTGCAGGATTCATACAACTCCAACTTTAAAAATATTTCTAAACCAATCTAAATTAAAATTCTTTTCAAACTTAAGAGAAATGAGCGTACTCCTTCCTAAAAGGCCGGCAACGCACTTGTGACGCCTCTGGTGTTGCGGGTGTCCATGGGCGGCGGTAATCGCTTACCATCAGGCGATACGTCTGCTCGTTTGCCCCTTATATAACAAAAAAAAAACTTTTTGATACCACGACCTCACAGAAAATCGGTGTGAAATAAATAGCGCCTGCATTGTGTTTCACTGAGTGAGTGAGGATACCAGAAATCCATACCCCATTACCTCCCCCAATTCCCCATAGGCCGGCAGCGCACTTGTGACGCCTCTGGTGGTGCTGTGTCCATGGGCGGCGGTAATCTCTTACCATCAGGCGATACGTCTGCTCGTTTGCCCCCTATTCCATAAAAAATAAAAACAAAACGTTCATTCTTATTATTGCTATTAAAGCACGTAAAGAGCCATGAATTTTATGAAGCAAAAGTATAATCCACAAAACATTAGCAAACTGTCGTAACTCAACAGTCGTATCGTGTCACCGGCTTTAATGTTCATCGCAATGGCCGATAAAAAGGTAAAACAGACGGAACAATCATAGTGAATCATATTTTACGATGCACCGATAATGCAACAAGTTGTTGAATCAACAAATAGCCTATACCAATAGATTCTGTACCGCAGACACATCGGTATTATTTGTGATAACTTAATCACAGTAGATTTGTTTGACAGCTCTTTACATTTCACTGGTTTTTTAATAGAATACTTGTTTGTGGTTTTATAGTTTTTAATTTTAAATTAAATAAGTAAATAAATATTCCGGACATCTAACACACGACGCTATCTAGGCCCATGCTAAGCAGAGCTTGTGTTATGGGTACTAGACAACTGATATAAATACTAATGTACTTTTTTATGTAAATACATATATATTATATATAGAAAACACCCAAACTCCGAAACAAATATTTGCAGATCATACAAACATTTGGAGACCTCAAGCTTAGCAGTCGCATACGCTACCACTACGCCACCGAGGCAGTTGTACAACTGTATTTGTGTGGTATCAATATCTAATAGTGTAAAAAATAAGTAATAAGCGCTTGAAGTGATTTCTGAAATGGAGGTTCGGGTGTTTTTTAAGAGCTATATTAAAATTAAATACTTTGAAATAATAAAGCACTGAAACTGTGTTCATTAGACATAAATACTAACTATGTTGAAATGTACTTACTATGACTTTATTTTATATTCATAACTAAGGAATTGTGTTTTTTTTTATTGGATCGGGGGCAAACGAGCCCCCGATGTCGCTTAATGGAAAGCGATTACCGCCACACCAGAGGCGTCACAAGTACATTGCCAGCCTTTAAGTAGGAATACGCTCTTATCTTGATAGTTTGAAGGTCGCAGGCGTATTATACCTATAATCTACAACAGCCCTCCTAGTCAAGTTGGAAGCGTGTTTCTTTCTGCAATCTTTGTCACACTTTAGCAGCACTTTAGAAGTGGCTCTACTCTCCCTGATTGAAAGCATGAGCAGAATCCAAGAGTAGTGGTCATCATACTCATTGTGGATATAGACAATGCAACAATGCAGCATGGTGACCCTGGTGTGGGTCGTGCGACCGTGGTGACTTGATTGAGCTGCTTCTGCTTTAATGGGTCTCTGGTCTCACACTCAGCAACGAAACACGACAGTATGAATGCTGACTTAGCCCAGGTCGAGCTGACCAGTTCGTGCTAAAATCAATGTTTTTATACCACCTAAATTGTTAACGCCTTGTAAAAGGTAATCATTACCTACCCAAAATTAAACCTAATGTATTCAAAATATAACATTTTGACATAATGTGCTAAACTTTACTGAAAATAAGATGGTATATTTTTAAATAAACGATTATTTATTTGAAATGCTCACATATTTTAACCAAATCATACATAAAAAGTACATAAAACACACGTACATCATAATTTCGTTTTAATGTATCATTCTTAGTACTCAGCTATTTTAAAACGAACATTAGGTATCCAAACCAAAATACTAAAAATATAATGTAGAAAGATACATGGTACGTTATACAATTCCAAGAGTCCTTGTTGTTATTAGGGGTTTCCCTCGAGATATTTTCAAACGTTAGGATATTCCCATTCATTGGAAATGTTGACAACGTTCGGCATATTTCAGAAGTATCTATTTCAAAGCTAGATCTAATAAATATTCTCAAAAATTTCCCTAGCCATTTAACTAGCTCATATCTTGCAATCAAAAGTAACTTATTTTAATTAAACAAATACAGTTTTACTTTCTCTTTAGCCCCTATGCTGATCTGCTCGCACGCCGCTTATTTGTGTTATAATTTTTTTTTACCGTGGTAGAGCCACTCTTCGGCATGCATGGGCCGGCTCGACCGGAGTGTAACCGCTGTGAGTGAGGGTACCCCTCCCTCCATACCTCTCCTTATCCCCCAAAGAACGGCAACGCACTTGTGACGCCTCTGGTATTGCAGATGTCCATGAGCGGAGATAATCGCTTACCAGGTTATACGTCCGCCCTTTTGCCCCTGATAAAACAAAAAAAATGTGTTGTTACGAGTATTCATCATTTTCGTTACCTTAGGAAAGTTCAAATCCAGACCTATCAATTGAAATTTCCTACATACCTTAATGAATTGACAAAACATTCGCTGGATTTTGACTGTACAAAGGACATATTGAAATTAATTAATATTAATGCCATATATGGCCAGTATCCTTGTCAAAAAAGTATAATAATATTGTCATATAAAAGTATTTATGAGAAGTAAAATATCTAGTTCGTTATCGTCCACAAATCCAATGATATTTTTCAAAAATATTTTTATGGTTGGACGGAGACCGATGAAATTGCACTTTAATTATCTCTTGTATCTCCCGGTAATACAGGTGCTTTGCAACAAGTTTATTAAATATTGGTTACCATTGCGATTTCTTTTAATTTTCCTGCAATTTTTCTTGACTACTTTGATAAAATGACCGTTTATATGCCTTTACGAATGTAGTTTATTTCAAGAACTTAAATCGAAATTAAGAATCGAGCAACAATATATGTCTGCTGCTACTACAACGCTATTTGACACGTTTAATCGCGACTTGCCTCTACAAATTCCTATTGGAATTTTTTTTTCAAATCTGCAAGTTTAAATATACTATAATAATAATTATATACAACACTATACTACAATTAAAATGAGTAGAAACTGAATATTATATTATATTATTATATATTATTCATTATAAATATTCATAAAAACAAAACATTTACACGGCAAACGGGAAAATATGTTAATTTTTTTTTTGTCGTAAACTATTATGCTCCCAAATATTAGTTGACCAAAACTGCTAAACTTTTAATGAAATAAAGTTATTTTATACGTTGTTCATTCATGTGGAGTTTTCTTATATTTATAAGTGTTCTTAAATAAAAAATGAACTAAAAAGTGGGAAGAAAACCGGTGTGAAATAGCGTTTGCGCTGTGTTTCACGGAGTGAGTGAGGATACCGGAGGCCCAACCCCAACCCCTCCCCCCATCCCCTTTCCCATCCCCCAAAGGTCGGCAACGCACTTGTGACGCCTTTGGTGTTGCGGGTGTCCATGGGCGACGGTAATCGCTTACCATCAGGTGATACGTCTGCTCGTTTGCCCACTATTCAATAAAAAAAAAAAAAAAAAGAAATTTCAAAGAAATAGCTATGTCACTTTCACAATGCAGACATTCGATTCAGGTTTGCAGTGTTTGCACAATCCTATTGTTAAAATCGACTCCAACTTCCTTAGATGTTTTAAACTTACAAATATCTACCGAACGTCACCACGATTTGTGCTGGCACTGACACATTGCATTTGCTTACAACAGAGTCTTAGGACATTCGTAACTATTGGTGACTCCAGCTGCAGTAAAATGGCGACGGTTAGGGAACGAAGAACTTATCTATCATATATTTTAATTCGGTTTGCGCCTAAAACTATCACAAAAAACATTTAAATATAACCAGAAAATATATACCTACAAAGTTAGTATTGCATTTATATAAAAACTTGTGAAATACACCTATTTTGGTGTTCCAAAACAGAATAAATTATTTTTAGCTGTGTTGCTTCTGATTCGCACAGTGGTTCCATGAGAATACCGCGAACTAGACTAAAAATGAGACCTAGAGAGAGATAGAAATCAGTTCACAAGTGGCCGTTTATCGTATACTTATATTATATAACTAACTGACCCACGCAACCTCGTTTGCGTCTTCTATTGCCCGTACTGTGAAATTTTTCCCCCGTTTTGAAACATTATTCATTGGTGCTCCGCTCCTATTGGTATTAGCGTGATGATATATAGCCTATAGCCTTCCTCTATAAATGGTCTATCCTACACTGAAACAATTTTTCAAATTGGACCAGCGGTTTCTGAGATTAACGCGTTCAAACAAACTTTATAATATTATAGTATAGATTGAAATCATCCTTCTCTTGAAGTTATTAATAAATAAACTTTACCGCGAACAGTCTGTGCAGGACCACTCTAAAAAGATAGTTTATAGAAACTGTTTTACGATAATAGCACTATAAATTGAATGCGGTAGATTTATTTAATAGCATTACTCACAATACTCACCCTATAAGTAATAGAGCACTCGGAAGTCTATTGACGTTCCTAGCGAGTTCACTTCAAACTAATGATTCGGAATTGAGACGAGAAACCGATTGCACCCTTTACATCAAGATTACGATATCAAGTTGCAATACGACAATCTCAATTTCAAACGTTCAGCTTTCGAATGTTATTACAATAGTGATCTAAGATAAGTTGAGACGTAGACGAGCATTCAGACAAGCTAACGATCTTGTTACTGAGAGATGAGCGTTTGGTCCGCACTTCAGTTGTTCAGGGTAATGAACCGAGATTGAGCGGGCTCTTGTAGTGTACGCAGTGTACGTGTCTTTATATACCTAGGTGCTTGTTTTACGATAACATATGCGAATACACGAAAATATACCATGAACTTCCAGTTGACTATGGTTTGCTTTAGGATATTATCCTTTCAAGAGAACCATCTAGTCACAATAAATAATAATAATAATCGCTTATACTTTAGATAAATCAATCTACAGCATGCATAAAGCTACCTGTAGGTATAGGATGAAATTAAATACTCACAAAAAAAAAGATTAATTAAAATATATTTAGAATGATTGGCAGTAAAATTTAGTCGCAAACTATTTGCGGCAGCGGGATCTTTGCGAAGGCTACGAAACTTTCTTCCCATCAACACAAAAATTGCGCTCGCACAATCTCTTTTTCTTCCTATCCTTGACTATAGTGATGTCAGCTATCTGGATCTCACCGAAGACCAACTAAACAAACTTGAGCGACTCCAAAACCTCTGCATCAGATTCATATTTGGTTTGCGCAAATATGACCATATCTCAGAATACCGTTCTAAACTCAAGTGGCTACCAATACGCTTTCGCCGGAATCTTCATATACTTTCTCTTTTATACAGTATTCTGTTTAATCCTCACACACCCTCTTATCTCAAAGAACGTTTTCAGTTCTTGCACAATACACATTGCGGGGACCTGAGGTCATCGGAGAATTTAATACTAAAAATGCCACAACACACCACTCACTTTGCAGACAAGTCCTTTACCGTGCAAGCAGTAAGACTTTGGAACAGCTTGCCGGAGACTATCCGAAAGGCGAAAATCTTGCCTGTTTTCAAAAACCTGGTGAAGGATTATTATCTGTCCTTATGAATGCTCTTGGTTTGATTATACGTAAATGTTGTAGTCTATATATGTGCCTATATATGTATGTATGTATGTGTGTATGTATGTATGTATGTGTGTATGTATGTATGTATATGTGTGTACGTATGCATTTTGTTGTTTTGTTTTTCATTTTTATCTATTATTTTAAGAATTTGGAAAATTTACGTGATGGTATGTTTGTTACTGTTGGATTAACTGCCTGAAAATTTTAAATACCTAAAATCCATCTTAAGGTTGTCTGGAAGAAATCGCCGTGAGCGATAAGACCGCCAATTGTTACTTCTAAAACATTGTAACTCATCTGTTATGTTTTTTTAATTTTTGATGTATACAATAAAGGTATAAATAAATAAATAAATAAATAAAAAAATAAAATGTAAATAAAATAAAAAAAAACAAAAATTATTTTAAAATTAAAAACACAGCGTTTAATTGAATTAATTTAAATAATGTAATCAAATAAATCAAATTACATCATAAAAATGTGTTGTTGTTATACCTATTATTCGAACTTTTCTGAGGCCGAGAATAAAATTCACAAAATGAATCTTTGCACAATCTCTAATTTATAACTCAAAATATGCAGTAATTGGATAGATAATAATTAATAATATTTAAACAGTATCTATACAATATAAATAATTAAAATTTAAGTGTCTGTTTTTAATTCAAATTATGAGATTTTGACCAAACGCACATGAATGTTTACCTACACGGTACTTACAATAAAAAATCTATTTAAAATATGTGTTCTTTTATCTGTTTTTTTAGTCTAGCTTCCTTTTTTAAAAAGCTTCGCTCGAATTGGAACCCACAACACTCAGCGCACTAGAAAACGGCGTGGCGACCGCTTAAACCATTAGGCCAACCGTGCAGTCATGGTCAACTTAATAATTTTGGGTCTTAATAAATAGGCACATGTTAAATTTTGGTCGCAATCCTTACAAATTGTCGGCGAATAATCACAATTGGTGCAAATAAGACCATGCAATCAAAATTAAATTATAGTTCTAGTAATACATACACCGTGGGAGAGCTATGCTTCGGCGTGAATGGGTCGGCTCGACCGGAGTGATACCACGGCCTCACAGAAAACCGGTATGAAATAGAGTTTGCGCTGTGTTTCACCGAGTGAGTGAGAATACCGGCCCATATCCCAACCCCTCCCCCCATCCCCTTTCCCATCCCCCCAAAGGTCGGCAACGCACTTGTGACGCCTTTGGTGTTGCGGGTGTCCATGGGCGGCGGTAATCGCTTACCATCAGGTGATACGTATGCTCGTTTGCCCACTTTTCAATAAAAAAATTTAAAAAAAAAACATAGGTATTTGTTTCAAATAGTTAAAAGAAACTAACATTGAGTATGGCGAGGTACGTATAAGATGGTCGTAATTCATTCTCTCTATGGAACCACCATCTATCGAACGAGCAACATTCATGCATCGAAGGCTTGTTTTAACTCTGTAGCTAGTTTAGTAGAGAAACTACTAAAGTCTACAATAATATTGTGACGACTTCCACATACAACACAACAGTTACCTAATACAGCGCCATCTACCGAAAATACACTGAACTACGCAGCAAAGTACAAAACGAATAAACTACCAATCCTGAATCGCGCAGTAAAAGTTTTCGCGCCGATTATCATACATACAACATCCCAACATCAACTGTTGGGCAGTAGCCCGCCAGGCATGATCACCTCGCCTGGTCGGAGGATCCTCCCTTCGTGTTGGGTGGAACATGACACCCGTTCCCCCTGTTCCCCACACTATATTCAATTGCGGCATTTCATTATTATTTAATTCCAGCATCTGCTCACGATAAATAAACGTAAAAGTGTTAGTTTATTCTGTTCTTCAGTTAGCTCCTGTTAATCATTTATATACCTATTATTATCAATCTATAGAAATAAATAAAATTGGGGTGTCTGTTTGTAATATTAAAATAACAGTTTTTTACTTAACGCAAATGTGTACGTGGTACCTACATGTACCAAAATAAGACATTTTACAAATTTAGTCTGTCTGTTTCTCTGGCTGATCTCTGGAACGGCTGGACTGATTTTGACGGGACTTTCACTGACAAATAGCTTTTACCCGCGGTGTTTGTTGTATCGCGGCTAAAATCGCGGGGATTAGCTAGTCAAAAAATCAAAAATAAGATTGAATTGTCAAAGTTTCTAAAAGAAATTTTGATTTCACTCCAAGATCGAAAGCTCTTTTTATAATCTTAAGTGTCCTCCGTGACTCATGACTCCCTCTCACATTCTATTTCTATAATAGATATTAAATAATTAAAAAGTCAACCGACCCTAGCAACTTTTAATTTACTTAAAAACTTGAAACAATTCCCCAATCCCTTTGCGAAAGTGCATATTTACAAACAAAGTGTCCTCATGAGATGTTTGTCAGACTTAGAAAGTCCCCGCGCCACATAAGAAAGAGTGTATAATCTTTTGCTCTCCAAGAAACACAAGGTGTTATAAAATTTTTACAAACCTCTTTGCTGAATTGTTTGTTTTAAATACTTTTCTTATTGTTATACGAGTAGATTCGTGACCACGGCATTGTAAAAACGTCGTGACTGAAAACTTATGAAAATAGACACAAGTGCTAGAGATACAATTTATTCAAAAATATACTCTTTCATTTTCTCTGTAAACACTGCACGAGTAGGTAGGCCGAGTTTGTAGTTGCTAAATTAACATAAAGCTCGTCGACAGAAGTAAAGTTTGTCATGCACACAAGAAGATTAGTGAAATTTTGGATATTCATATGTAAATGAGTTTTACTGTGGTAACTTTATCCACAGAGCACGGATAAAATTATAGCAATTGCGATAGGTATGAGGCATATGAGCTTAGGGAATAAAGCGTCGAACAAGCGACGAGTGCAGCCTGACTGCGGGACAGTGTGGTATGACATGCGGTCACGTACCACAAGACGTGAGGTCGACTAAAACGATTGTGCTGAAAGCACACACGCAACATGATTTCATCCATATTAAGGCATAAATCCAAGGTTGTTTACATCTGTTTTTCTGTAACTATTGTGATTAGAAAATTAACTGAACTTATGTAAAAAAAAGGATCATTAAATATTCTGCTTTCGCATAGGTATGGTGTTATATGGTATCTTAAGCAGGAAAACTTTAAACTTTTAACTACAACTGATAATAAGGCGTTACCAATTGTAAAAAATTATTCAAAAAATTCAAATAACAACAATATACAAAGGAACATTCTCATAAATAAGGACACACACAAAGCGCAAAATGGAAGCAAAAGGAAGCGGCACCGACATGATTTAGAGGAAGGTACCTAGATAATAATATTCAAGAAGCAGATTACCATAACTTAACAGAGAGATTGGCTCGGCCTACCGAGGATCATTATTTAAATCACTGGCTGCATGCAAATTACTAAGATATCGGATAAACATGAATTGAAATTTAAACAGACATAGATATTCTATTGTATTTCGGAAGTCCATAAAACATTAACTATCGTATTGTGGGATATACTCGTAGTTCATTGCGGCTTAATATATTTCTCGTTGACAAGTTCGAATGCAGAATTGAATCTTGTTAACTTTTTTCTTTACATAACTAAAATCAATATTGAAGACTCTCAATTCTGTATACTACTTGGCACATCATTGGTATTCCCATTTATCTCTTGAATCATGAAATATCATGAAACCACTGTCAACTTTTATAACCTTTCGTACTGCCCCTTACCCTTTCGTTTTTTTTTTTTTCGTCCTTTTGTGGTCAACAAAGTAACCAGTTACAATAACAGATTCTCAATATTGCCAATTTATAATTTTAACAGAACAACTACTATGTTATATTGTCTTTACATAAGTTTAAAGCAATTACAAGTCCTACATTATCGTTTTTATAGAAAAAAAAACCAATCTTCTTTCTTTTTTATTTCGTTATTCAAGTTAAAAACATGATCCTGCATTTAATTGAAATGTTGCAAAGAAAAATTTGGTGTTTTAAAGATTTCAATCAAGTCAACTCTCGCTTTACTTTAAAAGATTCTGTCTTGTTATAAAGTATAAATAGAGCTTAGTCGTATTCATTGCAGGAAAATCCCGCCAAGCCCCTTTAGAAACGAGACACTCCTAGCAAAATGAATGTCGCCTACACCTCACTGGAGTAATAAAACATTTTTAAAGAAACCCCTTTACGACCAGTATTATTAGATATTTTTCCTCCATCTTCGCCAGTACCTACTATCGGAAAAAGCAAGGCAATCAACTGTATCGATATTTTACGACTATGAGGTAAAGTTTTGACACTGTAATATTCGTATATTACGGCCCATATATCATTTATAATAAATATAACACCAATGCTTTTTCAGCGAATTTTGGTACATTTTGATATTCTTCATAGATCTGTTTTAATTTTTTTTAAACTCCTGAGAAGTATGTACAATACTGTGTGGTATTTTGAGTTAGTACCGCTCAAGGGAGACTTAGGATTGATAGATATGCATGCATGAAAGCTTTACATTTTTTAAGATTTCAATCTCTTTTGAATTAAATTCAAGAATAGAATAGAAACAGACTTCTCGCATCTTATTGCAAAGTAATATTTACGAGTAGTTTCTTTATTTTGTCTTTCGATAATATGGTCTTGCTAACCCGTTGCTAAGCTGTTGTTATATTAAAATTCAATATACCGTGAAATATTTAAGGTGTTAAGTTATTTAAGACAAATTATACTAAACGATATAAAATCCACTCCAGCTGTTTTACAAGAGCAACATGTCGACTGAGCCTGCAATGCCACAAGTACCAGATCTTCGTAGGACAGAGATTTATAGGGGCTAAACCAGTGAATCATGCATTGTTCGTAGCAGGATATTAAACGTCATCATCTATCAATATTAATAGCCACTTGTGATTTACTGATATTAGTTTAAAACTTATCAAAACTATGTTAGTTTTTACCATATTATAGTAAATGTATAAAATAGTCTCAAAAGTCCCAAAGTTTACAGAAGCATAGGTTGAGGATTTTATTGTGTAAATCACTTCAGAATGTGCTGGTATACACTTAGAATAAATTTTTACTTTTGTAACTTTTTTTGGGAGAATATTTATTAAAAAAAGATTGATAATTTAACAGATTATCGAGATATAGAATTGTAAGACAATATTCAGACTTTCACAAAAGTGGTCTTACCTAAAGTAGTAATGTGTCGTTCCAGAACTTATATATTTTATAAAGCATATCAACGTTTAAAATAACATATGTTCGGACATCTGACACGTATACACAATCAAATTCTTCGTACTATATACGACAATCTCAGTCTAACTGAACTGGATCGTTCAAACGTTTCATGCTAAATTTTACGACAAGTCTTAATCTTACTTTTCAGTTATTCCTTCCCAAATTTACCTTTTCTTTCTGTAATGAAATGTACTTTCCAAAAGAGGATTTTTAGATCATAAAATTAAATAGCTTAAAAGCTTTGAAAAATGAATGAGAAAATAGAAGAAATGTGATAACAGATCGCAGATTCACGCTCTACGTATTCCCCTCAATATATCTAGGTTATTCACAAGTACTTACAGTTTATTACAGAATACCTAAATTAAATACTTCTGTCACTGAGTAGTTATTTATATTCAGTATATTGACTTTTAGTATCGGAAGGTGCAGTAAATTTTCTATAGCTTTTAATAGTGCAGGTGCGACAGTGGGCTCGTCGCCAACTGAAATTGAATTATTAGCACAAGCGAGCGAAGATGATTTCGTATTAATTATCAAAGTGCTATTAAAATTATGATGTAGATGCATCTCGATGGGCTATCATAGTGTGGGTCACCGCGCTGCATTAATGCATTGTCTGCATTCGCAAGGAGTATGGTAAAACTCTTGATTTCAGCTCATACTTTATATCAGACAGAGTAGTGACTTTGGCTGGACTATATATTAATAATATTACATATTCCAGATCTACTAAAATAGATAAAAAAATACACACACTTTCATAGTTCTTTCAGTGTTCTATTAGAAGAATAAATTATAGTAAGTTAATGATTAACAATTTTAGTAGTATATATACATATATCGTAAATGCATATATTTAAAAAAAAAGTTAAATTGATCGGTCTGGTTACGCTAAGTTAGACTTATTATTCTATCATCATCTATTACCAACAATAGAATGAGTGGAAAAATAATGTTTGTGGGGGAACGGGTATCATGTTCCACCCAACACAAAGGGAGAATCCTCCGACCAGGCGAGGTGATCATGCCTGGCGGGCCACTGCCCAACAGTTGATGTTGGGGTGTTGTATATATGATAATCGACGCGAGAATTATTTATTGCACGATACAGGATTTGTAGTGCGTTACTTCGTAGTTCAGTGTATCTTCGGTAGATGGCGCTGTAGTAGGTTATTGTTGTGTTATATGTGGAAGTTGCCACATGTTAATAAAAAATAAATAAAACCTAACTAAGATAAAAACGACGCTGAAAAAGTTTGAAACAAGTTTGAAAAGCCGTAGTCACACGTTACATAGAAACGAACCATAACACTTTAACAAAGTTGTTTTTTGTCGTAGTTGGGTTTTAGTTTTAACTTTTTTTCATTTAAAATTATTTTGGTGCTGTTACGATATTAATTTCTTTGCAAAGTGTATTTGAAATACATTAGAAATATTACAATTATCAAATAAATACGGACGAAGCCGAAGACGAAATGTACAAGGCTAACATTAAAATTTATTTTTAACACAGTACTTTTTGACCACTAGAAGGCGCCACATTATATTTAGTGACACGTCAGATATTCTATAAGCAGCGGACGATCAAGACGCTTCTAACGATATCTCATTGATCCAGTTCTAATTAGTAGCTTAGGAGCTATGAGGGATCAGAACATGTATTTTCTGTTCCCTCATAGCTGTTATAATGTGGCATACAAAGTCTGTCAAATCATAACTCCCCTTTGGCTTTGCCATAATCGGGTAAAAACTAGCTGCCCCGACAGACTTCGTACATTAAAAAGTTGTGTTGGCTTGTCGCAGTCCAATAGAAAAAATTATTAAGTGTTGTTTTTACTATTGGAACGAAGTTCCTTATGGCGCGTTGTGTAAGGGGGCTAGACGGAAAAATTGTCACGACACAATTTGTTGTCACGACACAATTTGTTGTCACGACACGACGACGATACACACAGATATTTTCGTTTCGTCTTTCTATTTCGAACTTCGTTCCATCCGGGTGTCCCTTGACACCTCTCAAGTTTTTTTTTCCTCAAAATTTTCACGTTTTGTTTCGCTCCGTAGAAACCTTCTTTGTGCCTTAACGAAGATATTAAGAAAAATAAACCGATTTTGTCGAGCGGCCCTCGAGTTTTGCGCTTAACAACACATAATAATATAATGATTTATTAATAATAATAATATACATTCAAATAGTAGAATTATAGTAAATTTATATATACAAATTAAGCAATAAATATCTTCATTAACGTAAAAACAATAAATGTTTAGCGAGTTAAATGAAGTTGTAACAAAACACATTAAAAAGTCATATAATATGAGCTAGTCAGTCAATTTTTACACAATAAAATCATGGCGTTAAAACGAAACACATTAACAGAACAAGCTTTAATAGCTTTTGCGGGGTAATAAAAAATATCAGCGATATGTGCTGGTGGCCTAGGGAATGCAAATTGAATCAGGTCCTGGCGCAAAGCCAGGACGAGGATAACCTTGACACACTACAACTAATACAATTGTACGATGATACAACAAAAGTTATATTGACAAACATGTGCATGGTATTATCCACAGGATGATAAGGACATGACAATGTGCCATTCGGTATTCTTGTGAGAATAAAGATTTCTGAAACCAATGTTAGAACTACAAGCAGATTTTCAATTGAATTCCTTAAAAGTGTCCCGCAATAACTTTGATTTCTTAATCTGAATATTACTTTATTTACATTAGAACATAAATGCATTCTTCTTACATTCGTTCCTTAAGTAATAATAATATAATATATTTATTTACTCAAATACAGGTACAACTTATAATCTAATATGTGGTAACAATAATTTTTGATAATTCGCAAATGGAAATAGCGTGAAACGACGGTGTTTAAGCTAGTAAGAAACTGTGTGACAGAAAATCTAAATCTTATTCTCGCGCGCGCAACTCTCATACTGGAGGTTTCTCGGTGAGATTTTTGTTTAGTTTGATTTTCTGTAATCACTTTCATCTCGGCAGTAGATGAAGAAGAAACTAAAGGTTACTTTGAGTTAGTACTCTCTTATGATAACTTTAAATAAGTAAGTGACTGGTCATCAAAGAAATTATAGAATCAACTTGTCAATAACTTGTCACATGCTCTGGTTAGATTTTACATATTTAACGTAAATGTAATAATAATAAATACGTTATAGTAAATTATTGCGATCATTTAATCAAATTCATTAAAATAAATAACATTCAAATTCTCTTCAAAGTCTTTATAAAGACGGTCGAATCAAAGTTGGTAAGAAGTTGTATTGGTACTATTTGTCATTGCGAATATTTTTGATTTCATTATACATATATTGTACTTATTTATATTTGTGTAGGTATAGAATGTGGGTCAGCATGCCACCGTGCATTGTTTCCTCCACCTCTTAAACTTTGATCATGCTTTCCATCAGACAGAGAGAGTCATATTGGCAGCGTATACCAAAAAATATTATCCAATTTTTTTTTTTAACTTGGTCTGCGTTAAGGTTGTCTGGAATAAATCGCCATAAGTAACAAGATTGTTACATTTACAAATTTTGTGACTCATCTTTTGTTTTGTTTTGTGTATACACAATAAAGATAAATGAATAAAATTTGATAAAAAATATATATTACATAAAGGTAGTTCTGTTAGGCTCTGTTAAATCACAAAGTACCAAGTTAAAGAAAACGAACCATATGTATACTTCACAGTAAACTTAAACTTAAACTTCAACTTACATACATATGTATACGTAAGTGTTCCCTAGAAACCGCTACACCGAAGTAACCAACACTAAATAACGTAAAGTTTTACAATAAAGGCATGTATGTGAACATGAGTCTTAAATAGAATGGTTCTGGCCAAAAGGTCTTTCGACTACAAACTTGTCGAATAGCTGAAGCGGTCTGGTGATAAATCCTCACTTACTTAATTAATGCTATAAATCCTTGCGACAGAACAGGTGGAGCTCGTCGCAATGCAGGACTGCATTATATATATATTATATACAATGTATGATGACTACACTATGACAAATCCAGGATCTCATATCGTTGTCAAATATGTATGTTTAAAAATCCCACTGTAAGTACAGGGCTACAGTGGGAAGAGACCTATTAACACTCATGTCGTAATTTATAACAGTACTTTACATAAGTACTTGAAAAATATTTAAAATGTATTATTCTATAACAGATTTCTAATGTAAATTTGCATAATCAGATTTAACTAAAATAAATTAAAATATTTTTTTTTAGATTATATTTAGAAATGTGAACCAATAAAAACCAAAATAAAAAAACAATGACTGAATATAAATTCAACTTTATAACGTCAAGATTACATACAAAGAAAATAAATAAATAAATATTTCGGACATTTAACACACAATGACATCTAACAATCATGTAGTCCCAAGCTAAGCAGAGCTTGTGTTATGGGTACTATACAACTGATATTAATATTAATATTTTTTTGTAAATACATAGTTATACCCAAATATATACAGAAAATACCCAAACTCCTAAATAAATATTTGCAAATCATACAAACATTTGATCCCGAGACGTCAAGCACAATAGTTGCATACACTTACCACTGCGCAACCGAGGCAATCAAATGTCAAAAAAATGTAAATTTCATTTCTACAAATGTCTATAGAACATATTAGTACATTCAAAAGTTACATTTGGGGTTGCATTTCTCAGAAGACGCAATTTTATTTTTTAGATATAAAGGAGGTGTTAGTGTAAAGGTAAATTCAAGTTTATGGGGTTGCACCCCTGGCCGCCATCTTGGAAAAAGTGGTGCAAAGGGTTTTTATGATTTATCTGCCAAACTATAGGTCTGACAAAAAAACATCCATTCATTTATTTATAGGGTAACTGATAACTTGTCACTCAACTTTCGTATTATACGACACGAATCTTGCTTTTAGAAGCCTCTCGTTAACAATGACCTTCACAAGCAATAAAGTTTGACATTCAATAATAAAAGATCTCATTTCGCTACTGTAACGTGCAACTGTGATCAGTTCTCAAGCTCATAAAACGCTCGACACTATTAAAAACGTTGTATGTAAATCACGTAAGTACTCCCGTTTGTCTGTGACCATCTGCATTGCAGTTGACTCAATCTTGCGAAGCCTCCTGAAGCCGCGATATGGCTATAAAGGATCTGCTGAAATGGCGGTAAAGCTCGGAGATAATTATGAGAAACACGCTTAATACCCAAAATATCCCGAGAGTGAGGTCATTCACCACATTTTCTTGGCCGTTTAACTGTATTGCATCACATTAAGCTAAGCTACAACTTTCAGTTTCAAAGTTTACTAAACTTGGTTTGATAAATAGCTTTTTTTTATTTTAAATAATATATTATCAATTTTTTTCGTGGTAATGAAAAAAAAGATGTGGAAACACGTTAAAATAAATAAATAAATAAATAGGCCTCCGGTATTTTTACTCACTCGTAGAAACACAGCGCAAGCGCTATTTCACACAGGTTTTCTATGAGGCCTTGGTATTACTCCGGTCGAGCCAGCTTGTTCATGCCGAAGCGTGGCTATACCACGGTAAAAATGCCTTTAAATAGTTCAAAAGTATTGCAAGGTTTTATTGTTCTTATTAAAAGAGAAACAAATTTATTTAATGAAATGAAAAAAAACACTTCTTAAAGGTATTACTTGCACTGTAATGACTGCACGATTGGATGGATGGAAGTGTTGTGGGTCTGTGTGTCTGGGTGTTATTTGTGGCCATTTCTTGTGTGTTTGTAAAGTCCCCCGTGAGACAGGATGTATATAACGAGAACTAATGCAGAAGTTGTCTTTAAAAAAAAGAAACTATTTCTCACGACTTAATAGTTTACACAACTTATAAGCAACGAGAAACCTCTTTCTTTCATGAAAACATAAATGCTCAATAAAATAAGTTTATTATAGAGGTAAAGGTACGTTACACATGTGTACATGTATTACCACGCAAATTTTCTGGTAAAGACTGTAATTATCGAGCACAAAATGGAGACATTATTTGGCATCAAGACTCAAAGAAAGAAAAATAAGTTAAACCAACCTAGAGCGTAACGCCAATTAACCGAAGTAAGCGGTATGCACCCGCAGCCTACAATTAGCTCTCTTCGCTCTAATTCCTCTCAAAAACGAAGAAATATCAGCAATATTCTTGCCAAATGCGCACTATGTACGCGACGCCGGCCAGCCTATGGGCACTCTGCCCAACTCGTAAGGCATTCATAGTAATTTACGCAGCCCTCATTTTTATAGTTATTTATTTTAGATATTTACTATCTGGTAAACGCATTTGGCCAATAGTAGTGATCGGTTGATCTGAATAAAATTGTAATAAAAAAGGCATCTAGATAAAAATCGCATTGAGAGAACAGTTGAAATAATAGTTAAACCAAGTCGTAAAGATGGCATCGAATGTATATACTGGTGGTCGCTTGCGCCCGCGTTGGCTGTGCTCCAACACCCCAAACTACGTATCGACATCCCACAGCCGCGAAAACAATTAACAAATGATCTATTATTTCAGTTACAACACTAAATATTAAAACGACATTCTGTAAAACATTTTTCAACACCATTCGGCTTCATACACAATACTGAACACCTTTGAAAATGAAGAGTACAATACGAAGCAGTAAACAGCCCGTACAGAAATTTTTCAGACCTATCCACGCTGACTCGACCACAATGGTTGAACCGCTAGTACAGTAGTTCAGCGTAAAGCGACCGTCGCACGCACTGCGGTTGCATTGCATTGTTCTACGTTCTACTTGGCCGCATAAAACTTAAAATTCAGCTTGAAGTAGAACAGCTACACCACTAAATACAACTTTTTTACATGCCAAGAGAAATCTCCACCACTCGGCAACTTACGAACAGTAATCAGTGGTAATAACATATTATGAGAATTTATAGAAATGATGAGACAACTTTGTGAGCATTACAATAATTTTGAGTAAAATGTGGTCGTTTAATACGCTTCTAATCTATCCATTCAGGGATAAAGACGAGTGTGTGTGTGTGTGTGTGTGTAATTAAAGTAACATTTTAATTTTAGAAAATTGAAGTAGTTATTTTTCACTCTGACTCGATTATCTATCTAATACCTTTAAACGAGCAATTCTTGTGAATTTGAACCTCGGAAATGGCTCCAACGATTTTCATGAAATTTAGTATGCAGGTGGTTTCGGAGCCGATAAGGCGATCTAGCTAGGATTCATTTGTAGAAGATTTAACAAAAAAAAATTACTGAGCAAATGTTAGTCATCCAGGTTCCCAGGTTATCCAGATATTGTTTAATGTTGTAGAGCCTTTTGACTAAGACTAAATGTAAATTTAGCTTGTAATAGATGGAATATTTCCGTTTAGTAGCAGTTACATATTTGTCTTTCTCGATTCTCCTAGCTTATTCTTATGGCGAATCTACCATACTGCAAACTGTATTATATCATACAACTTCACCTGCGTCTCCCAAAAGGAATCATTTACTTTTTTCTATATTTTCTCTTCAACTTTCCCTTGACTGACCTTTCTGGACGTCCACAAATATTCCGGACCAAAATCAGCTAAATCGGTACATCTAATAAGGTCTAGGTCTGTTCTGCTCCCTATACTCCTACGAATTCGGCATATACCCATTAATATATAATATAATTCTAGGAAGTTTCTCCGCGTCTCTTAATGGTTTTAAAAATATCGATTTTTATATCAATTATTTTTAACCGACTTCAAAAAAGGAGGAGGTTCTCAATTCGATTGTATTTTTTTTATATTTTTTGCCCCATAACTTTCGACTGGGCGAATCGATTTTGATGATTCTTTTTTATTTGAAAGCTGGTGCTTCCCGTGTTGTTCCATTTCAATTTGGTCCAGTTCTTGAAGTTGGTTTTATTTGTTGTTAAAATTTGACATTATTTTATACAAATATTCATATCAGTTGTCTAGTACCCATAACACAAGGTCTGCTTAGCTTGGGACTAGATGGCGTTGTGTGTTAGATGTCCGGATTTATTATTGTTTATTTATTTATATATAAAGAAGATAATAAAATATTAAAGATATTACTTTTGTTGTCGACAGTGATGGGGCGGGTTGCGCACGCGCGTCTGTTGCCCGAGGGAGCGGTGGGTGGGTCGGCGGCAGGCCTGGGCGCGTAGGTCGGCGCGGTGGCGGGTGCGCGCGCGGCGGCGGCGGCGCATGCACGCCACCGGCCACACGGACCGCTCGGGCGGCGGCGGCGGCGGGGGCTCCTGGCGCCTCCCGCCCGACGAGACACTACAGGTCGCCGACCCCAAGTCTGCCAAAGAAGAGGTATTCCAATCCAATCATTATCATTATTACCAATCATTTTCCAAAGATGACACATTAGTCAAATGAGTTACTTTTTAACTCCCGACGCAAAAAGAGGGGTGTTATAAGTTTATTTTAGATTCAGATCCAGGGAACTAAATCAATAAATACTATGATATCCGAAATACAATCGGACAAAACCGGGGGAAAATGCTGATATCTAATAAAGTGCAATAAATTATAACAACAAAATTTAAACCTAACTTGTACCTCGTAAGTTCTTAAATAACACTAATAACAACTGTATCAAGCTATATCTTAGGACTGTAGTAGTGTAGCATTTAATAAAAGACTAATAAAAAAAACAAGAGAAATATTTCCGCAAAGAGCAATCGAAATTAAACCGCCTCGCGGGCAAAATCTTCGTAACATCGCATCATTAAACTTGCCACCTTCGGGAAGATAAATCAAATTCCGATTTCTTCCTCTATTTTTAGCGGTGCTCGCTCGAGATTGTTGACGAATGTCATTTAACTTTACAACCCCTACATCACCCTTTTAGACAATTATTTAAAACAACAAATATTTTTCAGGACTTGTACCAAGGGGATGGCCACAATTGGAGAAGTATCATATTTTCTTTGATGGTCATCAGTTTCGTTATAGCGGGTATTGTCACAGCTATTTATCTTTTAGGGTAAGTGAATGTAATTATTGATGAATCTTGTACTACTTAATAGTTCCGTATATCAAGTTAATCAAGTACACCGAATGATATTTCATTTGTTTTTCTAATGTATTATAATCTATTTAATATGTTAATATGTTTATTAACTGCCTGCAGAGACTTGTAATTAATAATGAGATTATTTAATAGCAATTATACAACAACTCTGACTTTGACTGCACGGTTGGCCGAGTGGTGTCAGCGGTCGCCATGCCGCTTGCTACTGCGCCAAGTGTCGTGGGTTCAAATCCCACGCGGTACCTACAACACTTTGTGTGATCCACGAATTGTTGTCCCGAGTCTGGATGTTCTTTGTGTCCGTTTCATGTATGTTTGTAAAGTCCCCCACGGCACAGGATGTTTATTCCTAATGTGGGAGTTGTCTTTTTAAAAAAGAAAAGAAAAAAAAGAAAAAGAACTCAAATTAAAAATGTCTCTCCAACAATAATTTAAAACATTAACAATTAATCAAGACACAGGGTATTTCTTAAGATACACAAAGCTTTTGGTATTCAAATTGAAAACACATTAACTTAAAAATATTAAGGTGTGAAGTAAATGACTAAGTGTTGTTACAAATTTGCAGGTATGTGGACGAATTATTGTACTGGTCGGGACGGCGTATGCGCCTCGACGAGTTCCTGCATGGGGATCTGACAGGAGACCGACTTCCGACTACGTGGGTGAACTCACACCAGCTGGTGTACCAAGCCGACGACGGGGGGTTACTGGCGCTAGATACTTTCAACAATACTCTCACTGTACTCGTCACAAATCACACACTAGTGAGTTCAAGTTATTTCAATCCAATATTTTAGACAAAATAGAAATAGATCTCTTGCCTCTATTAATAGTGCATTGAAGATATTTACACAGTCTAAATTATCCACAAAGAAACTCATCGTCGTTATTATTTTGTTTTCATATCCTTCTTTCAATTTCATTTAGGGTTAGCGAAATATGTAGTACGAGTATTACAAAAGGTTTTGGCTGGTTCCTTTTAGGGCTAGTCGTCGACCTGATCATCCTTAGTGTCATAATTTTGTTACTGAGTTCAATAGTATTACAGTTAAAATAACACTACTGTACTCTTTCTCTAAAATGCTTAAAAACTTTATTTTATTTTAATGACATCCAATATCATAACTTTTATAATTAGTATATCCAGGTTTTAATTAAATATGTACCACTTACTTATTACATACTTCTTATAATATATCTTATAAGAAGAGTTTTTATTGTACATGAATAATGTAGTGTTAACGACACCGCAAGCTATCCTAACATGTATTTTGTTGATCTTCCAAAGAAATCTTTAAATATATAGCAACCTTCTGCGAGAAAAGAAGCACAACTTGATTTAACACGCTAATGTAACTGATGTAACTGCGATTTAAGATAATCACCAAATACAATCGCTAGAGAAAGAGAATTAATATTACATATTCGTATATAAAAGTATTCACTAACATGAAATTGACACAACAAAGATTTTTTTTATCGAAAATATCTAATGGGCAACGCCCAAATCAGAGCATCGTTTAAGTAATATAAACAACCTCTTATTATATAGTTAGATGTCTTGTTATTTACTATATTCTTAATTTATACTACTATTTGTATTTAATCTACTTATCTATATATATATAAATGTAATGTTGGTTTGTGTACGCTTCAAAAATTAAAAAAGTTCTGCACCGATCGAGCTGAAATTTTAGAATGCTATATAATCCGCATCAAGGATTGTTTTTATCTAATTTTTGCATCAGTCACATATCCGCGACCGCCAAAAAACACGAAAAAACCGACATAAACGTGGGCGGAGCTGCGGGCAACAGCTAGTAGGTATATTTATATTAATGTTATGTTGGTTTGTGTACGCTTCAAAAACTCAAAAAGTTCTGCACTGATCGAGCTGAAATTTTAGAATGATATACGAGTATAATCCGCATCAAGGATTGTTTTTATCTAATTTTTGCATCAGTGACATATCCGCGACCGCGAAAAAACACGAAAAAACCGACATAAACGCGGGCGGAGCCACGGGCAACAGCTAATTGGATATATTTTACTTCAACTGTTAAATCTCCAACCAGTAACTAGTACGATTGCCATGCGATGCTATACATTACCCGTGAATAACATCATTGTTATCCTACAGGATATCTTTCAGTCATCCAATTATGCTATTCAATTTTATGGATCATTATTCAAAATAATTCAAAGGATAGAAATAATGAACAAAAATCTGTTACTACTGAGTATTTACCTATAACTTTTTCACCAAGTAACTTACAATTGCCGCAAGCAACTAGTCTTCATTACAAACTATGTAGAGGCAGATACGGAAGCTCTTAATCTTGCCGTCTCTCGTGTTCGCTGTTCATACCCAGGTTACCTAAGTGCAATCGGTATTACCGCGCTCGTTGCTACAAAATTTATAGTAACATTCTCCATTCTCCTTAATGTTCTTATTATGCTTCGGGTAGCCGGGATTCGGAAAATGAAAATTTGAATATGATATAAATATAAAAACCATATCACTAAGTTAACTGATGTGCGGTAGTCAGTATTATTAGGGCTTGGCTTAGCTTGCGTTTTTATTATTTAGTTCACAAGAAGATTGATTTTATTTTGATTGATGTTCCTCGCGCAACTAATTTTAGCGACTCTTATTGAATAGGTCATATCACGCATATTATAAACACCCAAACTCCGAAACAAATATTTGCAGATCATACAAACAACGTTTGATCCGACTCGGAAAACCAACCCGAAACCTCAAGGACAGCAGTCGCATACGCTAGCACTACCGCCACCACTAGCCACCGAGACATTTTTTCTATTTTATATGTCTAAAGTAAAACATAAATGATCCGTCGAGAGAAAATAACGAACAAAAGTTTCAAGAGGAGCAACGAGTTCTTTTTAAGCTCGCTGTTAAAAACTGCCTACAAATGACTTATTTTAAAACCATCTTTCGTTATTAGCACATGACATTATTACAAACCCAATTGCAACACATATGTCGGTAATTCGAATCGTTTAAAAAATACAAATTTGATTCACCAGCGTAGTATGTCCCTTAATAGTTAGAGGTCGTATCGCAAACCACGTTCCATTGTTACATCAACACTCGGTCTCTAAAAGGCTTTGCGGACCGCACTTTACGCTTTACTGCTACTTCCCGAAGCCTGCAAAGTATTGTACGTCACCGCAGGAGGTTTTAGAAAGTATTTACGCTTTGACTTTTCTTTCAGCTAATTTTATACTATAGTATTAAAAGAAATTGCGTCATTAATGATAATTTTATTTTCTTATCACAGAGACAACTAAATGTACGCGGCTACGAATGTTCTCCCGACTTGCGCTATGTGCTCTTTCAACACAATATCAAAGAGGTAAAGTATTATTAAATCAGCTTTTTGAATTGGTATTACTCACGTGATTTGATATTTCCAATCCTCGGGTACAATAACCTATTAAATTTACCCTTGTTCATTCATTTGGCCAAGATGACATCTTTGTAAAATTTATGATATTCGATTAAATACGTTGGTATGTTAGATACATATGTTTTTTCCATAAAAACATCGTCGTATGTTTCCCAGTCAGCTCTTAAGGAATATTAAGTCCTATAAGTATCTTTTTATTATTATTCAGGTTTACCGACGGACGTTTACTGCGCACTACACCGTTTATGACGTCACAAATGAGTGAGTATTTTGATATTTGAAGCTTGATTGTTATAAAAGGTCACAATGAAAGGTTTTAAAGTTCAATATTAAGTTTCTATTATGTGCAAAGGAAATGGCATCAAAAGAGGATATGAAAAAGAATCATTTCACCCCGTTTTGTTTTCCCTTTTAAATCATATCTCTTTTGTGAGTTTTCCTTCCGATCGTCTCGTTGGTGAAGAAATCGATTTGACGATCGAGGTACGTGAATGAGATTTCCAATTTATTTCAAAATTTGCGAGCGGAATTTTAATGCTGCGTACTTGGCGGGGAGGCAATTCACTGCTAGTGAATTCTTAGTTCAGCAATAAGTAAAACAAAATTCTAGTTAAGAATTTAGTTCAAACAAATAGTGTAGATTATATTTCTGAAATAGCACACCTGTTGCGGGTCACTTCGCGTGGTAGCACATCGTTGCGACACCCGCCATTTCACAGATCGTTCACATTTTATTCATTGTTCTATTACGGCATGTACCTATGGTTTTACTTCGTGAATAAAAAAAATCTTTATTTTAAATGACTTTAAATAAACAAACTTATTCCTTCTTAGTAACACTGGGACTTCAATGGAAATTAAGAACTAAATATTGAGTTTTTTACTGGAAAAGGCATGTTCTTATTGTAAAGTCTAATACATTGACTTAGTTAGTGTTAACATGCACCATCTTAATTTAGAGATGTGACATCCATATTTATTATTGTACCATTTCTTTAAGTTCCTGAGCTACTGTTTATAATAGCAGATCTGTTTGTATGTTTTCATAAAGAAAAGTTTTAGTTCAAAACTGTAATCACTCAATCCTGAATCCAAATATAGCTCCATACAATAAATGTGGTACAGATAAAACGATAAATACACTTGATTATATCCTACTTTCTATTACCAGTTTTAAAAGATCTTAACGCCATGTAAGAGTAAGGTATCCTTACAGCCACCACATTCCCTTGTTTGGCGAGGGTCAGAGGTCTTGGGAATGGCAACACGCAGCTTGGCTGGGGACAGAAGGGGCGCTGCTGTTGGCGGCGGACAACGAGGTGTTGGCTCGACCGGGGCCACCCGCGCAGAGAGCACCACTGCTGCGGCTTACCAGCGACGCAAGTCCTGGAGTTGTATACAATGGTGTCTCAGATTGGTTGTATCAAGGTAAAGCAATCAACACCATTATATATCTATATTCACTAGTCGAGTGGTTATTAACTCTGACTTCAACGTACGCTCCAATCGTATAGGTTCGAATCCCACACTGGAGAAATAATTTTATGATCAGCACTACAATTCCTTCTGTTTCTGGGTGTAATTTCTCTGTAATACATATTACATATTACATAGGTATATGTTTCTAAATTTAAGTATGTTTATAGTGGCTGGCTTACTGTTCTGCTTCATGGTTTGGAATCATACGACTGTGTGTAAAATGTGTAGAGTTGATATAATTATAAAAGGTTTGAATGTGTTTATAACAGAGGAGGTGACAAAAAGATCTTCAGCGACATGGGGATCGATCGACGGCACATTGGTGTTGTACGCACAGTACGACGACAGCGCGGTAGCAGAGCTACGATTGCCGCGAATTGCAGATGGGATGGGCGGTGCTGTTGCAGCACGAACCGGGTTTCTGTTGCCCAAGAACAACATTACTACACACACTATATTCCCAGATCAGATTACTATCAGATACCCCACGGTATGTTATATCTACATATTTTCTTGTTAGACTATTTCAGATTAATTCAAGGGGCCCTCTGCGCCTGTACTTTTCCTTTTCCTAAATCAAAAATTTTACATCTATCTACGCCGCACCTTTATAAGTTTTTAGATAAAATTTATAAAGCCTATGTCACCCGATATGTTATCATGAATGTACCTATTAACACTTCATTCATGTAAATTGGTTCAGCAGCTTAGGTGCTATGGTGGAACATACGAACATACATAGACTGCCAAAAATATAAATATTTATTATATTATTATTCTCTTTATTCCATTTGTATATACATATAAATTACATTTTTAAATATACATATAAAACAAATACATTTAAAAATATAAAAAATAGCAGATCACCGACTTCGGGTACAGGGACCAAGAAACCGGTGGTTAGGGCTCCAAAGACAGGAACCTCCTCACTATACGTGCCGTGTCAAGAAGGACTGCCTTCTGTATCAGACCCTTGATCCAGCCCCCTAACGTGAGCCTCTTAAGGTGTTGGTCGAGGCTCTTGGCTATCAATCCGTGAGCTGATACGACTATCGGAACAATGATCACCGAATCCACATTCCACATATCGACAATCTCGTGAGATAAATCCAAATGTTTTATTTGTTTTTCTTTTTCGACTTTCACGAGATTCTCGTCATGAGGAACGGCGATATCGACAATCATTGCGCGGCGCTCTAATCGATCTATCACCACAATATCAGGCTTGTTGGCTACAATAGTCTTGTCTGTAATAAAAGATCGATCCCAATATAACGTAGCACGACCATTCTCGAGAACTGGATCGGGCACATACCTGTAGTATGGTACCTCTGAAATCACAAGATTGTATTTAAGGGCAAGTTGCTGATGTACGATCCTGGCTACTTGGTTGTGCCTATGCAAATACTCGCCGTTAGCAAGACGAGAACAACCAGAAATAATATGCCTGATAGATTCTCCAGGACGGTGACATGCCCGACAAATGTCGACCGTACCATCCCTCAGGATATACTTCCGATAGTTATTCGTCATGATAACTTCGTCCATATATTATTATTATTATTACTAGCTTCTTTTCGTAACATATTTCCTAAAGTTTGACTATCCAGTTAACTGCTAAACCAAATGTCGTGGTTCGTGTTTTTGATTCCTACCTAGGTCAAAATAATTGTGGGATGAGCACGATAATTATACTGGTGTAGTACATTGATCGAGATCATCGTGCGTGCAATGACGCTCGTTTTATCCCACACTATACAGGATCTGCCTAGTGTGGGATCAAACGACTGTCTGTGTATGTTTTAAGTTATTGCAATCATTATTTCTGAAATTTTGACTTTACTTTTCAGCCTGGGAGTTCGATACCAAAGGTAACATTGTCTATAGTAAGTGTGCAGAATTCAACAGCCCCGCCAAGATGGGAAGTAAGGCCGCCAAGTACATTAGATGGAATGTACGTTATTTTCTCTTCGAAGCTTTTCGTTAGATTAATATTTTTAAGAAAAATCATATATGTGTTCAATTTTTCAGGGAATATTATCTCATATCAGCCCAGTGGGTGGGCAAAGACAATTCTCATGTAGGTGTAGTGTGGATGAATCGAGCGCAAAATCTTACAGTTTATAGCAGTTGCTATGCACCCAATTGGACTTGCACAGAGGTATTTATACTGTACTATACTTAATTAACACAAATATATTTTAATGATATTCTATTTAAGGATGTTAATAATTAGATATGTCATTAAATAATGTAAATTTGACTGATATTATACGAGTGAGTCGTCATATTCATCCTCATAACTTGACAAATTACTAACACCCTATAACAGCGATAACCGGTTAAGGAAGCCATATGCAAACCAATAATATTTCACTCGGAACTAGCTAATGGCGTAAGTAATAAAAAAACTGACCTCAGCATTATTTTCTCTGTACCATTTACTCTGAGCCTGAATGCTTACTGTATAATCTAATTTTGTCGATTTTTTCAGACGCATTCAGAAAAAGCGACTGAAGAGCCATGGTTAGAGGTGCATCAACAACCCGTATACTCAGAAGATGGCAGTGCATTCCTTTTATTAGCTGCTGTACAAGAAGGCGGCGGCCAGTACTACACGCACATTAAGCACGTGGATGTACTGCGGCAGCGAATAGCCGTGCTCTCACACGGCAAGGTCGAAGTGGCCAGGATCCTGGCATGGGACCAGGAAAACAATTTAGTATATTATTTAGGTAATTTAATCGCTTAATAAACTAGCGTTTATCTTCCTATCAGTTATCCTTACTGTATTTGTTTCTTTAAAGGTCTAGATAGAGACAAGCTTTCAATTCCTAAACTACATCCCGATTTGGTGAAGGAAGCAAATCAAATTAAGTACCTATTTAGATTGACTTAGAGTTGAGTGTTTTATTTTTCGAAGTCTTAGGTCAGATGTTACTAACTTAGTGTCTTCTCATTGTCATATTATGTAATAACAATTTTTCTCTCATTTGTTTCCAATTGATTTGTCTTTATTATCGACCTTGTGACTATGTTTTGGTGTGGGCGTAATAGTTTTCGGTTTGAGTGTTTTAACAGATTTGTTGTTCGAAACAGGCAGTGCAGACAGGCCTGGACAAAGACAGGTTTATGTAGTTAGAGACCCGAGTTATGGCGGTGGCAGTAATTCCGTGAAAGCGAGGGCGGACCGAGAAGAGCCCCGGTGTTTAACGTGTGAGCTGGCAGTGTGGCCTGCACGGCTTCACTATGCCAATTGCTCATACTGGAGTGCCGTGTTTTCCCCACCACGCCCAAAACTAGGAATAACACACTATGTCTTAGAGTGTAGAGGTCCAGGACCTCCACTGGCTGGACTGCACGATGCCAAAACCCATAAGCTAGAGAGAATATTATATGACACGAGGCCTTATAGGTAAGTTTTCAAGTTTGATAAATAATATTAATAAAAAACAGGACAGGTACACCAGTACCTGTCCTGTATTTATACCATACTTTATCACATGAAATTGTATTACGTTTTAACGATGTATACAGATCAGTACGATTACGCGAGTTGGCGCTACCAACTCGACGCTCTTTCGAGGTGCAGCTGGGTAGCGGCTCCAAAGCGCGGGTTCAGTTGCTTTTGCCGCCGTCCTGGAGAGAGGAACTACGAGATGCTGCCTTTCCTGTGCTTGTCCATGTGTAAATACAATCTTTTTATATAAGTTATATCTTTTGCTTTTATGAAATTCTCTTTGTAGAGTGCATATTTTTTTTTATACCATGCTTTAATATTTATACCATGGACTAGTCTCGGCTATAGAAGTGTCTTGATGTCATCAAATAAAAAATCATTAACTGAATCCACAATATAAGCATGAATTTACCTTCGTCAATTAAACCTTGTTTTTCTAAAACTATTCTTAGGAAAATAAAGAGAATGTTCGTACTTTAATGTGCTTTTATGGTAGGTCTTGGATTAAGACTGATTAAGACTGCACGGTTGGCCTAGTGGTTTAAACGTTCACTACTGCGCCAAGTGCCGTGGGTTCAAATCCCACGTGAGACATCACTTTGTGTGATCCACAAAATGTTGTCCTGAGTCTGGGTGTTATTTGTGTCCGTTACATGTATGTTTGTAAAGTCCCCCGCGACACAGGATGTATATTCCTATTCCGATTAGAAAGATTTTATGAGGACTGTTTCCTTTTTCGTCTTTTGTTTACTTCGCATTTAAAAATTAACTGAACTGTTATTTCAATTCGCCTATATATTCACAGTAAAACTGTTTTACGATAAAGTGCATTTGATTAAGCATAAACACGACGGTACGTGCAGAGGCAACGCGCCCACAAGTACTACTTTATGTGTCTGTGGCCAGAACCGCATATTAACCGAAGTTCAGCAATGTATTGATATATTTTAGTGTCATTTGAGTACAGTTATAGGTATTGAAGTGAAAATAACAATGTGGTAAATTGATAATTAGTTATAAGTATCATATGTAATACCCCAATTATTGCACTAAATTTTAAATCTGTAATAATAATAGTAGTTAAGCATTTTTAAGCACAGGATTATTTGCTTGAAAGTAAAACATTACAAAAAAAAATATCCACGCATGACCTTTAGATTCTTTTTATATTTAATTGCAGAGATGGCAGGCCAGGCAGTCAGCAAGTCACGGACGAGTTCCTGGTGGATTGGGGCTCGTATATGTCGTCACGGAACGACGTAGTATACGTGAAATTGGATGTGGCGGGCGCACGAGGTCTGCCAAGAGCATTGCTGCGAGGTAGATTAGGTGGCGTCGAGGTCGCTGACCAGTTGGCTGTTATTAGGTAAGGAAGAATTATATTCGAATATTGAAACTCTTTACAAGTAATGTTTTCAAATAACATTAGAACTATTTCGAAACAGTTAGCAAAACCTATAAAAACTTCACGCTTGCATCGTCAGCTGATTATAAACATTATTTTGTAATTGCCTTCTAAACTATCTAGGTAACTTTCGTACGTACCATATTTGTGTTTTTAATGATGTTTGAAATTATTACCTAATTCCAAAGGGATTACGACTTAGATCTTATTTGTGTTCTGAATTGCTTCCAAAAACTAAACTAGATCCTGAGAGTAGATTGATAAATAATATGCGTTGTAGTTGTAATATACATTAATATCTATAAATCTCTAAAATATATAAATCTATAAAATCAATCGCTGAAATGTATGTACGCGCATAACTTACGATTGACTGCACCAAATTGGATAAATTGAATATTCCTTTTTTTTAAATGTTCGTTATTGTTAGGACAAGGTTTGTATAGAAAAAAATCAAAAGTTGACGGGAAAAATTGATTTTTTTTGTCCACGACTGCACCGTGGAAAGCTGAGGCATAACTACTAACAAGAAGCTTTTAATAAATTTAGAAAATATTTACGAAAGAAAAATATAGCGGTACGAAGTTCGTCGGGTCAGCTAGTAAAGCATAACATTAAATACTGTACTCTACATAAGTTACTAGCATATAATTAATATTTTGTACTATTTATATGTTTCAGATATTTATTAGACACGTTCAAATTTTTGGACGTAACCCGCGTAGCCGTCTGGGGCTGGGGCTACGGTGGATATGTGACGTCGATGTTGTTGGGCAGTCAGCAGACTACACTCAAGTGTGGCATCGCTGTATCACCAATCACTGACTGGCTTTACTATAGTAAGTGTCGATTGTAATTAAAATCTTTTCTTTTCATTAAAAGTTTCAATCTGTGCCTATTTTTTTTAAGTTAGCAGCTACTCACAATTTACGTAATGTATTGCAAATACTTTATACATTACAATAAAATGTACCTTCTTCCTGTTTCAAATATCTTATAATTTATTTTCAGATGTGGCCTTTACGGAACGCATTCTAGGCCAGCCTTCAGTGAACTACAAAGGTTACGTAGAAGCTGATGCATCGCAGCGAGCACATTACGTGCCCGCGCACGCGCTTTATCTAGTGCACGGTCTCGCCGACATGTCTGCGCCCTACCCGCACGCGTTACAGTTGGCTAGAGCCTTGACTGATGCTGGAGTACTCTTCAGATATCAGGTACATTACTTATTCTATTTCTCAACATCTACTTTAGAAAAAATCGCTATTAAACTCGGTGTAAATCAATTGCTAAATAGATTCGCATCCAAAGTCTAATAAAAATGGCTCAGCAAAGCAATTTATGGACTAGCATTCATATTGCCTAAAAAATAAACTTGCACTAACAAACATTTTTAAGTTATGGTTACTTCTATTTCACTTTTAAATAGTTATAACTGAGTATATATGAGTTGTATTAAAATATATTATTAAAGATTATTAAATTCATTTTGGTTAAATGCTAAAATGTTGAGACGACGAGTTGATACTCATTTTTTTCGAAACAACTAAATTACAAAGTAATCTAAAAACTTGTTTCAGGCATATGCCGATGAAGGTCACGATCTGAAAGGTGTTATTGAACATGTATATCGTTCCATGGAAGACTACCTCCGCGAGTGCCTGTCCCTCGACCCTGAGGATACCAAGTTGCCGCCACCCGACAGATAGAGCATCACCTTACACCCAGCCGTACATCTTATTGTTATCGTAATAACTCTTGTAAATATGTACATGAGACATAGTGCTTTAATAAAATGTGTTCCCCACGATCGGTTCGGCGACGTCTTGTGTAGGCCACGTCGACTACTTCGATGTATTGACGGTGTGAGTGTGAGATCTCTTGTGATTAGTATTAGATAATTATGGAATTTGTAACGAAAAGTTGCATAAATTGAATGACTAAAACATTAGTATGTCGTTAAGTATTAAGTTGATATGAGCGACAACAGGCTCCGAGTAAGATAAATCTTCGAATTAATATTTCCTCATCGAATCCATGATTCAGCTTCAGCACCATTCGACTCATCTATCATACTGTGTCTTTTGCTAGCTCTTAAGAGCCTAGATAGGAAATAAATTTTAGACAATGGTTGAAACGTCTGTCTAGACACTGAACCTCTCGTAATCGACAACTAGAAACGAGGTATTTTGAATTCACGACCTCAGCTTGTCACGGCGATACCAACTCCGAGCTTGTTCGATTAGGCTTTTATTACTATTTTCTACTGCGTCTTTACTGTCAAGCTTTTCTACTTTATCTATTCCTATAGAAGTACTTGTACATAATGTTATAACAACACAATTACCAAAATGGTTCCATTTCATGTATAATTAAAATTAACCGCCGGAAATCTAAACTTATGGTCCAAGATCCCAGTCACCACAGACGTACGTCATCTTAGCAAAATTAACTTAGAATCGGTAGTCTAACATATACTTAGCAAGGAATGGATACCGCTAAGCTGAAAGCAGACCAGATCTTGACAAATCGAAAAAGACATCTGTCGCAGAGTAACGGTGCTGACCTAACCCGTGAACTAAAGTCCGATAATGAAGATTGGACGTGGTATTAACATAAAGCATCAAACCGCAATAAAAGACTTAATTGATTACAATTTATAATTTGATATTTCTAAGGTTTCCTTTTAAATTTTGCGGGTTTCGCCCTTTTCGTACATAGTGTATATAAAATGCAGCCTTCCTAAAATTACATAAGTTAGCATGGTTTTTTTCCACCTTTGATACCTGCCAACTGTAAAACCGATTTCCGCTTGACGAGTATCCATTTCTTTCTGAGTTTATGTTAGACTATGCTAAAAAAATCACATTTCCTAAAATGACGTAAGTCTGGGATGACTGCAATCTCAGTCTATTATGTAAATTGCATACGATAGGTTTTATGGAGATTTATTTGTCATTGTTATTACACACTATATACTATGAAATGAGGAGCTTATCATTTAGGGAAATTTACTAGGCCTTTTGGAAATAAATCTTTATGTTACAGATGTTTGAAATGTTGTTTTATAAAATTATAGCGCTGTTGAAATACCTCATGCGACAATGTATATAGAAATATTCTAATCATATGTAATTTGATAGAGTGAAACGCGTTTTATAGTGACTTATAATGTTTAGAAAAGAAGTGACCTTGATCATCCCCTAACCTTAGCTGCTTTGGCTCCATCACATTACCATTTCCTAATCTTCCTAGTACATAAGAACATCAACGATCAGCATAAAGCCCATCGAGCGAGTCGGGACTAGGAGCCCAGTAAAGACGGCAGTATTTGAAGACTAGCTTGTCTCGAACGGGTGTTACAAATAAAATAGATTCAACTATTCTCTTGAAACACTAAAGTATCGATACTTCGTAGTCAGTGAATATAACTTTACTGTAGAACTCAAAACCGTTACACTTTGAGTATTAAGCTTGTACAAAATAGATTATAAATTGAGCTAGAAATTTGCCTTTCTGATAGATATTTCAGTAACGCAGTCTAAGTTTTTAAATTATAATGTTAATGTCCATGTCTGTGCATAGAGTACAAGATAGAAGGAATGCGGTGTTGGGTCGGCATGTGATAGTGACCGTGCCCCCGACACCAACTGTTGTTAATTTCCTGTAACTGTGACATAACTAGGTAATTCGTTGTTGTTGTATAGAGATAAACGTTTGCCGATATTTGTTAAGTGTTATCGGATACCTGCATAGACGCATATCGTACATTCCATGTTTGTGAAGACTGCCAATTTGGTCTAAATTTTACAATCATTGTACTAATTAAATACCTACGATACGTCGATGAGATTAATTTCAATTGCCGTTATGGTCTTAAGGATGCTGTGATTCTTCTATTGCATAATTGTAACGATAATGGATTAATTATATAAATAAATATAATGTCTCCATCTGACATTGCGTAGGGCCTAGTGAAATCGAATTCGTTGTAATTATTAAAAATAATTATGGTATGTAAGGTTAACGTTAATTTAGATATTTTGAAAATCTTCCATTATAAAATAAACAACATTGCTTTGTTCTCCAGTTATGAAACAAAACATAGACAATATATGATACGGGCTACGTGTACATCATACAACATACGAGATTTTATAGTTAGATAAACTACGAGAGAGTTCGGAAACCGGGTGCTTTAAATTTTACATCATGTTGTAAGTATTGATTTGATTAGCGAATTTTCTCTAGTTATACAATGTGAGGGCCAGGAGCCGCGACCATTGCACCGGTGGTATAACACGTGTGCATTGCTCGGCCTGCTCGTGATAATTAAGAAATCTTTCAATTTCTCATTAGTTAAATATGAAATATTCAGCGGATAACACCAATTAAATTCATATTATATACTATTTATATATTGCAAAGACCAGTTGCCGGGTTGTTACTAAAATATTAGCACAATGACGGATCTAATTGTTTGCACGCCGCTTCACTCCTGACTTTGCAACCTTCGAAGTCTAATAGGTCTTAGTCTTCCAGTACAGCGAAAGCTTCCGTACCTTGTCTTATTCTTGATGCAGGAAAGTAGGAACTATGTGATGACTATGTCAATTATTTCTCTTTTCCAACTCTGATCAGCTATGTGAACGTTAGTTTTGTTTATCTAATGTCCTTCGATAAAATCTTATATAAATTTAGATTTTCGTCCTAGTTTATCCAGATTCAATGGATGTGGTATAAATGTGAATCAGTAATGCTGTGTTCTTAGGATCCCTGCATCATTTACTACACTGCACTCAACCTAAACAACCAAGTATTGATACAATTTTGATTGCTAAATTAAGAAAATTGACATAAATTCAACTGTACCTACAAAGATGAGGTCTATCAATAACTTTATTCTGTATAATAAGTCAAAAAGCCATCCCGGTTTAATATCAATAATTCGTCTCCTCAAGGGAAATTCAATGTGTAGGTGGAGTGCAGTTGGGATGCAGCGTAGTGTCCGCCTTGTATCTTTAGAGTGCCGCGGAATGCTCCTTTAGCGGTTAGATTGAAAACGAACGATCACTGAATGCAATAACTTACATATCTTGATAGTAAATAATTAAATAAAAGGGGTACCAAACAGAGAGAATCTAAGAAATTTACCATGTTAATTTCACCAGGTTAAGAAAACAATTGTATGATCTGAAATGTTAGTTGTTGTATTCAAGATCGCGCCGTACGATGGGCCCTAGAAAAAAACCATCTAAAATCTACGTTATTGTTAATCAGTGTTATAAATCTTATCGTCTCGTTTAAGAGTTACAGTGTTGTATAGATTGGTACGTTTAATTTATAAAATTCTGAGGTTATTCTGTTATTATTGTAAAGTTCCTTTGAATAAATAAAATTTTGAAATTTACATAATCGTTCATCGGGCAGTTTTATTTGGACAACGGACAGTTGGCACTCAAGACCACCTACTTATTGGGCATCTCAAAATGTATATTGCTAGGTCCACCATCCCTGTAGTTTTTGGACCACTTCTCGATGCTACGAAAATACCTCTCCAAGTGTTCGTCTTTTAAGTGAATATCTGCATTGGTGACGCTTCCCGTGTTGCCGCTGAACGCGCCCTCCGAATTACAGTTCGATCGGGACAAATTACGCATGAGCTCGTAATGTGAAAAATTCATCGACATCAACGAAGCGTTATCTGTTCCTTGAGTTAAGTGCTGACTGTTACACATGTCCATAAACATTTCCGAGGTTTCCTGCGTCCCCATGTTCGGTCTACAATCCCAATTAACAAGCTTGCTCTTCTTCAGTCTACCTAAGGCCAAATCTAAGGATCTTACAGCTGCATTCACATTTGAAGACTTCCTTTTAGCTGGCTCACTGTTAAGCCTCAATAGATGTGGAGTATTAAGGGACCGTACCTTGTTTAAAGACTTTTTTTCGTTGGACGTGTCCCCATTAATATCCATAACTTCACAGAAATTTCTTTAACATTACATTTTATGGAGAAAGTGATAAACGATATAATATTATAAATACCTTAGTTTATAATAGCAAATAACATTTTTTGCACGTGTCAATTTATCAATAAATTAATCAACAGATATGTCAATCGGTTCCCAAAAAGGTCACAACATTTAAAGAAGTTCGAATTTTGGATGAAAAACTTTCTCTTAGTAAGAAATAAATAAATATTTCGGACATCCAACACACAACGCCATCTAGTCCCAAGCTAAGCAGAGCTTGTGTTATGGGTACTAGACAACTGATATAAATACATTTATACTTTTTTTTTGTAAATACATACATACGAGTATTATAGAATACACCCAAACTCCGAAACAAATATTTGTAGATCACACAAACACTTGGTCCGACCTAGGATTTGAACCCGAGACCTCAAGCACAGCAGTCGCATTCACTCCCACTGCTAAAAAAATTAATATAAAAATATATGTCTACTACTTCAAATAAACAACTGGATACAAAATTCCTAAAATCAGTAAAAGACTCAGAATTAGTCACTAGAATTTCTTTGATGTGGTAGAAACAGGTTGCAACCCTAATGCTATGAGGATAGACTAAATGTAACTGACATTGGTGCTTATTCTGTTGTTCGGAAACGATTAAACTAAAATTAGAAATGTCACTTTAAAAATAGAAGTTATATGAATACATACAAACAAAAATAGCACTACGAAATAGTTTCACTAAAATAAGAACAAAGAAAATAGTTAATGAGAAATTTTAGTTTAGTGGAGCAACAACAAACCACCCACACAGTAAAACTGAGAAAGTAACAGAAAAGTTGAGAAAATAATATTAGTGATGAGCTATTTCTGAAGCTAACACAGTAATTAATCTCTATAGCTGAGCTTACACTGCAAGTAAGTTTCACAAGAACAATCTTTAACAGTCCACTACCAGACATACGTCTCTTAATAACAATTGAGTTTATCACGTAATAATAGTAACAATATATTTAACTCAGCTTAATATAACGAGACTGGAACAGTTGGCAACGGAGCTGGAGTAAAAGTCAAATTCTTCACACGTCACACAAACGAACAAATTATATATTTATTTATTTATTTTCTGAAATCGTATTTTTTTTGGATTTTGTCATTAACGCCATCTAGGATCCAAAATTATATTTTTATACTAAAGCGCCATCTGTGTCGACTTTGAAATTACGTTGTTGGAGAACTTACTGAACCACTGTGTGATTCCATACGTATTACATCTGCACAACTAGATGACACTAGTAATCACTTTTAAAAAATCAATTTTATTTGAAATATAGTAAGTAACCATTTAAATGGAAATTTTAAATTTACAGACGTTTTTCTATTTATGTCGTCATTATCATTCGTATTTAAAAAATAAATTAATAATATTGCAGAGAAGGAAGTATGTATAGAAATGAAGATAAATCCTATTTCTTATGCAGTGCCCACCAGTGGACTATTATAGGCCTCATATCAATTTTACATTGGGTTTTGAGTACAATTTTGTTTTCTGTCTACTACCAACATTTTTTTGCAGTGATTGTTCAATAGATGGCACTAGTAAACTTTTGTTGCTACAAGTTACTAAATTATGTTCACCTAAATCAATTGTTGTCGTTATTTATTTTATACTTTATTTCATAAATAGAAGTGAAATTAAGTCAGTTATACATTTAATATATCATCCTAAATAGCTGTCCTTGATTATTTTTGATGGAATGTACGCATCACAAAGAGCTGCTGCAGTAGGTGCCAAAGCTTCTATTTCGGCTTTTATACCACTAGATAGCATTTCTTTTAACTCTTCTTTAATTTTAACCCCTGCAAATAATCAGGCATTACACATTAAGTCCTATGGAGACACCACGAGGGCATTTCGGTTTAACTCGAGAACAAGTAGGTACCTATCTATCTAGCTTCAGTTGGTACTCATCAATCGGCATGGTTGGGGTTAAACTCCCCTACTTCCGATGTGTTTCTACACTACTGATATTTTTTACACCTCTCCTTTTTTTCATAATAATATTACGGTTAAAGGCACATAGTCATTTTAATACCTTGAAACCCCCTCCCTTCCCCCGAACCTAAAACTTGTTAAGCCTCGATAATCTAGAGACTACCAAATTGTTTTATTAAGTACCTACATGGTAAAGTCAAACTTTTTAGCAGTCAATTAATATTTACACAATTCTTGTCAGTCAGATACAATCTAGATCGGCACATAAACTAATTTCTACAGTAGCTAAGCTAAAACTCGTTAACTTACCAACCGACGTATCCAAGTATGGTCTCTTGATCAAGGAGTGCAATTTCCGTTTATCTCGTTCTGTGAGGGTTAAACGCGTTTCATTTGGCGCCAATGTCATTATATCACTGTGTCTTGCTCCTAGTAATACAAGGGAGGTGCATGCTAATGACGCGGACAAGTGTGATTGGGCCTAGAAATCGAAAGTGGAATATTACCAAGTAAAATAGTGTATTTTAATGGGTTAGGGGGTCAATGAGCAGATATCCTATCCACCCAATATCAGAGGCTACCTACCTAATCAGATTTTTAAAAGTGCTAGTTGACAAACCCACTAAGGTGCTTCACAAAAATAGTAATTATGAACAATTATTCTGTAAATGTAAAATGCTGCCAATACATTACAAGTCAGTGTACTGTTGACATTGGAACATTGTACATAAGATGAATATAAACATGCAATGACACGGGAAAGATCTCAAAGGATGGGTAAACGGAAGTTTGAAGTGCCTCTTTGTAACAATTACTATGGGTAAAGGGCCCGTAAATATTTAGTGCCAGTAATCTTTAATAGTTTGATATTTCTATTATGCGTGATGATAATAGCTCTTATGTACTTAAAAGAAAAGATAGGAGGAGGAGATATAAGGAGCTACGTCTGCTAAGAACCTGTCCTGCAGTTTAGCAGAAAATAGCATGTAAAATGAATGTTAACAAGTAATAAAAAGAAATCTTTCTTTTCTAATATCAGGGAGAGGATGGATGGGTTTGGACTCCGGTAACCTTAAACACTCGGTGTTATGCAGCGAAAAAATTGTAAGGCCGGTTTTTTGAAAGGTCGAATTACTCTAGTGAAGCCAAGGATTAAACTACCTTTCATCAGCTTTTAATGACTCACTACTGTAGATAAGCCTCTCCTTCAAAGGGAGTTATTGGCCTACTATTACTTTGTAAACTCGTCTATTCGATTGATACACCAGCTAGCAGTTTAGGTAGTCTAGGCTATTAATAATCCATTATTGACTGATATGACTGATAAACTTGACACACCTCACTCACGAAAATCACCCGAACGCCACAAAACCAAAATTAGATATTTGGGAGCTGCATTAATTACGAAGCCACGAGATAGATTATTCGTGAGGTGGAACTTTTATACACTTTCATAAACTTTGCCACATTCTACAAACCAAAGTAAACAACATTTTACGCAGTTCGATTTTTCATATATATTAAATTGTTTAATTAAAATCAATAGAAATTATGTACCAAAGATCCATATTTATACGTGAGGAAGATTTCGTATCCGTGCGGGTCAGCATCCACTAGCGCTAATGCACGAAGCCTTAACTCTGCACATAAGCGACACAATAGTTGTCTTGTGGACACATCTGGATAACCCTTTCCCTACAAACGCACATACTTATTATAACAATTTTAGATATTAATAAAAACCGCATAAAAAAAAATTTTTAATTCCACTCACAGTAATAATTATAACAGGTCCCAGCCTAACTAAAGCGCCTTCATCTAGAAGTTTCTGGAAGATAGCATCTTTCTCTACCACTAATATATATTTAGCAGTAGTCCGGAATTCTACTATACCACTTATATCTTGTGGTATCAAGACACCTAGAAATTAAGGAATTATTTCATGTGGGATTCAAACCCACAACACTTGGCGAAGTAGGGAACGGCGTGGCGACCGCTTATCCACTAGGCCAAACGTGCAGTTAAATAAAATAAAGTTTCGTAATTATTTACTTTAATGTTCTCTAAATATAAGTCATTTACAATTTCACTGCCTCAGGGGTGCAGTGGTAGCGTAAGCGACTGCTCTGCTTGAGGTCTCGGGTTCGATACCCAGGTCAAAATAAATATTTGTATGATCTGCAAATGTTTGTTTCAGAGTTTAGGTGTTTCCCTTGGACAAAATGTATGTATTTACAAAACAAGTATAAAAGTATTTTATCAGTCAATCTAGCTTACATAGTACAAACTATGTTTAGTTTGAAGCTAAAGGGCGCTGTAAAACATTTCGATCAATATGAAATCAGCCTATCAAAACACTACCATCAAAACTAGAACAAAACTGAGGTCTAAAAAAGATAAGCTATAAAATTACCTCCTGATGCCATACAATCAACTACGCTACCGTTTCTGTAGTGCAATGTAAGGGGACCTGCGATCAGTCCTTTGGATGTTGCCACAACACCCAAACTCCATGGTGGAGTTTCAAGTAAGCAACAAACGTCCCTCACTGCTACATCTAAGTTAGCTTGATTCCTTAATCTTGTTACATTTTGATAGAAGAGCTCTCTAAATAGAAAAACAAAATAGATATTTTTAACCGACTTCAAAAAAGAAAGAGGCTTTCAAATAGCTGTTTTTTTTTTCTTGTTATCCTATATGTAAATGGTAGCCAATTAAAAAGGTCTATAGCGACTATGCAAAAATATGCAGTGTACTGACCAATGTCCTACCAACGATTGAAGTGCAATATCTCTTTACCTTTAAAAGTTCTAAAGTAATAATAATAATAATAAATAATAAACATTTATTAATCCAAAAAATTACAACAATAAGACATTAAAATATTTTCACAAGACATTTGAAATAAATGGTTTTGGAACACTGATACCCATGGTAAGATCTAACTTGTGTTATGGGTATCAGGCCACAGCAAGTGTTTCTAACATTTGACCACTGCTAGTTCAAATAATATAGTTTATAGAAAATAATTTTATATGAAAGTAAAATGAAATGTGTGCGTGTGTTTGTGAGTTTGTGAGTGTGTGTATGAGTATGTGTGTGTGTGTGTGTGTGTGTGTGTGTGTGTGTGAAGTTACAGAATGGATATTTTCAAGAGATCTTCAGTTTCCTCATACGTTTTAGTCATAAGCCAATCGCTTACTTTCCTTTTGCATTCAGGTCTAAGCAGTGTATATATGTTGCAGAATCTATTTACAGTGTTATATAAATGACCACCAAGCACACCGTAATGCCTTGCGGCTGTTAAGGTAGTATGTTTTTTAGTTAGGCAAACTTTGTACGAACGACGTCTCTTTATTAATCTTGCGTCATAAACAAGTGAGGCATGTTTTCTATTGATAGTATCAAGCACGAATAGTTGTCTGACAGTAAGTACTTTACAGTCGTTATACAACTGCGAAGTAGGGTATCTAAAAGGCTTAAAAGTCATCACCTTTAAAATAGCCCTCTGTGCCCGCTCCAACAGTAAGATGAGTGTCCTAGCCGCTCCACCCCACACTCCAATACAGTAACCTATTATTGATTGGGCTAAAGAGAAGTAGACTGTCCGAAGAGTATCCAAGTCCGCAGAGTGACGCAGTCTCTTGAAAATGTGAATAATTTTACGTACCCGTATTACTACATTATTTATATGATATTTCCACTTGAGTAAATTATCAATTATGACACCTAGATATTTCACTTGATTGGCTCTGTTTATAGTTATACAATTACAAGAATGGTTATTCGGATTTATTATACAGTTATGTGCTTTAAGAAAGTAGTCATCTAATGAGGGTTGAGTTAAATTTGATTTCGAAAACGTTAAGTAGGTTGTTTTGTCAAGATTAATTGTTAAAAAGTTTCTACTAAGCCACTGCATTACCCGACCCAAAGAAAGCTCAGCATAGTCAAATGCAACACGCCAGTTACTAGCTCGGACTAGCAGCGCAGTGTCATCCGCGTAAGTGACAATACTGCAATTAGGGATGGAAAGCCTACACAATGAGTTTATGTACAGTAGAAAGAGCGTTGGGCCGAGAACTGAGCCTTGAGGTACACCGCAATCCAATGACGCACTACCACTGGTATGAGAATCAATTTTAACGTATTGAGTTCGTTCAGATAGATAATTGGAAAATATGCGTAAAGCCAATCCGCGTATTCCGCAACCCTCCATCTTTGACAATAAGTGTGAAATAGAGATAGTGTCAAAAGCTTTTTTTATGTCTAAGAAAATACCTATACATTTTTCACCGGCCTCTAGACTGTCGATTACTTGGTCAACAAGCAATGCCACTGCATCTTGCGTAGACCTTCCACGTCTGAAGCCGAACTGGTTCGGTGCAAGAATGTCATATTTATTAAGGAAATTAATAAGACGAGAGTTAAGTAGCTTTTCCAGAATTTTTGACAGTGCGGGCAATACAGAAATGGGCCTGTAGTTATTAACACTATCTCTACCACCGCTTTTATAGATAGGATGCACTAAAGCCTTTTTAAACGCTCTCGGGAATATACCATTCTGCATAGAAATGTTACAAATATGCGTGATGATGGGAACTAGTGTGGGCGCGCACTGTTGAAGTAATTTGGTTGGGATATCATCCCATCCAATAGCACTATTTGGGCGTAAACTTCGAACAATTGTATTAACTTCGATGTCATCTGTGGGTAGCAAAACTAAGGAATTGTATGGACCGCTATCAGTTGGTGTTACATTATCATTTTCACTAGATGCGCCGAAGTGAAATGTCAAGTCTCTACCAATACTTGAAAAATATTCATTTACTTTATTTACAGATGCCTTTGCACTAGTATCCAAACTAAGCAGTTCTATAGGGGGGTTTTTTGAGCAATTTGTATGAGTAATATTCTTTATCACTTTCCATGTTGCTTTTGGGTTATTCCGTGCTTTCAAGAACTCGCATTTCTCATAGGTATGTTTCAGCCTTTTTAGTAATTTATTACAAAAGTTACGATATCGTAGATAGGTCAGTTTTAAACACACATTTTCTGGGTCATTTTTTAACTTGCGACACATAGTGTCCCGATTTCGGATACAGCGCAACAAACCCTTAGTTATCCATGGCTTGCATGTTCTGTGTTTGGAAGGAATGCGCTTTGTTGCAGTATGTGTATTGATAACCGATTTGATAACTGCCACAAAATTGTCTGCAGCCAAGTTCGGATCAAATATGGCCAACACTGATCCGAAATTAGTATTAGAGATAGTCTCATAAACTGATGTAAAATCCACCTTTGTGTATACGTTAGTCTTTTTAAATTTATCTATATTAGACTCAAGTTGTATGAGAATAGGACAGTGGTCAGTTATACAGGTATCAAAGACTAGTGTTACTGGTTTTAGATGCGATTTTAATAGGGTGTGATCAAGACAGTTTTTGTCTCGAGTAGGGTAACTATGTGTTGGCAGCAGACCATGCGATGCAGTTAGATTAAGATACGAGCTGGCTTGTTGATTCATGTGTGTGGGTATAATATTAATATTAATATCACCTATAAGGAGTATATTTTCATAACTAGACACGGATGTAAGGGTGTTGTTAAGAGAGTCAAGAAAAGCATCAATATCTCGGGAGCAGGGGGAACGATATAAACATACTATGACCAGTTTCACTGGTTCTATTTTACAAATTAAGCAATTTGAGCCATATATGGATGGTTCAGTAATCATATGTAAAATAGTTGATTTAACAAAGAGAATAAGACCAGCATTTTGATTCTGATTATTATTTGTTTTATGTGTTACATAACCGTCAATTTGAGGCATATTTGAAAGTTTACTTATCCAACATTCTGATAGGACTATTATATCCGGCTGTGTTTTAATACTATGTAGAAAAACCATAAGCTTATCAAAGTTTTGATTCACGCTGCGTATATTGAGGTGTAATATTTGTATTGAATTATCACTCCTAATTAGTGCATCCACACATTGTTCTGGCTTACATATATATGACTCAGACGACCCGTAAATATCTAAGTCATTAGTTAAGAAACTTAAATCAACCATTGTATCGATTTAAAAAACAAGTAGAGGGTACTTCTATCTAATATCACCAGATTGACTGTAAATAGAAGGCATGTGTTTCGATTTAGCATTTTTGTATATTGTTTGTGTATATGTATTTTGTGAGAACAAAAATACAATGAAATTTGTATGTAGAATTCAATGTAATGATTATGTGTATAACATGGTTTGAGGAAATGACAGTAACAGTTGTGTATTTGATTTATTTTAAGAATATGTATATAGGTAAAAAGTAATTTAATTAATCTATTAGTAAATATTAGAATGCTAAAAGTAGAAAAAAACAAAGTTTTAGTCACGCAGTGGTTTGAGTAATTTCTTAAAACACAACGATGACTTGATTGGTATAGCTTCAGCTCCCTCTTTTTCTCGCAGAAATAACCGGCCGTTTCGTGTCCAGCAGAACTTGTAATTATTGTTTTTAGCGAAGTTACGTGCTTCGTAGAACAACTGCCTCTGTATTCCCGGTAGATGCTCGGCGATAAAAATTGGATTGCGAGGACCACTCATTCCGATACATTTAGTACTTAATTTTCCATCAAGGGGACGGTCTTTGTTGTATACGCGTACGGCATCTAGAGCCTGGTGCTTTAAATTGACAGATGAAAATTCACAAATTATAGGCCTAGTTGCAGCTTTTTTTCCTGGCAATCGGTAGACGTCTCGTAGTTCAGAGGAGGTAACAGCTGTTCCTATAGCTTTACAGGTTTGCAGTACAATCGATGTTATATCACTGGCGGACTCTTTTTCGCATTGCGGGACGTTGCGTATTTCTATAGTTGAAGAGCGCGAACTTTGTTGTAGATCCTCAATCTTCTTTTCCAGAGTTATAATATATTCACGTTGTTCCAATCGTTCTCTCTCTATTTTTTCCATTGACTGCTTTATATTTTCATAGCCATTGTTGATAAACGCAATAGATTTTTCTATTTCATTGTTGGTATTTTGTATTTTAATATTTTGTTGCTTCACATCAGCTATGTCTGATGTTAGTTTTTGGAGCAAATTATTCTGTTCCGTCTTCCATGAGCTGAGTAAATTCATTATGCGATTCTCAAAGGTTACGGTCCAGTCAATGTCAGGTGAGAAGTCCGGACGTAATCGCTTACTCCGCGGTGTTACACTAGCGGGATCTGATATTTCAGGGGTAGAAGGCTCCTGCTGTTTGTCTGTTGTAGAAGGAGCTGGTGGAGATCGGTTAACTCTCGGCATTTTGTATTATTATTATATTAAATTTTTATTTTTATTTTTTTACAAATTACTTTACAGAAATAGTAACTTTTACAACTTTTCTTGCAACTGCAACCCGTATGTTAACAAGTTTAAGCAACAAAGACAGCTTTCTGTTAAACCAAACACCGTTTGCAATTTTTATATTAAAAAGTTAAAGCATTTACGTATTTGTTATACACACCGTCATTAATAAATATCAGGTCCGGGCGGTCGACAAGGTCGCGAGAAGAACGACGTAAGCGTCGTGTATCTGCCGTCACTTACGCGTTTTAGCAAAACACTCCGCGTTCTTTGTTTTAGTTGAATTATAGAACTTATTCACTGTTAAAATGGTTATTCACTTTTCAGTTCAAAGTTAACAACATCTGTCCTATACAATGCCACTTTATATGGTTATTATAACGTGTTAATTCCACTTCAAACAAAAATAAGTTTATGGAGCACAAATACGATGATACAATACGACGAAAGTAAAAATAAACTTTCTGTGTTTCCCGTGACAAGAGATTTATTTAGTTTCAAAGCCTTACCTTCTAGTAACACTCATATTCTTGGAAAGTAATTCATGTACTTTTGTCAATACAAAAACGATCGTGTTAAATCTTGTTTTGTCTTCAGCACGTGAATAAGTCAATGTCGTCTTTTTGGCTTGATTAAACGATTTTAATGTCACACTAAAAACAAACGCTTTTATAACCATTTTACTAGAAACTTTTTAAAATATTCTACGACACGTTGCCAAATGCTACTGCTGCTAATAATGTTTTAGATATTTGCATGAACTTATTTGAATTTTTGACAAAAGGATCTTGAAACATCTGTCCATTCCAGTTATAAAGAATAATAGTAGTACCTAATCTGAATTTATTGAGGGCTAGTACAGAAAGCAATGGACTATTAATAACACATATTATTTTTTTGTATATGACGTGGCGTTGATTTTGAAAAATTATGAACATACTTAATCGACGTAAATACTTATTTAATACACATAAAATTAAATAACACCTTTGAGATTTGTCAAAAATTTTAAGCAGTACAACAGCAGAATAGAGTGGGAATAAGAAGATAGGTACATTTGATTAGTATAAACGAAGAAGTAAATATATTTAACATATTAGTTAGTGAAATGTATTATAATAATGTGGTAAATATTTAAAATGATTTTTTGCATTTTGCATTACGTCAACAACATATTATAATCCATAATAAATATGTTTAGTTCAGTTAGTTATTACAAAGTAGGTATATATTTTGCAAGTGAAAAATTCTAAGTTATTTATTACATATATGTACATTATAATATAAAAAAGTATATATATTATTTGAAGTTTACCGTGTGAAAATGAAATAATATAAAACAACACGAATTTGCAGGTGGCATCGGTAAAAAATTCGCCATATCAATACTATCCAAATTAAATTAGTAACTCACGAATATACATCTTATCACAATTGCAAAATGAAATATCTGTTTTACCGATCTAAGTCGTAAATACAATTACTCCACAGCTTTTGATTTCTTATGATAAGTTTTGGATTGCTTCCACTTTCTGCGCTCTTATTAATGTCACTAAGAATATCCTCAATCTTTTTGAGGGCTAATTTTCTTGAGTCATTCATTACAGCTGGAGCTGGGAAATAACAATAAGAAACTTCTGTATCGGAATCACGTATACACCAAAACAATTACTATTTACTTTTAGATAGTAGCATTGTATGTATCATACCTAACCGATACTTCAAATCCAGAATTTAAATCCTGGGATAGTTCAATTACCTTGTGCTCTAGAAGACTGTTTTAAAAGTTCTTGCACCTCATTGAATTGCAATTTCCGCTCTGGTAATGTTACTGTTTGGGTAATATCGGTCTGCGCAGTTTCTCTCTTACAAAGGTTATTTATAGCCGCTGCCAATATCGAATCTTGTTTGTATGTCGTCTGAACACGAAAGGGCAAATCTCTCTTCAACATAGGGCTATCTATATTCATTAAATCCATACTAAAAAAAACATACCCATAAATGCCATTCATCCCAACTATAATTGACAAATAAACGCAAAAGAGCTCTATTAATGTAAAGCACTGGTAAAAGTGACGATGATCCCTACCTTGGGTAGGTAGGTGGCGAGATGTTTATCAACCACAAACAATAACAGCGTCACAAAACTTAGCTCGTAAAAGGGCCACGAGACAATAGGGCAGCTCCTTTAGTGTTTTTATACCGAAGTCGAGCGAACCGTACGGGATAAAATCATCGTCGGTGGCGCATCCGACTTGCGTTTACTGAAAAAATGACACAATAGATTTAATCGAAAGATAGTAGAGGCAGGCGTCTCGAGGAGCAGATGACACGCCGTGACGACCTCACAAAGGGCGTGAAATGACGTCATAATAGCCTCGAATTATCGCCCCCTCTTGTCTCAGGGCAAATATTTAACAGCAGTCTCGTTTTTGTACCCGTTCTTCGGCAGGAGATCATAAATAACAGGGTTACGGGAGACAAATGAAGCGGACCGTTACCGCAGCGCTTTGTTACCCGGTGACATATTGCAACAAGATGATGTTTATGTCTTATTATGAATTCTGGTTTAATTTATAGCCTGTTTAAATAATACTTGGTAAGATGGTATTTAGTAAATGTGTATGCGATTTTAATAGATTTTTTTAATTTTTGGTAGTAATATGTATACCTATTTACACTTTATACATATAGGTTTCTATTGATCTAAAATTACTTAGTACTACGTTACAGGTTAGTAATTAATTCTTGGAAATTAATATCCTATATTATCCTTTTTGGGATGAGCTGTTAGGTCTCTCAGGTACTAGGAAAATGGCATTTCCCTACATCACACTTATCGTTTTTCTAACCAAATCTCTCGATGAAGTATTAAATATGTCTCCAGTTATAGTAGAAAACAAATACGTTACACGATTGATTTCAAAAAATAACAAAATACTTATGAACCATTTTATTTCAGAAGAACAATTTGAAATTTAAAAAAAAATACATTTTACAACCGAATGGTAAGAAAATAGATATGTACCTAACATGCAATATATTTTAAAGGGCCCGAGGCTTTACTTGACTGTTTTAATTAGGTACTTGAGGTGTGAGAACATAACTATCAAAAACATTTCCCATTGGCTCCCTGAGGCGTTCGATAGCATCAGCGGGTGACAGCCCGCACAAATACCATACAAATTGTTCGATAGCTCCTTCAAATTGATTGTTGCAATTATTCGGCGAACCCTTTCGCGACCTACGGCCACAGGGAGGTGAGAACGTACTTATCTATCGAGTTGATCGCGAGACGAGAACGACCCAACTCTTTGACAACGGTGTGAAGAAAGAAGCCATTCGTTGCCAGAGGTCGCCACAGGACTGCACAGTTCGCTATTATTTTTTAGATCAACCGTTTGATATTAGAACGATAAGACTGCCTATTCTTATTATGATTTACTGTTAACACGCAAAGTTTTATTGACATAAACTTTAGGGTTAAATGATCATAGATAAGAATTTTATTGCAATGTCAATGATTTAAATGAAAAAGAGCATAAAAGCATTTTTTTTGTGTTTCTTAACAAAGTAGCAGTGTTTTCAGTAAATTAAACTTAGTTTAGTATTGAATTCTAGCAACAATAATTGAACTAAAATTGTGTCTAATGATAAAAGCTGTTACATAAAGTGCAACGGAAAATATATTTCATTAGACATTGCGTTATGTTATTTTAGTGAGCTTCTAAATTAATTTTAAGTAGATACAAAATGTGTCACCGGACACCAAACTCTCTCCCATCCTCCTCCAATGTCTGGGAGAAGAAAGTTTAAGGACAACACAAACCAACGTATTTCATACTTACGGGTGCCCACAGGCAACGATAGCTATTCACCATAACCGTCTGCTTATTATGCTCAACAAAATATTCTCCACCATATGTTAACAGTACACATTAAATAAATATGCCATAAACAAACGTGCTACATTCTGTAGTCTAGCTCTCACATTCTGTAGACCTCCCCTAAAATATTTTTCTTACAACCACAACTTCCCACAAAATAACCTCTAGACTGGTCACCGAAGCGGCACTAAAATCAGTAGTTATAAATATATGAAACAGTGTTGTTACAATGTCCGCACAATGCTGCGCCTGCGCCAAGTAGTAGCCGCGAGCCGCGGGGCGCCGCTTCACAATGGACCACCATCGCGCTATCTCCATCCGCGATACGTAACGCCTAATTGACTGCTCAAACGTTATTTTAATACTATATTTAGTTATTGCTTGTCGATATGGTGATCGGCAGCTATTTTATAGATCTTATCTCTGTTTATTACAATTATTACCCGGTAGTCGAATGTTGACCAAAATTCATACCAATCTTGATTTAGGTAGGTAAATAAAATTTAGGTATTGTGATAGACCAAGACTAAGCTTTACGACAGTTTTTTTTTAAATTTGAGACACGTATTGCTTTAAATTTTAATTAGATTATTCAGTGATCTAAAACACTTGACTGAGAAAGTATCTCTTTCGCAAAGACGAGGCAAATAGAACACGGATTGTATTAAACGCGTTGCTTTATAAAAACACACATCTAAATGACGTTAGAGAATCTCAAATTAATAACTCTAAATATATTTTCAAAATGATTATTGCTATAGTATTCGGTGACCGCTTTACGAGCAATACAATCTACCAGCAGAAATAACCCACATTCCCACACGGAAATTCGTACTCACTTTCTCATATTGGAGTGGCTACTCATGGCTTTGTGCAAAACAATACGAACAATTATTAAAAGTAACAGACATACATCTGAGTAACACTTACTTGTTGCTCAAGGGTTTTGTGGCACTAGGGGCCTATTTAGCTCATTGTTCATTATTATTATATTTGTAAGTGATCGGTTTATTATAATGTGAGTATTCAAGAACCGTGTTAGTTTAAAGGCTGTTAATAACTGAGAACGTAACATAAAATACTTAACTAAAAACAGGTAGCGTAGAAAAGGCGTATAAGATTGCTACGTCTTTGGACGTTTTTCGTTATCTTTTTATTTTATAGTCAGGTTAATACTGATTTTAATAGTTAGTGTAAGAGCTATAATAGATGCTTCATATTTTAAAATTAATATTGGCAGAGCATAAAAGTAATTCGTAATATTATTATAAAGTCAATTTATCGAGATGAAAATTTAAAGTCCTTGTTGAATAAAAAACGCGTACCTGTTACTAATACTTTCTACCTAGTTTAATTTTTACCAAAATCCACTTCATACGAAACTAATATTTTTGTAATTAAGTTTTAAAGTGTTTAAAACCATACATAATAACATAGACCCCTGTCCTGGGTGGCAGTGAAGTGGCGTCCCGTCGCGTACCAATATTGTAGCTGTTCCGTTCCCACCCCACTCCAGTCGTCTCCCTGCAATCTGCCTCATTTACATACGACAAAGAGACTGTCACACATTAAACTGTATAATTACAATGCATTAGATTTATAGATGAAAAACAATGGCCTGCAAGTGCGTTCAACCCTTTTTTTAAAGCGACGAGAGTTTAAGCTCATTTAGAGGGTAATTAATATGAAAGTTCTCATAATCCCCAGCAATTAAAACGCATTATAATTTAATCTCAAGTAAAAAATAAACAATATCACTTGTGACCTTTGTTTGACGCTATTTTTTTAATAGATCTATTGTCTGAATATAGTGTGATCAACACTGGAGAATCAATACTATTTGTAGATATAATATTGTATAAGATAACAATTGTTGTCTACTTATATTTACTTTCTAGTAGGATAAAATGATTAGACCGGGTCTGATATCAACATACATGATACTTCTCTATGAAGGTATGTTCAATGGTTCCCCGTATTAGTACAGGTAGTTGATTATTCAACTTCCCGTACTATTTATTACGAGCCACTTCAAGTTATTAAGTTATCTTATGCCCGGTTCCTATATTTAACGAATCGTCATCGTGTAAAAATTTTCTACAACCGACTACGAGTCGTAAATACCGTTCCTCAATATTTTTTTAATAGGAACGTTTTAAGCTTACGCCCCGTATAATATACTACTATTCGTACCTAGAACGGATCGTTTTTCAAATATAGGAACTGGGCATTAATAACTTGAAGTGACTCGTAATCAAGTAAATAATAAATAATATTACCTAATTTTAAATGTTTAATATCAATAAATACCTACTTAAAAAGTATGCTGAAACTATCATATTATAAGGTATAAATCGTATAGGTATTATGCAATAAATAAATACAACGGACAGTCTTTTTGTTTTGCTTTGTTTTAGATACTAGCGATTTCATAGGTAAACTTTTTAAATGTCCATAATAAAAATAAGATTTCGGACCTTATATATATTTTTTTTCTTAATAGGTATATATAATCTTGTACTACGCTACTAAATATTATCACTAGTCCTAGTCTGTTCAGTGATCACTTTATACGGTGAAGAATTTTGATATAATAAAGAGTGCTAAACTTCTTAAGAACATACGAGTATTATGTATTGATACATCAAATGATACATTGGGAGAGCCATGCTTCGGCATGAATGGGTCGGCTCGACCAGAGTGATACCACGGCCTCACAGAAAACCGGTGTAAAACAGCGTTTGCGCTGTGTTTCACCGAGTGAATGAGGATACCGGAGGCCCATACCCCAACCTACCTCTCCCCCCATCCACCTTCCCATCCCCCAAAGGTCATCGGCGGCGGTAATCGCTTACCATCAGGTGATACGTCTGCTCGTTTGCCCACTATTCAATAAAAAAAAAGAAAAAAAAAGAACTTATTGCATACATTCCTATTTATTTATTAGTACTGCAATAAATACAAGAAAATAAGTCGTTCGCGTTTGTAGAATTTAAATATTGTGTGGTGACGACAGAGATCCTATGTGTGAGGCAATAGAAGTCAGGCAGGTGTCTTAGCAGCTGCATTCATGCGCTCCTTCTGACTAAATCTAGACGTTTCTGTCACATCCTAGTTCAATAAACTATTCTAAGCTCTGGTGACTTTTTTCTAGATAGGATCCAAGTCTTGTACGATTGGCGATTAAAGAAGATACCATCTTTATTCATTTCTTTCATCATGCATTAAAAGTGATGGTTATTTTTATTTATAATGTGGTCCCGACTATTTTTATTTGCATTAGCATCATTAATAGTTGAAATTAACAACTTCAAATAAAAGTTATTCTTATGCAAAGCCAACATGAAGGATAATAAGTTTTAGTCAATGAATATTGGTATGTACTACGCTACTAAACTACTAAAACGATTTTAATAAATTAAGTGTCAAAAGAGTCGTAGGTAATAATGACCCGATGGCACAGACTATATAAATTTATAGAAAAGGGTTTACGTAATCGGGTTATATATTTCTTAAACTTTTTCTTGTTTTAAGACTGCCTCGGTGGCGTAGTGGTAATGTATGCCAGTCGCATAGCTAAGTTTGAGGTCTCGGGTTCAAATCCTGGGTCGGACCAAATGTTTGTGGAATCTACAAATATTTGTTTCGGAGTTTGGGTGTTTTCTATTTATATAATATGTATGTATTTACCAAAAAATAAGTATATATGTATTCATATCAGTTGTCTAGTACCCATACCACAAGCTCTGCTTAGCTTGGGACTAGATGGCGTTGTGTGTTAGATGTCCAAAATATTTATTTATTATTTATTTATTTAATTCGACTTCATTTCATACTTGTAGCCTCGCTTACCTACATAATAATAAAAATTATCTGCATTCGCAATGAGTATGGTTACCACCACTCTTAGATTCTGCTCATGGTTTCCATCAGGCAGAGTAGAGTCATTTTGACAAGGCCATACATAAAAAAGTTACTTCTAGACCTCAATGCAAAATATTCTTACTTTAAATAAAACGTAACAAACATCACTAATTCTACTTCCTACTAATTTTATAAAGCGAAAATTTGTGAGGATGTGAAAATGTTTGCTACCTACTCTTACACCAAAAACTACTGTACAGATTGAAAGGAAACTTTAAACGTACATCAGAATAAAACAGGTTACTATTTACTGTTACAACCGACATACACGCAGACAGAGCCGCGGACTAAAGCTATTTAAATTATCATCATAAATTAATTTAAAAGCACGTCACGACTAACTTTATATTATAATATTTTCTTTAAATGGCCTGTCATAATTTTAGATCCCCAATTACTACGACAGGACAGCTTAATTTATAGTTTTGGATAGTTTGATATCTACAACACACGTAATAAAATATTTATTTCATTGATTTATATTACAACTGCCTTTTGTAACAAACCACTCTTTATCCAACAAACAATCTGTTTTCAACTCTCTTAAAAATGTGTTTAAAAATGGAAGGAAAAAAGTATGTACAAATAGTTTTAAATGACAGTGTAGTAAGTTATTAATTAATAACAATGTAGTTTATATACTTTAACAAATCATGTGTTAGTTATAACTCCATTGTAAGTTAAAATTATTAAACTATAATGCTGTGTTTTACAAAGATACACCTAAATAAAGCACCTTTAGCCCAGGCATGTCTTCTGCCGATCATCTCAACTTCTATAAACCTTCACAAAGCTTGGCCTGACGCTACATGAACACAAAACGTCTAATCATTTACTTTTACTGATACGGCACAAGAGCTAGTTACTCTTTGTGAAATTTCGTTCTTGCACAAATGTCATCGGACAGAACGAACATGCGGCTTCGGAAACCTAGTTTTTACTTACATGGTTGGATGGCTTAGATGGTTTAAGTCGTTCAACATCGCTTAGGTATAAATTTATAAAATAAGAATAATGAATGGTAATTAATAATTACTCTACAGGTATCATCTTATGCACTTATATGTTTTATTCATTCCTCAATAAGTAAACTATCCCTGTATAAGACCAGATTTAAAAGAACTTATCGAGCCATGTAACAGCTCCGATTATAGATACATCATTGGTGGTATTAGTGGATTAGACTACAACCAATAAACATGTTGTGTTTTAATGTCAGTTACGGTAAAATTTTTGTTAAGTTACGTTATTATTAAATTAAAGAATATTAAAGTATGCTTCATACCTGTTTCACTGAACCTCTGATATAAATGTCTTGCGTCCAATATGTATATGTTTTCATACAAGATATTTTATTCACAATAAAATACACATATACGATTACAATACAGTTCCAAAGTATTAAAATTTTAAGTCACTTATTCTATTTTATTTACTTTATTAAAAACGTGTAGTAACCTATAAGCTTCAATGATCAAAAATTATATTAATTTGTAAACAATTTGGCGCCTAAATGAACGAAATTCAAATTTAGAATATGAAAAAAAAAATCGGTGTCAAAGAAACAATAATAATGCATCTATTTTGTGTAGGTAATTACTTATTAGATTTAATTTACATTTATAAAATTTTATTTCATCATAATTCTATACACTTATCCAGATTCTTTTATTTCATTATTACGATATCCTACGCTAATTGAGAACTGACAATAAACATTTGAAATTTACCATAAACTAAAAAGTATTTAAAAACAAAAATTACCATTCTTTTGTTTTACTTCAGAAAATACTTTGTAAAATTTTGTGCTTAGTATTAATTTTTATTTGTATTTATCGTAGTATTTAGTCCGGACATGTAATGCTTATGAATTTATCAGCATATTCCGATGTCCCAAGCGAGATTGTATCTGCACAGCTGTTTCTGCCACGTGCAGACTAGGGACGCCGGCAAAATATTTTCCTGCACACTAAGGTAAGTTATAGTTTTTTGCTAAGGTTTTTTGTTTACAAACCAATTAATTAATCTACTATTTTAAATCTAAACAGTTTTGTTTTAAGATAACCTACATATTTGTTGGTTTAGATGCGCTAATCTCTGGCACTATCAGTCAGTTTAGATATTTTTTTTTAATAAAAATATGCAAGTCTAATTTCATAGTGGGTTGTAGGCTACGTTGCGGTGTGCGCTACAGTTTGCTTTTCTTTATCATACTGCGACTCTCATGACAATAAAAGTGACAGGCGAAACTGAAGCCTGTTGGTTATTATAAGATTGTGTGAAATACGAATACGTCGCTACCCAAATTTTTATACTATTTTTATATTTGGTTTCTATTTATTCATTTCTCATTAAAGTAAGCTTCGTAATTTTCTTTCATTAATTAGGTACTATTTATATAGGATATACTACGTATTTATACAATAAAAATATAAACAAACACGATGGCTGTTTAAATTTAAAACAATACCAATGTTCTTCTTAATACCGATACACTGATCAAATGTCAACAAAGTCTTAAAAGAACAAACATTTAATACCATTAATACGTTACTCCATTGTACATAAAACCTATCAACATTCAGAGGGGTCGCTAAACCGTTCGCTATCTGATTCTGTTTGTTCAACATTCATAAGGTCTACCCTCACCGCAGCCTACTATTCGATATATTTATTTTAGTATTTTAAATTTAAATATTAACTTAGTCCGGTTGTGAACTCGTTAATAGGACAAATTATAAAGTTGTCATCATTTATACGAGATTTTATTTTTATTATTTTTCCATATGAAAAATTTTAAAGGCCAATTGAGAAGTCTAAATCTTGACGAATTTTATGAACTTACCTAACACATTAACAGTGCTACTATCAGGTAAAATAATAATCCTGTGTTAAAATACACTAAACTTGAAATATTGCAATAACAGTTAACTCCTAACTTCTGTGATTGGCAGAATTTCTTAAGTTAATATGGTTACTAAGAAAAAAACAACAACAACAAACAAAAAAACAATCGATATTAGGTACATAATTTATTTAATTTTCTTAATTTTCACATACTCTATTTATGAGTTTTGCAACCATTCGTTCCCTTTAGAAAGAGTATAGCATTGATTTAGAGAGCGACCTTTGGTTGAGAGTAGCACTACATGCCTATTTATAAACACTCAGAAAAAACACATAATAATTAAACTATTTATTCACTCAGTATTCATAATTACAACACCGGTTTATCAAAACCGCTACTCCAAAATTAGTCTATTTCATTTTAACTACACACATACAACACACACCTTCTACTAAAATGGTTATTATAAGTGGCCCTCCCACGTCCGTGACATCAACATGTATTTTTTTATTTGACCATCAATAGTGCATCCGTCGTCGAGTGTTAAGGGAGGGCTGCATTCCCTCACACCTCGCGTCAGCTGGTGGACCTCACCCTCTGTATGTTCCTATTAACTTCAATTGAGCCCGACAAATTTACATGGACTAAAGGGCCACGAATAGAGCGGGCGCTACTAGTATTATACAAAAGTGAGTGTTTTGTTCTATTTATTTAAAAATATATAAAAGTGTTTTTAAATTATACATTTTTGAAACATTTTTTTTTTTTAAATTAGTGTCTTGCGTTCTTATCGTTATCACAAAGAAGAAGAAAATATTTAGATTCGCGATGATAATGAAATATTTGGTCAAGCAAAGCAGTTTGCACTGCGAATCTTGTACTAAATGAACTCAATCAATAGGTACTCTCCATCAGTTTATTCAATTTACGATCAGTTTCTTTTAAATAAAACAATAATGTTTATGAAATTAAAGGAATAGAAACTAAATAATTTAAACACATAATTGTCTTTGCACATACGTAACCAATTATGTACCTATGTACCAACCCAGGTGTCAAGATAAATAAACCGCTTACTTCGTGGATGTACAGTAGCCCGTGCTCGCGCCATATGGCCAAGCCTCGCGACTCAAATCCCTATTATATTGCTTTTAATTGATAACAATTTAAATATATTTGGTGATTCACACTTACGGAGCTCATTACTATTCATCGAGTCATTATCTCCGTGTTCGCGTTTTACCGAACGATGTTATCTGAAGCACGATGTGTTTTACCTTTATGTTTTTATCGTCACGCCACTAATTTAATGCTGCTGATGTCACTGTTTAATTGTTACTTCTTAATTCGTCCATCAAAAATAATTTATAGTACAATTCCAATTAAAAGTTGAAATGGGTGTAGTCTGTTCCTTTAAAATATATTTCCATTATTATGTTCTTTCTATTCTAAAACTTGTTAGGGTCCTTTAATGTTGTAATTACCAATTACCAGTTCTGTCGTGTGCTTGAGGAAGACAAGAAGCTTGAGGTTTTGAATTAATGCAAATATTCACATTTAAACTTTTTAGCAATTACAAAAAGTATTTGAAGTTTCAAAAGTTTTAATAATGACCAAACAAGCATTGCATTTCATGTATCTTGCTATTAAAACTTAGTATGAATTGGCAAACTAAACGTAGTAAATTACACTGCCGTAGAGTTGTTTTGACGTTAAATGGCGATGCTAGCATACTTTTTTTGTAAATAATGTCCTGAAGATCTTTACGAAAAAAGTCATTCATTCGGCAAGAAAAATCTTTACGTAGACTCTATACTTTAAACATTCGTAAGGAAGTTACCTCCCGAAAGTTTAAATTCTAGAGCCATGTAATCAATCACAATATGCTTGTTTGCATAAAAGGTGATGAAGCATTTTGAAGCAGTTATAATAATATCTTTGTCGATTACACAATTAACATACCATCAGTCTATGACACTTAGAGAGAATCTTAAAGATCAATGCGACAATAGTAAAAGATAATCTTCTTTCTCGAAATCTAGTCTATGATCAATTCGTAAGTTCATGAATTTGGAAGAGCCGAGCTTAAATCTTGTTTTTTTTCAGACAAAATGATCTGATATGTTTCTTAAAAAGTGATCATTAAATAGTAAGTTTCTATATACATTATAATATGTAGGACCTACTCATAACAATGATCGTTAAAAAGGAATTATGACCTATAAAGTTGTTCCATTTTGTGGAAATATTTTATTATTCAATAAAATTGTACGCAACAAAGGCACATTGAATCCCTGCGGTTTTCGGAGCCCGTAAATCAGGAGCAAGGACCCTCGGAGCCAGCCTGGAGGCTTCTTGAACTGTCAAGGCCTTGTTGTGGTCATCCGCATTTCTACTCTGAGCGCAAACAAAGCTTACATTATGAAAATATGTAGTGGCAACAAAATGCTTGGATGCTGATAATGCACATTCAAAAATGCAGTGTCAATTGAACTTTCGTCATGGCATTAAAATATGTGATCTCATTTAAAGATTCAGAAAATGAAAAGAAATAAAATAAACTTAACTAAGTTTGTCATAAAGTAGGCAAAATGTCATCATGTTCGTTAATAATGTTGGGACTAATCACGCCCACCGCTGTAATTCCTGTACTAGGATCGGCAGGGACCACGAACACACCGAGTTATGATACTCGGGAAGTCCCAAGAAAAATTAAACTGTCTTGGAACCCGCAACGAAATTAATCGGAAGTAAGACTTGGAAATACAATAAGTCCACTTCTCTCCTTAGCAAAGCGAGAGCCAAAATAAAGTCAACATAGGCTCCAGATGCCATTTGTAAGATATTTAGTATTAAGTTACGTTCTTTGTACCAAAGACTACATTGCCAGCGAACGTGATGAGCCGACTGTTCACAACTAGAATCAGACACTATGGTGAATCGACTAATTTAAATCAGTGTAATTTGCTCTTAAAGTTACCGTGGCCTGTAAGAAATTGAGCGACACAGTGGTCTACCTCGAGCCATGCCCTCGACATCCGTTCGCGGACAGATGAAAATAACTAGTAGAGGTTGCGCCTCTTAGATGATTCGTCCCATCGTTGTTGCCATTTATCCATGAGGTCGTTATAGATATTGGACTGCTGTTGAAATAATCTTGTGATTTTATCGCGGTCTCGTACGTCCAAAAAATCGTATTCTATATTTTGTAGTGTGGAATAGTACATGGCTGCACATATTTGCACCTTGAGATCAACCCGCCAACATCGGTAAATCCTCAGAGTTAACAGTCATATATGCCCTGCACAAGAAAATCAATGCAAGTCGTGGGCCTTGTAACAGTTTTTTATTATTTTTTATTTCGGACATTAAACACACAACGCCATCTAGTCCCAAGCTAAGCAGAGCTTGTGTTATGGGTACTAGACAACTGATATAAATACTTATATACTTTTTTTGTAAATACATACACATTATACATAGCAAACACCCAAACACCCGGGCACCGAACCCGAGACCTCAAGCACAGCAGTCGCATACGCTACCACTTCGCCATCGAGGTAGTAGTAGCAGCTCCATATGTGATCTTTAGTGTATTAAATGACAGACCCCATATCGCAGTTGATATTGTCGTCAGTGCAAAGAAACTCTTTTTAGACTTTTCGTTAACTGTTCTAACATGTTCGATAAATGAAAAGTTTCTTTCTAAAACCAATCTCAAATAACAAACCGAGGTTTTATTAGTAACATTTTCAATACACGTCGGTGATAATATTAGGTAAACTATAACTAATTTATGAAAAATTTAAAAAAATTAAATAAATTGATATAATATTAAAAATACCTCTTGATGAATTGTCATACAAATCTACATACTTAACAATATTTAATAATGAGCTATTACAAAATTATCTAGTGTAACAGCGGTACACAATTAGTTGATATCGTCGCGTGTCGATGTCACTGATAAGTCAGCAATTCACAGACCATATTGCATACATGTCATTTACATAATTGTGCCATGAACGTTTAGTATGAATTGCCGTAATATTGCTATGCAGATGCGGTTTGTGTAAATAATATTGAAATGTAAATTGAAGTTGCTACAATTTGACTCGCTTTTTTTGTTATCTTCTTCTGCAGTGGGTATGTGAAGACAGAATCTCAAATGTTTGAAAAAAAAACAATATTATTAAAAGTATAGATTACTAAAACAAAGAGAACGGTTGTTTATTTTTTATAAATATTAAATATGTGTAAGTGTATGTTTCCTAATAACTTATTGTCGTTAAAAAAGCACCAATTTTTCATTGTTTTGATATTGAATGAATGAATAGGATATATGTGTTCCATGTTTATTTCCACTTACATTTAACAATAGACATTATTTATTTCATATTATCACCGTCAAACGACCAACCTTCATGAACTACATATCGATTTTCCGCTTCCATCCACCAATGACTTGTGGTATTCACACTTGATATAATATAGGTTAACAAGAAAATGGAATTACTAACTATATGCAAAAAGAATAATACTTGGAGCAATTATTCACATTCGCACACTTAACACTTTACACTATTTAAAACATTGCTAAACAATTAATACTTGCATTCACTGATAAATATTTTCGTTCCAGCACATTACATCTCTTTCAGTGACATACCTCCCCTATATTATTAAATGTCGTGAAGTTAATGATTACGAATTAAAATATTAACAATAAATAATTGTCAAGGTCTTGATTTTATTTATTATTCAGTTATTGCATTTTACACAAGTACAACAGTCATACGTTAATTTGTTTTCAATAGGTGAACTTTAACTTACCACGGTATATTCTCATTACACTTCAAAAGTGGTTCGGTCTTTAACAGAATTAGGACTTTATTATAATGGAGATCCAAACAAAAGAACTTTGACCGCGCACCTCCGAATGATCCTTGTACCACATTCAATGGGCTAATTGCACCACATATATGAGATAAACTCATTAACAAGGATAGACGCGAGATTCCGCTGCCAGCGGTGCTGAGCTTATCTTCCGAAACCGCGGACATGTTAATAAGCGCAAGCAGTTTTCAACGTCATCAACGTAGTAGCGTCACAACAACAAACCCATATTATTTTTATCGTGAAAAGACAATTAGCTCACATTTTAGAATTGCTATCGTTTTCTGTCCCCCAGCAGGTCATTTCAAGATTTTAACAACGCATAGCAGGACTTGCGTAGTACCGGTTTAGGTGTGCCATTGTAACAGAAAGATTGCAACAAAGTAACTGTTGAAGTTATTACGAAATTATTCACAAAATTACAGACACAAAATAATCCTAAATGCATAAAAGCCATGGCCCTGGAAACGTCTATAATATTGTGGATGAATAATTTATACCACACAGATATTTAACCCTAAAACTAGTATTCTTTTTTATTTATTTTTATACGTAAACGTGTTGTTAGTATTATTTTGTGGTTCATGGCTATGCTTTGTATTATTTAAATTTATGAAGTTTAACGAGAAAAGAAAATGAATGATTTAAGAGAATTTAAACACCGTAAAGTACAAGAATATATACCACTTATAATCGAAGTACAGAATTTGTTATCTTAGTCATTTCGGCCTTTAAAACTTGTCGAGTGTAACCTTTTATAATTTCCTTAAACACGTTAGCTATTAAGTTTGAAAAAATCGCTCCGCTCATCACTATGTTTTGGTGCATCACACGTACAAAGGCCTTTGACGCAACGCTGTCGGGTAGCGGGGGCGGGCGGAGGTTGCCGGGCGAAGGGCGGGCGGCCCGCATGATCGCGCGATCAGGCGACCCATTTGCGGCTCGTTACACGCCGATAGCACCAAACAAAACACACCCCAAGTAATTAGGAAAAGCCTTTTCTAGATACCGTAAGCACTGCCGTAACTTGTGTGTGATATGCAGCTTGTTTTACTCGTAGTTTTGTTTAAAGTAATATTGTTATTTTAATAAAAATTGCCCTGACATCAATTTATAATTCAGGAATAAAAATGTTATTGATAGATTCATGTTTTTAAGCCGTCTTAACTTTATTTTATGGTATGGAAACCATCACCTTTTCGACGCTAGCAATGAAGTATTATTATTTTTATATCATTATGTTATTTGTTATGTCCACACTGATGGGCAATTAATTAAAACACCATCATGACAGTAAAGCATTTATTGCACCAGAAAAATGACAACTACATTCTATATATTGACGCGGAACAGAAATCGGAATGACAATTCTTTTTGGGTTGCCATATTAGCGCACCAACTATTACTATAATATAAGTATTACAGTTATGTCGATAGTCAGAGACTTCTTAACTTAACTTCTGCGACCTGAAAACATAACAGATAACAGTATTAGTGCTGTCGTGTTTCATTGCTGAGAGCGAGACAGGAGCCCTAATGATTTATAAGCAACTCAATAGGCTGCCATAGTGTGGTGAAAACTACTCTTAAGTTCCACTCATACTTTCCATCAGGCAGAGTAGAGTAATTTCGACAGACTCATATATATATATGTATATTTATACTACTGGTGACAGTTGATACTGTCACCAGTAGTAGTAACTGTTCACATACATATAACCGCGGATCACCGGAGTAGTAGTAACTGTTATTTATAACCGCGGATCACCGCAGTTACTCCTAGATTTTACTCTACAGTAAAATCTGAGAAGATACCATCGTTCTTATGAATGTCACAAAAATTTACTCCGTAGAATATGGCAATTGGACATACGTGCTGAAAAGCTGTTGTTAACTGTTGAGTGTGAAGGCAGGTCCACTATAGAAAGAGCAAACTAAAGGCAGTTAACACATTCTTAATTATAATATTAATATATGCAGTGACGGCAATAAGCAGATTAGTGGATGTTGAATTAGATTTTCTTTCAATACTTATAATAAACGTTTTGCATAGGTAATAAAATTGTACAATAAAATACAGCAATGAACTGACAGCTTAAGGGGAAATTTTATGTCTCATAAAAATAGACCAAGAAATAATTATAACACATGGAAAGGTGTGCAATTTTTATGAGTTAAAGACCACAAGCCGGTTAGTACATCTGTATGTGGTCAAAAAACTTCTTAGCCATCTAACTCACAGATATTAAATTCATCAAAATTAAGACGCGTGAAACTCTCATATTATACTATCAAATTAATCTCACTCATTTACTGTGGGCTGGAGTATCCTCCATATAACATGTTAATATTTTGATATAATGTCAACATTGTATTTTTTAGTACTTCGGGACGACGAAAGTAATTTAATAGTTATAATATCAATCATTATACTTTTTACATACCTTTCCGCAAGCTCTCCTAATATATTTTTTTTCTACTCACGATAACAAACAAAGTAATTCATTAAACATTGGTCTTAGCATGTAGGTATGTCGGTTATCGCGTTAGAGTCCATATTCTTCCTCAGGAATCAAAGTATCTTCACGTCGAATTTTATTGAAATTGGTGCAGTGGTTTAGCCGTGAAAGCGTAACAGACAGACAGATAAAAATATGGATAGTACCAGTTGGTCTTCAAATGTTTTTTCTTATATTTTTATTTTGGTATTGCTCCTCAAACAATAATGCTATGAAGTATTGAAAACTTAGATTAAACTATACTGAAATCGAAGAATATAAGTACGAGTATATTAAATAACTAAGTGAAAGACTTAACTTTATTTTTGTGTGTTTAAGTTTGATATTTTCACATAATAATTAATTATTGTCTCACAATGTTGATGATGATGCACTTTTATATCTTATTCTATATCTTATTCTATATCAAATGCATGTGCCTATTATACATCCTAATCCTACTAATATTATAAATGCAAAAGTTTGTGAGTACGTAAGTAAGTATGTTTGTTGCTCTTTCACGCAAAAACTATTAAATGGATTTTGATGAATCTTTACAATAATATAGCTTATACATCAGAATAACACATAGGCTATAATTTATAAAGATACTAGCTTCGCCTCACGGCTTTGTCCGCGTTTATTGTCGAACCGCGGGTAGCATCGCGGGGTTCAGCTAGTATATAGATACATATAAACAAAATTGAATTATCTGTTTGTAATGTCAATTTATCCGCTTTTCACTAAATGCAAATTGAAGTTTATAAGACACGAGTACTTACGTCAGAAAATCTATTTATGATTTTTTTCTGTCTGTCTGTTTGTTTCGGCTAATCTCTGGAACGGCTGGACCGATTTTGACGGGACTATCACTGATAAGTAGTTGTAGTCCCACACACGCCCTTCGTGTGCCCCCTCCCCCCTCCAAGGAGGTTATCGTGCAATAAACATTCACCATGTAAAAAAATATAGGTAGTTGATGACATAAGGAGTAACTTAGGCTATTTTTTCTAAACTAACTTTGCCCCGCCGCGTTGCCCGTTATTGTTATCGGACCGCGGGTAACACCGCGGGGCTCAGCTAATAATACAAAAACATTTTCATTTAATTTTTAACACGCGCAGATTATGAGCATGTTATAAAACGATAATTTAATGATTAGGTATGTTGCACTTTAATAGCAGTTGTTATATTAAATTAATGAAATGGAATGTCATATTAAATATATTATGCATTTAGGAACAGTTTTTCTTTAAATTTGTACATTTTAAGTTTTCGAATTACGAGTTTTGCCTATTTTAAAACCTTTAAACTTTCCTCAAATAATCCGTGACGCCATATTCAGAGTTTGTCTTGTTTACTTGCTGTAAATTGTAGCGCACAAAACACAAATATAAAAATCAAAAGCGGGCGGAATCTGATCCAAAAAAAACACTATAACGTAGTAAACGTACAAAATAATTTATGAGAGTTCGGTTCAAAGATCTACAGGGATCAATATCAAAGGTTTACATCGTTGTAGGGCTAGTGACAAGATGTGGCGTGTGCCGGGTGTATACTAATACCGGACCACCTGGAGGCAAAAAGCAGTGACAATCATTTAAAAAGCTGATGGTTTATTTTATTTAATTAATGCTTTTATCACATAGTAGGTAATTGTTGAGCTCTGTCATAACGTGTTAAGTTTTAATTGTATTTATTTATCAACTAATATATTAATTTATATATATGTCTTACTTCAAACACTGAGCAAACTTTAATTCTCTTTTAATCACATGTAGTTTTAAATGATTTTATTTTCATTTTTTTTACAAAAACTGTTAATAGCGTAGCAATTGGCGGGTTTTAATACTCTTTAACAAGTATTGCATTAAGTTAGGGTGTCAGTGGAAAGTGTAACGGTATTGTGCGAAGTCCTACGTCAATCAGTGGATGCGGGCTCACAATTAGAAGCACGTGCCGTGATGGGAAAACTCAATGCGCATTCAAATAAATTCTCATATACAGTTATTTAAATATATCACCTTATATGTTATAATTCTGACTATCGAGAAGCGTTAATGATCATAACGCAAATGTTAAAATATAATATATACATAATGAATATAAGAGTAGGTACAAAATATCGACCAACGTCCTCGTTGGTTAGCGTAAGCGGTCGGACTACCGTTGGGTTTTTCTTACAAGAAATTCTTAATAGCAGACTGGAGTATAAAAGATGGCGGTGTTTCCTGCCCGTGCCTCGGAGAGCAAGTTAAGCTGTCGGTCTCGGTTGTCATGAACATCTATGGCAATCGTTATTGAGAAGTCAGTGCCCTCAAATATACTGACAACTGATTAAACTTTCCAATTCAGTTCACCCTTAGCGTTGCGGAGGTCAGATGCCTGCGCTCTGTACAAAAACTGATATTCAGGTAAAACCGGTTGAACTAGTAGCCGACCCCAAATAACCTTAGGAATAATAAACACCAGGAAGATGAGGTACAAAATGTCGATCAAGTGTAGGCGGAAATTAAACGATTATATACGTAAATCATGCAGATACTCAAAGCAACAGATTTCAGATAAAATGAAAATAAACTTACTAAACTTAAGCAGTCTAACTAAACATCTGACTACTGCACTTGCACGAGCTTATTCTCGTCGGTCCTTAGTAGTTTATATTTGGCTATGCAGCTAATATATATAACATGTATAGACCATACTAACCCCGCAGTGTAACCTGAGAATTTTATGATACTTTTTTTTTTATTATATAGTGGGCAAACGAGCAGACGTATCACCTGATGATAAGCGATTACCGCCGCCCATGGACACCCGCAACACTAGAGGCGTCACAAGTGCTTTGCCCGCCTTTTAGGAAGGAGTACGCTCTTTTCTTGAGGGTTTGGAGGTCGTATTGGTCCGGGAACACCGCAGGCGACAGCTCATTCCACAGTTTTACTGTGCGTGGCAGAAAATTTGGGAAAAATCGCACAATTGTGGACTACCAACCATCTAGATGATGGGGATGAAATATCTGTCGCGTAGGACGATGACTTTTACAACAGGAACCCGCGGGTAACACCGTGAGGCGAAGCTAGTCAGGAATAAAGTTAGCCTAAGTTACTCCTTATATATGCTATCTGCTAGTGATGGTGTCGTCAAATTCCGTGCAACCGGTTAAGATATTGATGTAAGTCCCGTATATACTTTCATATGTTGTATCTGTAATTGTTGTTTTGAGTCCGTTTCATGTATGTTTGTAAAGTCCCCTGCGACACAGGATGTATATTCATAAAGCGGAAGTTGTCCTTTAAAAAAAAACATAGACTTCATTTTATTTGTCTGAATACTGACATGACTTAACCCAGTTAAGATCTCTTCATAAGAGTCTTCAGCTTTGATGAAGCCCGGAACGTTCGTTTTTAACCAAGACTGGGTGGATCGTGCATTATAACCCGGCGCCTAGTCTTGCAGAAAGGACCATTCTTGGTTACTGTACATGGTGTTGTTAAGGGGCTTAACTACCTATGTTTTGATACCTTTTTCACAAAAATATGGGTTAGTCACTCCTTCTTAGCTAACACCCCACCAAACCATCACTGAAGTCGGATAATGCCCACGTTGTACTCTGTTGAAAAACCTATCTTTGTGTACCACTTAAAAAATATTGTTTTGATTTTACCACCCTATTCTTTTTGAAATTATATGGTTGTCATATATCTAGGTGCTTTCATCATCTCCCGAGATAAAATCTTTTGCTTTCGGACAGAATTTCTTCGAATTCTTTTCCTTACTGCTTTGATCACATTTTTCGTATGAAGACTACATGTACGGTCAGATCTTTTTCTGTCACAAACAGAGGAGGTTTCATTGTACCTATAAAAAACCCGGTACACAAGCATTTGACTAATACCAAACTAATGGATGATTTTTAAAATTGTATTTGGCTACCTAACTACTTAATGTAATGCAATTGAAGCCATTCGGTTCTCTATATCACCCCATGCCATTTTGTTATCATAAAATATTTTACAATATATTGGCGCTATTTTCACGCCAGAAAACACAATGAACAATCGTATAAAAATGAGAGATTCCAAATTCAAATATAATTTTTGTTTATTTTCATTTGTAACAGTAATTATGGCCATACTAAGTATACATAGAGTTCCGTTAATTGAAAAAAAAATCCTGTAGCTATCACCGGAACCACAGACACCGTCTAAATCCATGAAGCTTGTCAAGGTCAATCTAACAAAAACAATCACGATTTTTTTCGATTTTCAGATCAAAATAAGAAGATATCCATGATGCCTCAGTCATATGACATTATAATACTAAAGTTTAAAGTAATGTTATGTTTCCTGTTAATGTCAATTTTAACATTATACTTTGTCTTTCTAATCTTTCTAGCTGTAAGTCCATTCCCATTAAAAAAATTTAATGTATCAATAATTGGAACTGCGTCATATAATTTTATTAACAATTAAATAATTTCCTATTACCATTATAATTATTGTAATTTAATTGGCAATGATAAAGTAAAATAAAAAAATAAGTAATGAGGTTCCATACTCAGCTATAGTAGTCTTGTTCAATTACCAAAGTAGTATCAATAGATGTAATTTTCATATCAATTTATTCACTCAAGTATCTGCCAATAAGTAGTCTATAAAATCTTCAAGTTCAAAGCTCCCTAGGCGACATCTGGTAGGTTTCTGCACTTAAACGCGGAGTTATTGCGTAATAATCTATGTAGGCAGATGCGCGAGCTGATTGCTTATGCCAGGTATATTTAGCTAACAGGTGTTATACCAGCACCACGTGGTTGCACAGGGCTGGCTCGCTAAGTTTTAAGTGCAAAACTCGGATTTTAACTCTTTTAACGGTCTTTAAATGATAAATAAACTAATTTACTGAGATTCCTGTTAAATTAAATAAGAATTTATTTGTTTCTTCCTTTTACTTTTTTTGCATTAGATAAGATCCATAACTTAAGAATTCGTTTAAAAAAAAATAATGTAATTGAGATATTCCTCCTAAGTTCGTGAAAAATAAAATATGGTTACTCATTATTCTACTTTAATGATTAAGGGTATAAAATATGATAACAACAAAGTTTCTTAACGATCACATTTCATTACCAGCCCTATATCAACTTCTGGTACTAGTGAACAGGCTGAACCAGTTGTTGCGATTTTATAGAGTGGACATTACATAATGGCTACCAACGTGATAATTGCCTCCCTGCGTAAGGAGCCGTCATAAAAACTGGACGAGCTATGTGTAAGAGACCCTATTATCCGATTAAAAACAATGCTAATTTTCTACTTTTAACCACACTATAGAAATTAACTATTACAATTAGGTGTAAAACTACTTATATTAATTAAAATTTTAGCATTTAACTGGTAAAGTAGTACCATTGTAGTACTTACTTATTAACAGTTGTGCGGTTATGCAAACAAAGTTTTTAAAATTATAGTGTGTAGTTTAGATATCCATATCTTATAATTATTAGTAGTTGACCCATGCAACCTCGTCTGTCTCCTTTTGCCCGTAGCGTGATATTATAGCAATATGAACAAATTTGTTGAAAATAAAAACCTGTTTAATGCGCTAACCTTTCAAAATAGACATATATGCTGTCGTGGACTTATTTTAACTTTTAAAGGGGAACAATTCTTTCATACATTGTTTTTGTGAAACGTTAACCGTTTATGCAGCAAATGCAATGGAAGCTCTCAAAAATAATAATTTTCCTCTGTTTTCTCAACATTTTTACTTTTACTTTTCGTTGTAGCTTGATGAGCCTTCCTTGACAACTGAAAGTTTTTTTTTAAAACGGTTCAACTGATCCGATTCCGGCTTCCTAAGATTAGCGCGTTCGATCTAACAAACAAACTCTTCAGCTTTATAAGATTAGTATCCATTTAATGCATTAAACCTAATTCAACGGATGTAATAAATTTAGCATAGTATAATATTTGCAAGACAATTTATCATTCAGTACGTACTGATACATAAATACAAATAAACAAAATTGAAGTGTCTGTTTGTAATATAAAATTAACAGCTTTATACTAAATATAAATGAAAGTACTCATATCAAAAAAAAACTATTTTGAAATATTTTATGTGTCTGTTCCGACTAATCTCTGGAACGGCTGGACCGATTTTGACGATACTTTAAATAAAGCTGATGATATAAGGAGTACCTTATATCACTTACTATTAAGTCCGCCTTGTGCAATATGTTTGCAGGAAGTTTGTATAAATAAATAAATAAATATTACTTACGCGGTGCAAAACTATTTATAATTAAAATCAAGTTCTTAAACACGACACTCACATTTATGGTATATGCATGTCCTGCAAAGAAAACACTACAACGATACATGATTAGAAACAGATAATGTTGAATCACGCAGGTGGGTTTCCTCGTAGAAAAGTTTTTGCACAGATACATATAAGTAGGCAGCTGTTGTGAAAATGCGAGCCCCTATATGCCTACCGTCATAATCTAAGAATTAATAGTCGATTGCTAATGACAAAATGGAAATGCAAGCAAAACTCTTGGTCAAACGTTCGCAATTACGGTTGTGGACGTTAGATTCAGGACATCGGGTGCAAACGATACGGGCCTGGACACGTGCCCTGTCATGTAGATATTAATAAAATTATTTATAATACAAATAAAATATGCTGCGATAAACTTTAAAATACAATTAAATGTTAGTATTTTCGTACTGTAATAAATATATATGCGTCTATTGTACGTGTTCATCCCGCGCCTGAGTTTCTTCGGCTCAGGCTCTACCAGCTCTCTTTATTCGTTCGGCCTGCTGGTGGGACGGATAGGGGACATGTCTGATGGTAGCAGTCCGTCATAATATCTGTGAGAAACTTTACCTATTTTTCAATTTCTACAATAAATATGATCCTAGTTGGGCCGCTTCCCTGATGCAGGGCCTGGCCGATCCGCAGAGAGTATTGCAAACGGTTTGTTTAGATTCCGCCTAGGTGGTACCGTGAGTTTGCTTACCTGAAGGTCGAAACGTATCCGTCTGTGGTCCGAGCATGATAAATCGTTAGACACGTGCCAGTCTAGATGTGTTTCGCAACTTTTTTAGTTACCAAGGTCAAGTGATAGGGGTGATGGGGACAATTAATTGCAATACAGAGCCTTTGGGAAAATCACGGGCTGCCTATGTGTAGTTTTTTAATATGTTTAAAAATATCTGTCACACTTCTTTTGTTTGCAACAATGGACGTCTCGCGGAAAGCTTTTCGTGCTATGATTTTCTATGATTATAAACGATAGTTAAACTCCAAGGAATCTGAATAAAATTTACAAGCTGCTTTTGGTGAGTCTGCTCCTGCGTTAGCAATAACTAAATATTGGTTTAGTGAACTTAAACGTGCTCGAGAGATCTTAAATGATGATCCCAGACCCGGTCGACCACCAACTGCAGTAACTTATGAAAACGTCACCAGGGTAGAGGCTGTTGCGGGAGGATAGACATACGAGTATTACACATCGAGAGATACATGCTGAACTTAACATTGAATCACAGGCAATTTCTACCATCCTGCATGAACACCTTAAAGTTAGGAAGCTTGCTTCGCGATTAATACCTCATTCTCTCACTAATGAGCAAAAATTATGTCATGTTAATTAGTTCAAATTTATGTACGTCAGAAAAGTTCGAAGGAGAAACTTCGCAAAACGTATCTTACTGTAAAATAATAAACTTTCTTTATATTCTAACTATTTTTCATTTCACTAACTATTTTTAGAACAGCTCACATATATATACAATACATTTATACATGATTCAATAATGAATCCACTGATTAAGAAACTTGAAGTCAATCGCGGCAGACATCGCTAAAAGAACAAATCAGTGTAAAGCATCGCGAAGCTTTAATAACGCGCACATGCACGTTTTCAATATGGATGGTAGGTATAAAACCTCACAAAACGCTTTTCATTGCGTTTGAATTGCCCACGTACTTTATGTGCACACGCAAGATGAGTCAGGCCAATACAAATACGTTTAAATATGCAATAGACATGCAACTCCTTTGAATCTGATCCTTTATTTAATACAAGTGTTTATGCCGGCTGGTATTGCTGACTATAATAAAAATGTCATGTAGCTAGATGTCAAATAGTAAAATCATTATGTTTACCTATTTTTTTATTTTACCATATGGCGTACTAGCAAGGACAAGGACAAAAATCGCAGAAACTGTTTACAAGTTTTCTTTACAAAACAAGATAATGCAACTTACCTACTACACACTCCTAGTAGATATCTATCCTATAGATATGGCATAATTGTAGTAATATGACAGTGTTAGAGATCTATAAAAACAAAAACTCAAATTATTGATAATGTAAACATAATATAAATAATAAAATATTAAAAATTAAGTGTTTGACTATCAATCCTAGAATACTTCTAAGAAAACGTGACCATGTTAGGGAAGCACATTATACCTACGATAAGCGCTACGTATTCCATATTCTTTGGCAGAGCGTAATTAGTAGCGGGGTGTGTTGTCTGCTAGGAATTCTTTTCATAAGAGACAAACGGAGGAGACTCCGTACAACATCATGCCGTACAATGGGATATCGTATATCGGCCACCTGCATGCGCACGCCGTATTCATGCGATGCGCAAACGTTCAATAGTTTGCACAGAGCGCTGCTGAGACATTCAGTTTTTAAATTAAATGTGCAAAATGTGTAATATAGCTATTACTATACTTTTTTTAGAATAATATTTATGACAGTTACGTTAAAAACAGTTATTTTGATGTCCTGGTAAAGGTAGCGGAAAGTCCTTGAAATTAAATTGAAATGAAATTTATTTGCATAAAACTGCCAGGTGTTGGTGATTTTGGATCATACCATATTGTGCCTTGTATTGGCAAACAAATATTTATAACCTAATATAGTTACTCGTACCTAAAAGTAATTAGGTATATTAAAGCAAACTAAAAACATAATCTATTACATTGTTTAGAATCATATGACTGTTGGATGCGGGCAGTACAGGATCGGTTATTTTGGCAAACCTTAAGGGGGCCTATGTCTAGCAGTAAATACGAGTATCTTGTTGATGCCTGATATAAGGTTATTTATTTATAAAAGAATGGTTTAAGTTGAAGGCAAAAGGTAAGTTATATATGGCATTAAATTACAAATCCACATTTTTGTTAACGTTCCCAAAGTTATTCACATTTAACATTTAACATTTATTTCCTTATTTACAGCTTCACCAGAGCGGCCCTACAAGCGGGATGTCGTGGCGTTGTGTGTTGTGATTTTCACCGTCTTATGACTCAACTACCTACTTAACTTCATCAAGACCATAAGAAAACCATAGGAAGCTACCATATTGTGTTAAATAAAGCAAATGTTGATCACAATGTAACATTTTTTAAGACTTTCTGTGTCGGCATTTTAGATTGTTTCCACCGCAACCAAAATTCGTTTATTTATAAATTCCGTAGTAGGTAACTGTATCCTCGTGAAATCGTTCATTCTTGTTTTCTTTATAAAGCAACAAATCGACAATACAATAACAATGACTAAGTAGCTACCTATTCGAAACCATAAAACCGTAAACAATAATTGTAATTTTACAACGCCGTCGTCAGAGGCATTGTGAATTGATTCGTAAAATGTCAGATCTCACACAAAGATTGCCGATCACCCCCAAGTCTCCTGCTGGTTGCTGAGAATGTCAATAACTATAGTTTCATATCGATATAAAGTCAACTTCTCATTACAAATTGGCGGATCCGATTTTATCTGAGGACTGTTGTGGTTAGTGTGGGAAATGAGTGAATTTTTTGATGGTTTACCTAAAGTACCTATGACTCAATGCTATTCATGACACGTTTTGTTTTTTGTTGTTGTTCTACAGCTGCTAATTGGTTCTATAAGTAAGTGTAGTCAGTGCATAATATACTTTACATGTCTGTCTGCATATTACACACATCATACATGTAAAACAAATATATGCAAAGTTAGCTCCGGTTACATATTTTGGTCAAGAATTTCATTTTAATTTAAGTACCTATGTTTTATTTCCTGTAAAGGCTGCCTACAGTCATTATTTAATAAGCTTTCAATAAGATATCACGCAATGTTTTTTTTCATATCAGTTTGTCTTTCAGCCGTACTTACAGAAATAACATGAGAATAACGTCTCACAGGTATTTCAGGTGGATCCGAATCGCAGTGTTTGTCAAGTTTTAACTGTAATTTTATGGCAAACGTAATACTTCACATCTTTACATATTATTCAGTCAAAGCAGTAAATGATAAATTCAACCCTTAATAACCTACTACTCTACCGTTACTTATCAGAGAGACTAACAGACCCTCGCCAAACCCACTCATCAATATCATCGCTATCAGGCAACCCCATAACCCACCCCAATCGAGTGATTGTGGGAAACACCAAAGACAATAGCGATCATATCAAGTTAATAGCGGACATCAAGTATCTAACTAAGGGTACGTAGCGACCTGTGTTATCTGTCAGGATTAGAGAACGTTAAGCTGCAAATACTTCAAGTACAGAGAACGATCGTCAGTCAGCCAACATCAATGTAAACGGCAGTATTGCAGTACTCTACCTGTTTATTAGGTAAAGCAATGTTTTATTATTTTTTGTCTCTTCCCTCTGGATTACAAAATCTGAAAACGACAATATCATGTGTTAAGGGTGTGGTTTTTTTTTATCTCTTAAACTAAGATTCATTTAACCGTATATGTAAAAAGGTGTACAAATAAAGAGTTTTCTATCTATCTATCCATGTAAGTACTTTAAATCCGTTCAATATACAATTTTGAATCGTGAACAAAATATCATGATACGTCTTTATTAGATGTATAAAATTACTATTATTACCAATTATAGGGTATCCACATTAGGAACTTACCAGTTTATTTAAAGGCGAGTCTCCACCGAACACAAGTTGCCAACTTTTGTGTTGTCAACACGTGTTGGTTACAAAAGTTTCTGTAATTTCCTTGTTTTGGCAACAAAAATGTAAACAAGTGTTGGCAACCGTGTTTCTGTTTTTGCGGTAAACATCAAAATAATACGCTTGTTGCAGATATTAATTGGCTCTGTGGAGACGCTTAGTTGGAAACAAAGAAACATGCCTGACACGTAAACGAACGAAGCAGTTGTTAACTGATCAGCGAGTTGTTGGCAACTCGGAGTAGACACAAGGGAAACAAAAGTTGGCGACTTTTTGAAAATTTACGTATACCTAGTTGGAAACATTAAAATTGCCAACAATTTTGGTGGAAACGCGCCTTAATAGATCGATATTTATCATCTACATATTGGAATGGTATCATAAGGAAACCCCCATCGTTATGTGAACCGCCAACGGTAAAATGTTAAACCCAGATTACATAGGACGATAGATAGTTAAATTCGATTTGTCATAAATGTCACGGCATAATAGTCAACTAAGACAAGGCAGGTAAAACTGCAAATAAAAGTACTAATATGAACTAATAGGACTATATCTCTTTATACAATGCATCTACACTCTTACTTTCGTTACAGGTCTTTGAGTAAATGTTGCGCACGCGACAAAAACGTACCATTCAAAAGGAGAATGAAAAAAGGTCCTACCTTAATGGCATTGTAAACTTGTAAACAATATTTTTTGCAAATATCAATAAAAATATAAACTGACCATCATCACTTTATGGAACAGGTAATTATAATTTTTAATATTGATGATGAACAAAATTTAACAAACAATTTCAAAATAACAAATTTAATATAGTGTAATGCAAGTTCAAGTAGAATTGTAAAAATTGTATTAAACAGTACAATAAGTTCTCTCTAATCATATCAAAATGTATAAAGCAAGCTGTCTAGGCTTTACGAACGTGATCTTTAATAAATACTTTGTAAGATTCATGATCGCTTGATCGTCATTTTTATTGAGCTTTAGAGGGGAGAGAGAGCATTGTGTTAATATTACAATATGGTGCTGTCAGTTAATTGGAATAGATTATGGGAATGAGGGAAGAAGTACCGTGGAGTGGTCCCGGGGGATGCGCTGCGGATGGAATTTTTATATTTTTTTATCAAGTCATCGAGCAACAATAGAGAATGGGCGGATTATCACAATATTTGGTGGCTGTCGTGTGTCAGCCTTGAAAATTGACACCACTGCGGTTATACTGACAATAGAAACCGGTAGAAAATAAGCCTAATCATGTTTTGCAAACTATTTAAGTGGGTAATTATTATGTTATGAATACTAAATACAGATTTTAAACACAGTGAAATATCTTTTTTGTATATTGTAAACACCTTTCAATGTGTTTTTGCTCTGTGTCAATAAATTCATTTTTACTTACTATGTCTATATATATAAATATGATATGATATGAAGTAATGAGAAGCCATGCCATTTTCCGCAAGATTCACGATTTAGTAGATACAACATTTTTAACTATTTCTTATTTAAAGATGTTATGGAGGTACATTAAGGTAAATTATATAAAATGGCCATTCACTTGACTTTGAATCTCAAGTACTTTTACTAAAAGTATGGTTTGACTAAAAATAATATTTAGAACTGCATATAAGTAGTACCTAGTGATTTCTCTGAACAGCTATGTCAGTAATCGCTAAGATATACTTTTACATTATCAATTACAAAACTTCAGTAAATAGATACAACGAGATGCGAGAAAATCCACGTCACGTCTTCGTTATTGACCTTACTCAAGCTTTCTCGCATTAGCCTCAATTATAATAGAATAATGTACACATTGAATGGCCACCGGAACGTCATTGGACGTGACCCAGTAAGAGGCCCGCATGTCTGAGACGTAGCCAGACGGCGCGGCTCCGGAGTGACTCACACGATGACCACACTCGAGATAAACTCTTAAATGTATCCGTCTCGAGGGTCTGCAGCAGCCTGAGACTCATCATTGTGAATCTTTTAGTCGGCTTCTCACTGTTTGACTTTATTTATTGTTATAATATTAACTGACTGTAGTTTTGTATCACAACCAAATGGATCCGATATAAAGCTAGGGAGCCTACAAAAAGCGTGAAAATACCAGGTTAAATAGCTTTATATGTATATTGTGTAGTAGGCATATTGAACTACACCGCCGTCAACTACCCAAAACAACATTTTATATAATAATAATAATAATATTGTTTATTGGTATAAATATATTCAATACATTATGGGATTCCCTAACAACTGCGTTAGTAAAGATTGTGTTGCTGGTGTTCGTATCTTCCCCAATATTATAGTGTATTATAGTGTTACATCAGTTTGAATATGGTATTTTAAGCAAAACAGTATACAGCTAAAAAACACAAAAATTATATCTAAACTTGACAAGCTATTACAGCAAAGCGTGCATGCGTATGTATTCGTGTGCGTGTTTGTATACGTGTGTGTGTGTGTGTGTGTGTGTGCGAGAGAGAGAGCTTGCGTTTTAGTATTATAGCAATGTCATGTCACTCTTAGAAGATTCTCTGCAGAATCATAATCCATTGATTTTAGCCAATCGGTTACAACCATTTTAAACTTATTATTATTCAATTTACGTACTTTATGAATTTTGTCACATTTGTTATACGTGTGAGGAGCCAAAAAATTGTAAAATCTCTGAGCAAATGCTGATTTAACACAAGGTACAGGGCATCGCTCTCTACGCTTTTGCGATGTTGGTAGTCGAGGTATAGTATGTTTTGGTACCTTCGTAGCATTTCCTTCACAAAAATCTTCCTGACAGAAAATATACCTGTCGTGTTGTACAATAAAGATGTTGAATACCGATACGCCGGCCGCGCCAATATTTCTCGGGAAAACGTCATTGAGAGTCGAAACAAACTTGTGTCTGAAGTTGAGACCGCTTTGGAAAGGGTCTCAAATTGGGGTAAACTTAATTTGGTCCAATTCAACCTGACAAAGACACAAATTTGCGCGTTCACCGCAAAAAAACTCCCGTGGGTCGTATTTCCTCGTTTTGAAGACACTCCCCTATCTGCCTCAGCCAATATTGGGATATTCGGTCTCGACGTATCGAGCGAAGTCCAGTTTCGTGGCCATTTGGAGGGTAAGGCCAAATTGGCCTCAAAAAAGCTAGGTGTGCTCAACAGATCGAGGCAGTATTTCACTCCGGCCTTCGGCTTTACAAAGCGCAGGTTCGGCCTCACATGGGATACTGTCCTCATCTTTGGGCAGGGGCACTCCAATACCAGCTCCTCCCTCTGGACCGCATTCAGCAGAGGGTGACTCGTATCGTCGATTGCCGGGATCTTTCAATTCGGCTAGACTCTCTGGCGCTGCGTAGAGATGTGGCTTCACTGTGCATCTTCTACCGCATTTACCATGGGGAGTGCTCCGAGGAATTGTTCGGATTGATCCCTGCCGCATCTTTCCACCATCGTCCTACGCGACAGAAATTTCATCCCCATCATCTAGATGGTTGGCAGTCCACAACTGTGCGATTTTTCCGAAATGTCGCCTGCGGTGTTCCCGGACCAATACGACCTTCAAACCTTCAAGAAAAGAGCGTACTCCTTCCTAAAAGGCCGGCAACGCACTTGTGACGCCTCCGGTGTTGCGGGTGTCCATGGGCGGCGGTAATCGCTTACCATCAGGTGATACGTCTGCTCGTTTGCCCCCTATATAATTAAAAAAAAAAAAAACGCTGCGCTCGCTCAGCCTCAGTCAAATGGATTTTTGCTGCACCACCCCATAAGCAAATGCAGTATCGGATTATACTTTCGCACAGTGCCTGATAAGTTTGCATCAGGATTGTACGATTAGCTATAGTACGCAATTTTTTCAAAATATATACCTACTAGTTTCCTAACTCTAGCTGTAATCGTCATGAGGTAAGGTCCAGGTAAGCTTATCGTCTAGCACAACCCCAAAGTACTTTAAAGATTTGACTCGAACAAGCAGTGCACAATCGCAGGTCGTTCGAATATCACGCATATTACACGGAAAGGTGTGCAGTTTCATAATGTGTGATGCATCAGGTTCATCCACAGATGTTTAACTGAAACATACACATTTTGTCTTACTGGCGTTTAATGACATTAGGCTGTTTTCGAACCAAGTGATCACCTAAACCTAAACCGGTTTCAGCCAATGCAAATACCGCTCTCCAGGTTCGGCCATTAAAGATCAGCACTGTGTCATAAGCAAACAGAAGAAGGTCCAAGTGTTATCACTCATAATATCCGTACAAAGGCTCTCTGGAAGAGATCGCCGTGATCGATAAGACCACCGATTAGATTAGAGTGATATATTAGGCCAAGACCTACTTTCAAAGGAGAATCCCATATCCTGCAGTGATATAATTTAAAACCTACTTATACTTTTTCTAATATGATCTGTCCATCTTATGTACCTTTTAAAGATAAATTTAATGCAATGTCCTTCAGATCACGACACAATTTTTACTTTCACTTTAACGGCAAATTAGTTTTGGTTCTACATCTGTGCGTTATTTTTTTCTATATTTAAACTAGGTAGGTTAGAAAACAATGCACAAATTCGCAAGATGAGTGAAAATGAGTTTTATTTCAACTTAAAATGCATATAGATACCAACTAATATAAAATTTTAAAATTTAGTTTTATACTAATATAAAATAGGAAATCTACTAAAAATTAAACCTAATAGTTCAACTTGCCTTAATGCAAAGAACATACGTTGTTAAATAATTTCAACTCAGTGGCCAAATTATGGCGTGAAAACATACATCGTTGTCGGTCGACACTTTTATTGATAAAAAAGCAAATAAAAGATGTAACAAAGCTAACAAAGCTTTTAAGATTCGCAATAAAAGTGCAATAATGTGCGTTCTTGTGTGCGCATCAGTGGAACTGTGTGATGAGCGTGTCGTAAGTGACAATGGACTCACCGGCGCGTGCGCACTACGAAGCACACCTTGTGGCACACGCGGCATATATACATCCCCGGCATACGATATGCCTGACGTGCATGGCATGACGATGCTGCCTTTTAAATGTTTCAATTCATAACGTTAAAAATGAGAGTTTCTAATTATGACCACTCGTGGTTTTGCAATACAAGCTAGAATAAGGGTAACAATAATGTTAAACAGCTCCCGAAGTTGTGTTTTAGTATTATTTAGTTTCGAATAATATACGTGTGTGGTTTAGTTCTTGGTTTAAGTTCATTCAATCGCCGACTTTTAACCTTCTTTATCGTAAAATCCCATCGCTTTATTCAGATATAATATAATCTCCCGCAATCTATTGTTGCAATGTCCGAAAAAACAAGCTTAGCGAACAAATAATAACACCCGACTGGAATATTGAATGTAGATCTTGAGCGCCCCATTGTGGCCCACTTCCTTTCATATTTGATTTGTTGCTACAAATAGCGGACATGAAAAGCGTTTAAAGTACTTAATGTCCAGTAATTGGCGATCAATGAGGATCAGTGGGCACATTGTGCGAAAGTATCGAATAGCTTTAGTTCACATTGTCCGATCGTGGATAAAAAAATATATAAAAAATATTACTAAGCCAAACATAAGTACCCGTCATGGGTCAGCCGTCAAAAGCATGCTGCCGTTTTTTGTAGCGATTCGTTATGATTAAACAATACGACTAAGGCTTGCATACTAAAATCTAATAGAAAAGTAAACTTAATGTGAATATAGGTACATGGTAAATTATATTTAAGAACCTACTACACTTAAATTTAGGTATCTTAATCCCAATCCTATCCTAATCACACTTCACACTAATATTATAAAGATGAAAGTTTGTTTGTTACGCTTTCACTGGAAAACTACTAAACCGATCATTATGAAACTTTGTACTCATATTCATGGAGGTATTAGAAGTAACATAGGATACTTTTGATTTAATGCGAGCGAAGACGCGGGTAAAACATTGTTCATCTTCTTATTGGATAAAAGAGTCACCATGTCATTAAACAATGCACAAGGTGTTCCTAACGGCCTCTACTAAATATTAAATATTTAAAATGCAAGTTAAAGCGCAAGCGCCATCACCGGTCTGGTCCCACGCACTCTGAATAAGAAATATGAGCTGAACGGATACTACTATTATCAAAACATTATTACAACACTCGAAACTCACCCTACCAGTGTAAAAATTTAACAACAATTGCCTTTAATATTCGTTCATCGGTACCGACCCTTACTGGTTTAAAAAAAAACTGTCAATCTGCAGTAGATCAATCATGGCTGGTGAATAGTCGAGGGGGTGAGAGACACGCTTCTCGACCGCAATAATAAAGGCTTCTTCGCAGATAATAAAACCGATCTATATTTACGTAAGCACATCAGTGTGATGTCCAATATTATGCGTGGGCGCATCCGACACTGATTTCTTTTGTTATGTCCTATTTACTCTTTTGTATTTGTGTTACCTTCACTTGATTGACGTTTTGCAAACAAAATAAATTCTTCAAGTAGGAGTTTTGATGTAAGCTTCTATTTGCACAGAAAAATATGTTTTTTTCTTTTAATAAAAAGGTTTTTACACAGATCGTGTTTCCCAAATAGCAGTTACCCTGACATGCACCACGCATACCTATTGTTACATTTAAAAAAACATAGGAATTAAAAACATAAAACGCCTTTTAAAATTGTATTACTTCAACATGGTGCCTCCTTCGAACACGTAAGTATGTGAAATGATACCATTAGTGCAGGAAAAGACATTGATGCTTTCGGAAGTGGTGATGCGGCCGAGCGCGTCCACGTGCGGTAGTACAAGATATGTTCTGTGGTACGCACTACCGCGCCCACGTGCCCATAGCGCGTATGCGCTCACACGCCGCTCACACGGCATACAGGTAGAAATTAGAAGTTAATGTTTGACGCGTGGCAACTAGATAACACTTTACCTTGTGAAAAACCACAGATGGACAGACTTTTACTAAAATAATAAAAGAAGTTTTTTTTTCTTTATGAGAATAACATTTTTTATTAAATTTGATAAAATAGCGATAACGTTCCGTACTAACGATATACTCGTACTGTAAAATAAAATTATGAGTTTGCGAAATTTCTTACCCAATTAAAACACTTTTAAGCTATGAAGATGGTCTAAAATAAAGTCTAACGTCTGTGATTTATAAAATTGGTAAAAAGAGTTACATGATTAAAAACTTATCTTTTTTATCATTTTGAGATGTATAAACCCCTTCTGGAAAAAACTTTTATTCCTTATACGAAACCTCTATGGCCTCTATCAAATACATCATAATGAGTATTTACGATTTCCGGATTAGTGTTTGCACTCCTCGCACCGGTAATCGCAATGTCAGCCATGCACTTTATCACCGATTCTAATCGCAATTTTTGCGACCCCAATAGAATACCGCGCCGTCTTATTGATGATCTGTCAATAAAAATCAAAATCCTTTATGTGCTCGGAGTTTAGGGTTGAAAACCAAACGGTTGTAACTGGTTGTTTGATGTATATTTTTTCTACGTACTTTTAATTGATTAAAACATTACCTACTTATTATTTCTTTTTAAGCAAGAAGCCTAAAATTGTATTTTTCAAACTATATAAGTAGGAAATGGAGAAGCATATATGTAAACTCATAATTTATATCACTTCGAGGTTTACTCATTTCACATAGTCAAGCCAAGTAAGATTTGTGAAATGAATGCCAATAACTAAATAAAAAAGTATGAGCTAGTTTAATACTCAACTACAAATAATAAGTTTTAGGTTAATTTTAATGCTTTATACTTATGTAAATACTTTTAGAAAAAATCGAACGCTTCGTCAACACATATGATTGATTCCTACCTACTCATACTTTCATTTTATTTGTGTGAGAGGACGGATTATTTCACAAGAAATATAAGCTCATCAGTCAATTTTCAATTTTTATCAATCGACCCTAAAATATGTCAACATCTTATTGAAACATATTTTATGCTAGGTGACCCGGCGAACTTTGTATCGCCCTATTTATTTTAGTGAATACTTACTTATTTTCTAAATTATCGAATAAAAACTTTTAGTAAACCTGCGCGCCCGTGTCTACTTCCCGCAGCGCTGCAGTGTATAGAACTAAGCGGACTAAGAGAATATAACACCTTTTTATAAATATTCTTCTATACAAACCTTGTCCTGACAATAGCAAATACATAAAAAAAGAATTATTCAATTTGGTGCAGTCGATCGAAAGTTATAGGTGATACGTCTGCTCATTTGCCCCTATATAATAATAAAAAAAAACACATTTTTGTGATATTTTTTTTTTAGGTATACCTATAGATTTACTAGCAGTCTGTAAAACCTTAATGGTAGACATTGTAGCTACGTTTGGAAACAATATACCTAAGTAAATTAATTGTGTTCATTTATAAATATATTTTATGAAATACATAATATATCTCTATCATAAATTTATTTACCGTAAATACTATATTTTCTTTATTGCTAAGAATTCTACTGTTTGGACTAATATTGGTTTAGTTTAGATGATAGTATTCATGGATGTAAATAATAATATCTGCAAAGCTGTTATTTTTTATTAATAAAGTAAGTAGTGGCTGGCATGCATTGATAAGAACAGTGAATAACAGCGTAATAAAATATAATCAACTATATTCTTAAGAATAAAAAACCTAATCATAATAATTTATTTATCGATGGCATATTTTCAGATATTACTAATTATGTGTAATATACGGAAAGATCAAAATAAATTTAAAAAAAAACATTCATGATTTACTCGTTATCTTTAAGAAGAAATTACCGTTAGAGACATATTTTTGTAAAATTCTTAGTAAAAGTTTATAGGGAACTTAATAATTACACTTAATTGTGCAGCAAATTTGAAAATAATAAATATTCTTGATTTACAAATTTTAAATAATGCTCAGTCGTGTGTTATGCCAGATCCCACCTAAGACTTCTGCAATCCCCTCCAGACCCACCTCACTGTGCATGTTATGCTCATTAGCAACGCGTAAAAAAAATTCTATGATAAATAATTAATAAGTTTAACATTTGTTAAAATGACATTATTCATATCCCACCATTTCGCATTCTGTAAACAGATAAATAGGCAACAAAAGAACACACAAGAATACTTTCAATAATACTGATAGCAGACGCGTGTCTGTCCGATCTATTGACACTACCAACTAAATGGACTCCAATGGACCAACAATGGTATTTGCTTGTTTCCGCATTACACTGACCACAGGGGGACTGATTGATCATTGAATATGAAGAATATACCTTTAATTTTTACTGAATCCCGAAATATAAACACCCTATAAGAGGACTTTTTAACACAAAAGATTATAAATTATTGACGCATGTGGAAATAAACTATACGAAGGTAATTTACAGACGCAATATTGAATATGATACGTCAGTAATAACCGTACATCTCAAAAGTACAAATATTGTTCTAATAACAATAAATATAAAGTATTCGTGGCGACTGCGCACACGCAACCCTTTCCCACCGCTCTAATTTTACTAATGCGATCAACTAACAGGGGGGTCAATAAGTATTAGGTTAAATAAATGCGTCAAAACGGTATAACCTATAACAAATTACTAACAGGATCATATTACTTTTTTGTTATATTACAGTTTTAAAAGACTTTACTAAGTTTTAATTAGAAAGTTGTAATGTCCGCGATCAAATTTTAGTAAGTATTTATGTTGTGTTGCCATCAAATTTTATAATGTATTGTAGCTAATTAATATTTAAAACAAATAAAAAACACTTAAAACGAGATTTCATATTATTCTCAATTTATTTTTCTTTATTCTTATTTCTTCTTTATGTGAAATTAAAGGATGTATATACACTGATTAATTGTTACATAGCTACGTAGTTTTAGGACTTTGTTTTACATAGCTTTAATTAATTCACATTCTAAAATCCGATTGTGCAAAATTGTGTGGTAAAAGGCGAGCGAAACTATTTGGTACCTACCTATGACGCAAACGTCTAAATAGTTTCAGAACTATTGTTCATCAACAGTTCCAAAATCCGTTCACATGGTGTCCTGTCACAATTGTAGCTAATTGCGCATAATGAGTGCAGTAACAAACGCAATATGTTTTTTTACCATTATTTATGTCTCGCGAACGCCCCGATGATCTCTCTCAGGCCACCCTCCAACATTCGCTAGTTGAAATAAAATTTAATGGGCCACTGGGTACGTTTTATAGTAAACGCTTAATGCATTGTGAAATATCGGATTTCCGGAGGTTTTAAATGATGTTTCTAGCAAAACATATGGAATTTTTAAAATACGTTAGGTAAAATTTCAAGAGTTTGAAACGAGTATTAGCCTAATATTTTACAGAAGCAAAATCATAACTATGTTACCATTTCTTCTTATTTTCTCTTTATTACTACTAAGTTCAACATTTAATATATTTGAATCGAAACGTATTTTAAATTCAGAATACCCAGACATGATTACTGTTCCATTAGTTCCAGCAGTAAATAGGGATATTGAAATTTAAATGCATTTCAAAAAAAATAGGCATAGTACGATTTATTTGTGTCTTATATGGAATCTATATAACTAATGTTATGTTAAAATGTAAGAGAACTAGAGTAACCGATATCGCACGGAGAATCAGTACGCTAAAGTGGAAATGGGCCGGTCATGTCTCTAGACGTACCGATGGTCGGTGGAGCCGAAATGTGCTTGAGTGAAGACCGCGACCGACCGCGTGTAGGGCGCCCTGCGGCACGATGGATTGACGATTTAAGGAGAGTGGCTGGCAGCGGATGGATGCGGACTGCCCAAGACCGGGATAGTTGGCGCTCCTTAGGGAGACCTACGTTCAGCAGTGGACCTCAAATGGTTAATTGATGAATGATTATAATTGCGAAAGTAACTCTGTCTGTCTGTCGTGCTTTCACGTCAAAACTACTGAACTGATTTGCATGAAACTTGGAACACAGATAGTTTAGAGCCTGAAAAAGGACAAATGCAACTTGTTATTCGAAAATAGGGTTGTAAAGGGTTAAAAAAGGGGGATGGTAAATGCTACCTATAGTTACTATTCCAAGCAGACGCAGTCGCGGGTTCAGATAGTACAACACTAATTAAGATATATAAATTAACTGTGATTACTTGGTCGCAATGCCAATGTAGTCAAAAAAGAGAAAATGTGTTTTCTCAAAACAATACGATAATCGACTTGTTAAAATAATATGATTTTAATTTATTTAACACAGACATCTGTTCAAATTTAAAAGTCCTGACAAAAATGAAGCACGCTTTCAAATTATACCTAAAAGCTTTTCCCACGGTTCGCCACAAGTGAACATCAATTAATTAAATCCACCAATCAAGGTGCGTTCCCACGTTATGATATCTAGAAATCACGCAACATCTTTATTCGTTTATTAGATTACTCCCCTATCGCACCCCATCGATAACCCATTGTTTTTAGGGCGGGCGTGAAATAGGCAGACAGTAAAACCATAATTACTTTCGTAATACCGTTACTCTATAAAATGATGATCACAAAATATGGAGGGGTGCCAAGTGTACAGCCAAATCAAATCATTTATTCGCACCAAATACAATAAACTACATATTTGTTACATAAATAAGGTTTTGAAACACCTTAGTTACAAACTAATTTATCCATTAATTGAATCAAAAAGGTCCTCATTACACTTTGTATATATTTCAATATAGTACAGCTAATATGTTACCAAACTACCGTCAAACAAACGGATTTCTACAGACTACTTTCACCATAAACACTAATTAAACGAATTTATTAACATCAATATCGTATATTTTATATTCTCAACAATCGTTTAAAGGAGCAGATATAAAATTGTTACACACATCGTTCTATTTAATACTAAAATTTTTTATTAGCACATCCAGCAGTGGACATATGCATCAAGACATGACAATCAAGCCCGAGGAACGGTTAGCCAACATAAATATTAAATACTTTTATATTTCAGACCAGCTTAGCTCTATCAATTGTCATTAGGCATATTTATGGTATTAACAGACATCTGGGCAACATATATCAGTGGCAAACGAGCAGACGTAGGTATATTAATGTGCCTAAATTAAGTACCTAAACCTACTAAAACGCAAGTAAGAGTAATCGGCAGTTCCGGACTTATCGTAAAGGATGACCGGCTTGCTTTACGGAAAGGAAAAGTATTCTGAATTTAATAACAATGTCAATTTGAAAATATATACATTGACAAAATCCTCCAAAATAGAATGCTTAAATACAAAATGTCAACTCCATATTTGCCTCTGACTCTTGTTTATGAATGTTTAACTGTGCGCACTACATACTACATACTTATTACAATACAGTGTAGTCCATCTAAGGTTGCCTGTGAGAGATCGCAGACTGCGATGAGACTGCTCATTGTACCAACGTTTTTCTTTTGTATCTATTCAGCATTATGTGTTTCCTAACCATGATCTGAGAAAAGCCTATCCTATCTTTCCTATTGGTAATTCATTTATTATTTATATTACTCATATGGAAAGCCGAGATTTGGACCCATTAAATGTTCCTCTGCTTTAAATCTGTGCCAGGTTTTTACGATCAGCTTAAAACAAGAAAATTTAGGAGAATCCTCAACACGTTATCGCAAATATACCTAACTAGCTGACCCACGCAACCTCGTTTGCGTCTTTAATTGCTCGTGGCGTGAAAATTTTCCCCCGTTTTTGAAACATTCTTCATTGGTGGCTCCTCTCTTATTAGTATTAGCGTGATGATATATAGCCTATAGCCTTCCTGGATAAATGGACTATCCAACACTGTAAGATTTTTTCAAATCGAATCAGCGGTTTCTGAGATTAGCGCGTTCAAACAAACAAACTCTTGTGTCTTATTTTTACTTACATTAGTGTTAAAAGTATTTATCTTCCAAGTATAAGAATCCATTAATGAGACCTGAACAGCAAAGCCCACAATAATATATGCCATATAAATTTTATGGTATAATGGCACAATAGCGCAATATTACCCTAAAGCAATTGGTATAATATCACAATATATCAATTTGTTCTATAGTTCTGTTCGCGTAATTATGCGGAAGTGTCACGATGAGCCCATGTTTATGCAAAATAAGCAGATTTTAAAAATTCAAATTAACTTACAAATTGGCCGGGGTGGTAATAGAATTTTCGAATAAATAATGTTGTTTATAATCTTTGGGGAGCACAATATCTTGTCAACTTGATAATATTTGATTCAATAATCGCAAACTTGAATTGGGCATTGTCTTTCATATGGTAATAATATTAGTTGAATTACATAATTATAAGTTTATAACAACGTAAAAGAACAAAAGGCCCACATTGATTTGAATTTTCAATTTTGCTTCTTTATTTATTTGGTAGTTTTTTTTTAATTTAGCATATCTTAGATCTAGGTACGTTGTCAAGGCAGTCATTAATTGTAAAAATATATAGCAAAGAATTAAACTTTATATAAATCTCGCTTTGTTATGAATTATATTATATTATAACTGCCTCGGTGGCGTAGTGGTAGCGTACGCGACTGCTAAGCAGGAGGTCTCGGGTTCGATTCCCGGGTCGGACTAAATGTTTGTATGATCTGCAAATATTTGTTTCGGAGTTTGGGTGTTTTTTTATGTATAATATATATGTATTTACAAAAAAAAAGTATATAAGTATTCATGTCAGTTGTCTAGTACCCATAACACAAGCTCTGCTTAGCTTGGGACTAGATGGCGTTGTGTGTTAGATGTCCGGAATATTATTATTATTGTATACCAGCCCGTCTGGCCATCGTGGTACAGTTTAGGGATGTTGCGGATGCTGATTTTTTCACATCCGCGGATGCGGATGCAGATGCGGATTTTTAAAGGCTCACATCCGCGGATGCAGATGCGGATGCGGATGTTGAAAATCCTATAAATACAGTTTATGAATATCGATTTAAAACAATTATTAAAAAATAATATTAACTACTAGCTGACCGACGCAACCTCGTTTGCGTCTTTTATTGCCCGTATTGAAAAATTTTCCCCCGTATAGTGTGTCGCGGATTTTTTTGTAGATATTTATAAGATCTACGATTGATTAGAACATTTTATGGTTCTATCTTTTATAGTATAGGCAGCGTACGCAAAATAAGTAACTTTTCTGGTTGATTTTTTACACCTTGTGTCCGAAAAACCCAAATATCTTACGGAACCCTATTTTTTTCCAAAATAAAATATAGCCTATGTTACTCGTGGATAATGTAGCTTTTGAATGGTGAAAGAATTTTTAAAATCGGTCCAGTACTTTTTGAGTTTATTCGTTACATACAAAAATACAAATCTTTCCTCTTTATAATATTAGTGTAGATAATACTCTTATTTTTTTAATTATGTAACAAATGTTCGTATTAGTAAATGAAGTTAAAAATAAGATCATTATACTTAATAAAAAGTAATATTGCCGCCTTTTCTGATTCAAGGCGGTTTCGGAGAGGAACATCAATTAAGCCCACGCTACTCAACAGTTGTTCGCTAGGAACGCTGTGCTTAAAAATCTTCGCGCGTAATCAGTATTTTTTATTCTTTTAGACCCTTCGGCATTGGCATTAGGAGAACTAAAAAAATATTGTCAGTATCTATCATACTCAAAATGTTTGGTATTTAATTGGTCATTAACACGTGCGAACGGCACGCGGCGTACGCTGGCCCCGCCCAATTTCTTTCTTGTCGCAACTTGTATTACATTCGCATCCGCATGAAAATCCGCATTGATTATTGCTGATGCAGATGCGGATGTAGATGTCCAAGTCCATGCGGAAGCTCCGCATTTGCGGATGCGGATGCGAATATTCGCAACATCCCTAGTACAGTTAAGCAAAATCTCCTTCCTAACGAGAGCCCTAACTGTTAAATTCTAAGCTGTTGATGATGGTGTATGGAGTATTTCTTAATCTAAACACTGAAAATCCAACCACCTGTATATTACGATCCTTTTTTACATAAATGGCATTACATTTTGAAATACCGTACTGGTTCTTATTAAATAAATAATCATTTACACTGAATTTTTTTTCAGTATGAATTAAGTGTGAAAAATATATACAAGCAGCTCAATTTTGATCAGAACCTGAAAAATACAAACATAGAACCGATAAAAACGCAATTATTTTTTTTATTTCTATCAATTTTATAATATTTTCTATCATTATCACGTAAAGCATATGAATCCCTACGCTTTCTTAGCTCTGTTAACTATTACCTACTTGTATTATATTACAATACAATAACATGAGTAGAGTTACAACTACTTTAGTGAAAAAGCAATAAAGATATAAAATTAAAACAAAAATATTTCAACAGAATTTTGGTCAATTAAAATAGAAATCTCATAACGTAATCAATAAGATATGCACACCAATATGGTAGAACTATTGAACATGAACAAACAGTATAAGAGAAGTCAGTAGTCGCGTGCTGCATGTTAAAAAGCACCTTTACTATCAGGTACGAGGAGGGGCTTTGGCACGAGCGGCGCCGCAGGACCGTCACACGGCACCCGCATCATGTTCCACCAGATAACGGACAACCATAAATTAGTGCCATACACCGACAATATCCTTTCACAACAAAACTTTTCACCTTGTCTCTTTATCATTATTACAATTTAAAATTCATTTGATGATTCTAACCTATCTTTAATTGCTGTAATAAATTTTTGCTAGACACAAACAGTCTATGTACATGTTATTTGTTTAACAATGCAAATTATTAAGTTTTCATATAATTTCGTATGAGGATGTTACAATTGCAGCAACGAAATCCACCCCGAAGAGACGGTACAAATATGTAGCTACCTGTGTTTCCTAAATGGTTGTATCTTTTATCGGTTTATACGGATATTTTCAGGGCACTACTGTCAACAAAAGTGACAAAAAGGAGAACGGAGACAAAGGTTTCGAAGACGGTTTTATATTTACAAAAGCTGACTAACTGAAGCTGACGACCAAAACTACTATAAATGCCTAACTATCTAGAACCTCTCTGAAAGTGGTAGTTACAAAAGAGTACATCAGAAGCAAAGTATCATAATAATACTTCTTTTATTTCGAATAATATAAAATGTTGCAAATGCATCAAATATAATAACTTCACACCGGGCGTTCACTTCAAACGCTTGGCTTTATAAAGTCATATGTATTGCGTAAATTTTTGCTCGCATTAGTAATGCTTCATACACACAATCGCTTCAGAGGTCAATCATAAGCATTTGTTGCCGTGACAGTTGCGAGAATCGCGGGGGCGTGCTATTTGTTCAAACTTCAAAATAGTTATTTGATTAACTCTCTTTCATGTCGGTGTTCAGAACACGATTGTGAGCGGATTTTGTTTAATTTGATCCTTTGTTTGAACGTCGCTGGTGTGGAAAGGCTTATAGGATAGGGAGTGTAGAATTCAGTACAGATATGGAGATCCGTTATCAATGACTAAAGGGTTATCTCGTGTCACGAACAGTTACGTGTACTTGATTTGTCTGTTTGATCGATTTTAGTAAATAAAATAGTATTCAAATCGTGCATTAGTATTCAGAATAAAGGTTTAGGAGCTATTTCAAGATAGCAAACGTTTAATAAAACCTTCTACGTATGTAAAATAACCCTTTAACTCGATTAAAAAATAATCTTTTATACATGCAGTTGTGTTGTGGCACCAACGTTTCACGATGTGTAACTCCTTATGCCGACCCACACTATCGCTGACCCACTACCTTAAGATTCTCTTCCTACAATGATAGTTACCTACTGAGCGTATCTTTCCTGATCATCTCCACGCTTTGACACTACCATCATCTGACATGACAAACTTGGTCTCGTGTGGAAATTCCCTCGGGCCGTCACCTCGTCGGGGTTTCCGGCGACCTAGATAACTACTTCAACCTTCTAGTTTTAAGTATTTATTTACTTAGATACTACAACTGTAATAAAGAACAAACTTAGTTATCGCAAGAAACTGTAAACTAGAAAAAAACTCTTTGGAATCCTTTGTCTGATTCACTGCTAAAAACTTCATTCCGAGTGAAAACTCGTGTGAAAATGTATCGCAGCGGCATGTGTCGCTTTGATTGGTGTTGACTCAAGCTGCGCTCGCTGCTAATTCCATGTTTGCACACAACTCGGATACTCTACGGCTCACAACACTGTTGGCAAATAAGCAACATTCAGGAAAACTCTACAACTTTGAGGTATATAACTAGTACAGGCGTTAATAAGTATTTAAAATAACGTTTTTTATCGTCTGGCGCTTAAAACTACAGTAACAGAAGAATTTATAATTTGAGTGGTCATCATTCAGTGTGTGGAATATCAAATACCTACTGTTAATGATTTGGATATAAGTAATATTCGTTTATATGTAAAATGCAGTCTATACTTATAAGTGTGTATGAGATATTTTGATTGACAAAGTTGTTATACACACTAAGTTCGCTTTTTTTTTATATGAAATAGCGGGCAAACGAGCAGACGTATCGCCTGATGGTAAGCGATTACCGCCGCCCATGGAAACCCGCAACACCAGAGGCGTCACAAATGCGTTGCCGGCCTTTAGGAAATGGGGAGTGGGATGGAGCGAGGGGTTGGGGTATGGGCCTCCGGTATCCTCACTCACTCGACGAAACACAGCGCAAGCGCTATTTCACACCGGTTTTCTGTGAGCCGGCCCATTCATGCCGAAGCGTGACTCTCCCACGGTATAAAATTATAATTATTTAAGGTGCGCTTTATAATTATTTTCTACGAAATTACAAACAACCGAATCAAATCACAAGTTGATACTCTCATTAAGAGTAGAATACCTCTAAAATATGTATTTATTAAAATAATAGAAACGAGATGATATCAAATTTGCTGAATCAAATTGTGTGACGTCGAGTACCTACAAACGGTATCTAGGACGGAACCGACGCGACCCCGAAACTTCTCAAAGATAAGCATCCCCTGCAAAGTTAAGTCGCTAAATAGTCCAAAACAGAAGTGACTAGTTGTTAGCGGTCCGTAAATCAAGAGCTAAGTTTAATAGAACCACTCGTACATTTTAAATACATTTTATCTCTAGGTAAGTAACAAACATAAGTAATTTCAATAACATGCACCATGTTATTGAAATTGCATCAAAATAGTAAGAGAAATTACAAAAAATCGTGGAAGTACTTAGAGGTTACTGAATTCCTATAGATCAGTAACCTCTAAGTACTTCTATTTTTAGAATATTTACCTAGATAATAGTAGGTACATATAGTGTTTTTTTTATTTATTTATTTAAAACTTCTTACACTTATGTACATCCGCGGATGTAATGCCTTAGGCATTCTCTACCATACAACCTTTGGTGGGGTCTGGAGATAAAGGAAGGTAGGTGCATCGAGGTTATAGTTGATCAGAATTGACATAAGCTAAGAGTTACTACATATAAACATATATATACATACGCAAACATATACATACGTACACAAACATATACATACGTACACAAACATATACATACGTACACAAACATATACATACGTACACAAACATATACATACGTACACAAACATATACATACGTACACAAACATACACTTACATGGGTACATTGTTTGCGTTTTTTTACTTCTCAGGAGTTAATGCAAAAAAGTAAAGTACCTACTAATAATAAGTAACTTTACATTCGCATTGAAATTTCTTTATTGCACTTTCTTAAATCCCTACCAGCGTTTCATAAGTGTAGGTACCTACGGCATTTGATATAAAATTAACCATTTGAGTAGTCAAGGAGTGAAAGTCAAACAAACTAATTTCCTAAATTCTAAATATCTACCTATTAATTTATTATCATACTAGTTACCATTTGAACTAATAAAGTATTTGCATTAATTAGCATGTAATAATAAAATAAACAGAAAGTGATTTTTATGGATTGTAACAAATTTAGCAGAGGAAGAAAATTAAACAGTCTTTAGGTATAAGTCCACTGCTGCACGTAGGGCTCTCCTTAGATAGGAGACTTTGACTTACTATACCACGTTGACGGGTTTACCAGTAGTTATAACACTAAAACATTCGTAGATACAAAACAAATCACAGTAAAAGTCTTAATCTAAGTGTACAACTCATGTAGGTAAACAATACATTCATAAATTCTAATAGAGTTAAGAATAAAAGAAAAGCAATTTATATTTACAGAGGTTGTCCAAAAAGTAACGAAATGGATATACATACAAATTGGTGTGTATCCCCATTTGGGACAATCATTAGTTAGTACATGGTTAATCGTGTGTGGACCTGGTTCTTAAATCGTTGAAATGTGTCAATTTGGGTTGATAGGTAAAAGATTTTCATTTCCTCTTTGCAGTGTTGTTATCCTGTGTAATTTGCTGCCTTTGTGTAGGTATTTTTCCTTTTCTTTTATGTACCTATATAATACCTACCTACAACAACTACCGACATTCTATATATACCAAACAGCGTTGCTAGACGTCCCGCTTTTTGAATCAAAATTGTAATGCCCGCTACAGGCTTTGTCCCGCTAAGAAAACATTCCGCTATTTCACTAAAAGTCTCAAAATCCCGATTTGATTAAAAAGAATTTGGCAATGCTGATCCCAAAGCTATTGATTATACCTACTTGTACCAAAGCCAAATAACAAGCTTCTTATAGAACGGAACTGAAGGCAATTTTGCAAATTGGCTATTTCCTGAGGGCAGACCGGGGGACGCAAATTGTTCGCAACCATTAGCTGATCATGGGCGTCAATTGGTAACTTTGGTGATAACGAAAGGGTGCTGCCCGCCTGTAGGTAGGTATGCCAATCGTAACGTAGAAAGTCAATTCAAGCTTCACCAAAGAACGAAATAAATAACATTTTATAAACAACGCCAATCTTGGCGCTAACTAATGACCAATTGATAACTGATATTATTTTATGCAACGTTATCAGGTATATTTTATACTTAGGTACTCGTATTATATTATTATTTAAATTAAGATATAAAAATATAAAATTTATGTTATAAGTGTAGGTACCTACTCTAATTTGATATACCTACCTATATAATATCTACCTTTGTTTAATTTATTGATTGTTATAGGTATATAACTTTAATGAAATTTTAAACTATATTTATCTCTCTCTCACTCTCTCTCTCTCTCTCTCTCTCTCTCTTTCTCTCCTAAAATACGTTCCGTAAATTTAAATTTGTACAATATCATAACATAAGGTAAGTTGTGTTAAGCAATTAATAACTGTGCTTTTAAAATTAGGTAGTGTTATGAATATTAAAAATAACTTAGGACCTCATAGACTACGGGCCCGTATCGAAAATTGATGGGTCATGTGAACCACCAGGAGACTTTTTTAGAAAGATACAGGGGCATAAAACAATAACATTTAGCACTATGCTGTCACTTGGAAGCTGTCCAACTGAGTATAGGTAAAGGGGAGGGAGTAGGAACCGTCGATTTTTCTCCCTTGTCACATAATTTTTGTACGGCGTTGCGGGGTAATAGATTAGAAAAGATATTGAAATTGAATGGGACCGATGCCGTACAAAAATAGTGAGCCGCAAAGTTTGATTTCTTTTTGATTTCCCGGCGATTGTCTCGCTCAATTTAGTCATTTAATTTTAGACGGCATCGGTCTCATTCAATTTCAATATCTCTTCTAATCCATTATCTCGCAACGCCGTACAAAAATTATATGACAAGGAAGAAAAATCGACGGTTCCTACTCCCTCCCCTTTACCTATACTCAGTTGGACAGCTTCCAAGTGACAGCATAGTGCTAAATGTTATTGTTTTATGCCCCTGTATCTTTCTAAAAAAGTCTCCTGGTGGTTCACATGACCCATCAATTTTCGATACGGGCCCGTAGCCTATCAGCTACAACTAGGTCTAGATACCTACATAAAATGAATTTTAAGCAATAAATTCCTTAAAATTACATATCAAACCTCCAATAGCAAGATAAATGACAGGATCAGTTATACTAATCCAATTATCTACTTAGAACAGACTACGACATTCTGAACCCAGTCACATATTAAAGTGGCTTACAGAAGCTTCACTTCGGTAATGTCATCACTTTAATTGTTCTGGTAAACCGATACTAACGTAATTACCCATAAATAATAGGAACACATTGTTAGATGAATCGTTTAATAAATGAAGAGTGACAGTTTCGTCTTTGCATAAAAGAAACATTTAATAAGACATAGAAACATATTTTCACTTTCACATCAATAGTAAGTGCCTATTTGCGGGCATGAGTGAAATTCTTTACTAAAATACCATATCAAAGGGTTTATTTACCTTTTTGCAGAAACAATTTTACTGTTACAAGAATTTTGAACAATAACCTAGATAGTTCCAAATAATTTTGGTACCATCGTTAAAAAATTCTAGTAAACATTTTTAGGTAGATTAGATACACATCTAACCTAATCGTAAAAAAACATCAATAGGTAAGTGGCTATCTAACTTATTATGAGCTCATTATGCGTACCTTCGCCTATCTCAATTGATATTTTCGTGTGAAAACATTTTCCAATGATAAATTCTTTGTACGTATAAATAACGTGCGAAAGCAGCTTTCCCTGCGCACGCGTCGCAGTTTTTTCATTTGTCGTTCGTAACATGCGCCCGCATCGCGCGCCCTCCTCGCCTCATTTTATAGTACAATGCTACTTAACATCTTGATATTGCAGTTACCTATATCATGTTCCTGTCAGTACATAGCCATTGGCTATCGCAGCTGCTGGAACGTTATCGTTAAAATTATTTTTTAATCTAGTTTTACAAAGTTTAGGGATAACTACCTCTCACTAAATTTTTTCACAAGCACTCGTAGACTAATACATTTTGCAGTTTCTTCTAAGTTATTAGGTTATAAACATCGAATTGGTAGATACAATATCTGTACATAATAGGTATATAAAATGAAGTCGCTTCTGCTCTCTGTTCAATTAGACCTTTTAAACCACTCAGTGGATTTTAATGCAGTATTCAACAATTTCAAGAGAAAGGTTTAGGTATATGTGTAGGTAATACATGCATACCTATTATAATAGTGGAAATCCGAGATTAATAAAGATTTCCGTGCGAAGCCGTGCCGGGTTATACTCGTAGTATCTATAATACAATTACAAACGTCCTGGTCTAGGATCCAAAGCTACTAACGAAAAATTTGTTTCATAATAGGTAAATATAAAAATAAAAAGATCTAACATTGCGTTACTTTAACTGTTTTTGAACTCGCAGAATATTTCTTTCAAAAACATCGACCTATTCTCTGCCTAGCTAATAAATTCAATGAATTTTATATTTACCTGCCAATTTGACGCTTAAATACAATGTGTTATATTAACATAAGCCTATTAAATAGAGAAAGAGGAAATCAATTTTCTTGTTAAGTAGGTTTCATTTTTTAATAGTAAATGTGTTTACATTTAGTATGTCCTAGTCTATACTAATAATAAAGCTGAAGAGTTTGTTCGTTTGTTTGTTTGATCGCGCTAATCTCAGGAATCGCTGACCCGATTTGAAAAATTATTTCAGCGTTGGATAGTCCATTTATCGAGGAAGGCTATAGGCTATATATCATCACGCTACTGCTAATAGGAGCGGAGCACCAATGAAGATTGTTTCGAAAACGGGAGAATTTTTTTACGCTACGGGCAATATAAGACGCAAACGAGGTAGCGTGGGTCAGCTAGTTTCTAAATAAAAATAAAGTACATTTAGTTAGATAGGTATATATCTTTGGTAGCTTAGCTAAGTACTATTTGTATGGTAGTCGTCTATCTCTGGGAAGACTCCTAAATAAAGATAGATAAAGGTAGCTCCTCTTTAGGAGTCTTTATATACCTATAATAGGTCATTGTAAGCCTCTACAGAACTCTGAAGATAAAGAGTTAGTATTACTTGATATTCGTGTTAGTTATTTAGGTCGACAAAATTCTAGGTATACCTAAGTAATACCTAGAGTTAAACAATACCTACACGCTTGTTACGTTTTTTTTACGTGTGGAAACCCCCTCGGGCCGTCACCCCACCGGGGTTTAAGACGGAGTGATGTGTCGAAATCGGACCGACTAAAATCACACGGTGTGCCACTCTGCGCCTGAGAAGGGAGGGATCCGGAGACTGCTGTTATTAACACATCCGGACCACACGCTTGTTACCTACCTAAACCTTTTTCCGTAAAGTATCTACACTTAGATAGATGCGCATACTTATTTGCATAATTAGGTAGGTACTTTCAAATTAAACCAGTTGTAAATTTAAACACCAACAATTGTTACGTCGCCGTCGTACCAAATACAAAATTAAGTTATGCAAATTATACCTATAACAAAACAATTCAACACATTCAACTCACCAAAAACCGATAAAAGCAACCAGCAACAAAATGCGTTTCATTATCATACAGATAACTATATTCTAAAAATGGCTGCACACTGAAAATCCACGTATTTTCCTGAAAAAGAGCAACGTAACCTTTTAGAAATGCGCTATTGGTGGATCACTCTAGCCCAGTATTGGTCGGAAGGCGGTAACTTCGTAGTGGTGCCTTACAATTGGGCGGATCGTATCCCCACTCTGGGCCGTATGCGGACCCGTCATCCCTGTGTTTATTTTTGTTGTTGCTTACTTAGTGAGCTGTAAGCTTTCACCGAGTGTACATGTGTGATACAAACAATTTGACTCTTCGGGACAATTCATCTTCAATCAGTGCGGTAGTTTTTATGGACTGTGTGACATAAACCTGGACAATATTACTGTCTTGTGATTAGTGTTCGCATCAATTCGGAGATGGTGATCGTGTAAGTACTGTTTTATATTTATTATTTACTTTGGTAAATTTAGATAGTATTTACATAAAAAATGATTTTAAGCTTAAGATTTTATGCTTCAAAGCTATACATAGGTACCTAGGTAGGTAAAACAAAACGGGGACGCTTTATTTAGGTAATACCTTCATACCTACTGTAACTTTATCTTATTTATTATCGTTTCCTACAATTTATTTGTTATTATATACCTAGCATTAGCTACACAATTTATTCTAGCTCAAGTAAATATACATATAAGTATCTACTGATCAATTTATTTTTATTAAGAAATCAATAAGTAGATAATCTATAGGTATTAACATTAGTTATAAACGCGAAATTATAAAAGACAGACAGTTATCTATAATATCTAGTGTCACAGCTAAATTTCAGCAACGATTTTAATGAAATTTAGCGAATATTAGGACAGACATAGACAATATTTAGGTATAACGCAATAACCAAGATACACGTAAGAGAAACCGCAAGCTAAAGCCTTTTTTTAATAATCTACGAGTAATTGGTACCTAAATATAAAACCAAGAGTAGCAGCGAATGGGTGCGGACTGTCTAAAACCGGGATAGTTGGCGCTCCTTGGGGAAGTCCTTCGTTGAGCAATAGACGGCGATAGATTGATATGCAAATATACAATTGGTTAATAAAAAGAGAAGGTTATAACTTATTAATATTAAAAATAAATCCAATAGGTCTCTGCCTGTGAGTAGGTATTGGGAATTATGTTGGTGTGAATATGGGCCTATATCTTGACCATAAAAAAAGTAATAAACCGATCTGCTTCTTTTGCATTGACAGAAGTCACAATAGGTAGACAGCTTTATTGAGGGAATCGTTTTTTGTTTTTCGAAGGGTACCCCCATTTCATGCCATCCACATTTTATATATTTTTATTATTAATTTCATCACGACGACGACTTAAAGACTCGAAGACTTATAATTGAAGACTATAAATACTTGACATTGGCAGAAACAGCTGATCCGAGTGATCCGGCTGGTTGCCATTTCATCAAAAAAAGAAGAATAGCTTTATTGAATTCTTAACTGTAGGTTTACTTGCCGATAAGGCGTTTTACAAGTATGGGTACAACGATCAATAAAGATCCATTTAACAATTCGTCCATAAATTACACACTTATAATTAAATAGTTTTAGTCGGTGACCCTTTTAAAGCGTCGCCCATTTCACCGTGTTAATCACTTTCAACCGCTTTCTGTAGTTATACCCACCTACTCATCGTCATGAATTGATTACTAATTAAATACATCTATCTCTAAATATTCAATACATTTATGTAGATATAAATTAAAAGCAATGAAGATTCTGTTCTTCTACAGACTGGTTTAGAATACGTAGGTAGGTACTTAATTTAAACGTGTGTTTTTATATTGAGACGCTGGAGTCATGGGGTCCGAGTGCTCTTTCTACTTATAATAAAGTATAAGCGAATGTTCGACACTTCTCGTTATCCGAATAAGAGTCGTTTGGTATCACAGATAGTTACCTGTTGGAACTTAAGTTATTTAATTAGGTACTAACTGACCCACGCAACCTCGTTTACGTCTCTTATTGCCCGTAGTGTAATATTTTTCGCCGGTTTTTATAACATTCTTCATTAGTGCTCCGCCCCTATTGGTCTTAACGTGATGATATATAGCCTTTAGCCCTCCTTGATAAATGGACTATCCAACACTGAAATATTTTTGAGATTAGCGCGCTCAAACAAACAAACAAACTCTTCAGCTTTATAATATTAGTAGGCATAGATAAATAATTAATTTAAATTATTATGTTAGGTACTTATACCACATTTATTTATTTAATACATCGTGCACTTCAGTCACTCACTTCATTCTCTACCAGTCAACCATCGGGTGATGCAGAGAAGACAAGAAGTGGGTGCATTTTGTAAACAAAAATGTATTAAAATAAACATATCTGGCAATATATGAAATACAAATAATATATAAAAGCTAATCATACATACAAGAACTAATACATAGTATACATAATATAACTAAATACATATCAACTTACATAGATACATACATACCTACATACGCAAATAGGTGTACTAGGAATAATAGATAACAATTATGTATATGTTGATTCTGCAAGTTGTTTAATAAGAAAATGCTTTACTTTTATCTTAAATGAAAAGACATTATATTCATAGCATTTAATACCTATTTTATTAGCATAGGTATACACAATAAAGAAGTACCTACATAAAAAGTTTTAAATATCATTTCAACTTTAAAATTATAATTAATAAAATAAATATGTAAAGTAAAAACTGAAATTCCCTCTAATTAAAATAGGTAGCTATAGGTATTACGCATTGACAGTGTCCATTACCAATGTACCTGTTAAATCGAAAAGAAATACCGAAATAATGACCGTTTGTAAGTAGTATTACCAAATGTAGTTAAAGTTGAACGAGCGATAAATGTGTAAAGTAGTCAAACCGGCGAGGGTTGTGGAAGGTGCTGGAGGGTGCTCAATTGATTCTAATTGAAACTCATTGAGACAGTGACGTTGCTTTGTTGGTACATTAAGCAACTAGTTTATTTAATGTACCTACAGCGAAATATTTAAACCGACATGCATTTTTACTGGCAGTAGCAACTTGGCAAGCAGCCTTTAGCACATACCTACGAATATGTTTACCTTTTTTTTTTATACACCTCCCGCACTAAGAATAATTCCTGTGCCACCGGGGACTTTACAAACATACATGAAATAGACACAAAAAATGTGTGGAATGTGGATCACATAAAGTGTTATTCCATGTGGGTTTTGAACCCACAACACTTGGCGAAGTAGGAAACGGCGTGGCGACTTAACCACTAGGCCAAACGTCCAGTTTATCTAATTAATGTTTGCCAACAGTCGTTACAAGTACCTATAATAAAGATAGGAATAAACAGTGATTAAGTATTACTTACTCCGATTGCTAATAAAAGCATACTGAGCTGTGATGGTTTTTCTTTTATATTCGTTAAATAAGTATGGTACTACCGTGAATTTTATCTGATCTCTAAATACCATCTGTTTAGCTTAGATGGAAAAGCCACTTCCAATTCGTTAATGGCACATTTGTAAGTTCCCTCGTTACAGAGTGTGCTCAAAAAAAGACTGCACGGTTGGCCGAGTGGTTTCAGCGGTCGCCATGCCGCTTGCTACTGCGCCAAGTGTCTTGGGTTCAAATCCCACGTGGTACAACACTTTGTGTGATCCACGAATTGTTGTCCCGAGTCTGGATGTTCTTTGTGTCCGTTTCATATATGTTTGTAAAGTCCCCCACGACACAGGATGTTTATTCCTAATGTGGGAGTTGTCTTTTAAAGAAGAAGAAATAACATCTTTTAGTTTAAACTAGCTTGTACCCGCGCCTCCCCCCCGCGCATGTATGTCGGTTATCACAGCAAAGCACTATGTCCTACCTCAAGATTCAAATTATCTCCATGCAAAATGTCATTAAAAGCATTGTAGCGGTATAACCGTAAAAGCGTAATAGACTGACAGATAAATAGAGTTATTTTCGAATTTATTATATCTATTATAATAGGTATGCATTAACATTGACGAAATTCTAAATCATACTTATTCTATTTTCTTTTCTTTCCTTTTTTATTAAAGACGTTTTCCGTTCTACTTAGGAATATGTCCTATGTCACAACGAATATCCAGATTCAGAACAATATTCCAGCCATAAATTAATACGATCACAGTGTAGTCCCATGTAGGGATCGAATCCACAACACAGCGCAGTAGAAAGTAGCGAATTTAAAACTTAAACTACTGTGCCATCCGTATATTCATTGCATTGATACAAGATTCAATAAAAAAAGTATCTTGAAATAAGTATTTATAAGCTTACGTAGGTACCTGTGTAAATAAATTACGAATAGCAGCCTATCGCTTTGTCAAGCAGTAGCCATTATTCAACTTCCCTTTTGTAAGTTGCCTGAGACTTTATTCAAAGTCTGTTCGCTTATTTACCAATTCCGTCGTGCGTAGATATGTACACAAAGTTATTTGGCCAATTAAGGCGGCCGCCCCTTCCGAACAATTCTGAAGCAATTGGCTCAACGATCCAAGAGGGGAAACGAGCTTTCTCTGCGATTTCACTCACTTACTTTTACTGGTACCTACATTATTGACAAGAACTAATATCGAAAAACTTCTGTTTTCAGAACAAGACTAATGAAACAATTGTCTCTATTTCGATTTGGTTTATAATAAATACATTTTAGAACACTTTATGTTAGTGTTAGACTTCCCATTGCAATTGACCGCTTGATGGTCGAATTTCTATTTTCTCTATTTCTTGAACACTTAAAAACTACTTGTACTTAAGTCCTAATCCGACGATCTAAATACGATTTACGCGACATATCACAGAAATATATATCTACTTAACAAGTCCACCTTCATTCTGTGCTATCAGTATATTCGTCATTCAAGTCCAAGTCATTTGCAAAATGAATTAATTAAGAGAATTAATTTTTAATCAGTACTTTCATTAATTCCACAATTTTCCTTACAGTACCAGCAATAGATCTGATATGGCAGAAGGTCAAACGCCAGACTGGGACATAAACGATGCTGTCGTTCCGCGCGTCGTGAATTTTGATGCATTCGGTGAATGGTGTGATGGACACGTACGTCGCGTTTATCCGCCAGCCAGCGAGGAGGCCCGCCGACATGCTTCTGGATGGGCAATGCGCAACACTAACAACCACAACGTTCATATTTTAAAGAAAAGCTGCTTAGGAGTACTAGTCTGTTCACTCAGATGTCGACTCCCCGATGGCTCCAGGATACATCTACGGCCCGCGATATGCGACAAGGCCAGAAAAAAGCAACAAGGTAATTTATGTTTCTATTATTCACTAAGTATCTACTGACTTGAGTAGATGTTACGTAGGTCTTACCTTTTAATTACAATCTTCATCCCGTTTAGGTTTGCTTTATGAAGAAACTATGAGGAGGTAAAATATTCTCTAAGTGTTATAAATTCCTTACGTCACAAGCATATTTTTGCACTTTGAGTGTTCTTTAATAAAATGCAAAGAGAAAACCATTATTTGAATCTTTAAGACGACAGGAAAATTTATTACTCTCTTGAATTTCTATAGTTTATATAAGTACCTACCTACATAAATATCCTTGCCATAAGGATTCTGTTGGACAGAAGTTACCAGCATTTTTAACTAAGTATTATATTTAGAAGAAGATAATAATAGATTTTTATTTGTTACTCTAAGTGGGTGTTGTAATGTTTCTGAACCAAAAAATAATTGCATCCCTCTTTAACAGGCAAACCGTGTCCAAATAGAACGTGTAACGGCGGACATCTCGTAGTACTCCCGTGCCGTGGGCATTGCGGCTATCCAGTCACTCACTTCTGGCGACATACAGAACACGCCATATTCTTCCAAGCAAAAGGTGCCCACGACCACCCTCGACCGGAGGCTAAAGGAGCCAGTGAAGTCCGGCGTTCCCTTGGAGCCGGCAGAAGAGTCAGAGGGCTGGCCTTATTGTTGGCCCGAGAAGCGGCTATAGCCGATAAAATGATGCCTCTTAAAAATGAAAAACAACAGACACAGAATGTGTACAATGCACATCCACAACCACCACCACTTATACCTGATAATCAAAGAGGTGAGTGACCTTAAACTAAGCCTTTAAGTCATCATGTTATATCTATATAGGTACTAGCTACCCGTCCCGGCTTCGCACGGATTCTTTACCGTTACAAAAAATGCAAAAGGTACCTATAGCTTATGTTACTCTGAGAAAATGTGCGACTTAGGTATATTTTTCGGCAGTCTGCAACAAATATTGTTTTAGTTTAGTCAATATACTCTAAAATTCAACAAATTAAATAGGTACGAAAACTTTTCTCAAGAATCATCATTCATCTATCTTTCAGTAAAAACTGCATTTAAACCCGTGTAGTAGCTTTTGAGTTTATCGAGAATAGACAGAGACGCGGCGGAGGACTTTGTTTTATAATGTGTTATGATATAATACCTACTTAGTTACATACTGAGTTCACGCATGAAAAACCATAACGTGTAGGAACCTGGACGATAACGTGGTAGTGAAAATGTTTATTAAATAAGTAAGGTCTTCCAGCCAATCTATATATCTATACAAATAAATAAAAATTGGAGTGTGTTTGTAAAATTTAAAATACGCGGTAGATACATATGCCAAAATTACATTATTTTTTATTTCTGTCTGTCTGATTGTTCCTGCTAATCTCTGGAACGGATGGACCGATTTTGATGAGACTAGCAGATACCTGATGGTCTGATAACTTGGGCTACTTTTTTTTAGACTAGCTGCGCCACGCGGCTTTATCAGTGGCAGTAGCAGCTAGTAAATAACTGAAATCATTTTAAAGCACTACCTACTAGTTTTTAAATGACTCCCACAGTATTATGTTTCATAAACTTAGAAACTAAAACGAAAATATTTTCTTTCACAGTACAACAATGCACGTGTGGGCCATTCGAATGTTCTTGTCGGTGGCGACCTAACATTACGGCAGAAACGTACGCAACAGCAGCTTGGTCCCCACAACAAAGCCAGTCTTATCAAGCGTATGCACCGACTGTTCCTCAAGATCCATCGCTACAAGCCCAACCTTACGACCCCATCACTTTACCAGCCGACGAAATTTTCCATGCCGATGACATATTTCAATTAGAGCAACCAATCAGACTAGATTTTTCCACAGAAGAACATTCCTTAGAATCATCGATAACGTTTGAAGATCTCAATGGTGATAACTCCAGGCCAGAAGACGCCTATTGGTTAGACTGGCAGCGGGCGCCTGGTGGCTCCGAGTCCAGTGAAACCTCTGAAGTGCTGGATAGTGGTTATCAGCAAGCGGAGGCATATTGTGAACAACCATACATTCCACAAGCGTACTACCCGGAAGGGGCACAATATTTTTTGAATGAAAGTAGTAGAGCCTCACCAGAAATGGGTAAAGCGCAATACTACGGAACTGAAAATAGGACTTCGCCACCAATAGCAACACAAGAGCAAAGGTTTCTTCGATACGGTCAAGAATACTCGCAGACGAATATAGACATGCAGACATGGAATTACCCGGATTGCGCTTTTACCTGCAACGACACGACGGCGACGTCTGCTAACCTTCATAGGCAATATTTCGATGTGGTGGATTTATAAATATAGCTGATAAGTAGACCTTATTACTTAATCAGCTGAGCCGATAATATATTCCAGACGGAACAAATCATCAGACTAGACTTTCATAGAGAAGAACATTCTTTGGAATCATCGAGGTTTGAAGATCTCAATGGCGAGAACTCCAGGACAAAAGATTCCTACTGTTAAGACTAGCGGCAGGCGTCTGGGGATTTATAACATGTTTGGAGTCAGTGAGCGCAGTTTATCTAAACTATTTTTATCGTGTTCATAAAAAAGCTTTTCAATATTTATTATATTTGTTTTAGCTTCTTTTATGTTACGTTAGGCAACGTATTAAAATTTTTGCACAATCATACATTGAGTTCAGTGACACTTCTAAAGTTCTGGGTAGTGGTTATCAGCGGAGGCATATTGTGTACAACCGTACGTTCCACAACGATACTACCCGAAATGGGCACAGTACTTTGAAATAAAAACAGTTGAACTTAACCAGAAAGCGATAAAGAGCTATACTATGCCATTGAAAGTAGGACTTCGCCACCAATGGCAACGCAAGAACACCTTAGATACGGACAAGAATACACTGAGACGAATATAGACATACAGACATGGAATTACCCTGATTGCGCTTTTATCTGCAATAAAGAACATTCCTTAGAATCATTGATAAAGTTCGAAGATCTCAATGGCGAAAACTCTACAGCAGAAGATGCCTACTGATTATACTGGCCGCAGGTGCCTATGTCAGTCCTATATCCAGTAGTGGACTGCGATACACAAGAGCTTCACGCTATTTTTCAATGAAAACAATGGACATTGCCGAAACTGGATTAAATTACTATTTTTTCTTTACTTTTTCACAAATGGCAACACAGAAACCAAGGCTCCCTACCTGCAATGAAACGGCGACATCTGTTGGCCTTCAAAGGTTATATTTCGATGTGGTGGACTTGTAAATATAGGTGATATATAGCGTTTAAGTTGTTAAATATGTATTTAAGATTCATATAGTTATTATGGCTTTATGTTCCTACCATGATGTTAAGAATTCGGTTTATTCTCAGTAGTCCAATAGGTAATAGTAATAAGTATCGGAAATATAACTAATAAGTTGCAAAAGTTCCATGTGGAACTGGCTTCGTGGAACCACTGGGAATAAATCAAAAATTCATCTAAAATGTGAGAAAATAAAACACAGTTTGTATAAAATCGTCTATTTATTGTATATAAAAATTACATTTAAATTGTCCATTTTACAATTTTTATTTTCTAACAATAAAATTGGTCACTACAAAATAGTCCGTTAAGCGATCGCACGATTTATTATGCATTGCAGAACATTTAAAAAACCACCACATTGCGTGACACCTTGCCCTGAATACGCAATGCAAACCAAATCAAGTTCATTATAAAAGAAATTATTTGCGCCCAGCCCAAATAAAAGTACACGATTTATCCTCAGAATCAAAATCGAATTCAAGCCTCACTCCTCTAATTCCATAATCCCCATGTACCAATTTAAACCTGACAGCCAACTTTTATAACGAACATGAATTTGGCCAATATCCAATCATAAAAAAACCTTAATTTAAATTCGACACAATTATGAGTACTAAAAATAACTTCCTCAAACAAATATTTACAAAAAGATTTCGTAAGAGTGCTAACAAACACATAATTCGGGTCAGCAGTGCATTGAATAGCTGCCACGAGTGACAACAACCCTGTCCGGTCTGGCTCCATGTTCAGTTCGAACACCACACAAGGGCCAGACCTCCCCACTCGATGTCTTACTTGCTAACACATTATAGTCGCTAGTTCACACGGTTCTACGATGTTCAATTACAAACAATGAGTCAACATCAGCGACTTAATGTGCAATCCCTACACTCATAGACATAATAATATATACTCCAGATCACTACCATCATGTATTCTCGTACCAACATACCGAGAATATACATAATGAAGAATTTTCATTGACATGAATGACGAGTATATTAAACGGTATAAGAAATAAAACATTCCTAACGTTATCATCGATCAATAACATTTGAATATTGCTTAATAGGGCCAATTATTTACAACGCATTTGCCGGTACAAAAAGTTTGTATAGGTTAAGTCCGCAATGAATGATACACTTACAGTAGGCCCGAACTCAATAATTACACAAATATGAAGGTGTTGTACCGACAAAAGCGTTGATGAGGGACAAGGAGAGCACAGCACGGACTATCACAGCAGGCGGCAACAGCCGCTGAGCGTCACCAGCCGCGGTTCCACGGACGTGCTTCGGTTCCGTGGAACTAAGGTTGGGGACACCGGGAGCCCATAACGGGCGCCATTTATAATAAGGCCACAAACAAATTTAACCTGAAGCAATGTCCTCTTATATTACTATAACACTATAATTTGCGCTTCGAACGAACCTAATGTTTGTAAGGCTGAAACAATATTCGGACGCAAGTGTCTGTGCCTCGATATTTCACAATTCGTTACCATTTCTCTTGCTCGAAATAGGACTGAGCTCGAATTGCGAACAGTTCACTTACACGTGTAATAAGTGTCTATACTAAAAGGGTGTGTTACGATTTAAAATTCAAGTACGGCCGAGATCGAGTGTTAAAGTGTTAACATTGCAGAAGCCTACAGAAAAATATAAGAAATATTCCTAAACTAAACAAGGGTCTATACTCTTTTGACGATACATTTTATTAAAATGTAAATAAGCCTTTCCACTCTTCTCAATCAGTGAAAAGGTTTTTTCACACTGACCATTTAGAAATGATGAAAATGACTTTCGAAAACAAAAAGAGAATCAAAAGTAAGTACCGTTATCATCTAAGTGTGATTATCAATGTGTACAGTTGCTTACACTTGGATCAAATTTTTTCAGTACAGACTATACTAAATAATCACTATGACTTAGTTATCAAGATAGACTTATAGGTAGGAGAATCTTAAGGAGAATGTGACGCTAGACGTAATTAGACACATTAGCTAGTAGACACAAAATGCACACACATATTTGGTGAACAAAGCGACGATCGAAATCAACTAGGATCACAATAATATATCATTGTTTGTGCTAAAATATGAACTGATTATCACTGACATTACAAACACTACCGAAGTACGGTATATTTAAGAAAATAAATGACGTATAAGAATTATAATATAGAAATTAAAACGACACACAACATAGAGAAAATATAAAGTAAGAATACATTTGCAACATAATATCATGTAAAGCTTTAACGCGACTAATCAAATTTGTACTATTGAGAAAAAAATCACCTTTCGTTCGACACGTAGAAGTTCGGCGAAGGGAATCGAAGACTGCAATTTCTGCTATATTTATTCTAAATACAGAGAAATAGATGTGACAGAGGGATCACGACGAAACCGATCGACGCGTTTCACAGATTCGTCGGACGTGCAACACCACCCACTAAAGAACAGAACGGAGGGAGACACCTTCAGATTTTCTCGACGAGTCGATTTACGACGATGAAAGTGCACTAAAATTGTACGCACCGGGTCAGCTTTCAACCCGTTCGGGTCGTATTAACGATCACAAATTGGATGAGGAGTAACGAGCTGTGCGAACCCGCTACAAGTACACAGTTTCGTACTAGCAGTTCCCGTGGGTGGTGGGTGTGGTGGTGGGTGCGTGGTGTCAGGGGGAGGCCTCCTCAGCGAGCTCGGAGGGTGCGGAGTGGTCACCACGAGCTACCACGGACACGGCGCTGACAGTCAGCTCGAGCGGCTCCACTCCCATGAACCGACCCACGCTGCTTTCCATATCAGTGCTGGAAAATACAATGCTTCAATTAAATAACATCACACACATCGACAGTTTTTTTTAGACCACTGCTGTACAGAATATGGACCTCTTCTTAATAAGGTTTAAGCCTTCTATAACCCATTTAGGGTTGGTATAATCTGTTTCAATATTGTCCTGCGTGGATTTCTCCGTTAGTCGCCTCTAGATAGAAGGAGATTTAAAAAAACTGTCTTCTGGAGTACTCACACTGCACTAACTGAAGAAAAGTACATCCTGGTGTGCTGCCACAGTTCGCTGGCCTCGATCGAATCCAGTTGATCCTCAGACTGCGCCGTAGAAGCTACAACCTGGGGAGCTTCGACTGAAGCGGGTGACTCCAAGTTTATAAGCGTGGCAGTAGCTACTTCGGGGGCTTGAACGTTTTGTTCAGTAGTGGAACTAGTCGACTGACTTGTATCTACTGACTTTTTCGAATCTGTTGAAGAGACTCAAACGTATTACATACTGTTTTTGTAGATTGAATTAAAAAAAAAACGAAAATAGTTCACATGTATATATGTTTAAGATTTATCTTATCTTTAGCTCAGATGTTAAACCAGGAGTAAGTATACATATATACTTTGGGTTTATTATTGTTATCAGTCAACAATGATAAATGATGTGCACACAGATGAGAGTAAAGCAAAAAAAAAACGAAACAAATGAATTATGAAGGTATTTCAGCGATATGGATATCGTTCCTGAAACTGACTTATTATATAATTTCAAGGTATTTTGACAAGGGCACACTAAACAGGAATTTTCAGAGACCCGCACACTGCAGACTTCGGATCGGCCTATAGTTTGGTCGAGATTGGCTGTTGAATGTGTTAAATGGCCCGTCTAAAGAATTGGGCCAGTGTGTACACAAAGTACTAAACAACACTCGATCAACAAGTCTAGGACGATATGCTATTTAGTTATTTTTTGACAAGAGTAGTCGCATACAGGAAATTACATAATTCTGCAGAAGGTTCTGAATTTGGCTGACTGAATAATGGGTGGTATGCGCGAGTGGAAGTATTGAAGTCCAGTTTGAAGGCAATCGCGTAGACGAGTAATCGTTGATTAAGAAACCGATCGAAGGTATTCCGTTTGAAGGGACTCATGTTTGAGGAACGATAACCTATACGAGGTAGGATGAAGAGAAATAAGCAACGACCTGGAGCATGCATGTAGGTCAACCATTTCTTGAGCGGGCGGGTGTCACGCAACACGGGCAGCACGCCGCCCTTCATTGCAGATACATCTGCAATTGCGCAGGCGCACATCAATCATTGTGTAGCTTTATAGTTAATCAGGTATAGACAACAACTAAATTAAACAAATGTTTTTATACCTCTAAACGAGGCCGCACACCAGGCATACATTTGTAACTCGATAATTGTAGCGCCACATTTGAAACGCGACACATTTAACGGACCCATACATTTGTACGTGAGCACGCACACCGAGGAAACATTTGTGGCGGGCGCACTTTGTAGCGAGACGTTGTCCGCGCTACACGAATTCAAGATCGAACACGTTCGTTTTTTGTGTCGCGTTGGTTTGCAAAAATGAAAGACAACATTGAATTTTACGTTGAGTTTATTGCAGAGGTTGAAAAGAACCCTGTATTATACAATCACACGCTCAATGATTATAGTACCAGACGGATTACAGAAATTATTTGGACTAAGATTGGCGTAAAATTTTGAAATTCCCGTACATTGTGCAATCTTGATTAACCTCTGGGGTGCGGCATTGCGGATCCGCGATTGTCCCGTCGGTGCGGCATTGCGGATCCGCGATAACCGCAGTTAACTTGCATTTTAATTAATTTTGGGTATTAAAGTTATTATAACGAAGTCTAGAAAGGTTTGTTATGCATTTGCTTTATACGAACAACATTTTACAACATTCGTTTGTCAAGTGCGCTTCAAGAGCCGTAAAAAAAACGAGTTCCAATTTCAAAGTTGACGATGACGCAACGCGATCTGTCAAGTGCCTCTTAAAACTGATTTTTTGCCGATAAGGTGATTTTGAAGGTAGTTTGTTGTTATATTTTACTTGTTATACTTATTTTAGGAACCACTATCAATACGAATTGAGGCATAAATCATGCGTAATTTTGAATAGTGTTACTCAAAAAGTTACCGAGTCTATTACCTATTGAAAAGGGCTTACTCATTTGAAGGTTTTTACGCATTTATTCTTATGTTTTTATTGATAAAATGATATAATTGCGATGAGAATCTTATATAGAATATAGAATAGCAACAAAAATGTGTTAGAAAAGCTAAATATTTAAATAAACACTAATTTTTTGCCTGACGAGCGAAATCAGACGCACACATACAAAGGGCTCCCACGCCATTACTGTTCTACATCATCATCAGCGTATCGTAGTCCACTGCTGGACATAGGCCTCTCCAATAGCACGCCACTTAAAATTGTATATCGCCGTTGATTCGTGTTTGCACGCAGCCTAGCGGGAAGTCCCGGAACTATTAACACCCACACATACACAGTAGTGACGGACAATGAACAAGACGTAAACTGATCTTTGTTTATGTTTTACTAAATTATTTTGTATTGACCATAGACTTTGTGTGTCACATAATGGAACGATCAGTTTGTTCTCTTTAGCATTCAGTCATTTTCATAGAGTTTAGAGAATTCTCAGAACTTAAAAATAATAAATGAAAACTGGTCTAGCAAACGAGTCCTTTTTTTAAATAACTTGATAAATAGGTTGTTTTTTTTATGTATTGTTCCTGTCTTTTGCACTAGTTAACTAAAAAAATAAATTATTTAACTAAAAAACACTATTTCTTCATATAAATACTACGTAATTTGTTTTTTGGCGCAAATAATAGTTTGATTGTAAAGTGACAAAATGGCGAATATCTCGACAGCGAAATGTGATTTTTACAAATATGTTTCTCAATGAATTTTTACTGCAGTTATAGTGTTTTTTATATCAGTAGATAGCTTAGTTATCGAACTTTATGAGGATAATAAGTAAAATGAATAATAAACCACATAAAATATTAAAATCATGTTTATTAACACAATAGGTGCGTAAATTAATACTTGGCTCAATTGTGAGTAAATAATAAAGCGATAACATTAGTTTAGTAATAAAATATGGCATAACCATGTACGCTTGTTATCCATCTTTTGAAAAATAATCACTTTTATAACCACCGAGCATTGATTTTTAAAATATTTGATCATTTTCGTACACCATGCACCGTGTTGCAAAATTTTGCACTTTCGCCGCACGGTGCATGGAACCGGAAGTACCCGTTCCCGCATTCGAAAGATTAAACGGATGAACCCAATAACGTCTTTTTTTTCTCATTAATCGCCACATCAAGAAATCTTCGCCATCAGACGATGATGTCGACATTCTCAAAGCGGTGCCACGCTACAACTGTGCTTCCGATGTGCGCATTTACAATACATTTGTAGCGCATACAATAATGTGTCGCGTTTCAAATGTGGCGCTACAATTATCGAGTACAAATGTATGCCTGGTGTGCGGCCCACCTAATAGGTATTGGTCTAAGATCCGGCTGCAGAATTTATAAAAGGTTGCCAATCAAAAAGTGCCCGCATTTTTTTTTTTAAATTGGTTATTTATTTTCCAACAAAACTTCGTTCATTTTTTAAATGAAATATCATTTTCACATTACAGCAACGTATATAGAAAATTTGAAAAGCCATGGGTGCTGTTGCCTACTCGGCCGATAAAATACATCTGGCTGATAAGTACTAGCGGTCGTAAATTTTTTTCGGAAAATTAATTACGAATTTTTATATTTCAAATATTTGGGGCACTTTTTGACTGCAGGTTTCCAGTCAATACCGCCAATACTAATGTATTGTCCTATTCAAGACTGAATGTAGAAATTTGAGTTTGAGTATCAACGTGATGAACGTATAGATTCTGCAGCCGGATCTTGAAACTATATATTATATTAAAGACAGAAAATGTCGTGTATAAAATTAAAAATAAATTACTAAAGAAGTATCGATTGATTTATTTATAAAGTGCCCAAGTAAAGTGTTCTATCTACATTTGCGAATGCTTTTATAGAGGACTAGTGCGAGTGTTTCTACATTATAAGCTCAGACATAACGACTGGCATAACTTATACTTACGTGTAAAGCCACGGACGATATAAGGCAGAACATCGCATTTTTAAAAACTTATATTAATCTTTTTCTGCACTTTAAATATTGATTTTCGAAGAAATGTTGTTCATGAAAGTTATCAACTACAGGCAAAAAAGCCACACATCCGACTATTATACGATATTAACTTTTTAATTTTCATCAATCAAAATATTTACTTTAATATATGGTGTCCCGTATTATATCGTCCGCAGCTCAAGCCGAGTACTAAGCAATCGCTACCCACTGAGTGTACATAATTAGTGCACGCTAATAGGGGTTCACTAAATGGGTCACGTGTTCTAGTATCTTATAATACTCACAACACTATAATACATGACTTAGGACCTATAATGTTGCAGGATATTTTGATATTCATTAATTAAATTTGACATGGGGATACTTTCTATTCTTGAGAGAGGATTTAGGCAACCTGTCGGAATCGCGAGCAAAACCTAGTAATATATAACACTAATTAATCCATAACCTGTGACGTCACAATGATGGAACGCAAGACATAACAAAAAAAACCCCCCTCCCCTACCCCCCCCTACCCCCCCTCCCCCTTTCTAGGGCAAAGAGCGCGGTTGATACCTGAGCGATGTTTGTGTTCGCAGCACGGAGGTACAGGCATGGACTCCTCGGGCGGACACACTCGGACGCGATAGAAGCGAGACGCCTGGGGCATTCCGTACCGGTTACCATTCTAAAATATAAAAAAAATATAGTCAATACAATTCTCTCCGTGTGACGGACGGACTACAAAAAGTGGGAAAACCTAAAACAAACTATAATAATAATAATAAATATTCCGGAGCATAAGCTAAGCAGAGCTTGTGTTATGGGTACTAGACAACTGATATAAATACTTATATACTTTTTTTTTGTAAATACATACATATTATACATAGAAAACACCCAACTCCGAAACAAATATTTGCAGATCATACAAACATTTGGTCCGACCCGGGAATCGAATCCGAGACCTCAAGCTTAGCAGTCGCATACGCCACCACTACGTCACCGAGGCAGTCATACAAATGGTACATGGTACTTGGTACTTGGATTGATTTCAATTTAAACCTTTGAGTTGAATCGAAATGAATCTAAGCTCCGGTAATTCAAATCATTTCAGTGCATTTAGTATTAGTACCTTTTATGACTGAATTGATTACTTGGGTTTTGTTTTATATTTTGATGTTTGTATTTTTGACGTGTTCAAGTGCCTTTTGGGGCCTATGGAAATAAATGATTTGAGTTTGAGTTTGAGTTCAACCCAGCTGGTATACTAGGCCACAACCTTCTTACCTTACTGTTAACGTTAATGGATGAATAAGAATAAGTAAAGGTTTCTCTTATCAATAATACATGCCACACCAAAAGATCTTACCCTCTTAGCATAACAAAATTCTTTTGACTCCACAACCGCAATGGCGTAGAGTTTTCTTTCACTTTCGTTCTTAACATTTATGCTTAGCCCGAGCGCTGGCAAGCAATCGCTGTGTACGAAGTACATTACAGACGCTTCCTGCAAAATGTATAATAAGAAAATGAATTCTTAATGATATTAATATTTATTTATTTATTTTTTGTAAATATCACTATCCTGAGGCTAAGTAAGTAAGATAGGCAATCTAGATATTTTCCTTATGAAGATGAAACGGGTTTTACTCACAAAACTTTTGTTTTTACTTTAAATTATTTTTCATATTTCATACACTAGCGTCTTATTCCAAAATGGGCACAGCCTGAACTAGGTTAACTAGACTATTGATACACGCTTTTCATATTTTGACATACATACATTTTATAGTATAATGTAAATGATAATAATAATTATTTACTGTAACAAAAGTGGTTTACAATTCACTGTACAGACTTGACTCCCAAAATGGCGTTAGCTGTGTCTATACATATGTATATATACCCAGACACAGAAAAAATGATCCTGTAAATCACACAAAAAAATATCCTGGGAATCGAACCCCGACCTCTGGTTTAGCAGTGAATATCACTAACCACTAGACCAAGAAAATCGTAATTTTCAAATATATTTTCCCAAACATACCTGAAGCACAGTGTAGTTATGATGAGACGGTTCCCACATAACCAGTACAGTGTGTCCGGGCAGACACGAGGATAGCGATAATGTACCGGTTGACAGACCGTACGGAGTGTGACAACGAAGCCGACATTTGCGGACCTCTTCCTTTTTAGGAGATGACCTGACAATTGATGAGAGTATTTAGTTAAGAGAAAATACCCTACTAAATACTTTCTAATATGTTAAAATCAAGTAAAACATTAACCACTTTATTCATAAACGTTATTAAACCTTTAACACCATTTCTGTGTTATTTTCATCCTTAAACTTATATCCCTAAAGTTTGTGTATGATTCAAAAATTTAAAGCTCAAGTTTTGATACCTCTTCAAAGATTGTCTTTCATTATTTTTTATTAATTAATATTGAACTGATAATGTAACTTACTTGTTTTGTATTTTTACCGATTAAAAAAAAGGAGGATTCATTAACTCGACTGTTTTTTTTTTGTTACCTCAAACTTTCCAACTAGGTGAACCGATTTTGATGATTTATGAAATAGACGAATAACTCAATATCACACTAACCAATTTCGATGATTCTTTTTTATTTGAAAGCTGGTGTTTCCCGAGTTGACCCATTTCAATGTGTTCCAGTTATTGAACTCGTTTTTTTTTTGTTAAAATTTTGTATTATTTACAACTAAAACATTTTTATTTCAAGTGAGTGTGTAGTACGAGTTTATTTCAAATTCACTCGATAATCAGGATGACAGTATTTGGCGCCGCCGAATGCGGTCTTCGTCGAGAGTGTCACAATGTCCGCCAGTCGAATATTCGGTAACACTTATAAATTTACGCGAGTGGCAGTTTTTAAACCTAAGGTATAAATAAAAGGTTTAAACCTTCGTCATAATGGTATGATCACTAAGCGTCAAGGGTACTTTTGTTTCATTCGTGATTTAGTCGTGTTACAACACACTTTATTTGTCGGTTTTTCTAAGTTTACTTTGTCATTCGGTAGCAATATACCAGTATAATATGTAATACTGCACCAAATGTTAAGTGGAGCGGTTGCCATTCGACCTCCACAACCCAAGAACTAGGTGAAATCAAAGTATTATAGAGAGACTATTGTCGGTCTATTTTTGGCTTCAAATTCCCGTTTTGATTGCCCAAGACGATCGCATGGCAATCAGGACCGACAAAAGTAACTGAATAAATACCGCCCTACGCCGCGCCGCTCTGATACATGCAGCAAAGCTTGATGTTTAAAATATTAAGTTTTATAATATTTTATTTTCCTACAATTACGATCAATTGAATTTCAAAATCGGTAGGTAATTATTGTTTTTTTTTTCACTACTTTACAAATATGTTAGTAATAAAACTGCAAGTATGCAGTGTTAAAATCATTGTCAATCGTGTTTTCGTTTTAGCAATAAAATGGAAGGATTTTCTAAGCAATCAAAACGCAGACCATTTGATTGATTTCATAACTTCACTCGCTCGTGCGATGACGCATTATGAAAATGTTGAATGTACTATCGACCAAATTGAAAGGTGACCCACTTTGACACTTATTCCTTTGTAATCATAAATGTAGTTAGGTTTTCTTCGCTATTTGCACATAGTACGTTTTAGATATAAACATAAATGCGTCATTACGGGTTAAATGTCAATGCAATTTAAACCTTTGTCACCACTGAACAAGATATATTTTTGATACAGCAGTCTTATTTGAATTTCAAATAATATAATCGTTTATAATCCAAACTCTTTTCATTGCGAAGAAAAAGTATTATAATTTGTAAAATGAAATGACATTATGTGTAAGATGTCAAGTAGTAGTCAATCTGAAAATATTAAAATAAAAATCTAAGAATATATTTATATCTATAAACGAATCGTATAATGGCCAATTTGGTAGAACAAAGAGCTCGGATTGTAGTGCTCAGTGAGCAAGGTTGCGGCGTTAGAGAAATATCACGTGAGTTAAATATAAGTCGTAACACGGTCAGAACCTGGATCAGACGGCACGTTGAAGAGGGTATCCTTGAAGACCGACGACGACATAATCATGGGGTTCGTCGAATCACAAACCAACAGAGAACGGAAATGCAACACCATTACGAAGAACATCCTTTTACTCGTACCCGCTATTTTGCAGCACGTTACGACGTTTGTCTAGAAACAATTAGAAATAATTTGCACCGCACTGGGCTGCATTACAGACATCATGCTAAGAAAGTTCATTTAACGGATGCACACAGAACTGTGAGATTGAATTTTGCACGTAATTATTTAGATTTCGACTGGACAAACACCATCTTTACAGACGAAAAATCATTTCGCTCTTCTCAACATGGTCGCTTAACTTTGTGGCGTTACGATAACATGCGATACACAGAAGACCACGTAGTGCCTAACCAATCATCTGGCCGTATTTCAGCTAACATGTGGGCATGGATGGATGCTGGAAACATAGGCGAACTTGTTCCTATTTCTCCTCGTCATAACGCTATCAACTATGTCGATTTATTGGAAGAATCAATGTTACCGACTTTGCGAACAGTTTACCCCCGTGAAGATGTGCCAGTATTCTCCTATGTTCATGATAACTGTCGAGTGCATACTGCCAGAATTGTCTCAAATTGGTTTACGGAGCATGAAGATGAATTTACTCTCATTCCATGGCCGTCTAGGTCACCAGATCTTAACCCAATAGAAAATTTATGGGGTTTGAGGTTTTCTACACTATCTACACTAATATTATAAAGAGGAAAGATTTGTATTTTTGTATGTAACGAATAAACTCAAAAAGTACTGGACCGATTTTATTTTTACCGACCGATTAAATAGGGTTCCGTAAGATATTTGCGTTTTTCGTTTATATAATAGGAGCGGAGCACCAATGAAGAATGTTTAAAAAACGGGGGAAATTTTTTACGCTACGGGCAATAGAAGACGCAAACGAGGTTGCGGGGGTCAGCTAGTTCGAAATAAAGTCAATCCTATGTCTCAAACAAATATACAATTAAATCTTTCCTAATATACCTATAGATAAGGACGTTCACTGGCTAACAAACTTTTTCGTGCAATACTTATCATAGTATACGTCTATGTCTATGTCATGGCTTTGTCAGTGTCTAGTAGAATGATAATGGTTCGTCACTTATGAAATGTATGTTCAAGCTAATTTCAACCTAATGGTATAGAATAATTGTAGGAAAATGACTCTAAGGGGGGTCATGAATCAATTTGGTCCACTGTACTATTGATGATGATGATGATCGTATTTTCATTATTTTGATATGTTATAGATCAGGCTATTTTAATTAGATACATATAATTGAAAATTGAATGGATTATATTGAAATTAGGTTAAACAGGCAATTTATTGTCCAAATTTAAATCGAGCATTACGATGCTTTTTCTCCAAAGAGGTTTCGTTTCCAAGCATTCATACTTTTTTTCTCATCAAATATTTAGAAATAATACACTTTATTTCTTTTCTACAAAAACTATTCGTAGCATGTTAGTTACATCATACAAGAAATGAACGGGATAGGTGTTCAAGGAAAAAAGGGAAAAGACAGGATAAGGACATTTTTTGACATGTTCAGCTACTATTGGCAGTGTGTTGTTCAGTGAGTTTTGGATCTATGTTGATCAGTTACTTATGATATTGTGTTGTTCAGCTAGTTTTGACTTTTAAGATGATAATTTCATTCTGGCGCTAGATTCGTAATCGATTCGATATCGTATTTATAAAGGAATAAATAATAAATAAAACAATTTTTGTTTTGCTGTTATTAACCATCGATTTCGGGCCAGATTGTTTAATTTTACTACAATGTTTGTAATGACAAATATAAAACAATCTATCGACTTTACAAAAACAGGAAAATAATGAGGCAATTGAAACAAAACAACACAACAAAGTTTTGGCAATTTTTATAAAGTCTTAAAAGTTAAATATTGCAATAGCAATAAAATTTTGCAATATTGTATCATTAAGTCAAATCTAGTTATAATGGCTAATACAAAACCTTAAATTATCTAGGTCGACTTTACCAGTAACCATGTATTTGTGTCGCAGCTACCAACCTAAGTAGACACTCAATCAACACTCTAGCCTCTTTCTAAACGGCAACGTTTATTACAATATTTAATTGACTGACTGGCTGATGCTTAAGTCAGCCCTTCATACAACAGGGGAACTTTGTGACAAAAACAAAAATGGTGAAACTGACATTTGTGATTGTTTATTTATATAATGAGTTGATAAATAACAAAACCCAATAGCAAAGACCATATTATGTAAGTAACGAAAAAGTTACACCGCTCCTCACAATTTTGGGACCCCCATAACTGATATCTGAAACGAATAGGTAATGAGTCATAGATTAGTAGTTAAACATATGTAGTAGTTATCACGTCTAGTATTCGATGACATATATATTTGAAAAAACCCACTTTAACCCATTACCATTTCTACTTGTGTATTCTAATTGTGTATACATAATTTCAATTCATTAGGTCTCATTTTTCTTCCGTGTTCCTATTAAAATACTAGCTTTTGATCGCGGATCCACCTGCGTGTTTGTCGGTTATCGCAGTAAAGAGTAATCTATGTATTTCCACATGAATCAAAGTATCTATGCCAATATTGAAATCAGTGCAGCAGTTTGGCCGTGAAAGCATGACAGACAAAGAGACAGAGTTACTTTTGCATTTACAATATAAGTATGGATAAAAGGACAGGAAGGATAATTACAAGAATTCTAAAAAAAAAAAAATTAAACATTAATCAAGTTTATTTTTATCATTTATATTGTTTGTCATTTCATGTTTTGAAACTCTTCTTTCATAAATTATTCTGTTCCTCTTGCACTTAGTTTGTTATTGATTAAAAGCTAAATAAAATTAAACTTCCATGACATTTGGATCCATCACAAAGAACTTTATTTCAAAACAAGCACAGCACATTTATTATTGCGGATTCACAATTACATTTTCGGAATCCCCTACAAAAGGTGACTGACTTGCTCAAAGCTATAAAACCTTATCACCATAGTTTGAATCCAAGTACTGCAACTGATTTTAATTCATTTTTTTTCTTAAAACTTTTTCTTATATCAACAATTTTTCTTTAAATAACCAAATTTAAAGGGCTGGACAAGTTGTCAAACGTTATCGATCCAAGTCATTTGACCACTAGTTGAACAACGGAGTAAAGAGGTTAGACTGTTAATTAAAAATCTAATTAAACTAGTTGGCTGCGACAGTGGTAGAATTTAATCAGTTAATAAGGAATTGAATACCACCGAATATTAATATTTAATATGCCGAATAGCCGAATACTCTACTCTAAAACATATCTTCACACTACGACCAAAAGAGTGGAGTATAAATGAAAAATGTTGCAAAAACGTAATCGCAAAAATTATGTACGACAGAGTTACCCTTTAACAGTTCTAAAAAATGAAGTCCGCGACAGCATTAATGTCTATCTTTTAAGGTTGGCTCTAAGCTCAATACAAGAGGCAGACAAAGTTGCGTGGATTAGCTTGTTAATAATACAAAATCCAAGTGACCATACCTGCCATCACTGTCCTCCTCTTTGCTTTTCTCACTTTTATCAGCATCTTCGCTTCTCTTATCTAATTCTTTCTTAAGGTCTGCTACTTGTTGTTTGAGCAATGATCTTTCATTTTCTAGCGTCGTAAGCTGTAATTGAATAAATTATGAATAAAAAAAAACGGAGTTTCTTTGTCTGTCAGTTACAGGTACTATGTTATCTTAGGTTAGAATTTTGTATCTATTGTATTGTATTATGTATTGTATTTGTATTGTATTTTGTAAATAATATGTACACAATATATTATAATCACACTGAGTTTGTTTTGTCCTTTCTTCTCAGGGCTAGTCTAATTAGGAAAGGCTAAATTCATCTGCTCAAAAAAAGTTTAACATACAAAAGTGTTCACGTAAGCTAATTGCGGAATAAATAATTTTATTTCATTACACGACAGTCTGATACTGAAAACTGGGCTAAGCCTGCTCTATGGTAACCAAATTACTGATAAACATACTTCTATATTTCTCAATGCAAACATATTAATGTATGTATTGTGAAATACATAAATTACACCTTGACACAGAATCTCAGAATCAGAATGATCATGCTCATTACATAAATATTTGTCCTGAGTGGGACTCGAACCCACAGCCGTCAATGTATTAACAATTTTAATATTCTTACACGAGTTGACAATCATATAATACAATAGCCACAATAGGATAGTTGACTGTATCGTATATTAATACCTATGTCTCCTTCCTTAAAACGAATATTAATTATTACAGCTTTTCATTTCTATTACAAATTTTAATCAAATAAGCATAGGTTTCTCAATTGAGCAATATAATTAATATTGCTCAATTGAGAAACCTAAAACAGTGACGTCACAAATTTGTATTTAGTACATGTTTCATATAGAGTTATTGTTTTGACAGATGATAAAAAGTAGTTAATTTGACTAAGGTGTCAAGTACTTTTTTTTTCCTCGTGCGGATTCCACCTCCTGGTGGAATGTCGGACTCGAACCGACTAAAACCGCACGTCATCTCGGGTACTAGATGCCGGGGAACCAGGTGCACCCTAGAAAAGAAAATCTTGGAACCCCAACGTACCTCGGGTCATCTACGATTTGTAAATGGCCCCCTCCTCTGTGGAATTCCCGGTGTTTCCGTTGCTGTCCCTATAAGTTGGGGCGCGAGTGCTGTGGTGCAAGCGCGGCCTGGCGGCCAGGTAGAGCTCTAAACCTCTCCCGGTAAGATGTCACCTACCCTATTCAGAAAGCCAAAACTTACTTGTGAGGTAAGTATCGGCTGGGTTTCGTTGGTGTCTGGGTCGGTGAGCTGTTGTATAGTGTCCCGATACTTGGCGCACTCCCGCACCAGTTGTGCCTCGCGCTCTCGCAGAGACTCCAACTGGCGATCCTTCTCCGACAGCAGGCGTCGGGTCATATCGTTCAGTTGAATCTGCAATTGAAATAGACATTACTTGAATGTACTAAAATTAACATATCATTGCGTGTACTGCCCTAATAATAATATATGACCTTTTAGCATATCTAACAGTATTGAACATTTTAGAACGTGAACTTACATAGATAGGAGGCCTGAAGTTGATAAAAAAATATTTTGAAATTCTGTTCTGATCTACTCTGAATCGCACAAATTTATCCAAATAATAAAATTGAAGTATCTGTTTGAATTTAAAATTAACAGCTTTTCATTAAATGCTTATGAATAATATAAATTTTTGTCATCTCTCGAACGACTGGACCGATTTTAAAGGGACTTTCACTGGCAGATAGCTGGTGATATAAGGAGTAACTTAAATCTACTTTCAGTTTAGACTAGCTTCACTACGCGGTGTTACCTGCAGTTGTTGTTATAAGGGTACAAAAACACGGGGAAAATCGCGGGTCGCAGCTAGATTCACATAAGGTATTTTCGTACTAAACTAATTACATTACACACTATATTCACACTACATTTAAAATATAATTTTTAGTACTTTAAATACATAATAGCATACCTGTTTATCTGCCTCGTATTTGTTTTTCAATGCATTCAGTTCGCTCTGAAGTTTGAGTTGCCATGCCGACTCACACTTGGCCACTGCTTCTTTCATAGCTTCCTCTTTCTCCACCTCGGCATTCTCTTTCGTCTGCATAACTATGGCATTGTGATTCGTGATTTCTATAACGTCAGTACGTTCAATTTTCTCGAGACTTGACTCCGATGGGGAACGATCCATGTTCGTCAGCGCTACTAATCTGAACCTGGTAAAAAGTTTTGAAATGTTACAAATTTGCTTTGAAAACAATATAGATATGAAAAAAATACAAACTCCCACATTAGGAATAAACATCCTGTGTCGTGGGGGACTTTACAAACATACATGAAACGGACACAAAGAACATCCAGACTCGGGACAACAATTCGTGGATCACACAAAGTGTTGTAGGTACCGCGTGGGATTTGAACCCACGACACTTGGCGCAGTAGCAAGCGGCATGGCGACCGCTGACACCACTCGGCCAACCGTGCAGTCGTCGATATATATATAATATGAACATACTCGTATATCTAATATTTTACTGATACATAACTGTATTAGATTTATAGAATTTCACAAGCGCTTTTCTTTCTGTAATTGACAGCAGGAAGAACACAATATAGATTTTAAAATGTATCTTAAAAATGTACCAGAAGGACAGTGGCTACATTGACCCGAACATTAACAGGAAAGCTATAAATTTTAATGTCTCCACTGTACTTTATTATTAAAACATTCAACTTCATTGTTTTAAGCGTGGCTTACGCTTCGGCATGAATGGGTCGGCTCGAACGGAGTGATACCACGGCCTCACAGAAAACCGGTGTGAAATAGCGCTGTTTCACCGAGTGAGTGAGGATACCGGAGGCCCGTACCCCGTCCCCACCCCCAACCCCCAAAAACCGGCAACGCATTTGTGATGCCTTTGGTGTTGCGGGTGTCCATGGGCGGTGGCAATCGCTTACCATCAGGCGATACGTCTGCTCGTTTTCCTCCTATTCAATAAAAAAAACAGTAAATTTGAAACGATTTCATAGTTTTTCATCTATCAATTCTATTTCTATGTAAAATGTCTTTAATTATAATGTCACAACACTAGTGATTTATTTAACTATAACTACCTACAATATTTCTAATATATGCATATAAAATAAATATACCTGGATCTCAAGGATTCTATTTCAGCTTTATAATCCTGATGCATTTTATCCTGCAATTCTTTTATCTCTTTCTGCTTCTGCGTTTCTATCTCCTCTAACTTCTTTCCGAAGCCTTCAATCTCTTCCCGAGTACGTGCCAGTACCTCCTTAGTAATCTCATGCTCTTTCTCAACCCTTTCTACATCTATTTTATATTTATCTTTAGTATTTTTAATATCTTCTTTTAGGGTTTGGTTTAAGTTATCCTTTTCATTAAGAATAGCTTTCATATCGCTTAGTTCTAGTTCATGATCGACTGTAAGACTCTGCGTTTGTTCTCTATATCTTAGTGCAGTCTCATCGTTGCATTTGTTCCACGCCTCTAAAATATCTAAATATGCTGTATTCATGAATTTCTTCTGTTCATCGACTTCATTTTTCAATTTAATTAATTCCTCCAGAATATAAACAATATTTACTTTGCATAAACTGTAAAGTTTATTTAAAAACTCCCGTAGATTTGCCATATTTATTTTATGACTATCCATATTATCCTGAAAAAATAAGGTATCTTCAGAACAGTGTTATTAATGTTAAAATTTCCATTTTAAAACGCCTTACTAGCAAAGATGAAATGAATGTGTAATGTAAATGATAACAACCACTATGCAAACGATAAAAATAATATCTATAATAGCTAATACGGGGCCGGTGAACACAGGAGCAAAGAAAATAACAAAATAAAACGCTACTCAAATGAGACCTGTTCAGAAACCTCTTGAAGTACCGATTACAAAAGAAATTAATAAACAATTTAATAAGAAAATTGGATTTCAAATTTCTATTCTTGTTTTTAATTCTAGTTGCCTATTGCTATGTGAAATGTTTAGAGATTTGATGGTGAAGTTTCAAGAACAGAACGTAGCATTTCTTTGCTACTTGAAACAAGTGCTACCAGGAATGTAAAATCAAGCAAAATTTTAATTTGTTAACAGATTTGCACATTAATGCGATGTTGTTTTAACTATAAAGAAGACCAATCTATATCTAATAATAAAGCTGAAGAGTTTGTTTGTTTGTTTGAACGCGTTAATCTCAGAAACCGCTGGTCCGATTTGAAAAATTCTTTCCCTGTTGGATAGTCCATTTATCGAGGAAGGCTATAGGCTATATATTATCACGTTACTACTAATAGGAGCGGAGCACCAATGAAGAATGTTTCAAAAATGGGGGATAATTTTCTGCTACGGGCAATATCAAGATGCAAACGAGGTTGCGTGGGTCAGCTAGTCATAATATAATTGTAACATTTATAATTTTTTTATCTATCATGAGTTTATTTCATAAAGAGAGCAAGGAGAAAATTACAAGTGTCTGAGAGGATGCAAATGTGATTATTCATTGTTGGTCAAGAATGTAACATAAATTTGTTTTAAATTAACTTAACCGGAGAGATAAGCACCCATGTTAAATAATATATGTATAAGTTTATTCACACCTAAACTGCTTAACCAAATTAGATAACATTTATTTTAGAAATAATTCGAGTTATGATGAAGGACATAGGATAGTTTTATCCTAGAAATCACGTTTAAAGGGATTGAAAATGAAAGTGTTCGTTTTTACGGGGAATCAATAACTGCTGCACCGATTTAAGTGAGTTTGTACCTTTATACAGATATCTAACGACGCCTCTAAATCTCAATTAAATTGTTTAAGTAATTTCTAGTGTAGAATTTTTATTGGAGGTTTAAAACGCCTCAGAGGTTCCAACTCTTTAAAACGGAGAGGTCTTATAAGAGCGACGTCTATCGATTCTCGAACAGGGTAGATGTACACCTGTCGTTCGTCCCGGCCCCATTCCAAGCTCGATGGTAGCGATTCTTCGATGTAAAAATCGGAACTTTCAAATTCTCGAGGACTCTCCGCAGTTTCCAATATAACCGGTAGAGTTCCCACCTCGGTCACCGTCGACACGGCCATCGTTTCAGGTACACAAATGGTAGAAATGTCGACTTTCAGTTTCTGCTCACTCTGCTCACACTTATCAAAATCACCCGTGTCCGTCACTGACTCGAAATTTCTGCGAATTAAGAAATAAATATATTTTTATGTACTTTTACATTTAGAAAGGTGTTAAAGCACTTGTTGTACTCAGGTTAACTCAAAATAAATAAATCAATTTATTTAGTAGTGTTGTAGTAAATTTCAATTTTTTCAAAATAAACCAAATGCCACTTACTTGTCACCTTCGACTTGAACGTCGGCGTCTCTACTTTGACTTACTGATGCTCGTAGTCTAAAAAATTAAATAATGGTTAGCTAAAATAGAGTTTAGAAGATTTTTAGAGGATTTTTTATACACAAAACGAGGCACAATAGCCTATTTAGTTCTAATAGTGAGTGAAGGGCTCACATGAAATTTCTCAAATACATGTCAAAGACTAAAAGAGAATGTAACTTATCTATATATTATACTAATAATAAAACTGAAGAGATTGTTTGTTTGTTTGAACGCGCTAATCTCAGGAACCGCTGGTCCGATTTGAAAAATTCTTTCAGTGTTGGATAGTCCATTTATTGAGGAAGGCTATAGGCTATATATCATCACGCTACTACTAATAGGAGCGGAGCACCAATGAAGACCGTTTCAAAAACGGGGGAAAATTTTCACGCTACGGGCAATTTAAGAAGCAAACGAGGTTGCGTGGGTCAGCTAGTTCCTAATAAAGCTCTCAACCAGTCATTAGTGTTTTATTGGTTCAGAGAATAAAGCACCTCTTACGCGGCAACAAACTCACATCTGTCTAGTTTTTTATGTCTTATTTCAGATTGCCAAAGTTTTATTATTGTTTGAATTAAATGTATATTGAAAACGCAAATCACATGCATACCTTTGCTGGAAAAACTGTACAGTTTCATTCATATCGTAGACAGGTACTTCTTTAGCCAGATCAGGGAAAGCATTGGCAACGAACTCCACGTCAGAATCTGTCAATTTCGGTAAGTTGGCGTCGAACGGCGGAGGCGATTGAGTCGCAAACGCTGGCGGTAATTCCGCCATTCCGGGGAAAAGACTTCTTAGAAAATGTCCTTCGAACACCGTGTTGAAGTTTTGCCGCCTCTCTACTTCTTCTTGATGAATTTTCAGTAACTTTTCTGACAAATCCGTAGCCCACTAAAATGAGAAAAAGAATTGATATGTAATAACAATACCATATATATTCTATTATATTATTAGTCTACAATGTTTTATTATCGTGGTGAGTGATGATGTCTGGTAACTTTGTCATTATCAGCTTATCGCAGTCCATAGAAGTTTTTTTTTTTATAAATGTTATCTCCCGCATAAAGAATCTATCCTGTGTCGCAGACATAAACAACACCCAAACTAAGAACAAAAATTTTTTAAGCACACAAATTGTTCTCTAATGTGAGATTTATACCCACATCACTTAGAGCAAAGAAAGCGGCATGGTGTCATCCATGAACTCAAATACAATGATTTTCGTCTCATCAATCATCATCAAAAGGCTTTAGCAGTAGTAGTAAATATTTTTAGTTGGTAACGAAGTATTACATAATCGTACATTCCTTTAAAGAACGTTATCTCAAAAACTCAGTTCAGTATTCAGCTCTTATTTTTAAAAAATAACAAGAAAGTTTTCAACAAGCAATAACTTGAAGCTAATTTATTACTTATTCTAACTTCTTTTAACGTTGAACTGCTTTTAATTTTTTCTTGAATTTAATTTTTAACTGTGATATTATTTGAGTTGAGGTTTGAATTAAGAACACACTGGGCATACAGAACTAAAATTAAATTAATTATTTATTAAATGAACTTCTGATATTTTAAGAATTTAATGTAAAAATGCGAAACCGAAGTTCTATAATTTCTACCTGAGCAATTCGGTAGCTGCGAACCCTTCTATTGTTTGCGCGTGATCTTTATACCTGCTTCAAGTGACGGACTTTTGCACATTAGTAAAAAAACTACAATAAATTCGTAACCCTCAAATTTATTTAATGTTAATTTCAACTATTGACTAACTGAGTACCTATAATCTTTATTTGTGTTTTGTGTTATAACACCATAATCTAAAATGCCAAATTGGTACTAAAAAGGTTTCTTTTTTATATTCAATATCATCAAAACAAAAAAGTTACCAGACTACGACTAATTTAAATAAGACTAATTTATTTCATTTGCACCTAAATTACTATTTGCCTAACTTGGGACTGTGCCGAGTAAAATGTGTGGAGATATTGTGTTACATTTTTTTTTTCTTAATTCATTTTGAAATCCCGTGTGTGTTTTACAAAGTTACACAAAAGATAAAAGTTCATTTCATTTCTATCCGACTTCAAAAAAGGAGGAGGGTCACAACTCGACTGTATTTTTTTATGTCTGTTACCTCAGAACTTACGACTACCCGGGTGAACCTATTTGAATGATTCTTTTTTTTTAAAGCTGGTGCTTCCTTTGTGGTCCCATTTCAATTTGGTCCAGTTCTTAAATAGTGATCATTATACTCATTGCAAATGTACAATGGCGCGGCTTATTGAGTTGAGTCTGCATCATTGGGCCTCCGGTCTCACACTCACTAACGAAACACGACAGTACGAACGCTGTAATTTCAGGGTAATCTTTTGTGCGAGGTTAGTACCGCTTAGGTCGAGTCGGCCCGTTCGTGCTGAAATCAGCGTGGCTCTACTACCTTGAAAGTTGGTTTATAGCTAGCTCGTTGATTGCATATGTTATTACCTTAAGATGTGCCTGCGAGAACTTTCTCCGCCGAGCCACTTCATGTACAGCGTGTATGAACACGTTGGGTGCTTTGTGCAGCTGCGCAACGATGCCGAAGTAGCGCGACAGGCGGTTGAAGCACTGGAACGATAACATGGCATGTGCATCCTGCACCGACATCTTGTTCTCGATCATTAGCACCGCTCTGAAACAACACAACACATTACTCAAATGCATTTCTTATTTCATTTTTATAATGTTAGTCATCTTTACATGTAATAAATAAAATGTAACATCAAGTTAAATTATTAAATTATATCTATTTAAGTAGGAGAAATAGACATTTGTATTAATCACGATTATTGGTACTTGATGGAACTTGTTAAAATACATTCTAGAATTAAACTCACTTGTGCTTATGGCATCATCAATATACTACTTAATTAGTAAAAACATAGGGAATACTTACTGTAACCTTGCTTTTAGAACACTGCAAAGTTCATCTTTAGAGTTGGCGATGCGCCTTCGGATGTCAATCAGGGTTTGGTAACCTTTCAATAGTTTCTTAAGCTGGCACCAGTGAGATTGAACCAACGTAGGCAGTACTGAAGGGTCGCATGCTGTGTTTAGACGATCGCGATACTGATAACAAAAAAAAATAATAAATTATCAAGATTCAAAGTCATACGAGTACATACACTCTGTAGCTAATAAATAGCTCTAATCTAAACAAATAAATAAAATTGAAGTGTCTGTTTGTAATATTCAAATAACCGCTTTCTACTACATGCATATGAATGTATATACAGTACACATACCAAAATATATTTTTTTAAATTTTTGTCTGTCTGTCTGTCTGTTTGTCCCGGTTGGAATCTCAGAAACCACTGGTCCGATTTGAAAAAATATTTCGGTGTTGGATAGTCCATTTATTGAGGAAGGCTATATATATCATCACGCTACTACTAATAGGAGCGGAGCACCAATGAATAATGTTTCAAAAACGGGGGAAAATTTTCACGCCACGGGCAATATAAGACGCAAACGAGGTTGCGTGGGTCAGCTAGTAATAAATAAACGCTATATATATAACGGTTTGTTCCGACTAATCTTTAGAACGGCTGAGCCAATTTTGACGGGGTTTTAGCAGGGGACAAATTTGCGGGTACCATCAGCGACTGTTTTCAAAACCTGGTACTCAACAGCAGTGGATAAAGTTTATAGAGTAGATACTTTGTAAAGGACCATAGTAAAGAGGGTTCTTTATAACAGTTTTGACGAATAGACTGTATGACGAAAATAAAATTATGTTAATACTTTCGTCCGTGGCTCCACCCTGCGTGCATAGACTTAACAGAGTTCAGATACACGTATACATTATGCGTCCTCGTTATGAGAGAGTACGAAATACTAATTTTATCCCGCGACTCCGCCTTCGTATACGTCGGTAATCGCGACAAAAAGTAACATATATTCTTCTCCAAGGTTCAATTTATCTTTATACTGAAATTCATTTAAATCGGTTTAGCCTATCCGCGAAAGCGTAACAGACAGACAGAAAGAGTTACTTTCTAATTAATAATATTAGTATGAATTACTTAATGCTACATACGTTTCGTTCGTAAGTAACTAAGAAGTCTACAATATTGTTACAATAAAGTATCCTAGACTTTACTAAACGTTAGATTTATGACTGACGATACTGCCTCGGTGGCGCAGTGGTGGCGAATGCGACTGCTGTGCATGAGGTCTCGGGTTCGAATCCTGGGTCGGACCAAGTGTTTGTGTGATCTACAAATATTTGTTTCGGAGTTTGGGTGTTTTCTATGTATGTATTTACAAAAAAAAAGGTATATATGTATTCATATCAGTTGTCTAGTACCCATAAAACAAGCTCTGCCTAGCTTGGGACTAGATGGCGTTGTGTGTTAGATGTCAGAAATATTTATTTATTTATTTACCTGTATAAGGGACGCAGCTTGATCTCTTTGATCACGTTCTAATTTCTTCACTTCATGGAGCAGCTGGCCTAATCCATATAAACGTTCCTCAATTCCTTTCAGCTGCTTCAAGCCATGCATGTTGGCGTACTCTAATATGTGATACAATTCCGCCTCTCGCTCTTTCAAAGGCTCGGCGTTCAACTGAAAAACAAGGTTATTCTCTCATAGTGTTCCAAAAAGCGTTTTCCATCAATACTGTACTAGTAATATTTTTTGTACATAAAACGGACAAAGAATACTCAGACTCAGAACTAACAATTTGTGGAAGTGTTGTCCCATGTAGGATTTGAACAAACCACACTTGGCGAAGTAGGAACTAATTGGTTTCTCTCATTCACAAATGTAGGTACAATTTATGAATAGGTAAAATACAGGTCGAGTCACTCTCGTTGCTTTGTGAGACACAGGTGTCTGTAGTAGGAAAACCCTGTGTCACAGACCACCAACTACAGTTATGACTAACAAAATCTTTAATTGTGTAGGTACATAGTTTGTGTGTTGTTTAACTAGGTGTGTTGAAAATATGATAAACTGGATCAAATGAGATTCTCTTTATGTATCACATAGAAACTATCTATACTGGTAGACATTACTATATTAATATTTACTATTAATATTTTATTATTAAACTTTTTGATCAGATCGCAGAATGACGGAAAGATATAAACTGTTATTGTCCTCTTCCTAAGCGAGATTAGTTTTAACTCGCTTTTATTTGTATGTTTGTAACCGACTTTGTCTATGTGGTCACGGATTTGGAATACAAAGTGACGTCACTACTAATCAGAGAGCAAACTGTGCAGCGAAACAGCACGGTGAAGAGAAGGAAAACTCCTTAAGGTCAAATCCTCCTTACTAAGGAGAGGCCATGTCCAGCAGTGGACTGTTAAAGGCCGGTAATGATAATGTCACCACATGAAGGTATAAAACTACTAAATTTCCATTATGATTACCTATTACACAAATTAATTATTAGTAAAATGTCCATTTAATGTACCACGATCAACTACAGCGATACACAAAGTGTATGCAACCTTATGACATACTTTGATAAAGTTTTATGCGTCTTGATAAAGTCAATACACCTTAATGCAAGAGATGAAATAGTATATTACAATGAAGGAAATATCACTCAAAGTAAGAAAACCTTTCCGTGGTACGACTTTTTATTCATAAAGGTTGTTTTTTTTATAAACGAAGATAATGATTAACAAATTTCACGATCAAGTTTCCAGTCAATCAATAATAGTAATTAGTACAATGTTCCATGAGATCAGATGTTCCTTAAAGCGGTTATAGAAACTTATGTGGACTGTCCCAGCGATATTTTGATGTATAATATTACCCTGTGAATAAAATATATAAAACATGATTTGTTCTTACCAAAGCTAATCCCTTTTGACAGTAGTCCACGATATCCTGCAAAGATGCTTTATTCCCTTGCGCCAGAATCCAGTGTAATAAAGAAGGCTCTTCCTTGCCATCATAGGACTGAGCTTTGAAGGATTTTCCCTCATCTGATGCCTCAATGTGAGGTACTGCTTCTGAAGTTGAGACACCTTCATTGGCCGAAGATTGGTCTTGGTTGAAAACTACGGTAAAATTTAATGTTTTTTGAATTACAACTTCATTAGAGGTCATAAATGTTTTCTTTTTCTATCTCAAATAATAGATAATCTTTATAAAGCTAGCCAAACACGGTAGGGTATACCTGATAGGTTTACATACACATTTACACCCGTCAGGTAAGCTTGAGCTGAGCAGAGGACGTACATGCACATTTTTTTTTTATTTTAAGGGCCGCATAAGCTGTCCTTGAACTAGCACCTCCAACATGATCGGAGCCTTTTGCTTACGAATCCTTTCACTCTTATCTATTCTCATGCTAATTCCATTCTTCCTTTCATACTCTGGTCTTTGTCTTTATATTTTGTTTTTTTTTTACTTTTATTCATCCTTTCATACGCTATTTCTTATCTATGCTTTATACTATTCATGATGTTTTTTATTCTTTTATGCATCCTTCTTATAATCTAGTCCTTATTTTCACATTCACATTATAGTCACATTCTTTCTTACCTGTAAAGTTTAACAATTCAAACAAACCTATTCGGTATACCCTTACGTGTAATCTTCAGAAGTTCGCTATAATTATCTCTGTACCTAATCTTTATTGGAAAATCTAGGGACGCGCTTCGTGTCGCTAACGCTAAAACTAGTGTCTTAGTAATTTTAGTACAGCTATTGGACAGCGAAGTTTCTTTTAAATCATATATTTTATTTCATTGAACAGTTGCCATACAGTGAGTCATTGAACTTGAACGATAAGTACGGAACTATTATATCATTATTTTTTACGAGAAATCTCGATGTCAATGTTAGTTAAAGTGTACTTATAAAACATACATTCCATATAAACTACAAGTGACCTTATGTCTTAAGTTTTTTTTCTATGGGCCTGCCAAAATGACTCTAATCTGCCTGATGGAAAGCATAAGTAGAATTCAAGAGTGGTGGTCACCATACTCATTGCGAATGCAAACAATGCAGCACGGTGGCCCACACCATGACGGCCTGGTGATGCTTCTGCATCGTTGGGCCTCCGGTCTCGCACTCACCAACGACTACACTACAGCGCGAACGCTGTCATTTTACAGCATGACTCTACTATTTTAAGGTAAGGGATAATATTCTCTAAGCCTTTAAATAGCCATACCTGTAGTATGTAGGTACGTTTGGTATTAAATATATATAAATATGACTATACAAATTTGTAATCTTAGTTTTGGACAGACGACGGAAAACAATTTGTGTTATGACGACAGCGTATTATGTATACAGAGATAACAGCGAGTCTTAGAATATCTTATCTTAGCTATCAGACAACGATCCGAATGCAAAAAATAATCTGATTTATGTCAACAACAAATGAAAATATATAGTTTCGTATCCATCTGATTATAGAGACAGCTACTTAAATCTGCCTTACCTATTCGACTCTATTTAAAAATAGACGCATCGACCCATTGACATTGGAAGCTAAATGCATGAATTACACAACTAAAATAGTGTTTGTCTCTCAGTTAGTAACTATTCATTCGAAGAAACAAAAATATAATGTGAAAACATAATGAATCATCATTTTTAATTGTTGAAACAAGCTGTAGATACATATTTAAATGTACTCTTACTCGACGCATGGCCAACTTCGAAGTCAGTAGCAAAAATAATGAGTTACTAATTTAAGTATGTAGTGGAATACTTACCATCTTCATCAGATAATTTGAACGCCTCAACTCCAAAATCCTGATATGCTTTAGTCTCAGAACTGTTGTCGAGTGGATGCGTCATTCGATAGTGGTGACCCTCAAAATCAGTGTCTTCAAACACATCGAAGGCTGAAAATCGATGTGCTTCGGCGTTCAATTGAAGAGCGGGCAATATTGGTATTTTGCCCAGAGATTCTAAAACTTCATTTAAGCTATAAACAGAAAAAGAGTTTATTAATACTAGACCTACATATTATATTATAAGTTGTTATCAACTTTGACCTTATTGACATACCAAATAATTTGAAATTAAGTATTTAGGTAACAGTTAATCACACGGTATATAGTGTTGTTTTATATATAAATGCTAAATACATACAGTGTACAAAATATGTCATGAATGCGGAAAATTTTGCTACAACACTGTATTTAATCGTAAGTTTCCTATTTGGACAAAATGTGAAATAAATAAATAATAAATAAATATTTCGGACATCTAACACACAACGCCATCTAGTCCCAAGCTAAGCAGATCTTGTGTTATGGGTACTAGACAACTGATATGAATACATATATACATTTTTTGTAAATACATACATATTATACATAGAAAACACCCAAACTCCGAAACAAATATTTGTAGATTACACAAACACTTGATCCGACCCAGGATTTGAACCCGAGACCTCAAGCACAGCAGTCGCATTTACTACCACTGGGCCACCGAAGCAGTCAAAGTGAAAAAGACATTTGCATGCACTTCGATTTTAAGAAAATACATTTTTCCTTGTACTCTGCCTTTATGTTGCAAAATATTGACACGCGTAAAGATTTAAAACAAGTGTTTAGAGACACGCGTACGTTAAACTCGTATCACGCGGTGATAAGCACATTGGGCTTATCGGGAATGAGGTCTAGACAGAATTTGCGTTCGAGAATAGGGAAATAAAAGTAGGTCGCGCACCGCTCAAGGTCAAAATAAGCGATGTTCAAACACCGATGTGACAAAATCGGTGTGTTACGTTTTTGAAAAGATTTCAAAAAGGTCAATTGTTATTTGGTTAAGTTTGTGTTCGTTGTTAAGTGTGTATTATATAGTTCAACCTTTATAATTCAGTTATTGCATTATTGTGTAACATATATGCATACTAGCTATTGAGCGCGGCTGCGCCCGCGTGTTTATCGATTATTGCAGCAAGGGGAGCCTATGTCTTTCCGATTCTATCTACATTTTTTTGTAGAACTCGGTATACGAGTAACAAGTAATTAAGATTAATGTATATGTCATACCTATTCTAATTCCACTTTAAACGCTTCAACAAAATGGTATTATGTTTGTAAGCATTCTCATACTTATTAATTATCTCTATCAGAACGTACCTACAATGACTTGCTAAATCGGTGCAAATAGATATTATGGGAGTATTGCTCCGCATTGCCACCGCTCCGCGCTATGATTTGAATAAAAAAAGAACGTACTTTACGACTGTCTATTATATAAATAAAATTTAACTGTCTTCTTGTAATCTCAAATTATTAACTTTTCACTAAATGAATGTGAAAGTATATAAGGTGTTCTTAAATCAAGTAGAATTTTTTTTTGTCTCCCTCTATCAATCTGTTTGTTCCAGTTAATCTCTGAAACGGCTGGACCGATTTTGATGTGATTTTTTACTGGCAGATAGCTGATGTTATAAGGAGTAACTTGAACTACTTTAAAAAAGTTGTGAAAACGAAAATAAAACCAATGAAATAGTAAATAATAGCGGATACAAAAGCAGGTGTGACTAGTTATAGACCAAGAAATCTAAAGGATAATGTGAGGATCGAGGTACCTAATTACTTGTGTAGTGTTAAAATATCAACAAATGGCAAAATTCCTACCTATAAGCCGCCGAATGATAAAATACCAGCTACGCATCAATGTTACGTTTTTTTATAATTTATACGTAAATATTTTATTGACAGCTAAATAAATTTAAACACGGCTACTGATAAACTTCCGGCATTAGTGAAATATATCAGTGGATTTGGTTTTATTTATCTTTATATATCACTTTGGTATATTTTAGTTTACTAGCGGCTATACATTAACCTATCCCAACTTAATAATAAATCAAATTAAAGAATATTTTTTGCATGTCAACAATAATTTTCATAATAAAAGAAATATATTAAAATTAAAGTATCTATTTCTAATTTCAAATCCATTAAATGAAAATATATAGGTTAGGTACAGTATTTCCATCAAAAATCTAATTCAAAACCTTAAAAGTTCATCAGAAAAAAAACGATGGATGAAACCCGATTGAAGAGCACCGCACACACAGTGAGAGAAAATAATAATAATAGTAACAAAATCTAACAAGGACCCCAGCGCATTTGAAACGGCAACGCATATCTGCACAGTGCGGCAACGTGCAGCAACGAACGGCGCACACGACCTAAACGTTTAGGTGTAACGTGCGCGCCGTTTTACGTTTACGATGCCGTACCGTAGTCATATGGCCAGGCCCTAAGGTCTCAAAATTTTCTGAGAAAGTACATCTTCACCACAATGATTTTTAGGCAAAGGGTGCTTTTAATTGCAACGTCAAGTGTATACATATATGTAAATTGGAAAGCCACACTACAATTTCGACAGTAATACCCATCGAGGAGGACAGTAATACTCGGCGACGGTTTTTTCGGAAATGTTTTGCTTATTTTTATATTTGGCCGGGAGCCAACGCCTGTCGCGGGGGGGTACTGGAGGGGGTGTGAAACCTCTTGCTAGAGAGGAGCATGGTCATTGCGATGGTACAGAATGAGGGTGCGTGGGATTACGCCGCTTCTTTCAGTGAAAGTTAATGAGCGCTGGTTTGGGGATATCGGTGTGGCTGACGTGCACAGCCCTGTCTGATATGGATGGGCTCTCTAAATCATAAAATAAGTCAACGCCCTCAATACTCCGTGGCCACCTGTGGTGGTCTTCTGGGGATATCGGGAATTTCCTTGCTAGAGTATTACTTAAGTACCTTGCAATTGACATGGGACGAAATGTATGATTTTAGCCGGTTCGCTGTGTTGCTCACTAGAAGCAAAGGCGAGGCGAATATTTTCTAGCCATATGTCGCCCAGGGACTGTCAAGAAGCCAGGGATTTCTATTTTGGGTTACACCTGATTCCCAGATTACTGATACCCACGTCGGCTAGCGGTTTTAGTCAGTTAAAGTACGACATAACCAATCCACGGGGAGGGTATCAAAAGAAAAAATCTTACGAGAAAAATAGAAACATTGAATTTTAAATTTACAATTGTGTATAATAATATTTGTGTTTTATTTAACACGCGTGATATATATTGAAAACTCAAAAATAGCAACAAAGAATGAATGATGACCAATTATGTCAAGATAATAACGAGAAGTTGTATTTGCCATCAAAAGAAATAAAATTCTTTCAGTTCTTATATTTTTTGGTTGTTTTCATGAGTCAGATTTCAATTTCCTCTTATTATCTTAATAGAAAAACAAGGACAAAAAAGACAATTAGAAGACAGTTTAACAGCTCTTAATAGTTGCATTTCACGTATAGTACAAAAATCAATACGGATGGTACCACTTTCTATTCGAGCATCGTATATTCTGACTGAAGAAACAATTTATTCATTACAATGATAACACGACATTAGCACGATAGGTCAATTGGACACAGTTACCTAGAAACTTGTAACACATACACATGATAGTGTATAATTTGTCACAAACTAGAATAGGTTGACCGACAAAAGTTGTTTCAAACAGACCAAAAAACGTGTGGTTTCACTGCACCGATTTCAATGAAATTGGGCATGGACATACTTTGTTTGTTGAGGAAGATCATAGGCAACTGTTAACTGTGATAACCGACATACACGCGGATGGACTCAAGGGGAAAAGCTAATAAATTTATAAAGCCCTTATTTGTCCCTTTGAGCTTAACCCAAATTATATTTTGTATCAGTATAACCTTACGATTGTATAAAAATGGCATAACATCTTTATAATTAATTTTGATTACACAATGAACAATCTATCCTAATAATAAAGCTAAAAAGTTTGTTTGTTTGAACGCGCTAATCTCAGGAACCGCTAGTCCGATTTGAAAAATTATTTCAGTGTTGGATAGTCCATTTATCGAGGAAGGCTATGGGCCACATATTATCACGCTACAACTAATAGGAGCGGAGCACCAATGAAGAATGTTTAAAAAACGGGGGAAATTTTCACGCTACGGGCAATATAAGACGCAAACGAGGTTGCGTGGGTCAGCTAGTTATTATATAATCACGTTCATGTAATAACAAATGCTTATGGTCTAGGTATGGTGCCTCTAAAGGCATTTAACTTAAAAGGGCAAAAAAAGCCATCAAGTTAAATGCCTAGTAGAGTGATGATATATACCCTATAGCCTACCTCGATAAATGGACTATCCAACGCCGAAAGAATTTTTCAAATCGGAACAGCGGTTCCTGAGATTAGCGCGTTCAAACAAACAAACAAACAAACTCTTCAGCTTTATTATATTAGTATGGATAACTGTGATAATTGTCAGTCAAATCAAGTCGGCCCTAGACACGATTTTTAAATTATTTTAATTAGGTTATACTTGCTTTTAAGAAATACGTAATAAAATAATAATCTTGAAACCAAATTATTAATAAGGTGCACGAAATATAAAATTCTAATGTTGTTTCAATAGCCTTTAATGTGTATGGAAAGAAGTCAATGCAATGAGGTGTTTGCGTAATTCCATACTATTTATCGTAATAAATAGTATGGAATTACGGAATCAGCAATTCAGACTGATCAATAGACAATTATTAACATATCAACCAAAATTTCATTGACTTGATTACGGAATAGCATTTGGAAAATAATGATACTCACCCGGTCAACTTATCATGATAGTCTTCTTTTTTTAGTCTGTGTTTTCGGAACGCATCCTTAAAATTCCTTGACCTCTCACAGAACTCATTAAAAATATCTTCTAAGTTAGCTACTACTGCGGCCCAGCCCTAAAGAAAACCCAAAGATTAATATAAGAAAACAAATTTGTTATTTAAATGATTCTGCCTTTTCTCTCTAGCAATATTGACTTAATTCAACATTGTGCCTATATCTGAATACGGAATTATTTTATTGAATAACCAAGGGGGCGTCCATAAATTACGTGAGGTGTTTTTTTAAATTTTCTGCCCCTCCCTCCCCCCCTGGTGAGATGTCGTGAGATTTTATTCAACCCCCTCCCCCATCCCCCAATCTCACGTGAGATTTTTCAAAATGTGAGTTTCTTCCGTAAACGCGTTGGATTGTTATTATAAAAAGAAAAAAACTAATTTGCTTCGTGCTTTTATTTACGACTAGTTAAGACTAGTAATCAATATTGCTGGATTAAATGGACCAAAATAGTATAATTTTTTTTTGTTTCAATCAGAAAAAAAATTGCGTGATATTTGCCGAGACCCCCCCTCTCTCCAACGTAAGATTTGATGAGATTTGACTCGACCCCCTCCCCCCCTTAAACACCTCACGTAATTTATGGACGCCCCCCAACAAAAAAAAATATTAAGAGACACTAAAATTAGGATAAACGTAAGTGCTCAGTATCAATAAACCATTCACCTAATAACACATTTCGACATATTATAATTTATCAATTACTACATATCTGATATATTGTTGTTATTACTGGACATTTATTTTCCCTTTGAATTAATGAAACTAATGAGACGACAGTATAAGAGCCAACAGTACTAGTTTGCATTAGGATTGCCCTACATCAATAGAATTAATAAAATTAAAAATAGCCGTGGGACTGCATTTATGACAAGCATGGTCTCCTAGGCAGGCATGGACAATTGCTACCACCAGCATTGCTATTGCTATTTACTTAATGCAATTTACCTTGCTAGCTGCACAGTCTGTGGCATGTTTTTTGTATGTGGATATTAGCCACATATATATATTAGATATTGCCAAATATGTATTGTAATAAATAATGTAAGTTTTTGTCTTGCATAATAATGAGCAATAGCTGGCGACTGGAGAGAAAGAGACAAATGATGTTTATTATTTGATCAATCCAATGAACTTACCTGGTGCTGCAAATGTTGATCATGCACAAGCAGCTCACAACTTCTGGACACTTCTTGTGCCAGATCGCTAAATTGTTGTGCTAGTGTTGCACAATTTATCACTGTATAAACATTTGGCTGTTGTGAGCAACACTTCTCTACTGCAGCCTTTAACTCCATAAAAGATTTGCCATCAAAGGCACTACGACTCTCACTGGAGAACTCTCCTGTACTTAACTCCACTATAGGGCTTAAGTCGCACACTGTGAAACAGTAATTTATTAATAAGATGGAATAAGTGATGTTTAAGAATTAAGATATTTGTCTGAAGTTCTGATAAAATACACCATGCATCAAAAGTGGTCTTTAACGGTCCACAAGTGGATATAGACCTCTCCTGAGAAAGGAGACGCCATCTGTCCTTCGGAAATCGGTAGTTAGGCAGGAAGGTGGCATCACAAACTGGCTGGGAGATATACTCGTTGGGTGCTATTGCTTCAGTGAGTATCTAAATTCGATTGGCGCGTGAAGAGGTCTCGAGTGCAGTGGTCTCTTTCTGCGAATCTGTTATACTCCAGTAAGAGACTGTTGAACAAGATCGGGAGAGTGCTGATGTAAAGCAAAGTACACGTCAGCGGTATGAACCGTCAATGCAGCGGCGGCGGGTGGCGGTCCTCCCTGAAAAGGCGAGATGTCCTCCCGCAAGATGTCTGCCGTTAGAGTGGTTGTTAGTGAAAACGCCAAATACTCATGACTACTATGTCCCCGAGGACATGGAGATCTTGTGCAGATAACTCAAATAGTAGTGGTTATATATATGTAACTTAAGAATAAAAATGTAGCATCAAGTAGAGATAAGAAGTTAACTTACTAGATTCTTTCAGATGACTCTCCTTCATAGAAGGTTTACTGAACATGTATATAGGATTGCTGTCTGTCCCCGCACTATATGAGGACACCATATGATCTGACTGTAAGACTTCACCTCCACTCACAAGAAGCACCAAAAGATTTGATGGTACTTTTGTTTTTTTCTCAATAGCCAATTTTAATGTTGAAACACTAAAACAAGTAGTACAACATAATTTCATTCTACTATGTATTATCAGTAACTCAGGGTGGTTTGCTATCTATTGAACATTGTCTAATAGATTTCAATATAAAATAATAAAACACATTTTTTTGTCATCAAGTCCAGCACTTGGGATCATCATAGGTCTTAGTGTAGTGAACAATAGATTAATACAATTAGTACATAGGTAAATGATTAATATAAAATAAAATTTATTGATCAAAATAGACATAGTGTATGCCTGTGTGCATAAGTATGTGAATGTGTGCTGTGTATCAGTGGTTTTTCTTTCACTGTTTAAATTACACCATTATATTGCAAATTATTTTTTTATTATTTTAGTTATAATATTTGAAAAATTGATGAAGTGATTTGATTTAAATAAAGAAGAATAATTAAAAAAGAACTTTATAATTTACACTATTTCCCAGCGCACTTTATTTATGTGAAGCTTCCAGTTAGTATGCCTGAAATATCTTTGAAAACTGTTTGTTTTCAATAGTGGTGTTTAATATTACAACATAACTTGATAAAATACAATAAACAATAAAAAATACAATAATGAGTTTGTATAACATGTAATTAAGTTTTAAATAAGGATAATTATTATTTAACTAAAATAGTTTAATTATAAATATTATAATATTTACTATTGAAAAGACCAACTAAAAATAATTTAATAAAAAGTACTTACTTTTGCAATGTGAGGCTCATGTCATATGTGGTCATTTGACCAGCATCTACGTGAAACACATACAACATGGTGGCAGTGTATGGTTTCAGCACTTAAAAAAATAAATAAATAATCAAACAAATAATTTCTTCACTTTACTTTGTAGATCCATGGGTACCTAAAGAACAAGAAATAATAATTAATAATCTATCATATATACCCACATTTTAAGCAAATAAATATTACAACTTATAAATACAATGGTAATTCATATTTTAAATACTTTGTAATGTAATGGCCGTATATATCACTTTGTTTTTACACAACATGTGGTTTATACCATGTGTCCTTTATCCTTTAGTGCTCCTATCCTTTCCTTCTGAAATGGATGCATTTTTTTTTGTAGTAGCCTCGTGTCTACTACCTGCATCAAAGAATGAGATAATAAAAAAAAATCTGCACTCCATAATATGGCCACTAAACAATAAAATAAAATTTATTTCTTTGAATATAAATTACGACTGTAATTATTTGATAACTAACAGGTAACAATATTACTACAAATAATAGTTAACAAAGAAAAATAAATAGTACCCGAAAGAGAAGCCTATTTTAAATCAACATTTATAAACAACAACGTCATAGTACAAGCCATTTCCGAGATTAAGTCCTAGAGAATTTACCGTAACGATTAACGTATAACACTGTATCGTAATAATTAAAATACGAACCAATTAATAAATGATATTAGGAGCATCACTGCGGAAACGATACAAGCTGGCTTCTAGCTTACGAAAAAATCTAACAACAAAGATTCAGTACTTACGCAGTCTGACAATCTTGCTATTTTATAGTTCTCCTTGCTTGGACGACATCCATGAAGGCATAAATTGCGATTAACTATTTATAAGCACATAGAGTTAAATTAAATGGACTACGCGTGATGTTTATGATTTATATTCTCAAAAATGTAAAAACACCACCATTGCTAAACTGATCTACTCAATAATCACTCAGCTGACATGACAGGTAATGCACTTTGCCTAACTTCAAAATAACAAAAACATTGGACAAAAGCATGCTTGCTATCTCTCTCTTGCAACTCTATTTTGAGTTAGATTGTCTCTTAGTTATGCTTCAGTTACACGCTTGCCAAGCAAACACATTTAACACCATAGATAATATAGTTCGTCTCACAAAAGAACTCCCTCACGGTGATAAATAGAACTGGAGAGTCTGGTGACAGGACGACCATTTCTGTTGTTGAAAAATGTTGTTTTTGTTGCCTTTGCGTTTTGACTTTTGCAGAATTGTCGACATCGGCACAGTTTGCGTTTGCGTTTTTGGTCTGTCAGTAATTTTCCGTAGGTACTCAAACTATTTAATTACGATGACTTCAGTTGTAAAAAGTTCTTGTCGAGAAATAATATTGAAGGGAAGAAGTTTTGTGAAGCAGAATCAATGCGTTTTGATTAGGCTTGTGAAAAAATAATCGATTATTTTAAAAATCGATTAATAATCGATTATTTAAAAATAAAAATCGATTTTAATACGTGATTTTATTTTTAGGAATAATCGATTAATAATCGATTTTTTATAATAATTTATATTCATCTGTAAGCTCCCGACTTATGTTTGGTTTTGGCCCGGAGCCCGGAATGCGAACTGCCAAAGAATATCATCTCCATAATATTACATTAACGCCATCTGTGCATCTATGATGGCATTCCTTCTGTTCTTTTGAAACTGTTATTTCTAAAGTCGTTGCCTACTGATTTGTAGTTTCAATTAATCAAAATTAAATTTATTTTTTATTTAGTTGATTATGCACTAAAAGTCTGATTAGCGCGTTCAAAACGCCTTCGCCTGCATTAGATTTTGTTTTGATGTTTCGCCTAGAAGTCACATTTCACCGTCCATTAATCAAGCCATAATACTCAACATGACTTCTAGAAGATTCATTTAGTTTGCTACTGTTCTATTTGGCAATATTAAGAACTCCAATCTCCTTTACCTTTTCAATAAACTTACTTGGTCATCCCGTAAACGATTTGCTATTCTGTCTATCCCTTCGCATAAAATCACTGCATTCAAGGGTTTAACTATTATAAATTTAATTTAGTTTAACTATTATAAAGTAACCAAATACTTTTTGTTATATTGCTATATGGGCTTACCAAAACCGGCTCCAGCTAAAAATCAGCGTCTCAGCTCCGGCTGAGGCATTTATGCTGAGCTGGACACCGTTTCGGGTAAAAAAAATACATCAATTTGTTTAATTGTGCTTTATGTAACTATATAATATATACTATTCTTAATGTTAACCTATGGTTTTCACTCCGAATAAATATTTTCTATTCTATTCTATTTATGTTGGCCCAACATACCCTAAAGGGGTGAAAAACATTTTCATTTGAACCTTTTGTAATTTGATTGTTCTAAAACTTTAATTTGTGTTGATTATATAAGAACTTACTATTTCTGTTGTTTATTTGTAATGAATAAATCCATTGATATATTATTAATGGCGTTTATTTTGAAATTAAGGAAAAATCGATTAATATAAAAAATCGATTATTTTCTTGAGAAATATCGATTATTTATTAATCGATTTTTCATGCCAAAGAAAAAACCGATTTATTAAAAATCTATTTTTTATGTACAAAGTCACATCCCTAGTTTTGATACTAGTGTTATAACAAATAATTGTACAGTGTGGGCATATCAGTTACGTGATTTTTAAATATGGTATTAGTACTTTATGATGTTTCTGCACCTTTTGAGAGTAAGACATTAAACTAATGGTATTCGATACTACTGAAAATTCTAAAGTGCAAACTTTATTTGAAAACTGAAATGCAGTAGTGCTTTTGTAAAAAACGTATTTTTAACTGACTTGAAGTAATAAATCAAAGTAAAAGATTAGAATTAAAATTTTAAATTGATCATAAAAGCTTTCGCAAGTTTGATTTCAGAAACGTTGAGCTGATGAATAAAGTAGTAGACTCCATTTTAGTACCTCTAAATACGCTGTGAGTCTAGTATGTCCGGAATAAATTTAATTTGTTACCTACCTTAAATAAAATGTAATGTAACTGTTCGAAAATTATAAATTCCATTTCATTTACTCTCATTGCCTTTAATTATTTTTCGAAATTCGCTGCATGTCAATCTATTGACACTGCAGCGTCACCTCAGTGGGCCTTCTCTCGCGAAACGGTTTCTACAGAAACATTACGATCTATATAGCCATAAAGCCGACAGCCAGTCACGATCTCTATGGTCGTAACTGGCTATTTGGAGAAAAAGGATTAAAGAAATCATGAAGCTAAATGTTTCTCAAATATGTATTACCGCGGCCACACACTCGACGAGGGGCGAGAGAAATGGGCAGAGACAGTGTGGCTGCGTTACTAGTCATGCTGCCCGGCTATGTATTTTATGTCGGTTTTTTAGTGCGAGTCAAAGGAGCGGCAATACGAGCGCGTGCGACTACACACTCGCGCCGTCATAAGCACGTATGTAACTAATGAAGTAATTATAACATGACATTGCAGCTTACAGCCAATGTCGCCGCCGCCGCTCTTCAATAAATGGGCGACTGAAAAGATATTAAAATTTAATTAATTATTAGGTATTGAGCCTGCAATTTAGAATCCAAAAAACAATCAGTATAAATTGAAACATGAGTATTAGAACGTAAGTATTTTATTGAAAAAATAAAAAAACAATAACAATTGAAGTAGACGGTAGAGTATTTTGACCTTAGAGCAAGTAATGATCAAGGAGCAAATAGGTACGAAGAAAATATACTTAGGTATAATACTTTGAATTTATTGCGCTGCGTGAGTTTATTGCTCGAGTTTTTAACGGACGCTTTTCAAACAGACAAGAATGCATCCAATGCATCTATCGCTATTTTAGTGTTAAATTAAGGGTTGTAACGAGATTTATAATTTGTCTTTTTTTTTATTCTTCTTTATTAGTATTGTTTGAAATTGGGTCAAATTTTTCAAAAAGTATTAACTTAACTCTTTCGTGCACATTCTATGGACGTAGAAGACAGTTTTTTTTTTCAAACCCATTATGGTTTTAGGCCTGACCACTCAACAAATAAGGCATTGTACTTGACCTTGTTAACTTTCTGGTTAATAAATTAGATAGTAAAAAGAAATGCCCAACTATATTTCTAGACCTTGCAAAGGCCTTTTCCACTGTTTTAATCCCCTGTCTCGTAAACACACTGGAAGCCAATGGTATAAGAGGCATCCCTCTGGCATTGTTAATTGATTATTTGCTGAACCCAAGGCGTAAAAATCGGTGACTAGGTACATTATTATGACGAATTAATGCCAATAGCATTCGGGGTGCCGCAGGGCAGTATACTCGGCCCCACATTCTTTCTCTGTCACAGGAATGCGCTCAGTACACTTAGTAATAAAAACTGTCGCATCTCAGACTATGCCGATAATACAGTTAAAACCATTTATGCTGATTCTTGGGAGTGAACTTTTTAATCTTGCTCAAATGAAAAGTGACAATGTACCAGAAAACAGTCAACGTAACCAAGTAGGACGAGTTTATTATGGCGCTTCAGATGCCTCCCCATTTATAGTCCATGTGAGAGAGCAAGTGTCTCTTAATGACACTTACATTCATCCTATAACATTCGGGTATTTTTAAAGAAAAACAATATTAGCAACATTGTAAATGAGCGTACTCCTTCCAAAAAGGCCGGCAACGCACTTGTGACGCCTCTGGTGTTGCGGGTGTCCATGGGCGGCGATAATCGCTTACCATCAGGCTATACGTCTGCTCGTTTGCCCCCTATATAATAAAAAAAAAAGTGTAAAACCTTGCCTTTATTAATTTTGATGCTACTAATGCATATCACGAACACTGAAGCTTTTATTCCCTCATTTAATACTACACACTGCCTCGGTGGCGTAGTGGTAGCGTATGCGACTGCTAAACTTGAGGTCTCGGGTTCGATGCCCGGGTCGGACCAAATGTTTGTATGATCTGCAAATATTTGTTTCGGAGTTTGGGTGTTTTCTATGTATAATATGTATGTTTTTACAAAAAAAAAGTAAATAAGTATTTATATCAGTTGTCTAGTACCCATAACGCAAGCTCTGCTTAGCTTGGGACTAGATGGCGTTGTGTGTTAGATGTCCGAAATATTTATTATTATTATTATTACACATTGGAGTTATTAGGGGTGTACCGATAAGCTCTGAGGAAGAGCTAACATAAAATATTACTGTGCCAATAGTAGCTAGTAATATCATAAAAAGTCAGACATTTGCGCCTCTATAGGTATATCTCAATTAGGGATGTTGCGGATGCCAATTTTTTCACATCCGCGGATGCGGATGCGGATGCGGATTTTTAAACGCTCACATCCGCGGATGCAGATGCGGATGCGGATGTTTAAAATACTATAAAAATACAGTTTATGAATATCGAATTAAAACAATTACTTTATAAAGTAATTGTTAACATTTTATTACGGAGCGTTCAAGTATTACGTAACGCAACTTTTGAAGATTTTTAAACCCCCCATCCCCTCTGTAACGCATCGTAACGTTTTACGAAACCCCCTCCCTCCCCTCCGAAATTGCGTTACGTAATACTCGAACGCTCCCTTATATGTTCTATAAACGTTTTTTTATTTTTTAGTTTTTCTTAAGCCGTTTTCCAAATTTCATTGACATTTTTTTGTCACAGTTGCGCAGGCAAGTTAGCATGAGAGCCTTTATAGGCCGAGAACAGCTGATGATACAAATCTCCCTCTTTTGAGGACATTACAGTATGAACACTATGAACTCACTTTAATAACACCAACTGACTACAGCAATTTGCTTCTGCATAAACACTAACGAATACAAACAACGAAAACAATAAATAACGTACAATACAATCTAGGGATTCCCCGTGAAATATAAACGAAAAAGTTTGCCAACTTGTGAGAACAAATTACTAATGACGACCAGACTAATACAATTGAGGGATTCCCCGTAAAACGTAAACGAAACGGGTTGCCAATTTGGGAGTTTTAATTCCCTAATTTTTTATTTAAAAAAAAGAAACAGTGTTACGTAATGTGTTATAAAAAAGATCCCTTTCCGCCCCTGTAACGCATCGTAACGTTTTACGAGAACCCCCCTCCCCCCAAATTGCGTTACGTAATACTTGAACGCTCCCTTATTGAAAATTAAAATTAACTATAATGCTCTTATTTTTTTTAATTATGTAACAACAAATGTTCGTATTAGTAAATGAAGTTAAAAATAGGGCAATATTACTTTTTATTAAGTATAATACTTAATAAAAAGTAATATTACTTTTTATTAAGTATAATACTTAATAAAAAGTAATATTGCCGCCTTTTCTGATTCAAGGCGTTTACGGAGAGGAACATCAATTAAACCAACGCTACTAAACAGTTGTTCACTAGGAATACTGCTGCTTAAAATCTTCGCGTGGAATCAGTAATTTTCATTATTTTAGGCCCTTCGGCATTGGTATTAGGAGAACCAGGCAAAATTATTGTCAGTATTTATTATAATCAAAATGTTTGGTGTTTAATTGGTCATTAACACGTGCGAACGGCACTCGCCATTAGCTGGCCCCGCCCAATTTCTTTCTTGTCGCAACTTGTATTACATTCTCATCCGCATGAACATCCGCATTGATTATTGCGGATGCAGATGCGGATGCAGATGTCCAAATCCATGCGGAAGCTCCGCATTTGCGGATGCGGATGCGAATATTCGCAACATCCCTAATCTCAATGGCCGTATATGCAAATACATGAGACTTGTGTTTTATATTTTTAGATAGCTAGTAAGAGACAAGAATTGAACCGTATCATCGTAGTAACTTAGGCCCACAGATTACCCCCTAGGAGGTACCTCCTAGGGGGTAATCTGGGCTTAGGTCAGTCGAATTAAAGGCAATTTAATTTACGCTTTTGTGTTTCTAGGCCCCTGCCTAGTTTTAGTATGATGTTTTTTGTTTTTTTTTTAAAACAGGTTTTTTTATACCTATTATTAGAAAATGTTAAAGGTTGGTTTAAATTTTAACTGCCTTGGTGGCAAAGTGGTGCTTGAGGTTTCAGGTTCTATTGCCGGGTCGGACCAAATGTTTGTATGATCTGCAAATATTTGTTATGGAGTTTGGGTGGTCAGTTGTCTATTATCCATAACAGAAGCTCACCTTAGCTTGGGATTAGATGGCGTTGTGTTAAATGTAAAAAAATGTAGTAGGTACCTAGTTTTTAAGGTTAGTTAACAATAATTCAAATTTTTGCGATTATAACAATCAACATACTCAAAAAAAGCTCACGTTGGCAATTATTATATTAGGATTATATTATAAACAAGCCGTCAAGTCGGCGAGGAAACTATTAAAATAAAAACTGTCTATTTCCTTAATTAAATGAATACCTATCTAATAATATTTTACTTGACAAGTAAATTTACTTCATCGTCATTATACAAAAACTAAATTATCAATTTTATAAACTTCGATATGCTGATGATGATGGTGCACAATATTTTATCAAACTAGCTGACCCACGCAATTTTGTTGCGACTAAAAATCCTCGTATTTGTAAAAATAATAATTGATGTTCGAGTCCTATTGATCGTGGCGTGATGATATATAGCCTTCCTCGATAAATGGGCTATTCAACACCGATACTGTTTTCAATTCAAATCAGTGGTCCTTGAGACCAGGACTTTAACCTCAATGACTTTAGGCATAGAAACTCTACAGCTTTATGATATTAATGGAGATAATGTTTTCTAGTATCAAAATGAAACAAACAATTTCAGTAAAAAATTTAGTTCAAAGACCTGATTAAACAATCGTTCTAGTAGGTATATTCCCGTCTAAGTCCTAACTCCCTGTCTTAGCCGAACCGTGGTGGCGCGAAACCACACCATGGGTCGACAGCCTTGAGGCATTAAATGACCTGAAAAAGGTGTATCGCACTTGCAAGGGCAAGCAAGCTGTGAGTTTAACATCTTCCGTCCACCACCTTTTTAAAATAGGAGCACAAGGCAAGAATAAACTACCCCAGGAGCGAACCCTTAGCGGAGAATCCCACACCGAGCCCTGCTCGGTCTACCCCGCCAATCCAAACAAAGGCTACAAGGACCACTGGAATGCAGACGCTACAACCGGCGCGCAAAAGGGAATCTGCGCAGCCAATAAAAACACTACCAACCACCATAGTCCCCGCTTAAAAGGTGGGCAACGCACTTGTGATGCCTCTGGTGTTGCGAGTGATCATGGGCGATACGCCTGCTCATTTGCCCCCCTATTCAATAAAAATAAGCAGACAGAACGCAGCGCGAACCTGCTCCGTCTACCTTGAAAAAGGCTACCACGGAGCAGGAGGCTAAATACATAACATCAGCAACACAACACCTGGCACCAACTACCAGCCAGCCGAGAAGGAGACGCAGGTCGAGAGGTGATCGCAGCCAGTGCGTGACTCCTACTGACTCTGAAAAGGAGCAGCCTGGGACTGGAAGCGACTGGACTGACCACGTGTCCACGAAACGCGGTCTTCTGGATGACCCAATCTCCCAGGAGGGACGCCACAGAAGGCGTCATAAAACGAGGCTGTCGTGTTGCTCATTTATGTGAGGAAGCGAATACATATATCCACATTTACTTCCTCACAGGGATAGAAGAGGCCGCAGAGAGGACGCCGCCGATCTCGGAGCCTATCGCATTCACCGAACACGGTTTGAGCGGAATGAAGACGGATTCGTCGCTGCAACGGGAGGGACGGACCAGCGACGAAGATGATATCCTGCGTAGTCTCTAACTCCATAGACATCATACAAACCAACCGCCAGCACAAACAAATGGCGACGGCCACCCTATGAAGAGTGCTGGAGGTAAACAAACAAACAATCGACCTTATCCAGGAGCCCCGGATTAGGAAAAATAGGATATGCGGCCTGAACAACATTGGCGGTAAGTTACTGGTAAATGCTACTGCTGACAATCCACGGATCAGCATTTTCATGCCAAAAACCATTCCGGCAACCATGCTTAACCGTTTCTGTTCTAGAGATCTCACTGCAGTGAAAACAAACACAGAAAATCAAACTACCCTAGTCTTAGCCTCAGTGTACATGCCTAGTGAAGGTGAAATTCCTGCAAAAGAACTATCAGAACTAGTGCAACACTGTGAGAAATTTGAACTCATAATCTCCGTAGACTGCAACGGTGTGCGTTGTGGGGAAGTAAAGATTCAAACAAAAGAGGTAAGTTATTAACTGAATACTTATTCAAAACAAAGCTCAACATCATAAGCAGAGGTCCGGAACCCACCTTTGTAAGTCCGAGGTATGAAATCATTATCCACATAACTCTAGCAACATACATAGCGGCTAACATCAAGCAAGCCATCTTTTGCCTTTTAAATTAAGATACAAACCACCAGACCTTGTCCGATATCGCAACCCCCGTAAAACATATAGGTATAACAAGGTATACAAAATCTCTAACCAAAGCACTAAGTGACACAAATATGACCGACACAGCACTTGGTACTTCCAACATAGAATCAAATGTACAGTCCCTAACTACAGCCCTGGTGAGCAGTTCTGTCAGCGTGACTCTTGATAACTCCGAAAAACCAGGGAGAAAATTCATGGTGGAGGCCAGAACTTGAAAGACTACGTAAGGGACTTAGGACACTCTTCAACCAAGTTAAAAATTCTAGGACCATAAAGGATTGGGATAATTATAAGGCAGCATAAAAACACTACAAGAAGCGGATCAGATTCCGGAGAACGGAGGCCCGGTGTATCTTTTGTAGCAGTATAAATTCGACAAACCGAGCCGCGAAAATAAAGAACATAATTACCAAGGGTGACCTAAGCGTCCTAGGCTCCCTTAAAAAGAAAGACGGCACTTACACCAACACAAACGATGAAACCAGTGCAGATTGTTAGATACACACTTCCCCGGATGTCTAATTACATCAGATGTCTAATGGCACGACAAAAAATACAGTACACCAGCAACCCAAGAATGGAAAGTCGCAAACAATGTAGTAACCGAGGATAAAGTCAAATAAACGATAAATAATTTCGAACCATTTAAATCCTAGGGACTGGATGAAGTCTTCCGAGGACTTCATCTAACACTTCAGAGCTTGTATAGCTCATAAATACATACCAAAACTGGAAAGAGGCGAAAGTAGACTTCCTACCAAAACCAGCTAGGGAGGACTACACACTAGCCAAATCATTCAGACCCATTAGTATCACATCTTTCCTCCGAAAACATTGGAAAGATTAGTAGACAGACTCCTACGGAATGGAGATCTCAAGAACACTCCACTACATCCCCAACAACATGCATATATAAAAGGTAGTTCTACAGAGTCGAGTTCATATGGTAGTACAGTAGATTGGGTTGGCTTTCGCAAACAGTCAATAATGGCGGCTTTCATAAACCTGGAAGGCACTTTCGATAAAACTATACACAACAGCATTATTCACTACAAGCGCAACAGACAGCAGAAGAAACGCCGCAGCACGTTCTGACAGAATGTAGAAGTGTGGCAGATCAACGGGCGGACAACCTCCAATCAACATAACTTCTGGAAGCATGTAGTGACCTGAAAAACCTGAGCTTCTAAGATGATCTAGGATGGTTGGAGTAGGAAGATGACAAACTCACGTACAACGGCCCAATTATGAGGCTAAGTGCGGCAATGGCCCAGTTTAACAAACAAATAACCAAGACCTGTCAAATAAAAGTTCATAAATATATTTAAATTTTAATTTTGTTCACGTATAGCTCAATGACCTCAAAATATATAAATAATTTAAAGTTTACAGAACTGCAAAATAACTTATTTTTATATTAAGAATAACAATAGTTATAGAAAATGATCAAGTAGTTATAAACCCTACATCTTAATTTATAATTCCGAAAACAACCATACATGTAAAAAAATGTCCGAAATGGATAAACAATTTAAATAGAGAAGACCAGTACAAGTATCAATTTAATTATTATTATCTTTATATTAATATAGGAAGTACAAACTTTGTTACTCTTTTTACGAAAGTAAGATGAGTATGAAATTTGGCACAGTTAAAGATTACCTATATAGAAAAAATTATAAAAAATAGAATTATGGTCGAATTTCGACCACCCGGTGACCAATAGTAAAACATCATAAAGTATTAACTAAAGATTTCACAAAAATGTAAGAACCTTAACATTATTTAGAACTAAATATTAAAGTCTAAAAATGAGTAGGTAAGTAGATTAAAAAATAAGAAAATATAAAAATAATAATTGTAAAGCAATCTTTTATAAAGATCATGAAAACATATACATAATATATAGTTTTATCACAATTTCAATTTAGTAAAACTAAATCTTTTTTTGTAAAAAGAGACCTATTGTCTTTGACTTTAGGAATCAATTACGCAGTAGGTTTGAGAATAAATTAATGTAGTAATATTTGTCAATTAATATCAAGTCAATAAAAATAAAAAAAAAACAGTATCTTGCAAATTGTCCTTACAAAATATTTGTACACTTATCACCTAAATACGCTTTATCAATAGTTGTGCATTAGTGATACAGTTTTGCTTAATTTTGTTAGTGACAGTCTACAGTGGAACATAAAATTACAAGTTTACACTTTCATATTTTGTGTAATCTGATAATAAGTCACACTTTATGCAACCACTATACACAAGAGCAACATACATACATTTTAAATTTAGATAATTTAAGACAAGCATAAAATGAAATAAACATTTTAAATTTTTGTAATATATTGCAGGAATGATAAATGGCAAATGTGAAGGTGATATTAATTAACCTCCGACATTATATACCTACAATTCTTTTATCAAAAATCTTGCATGAAATTTAGCTTATTATCACAGCTTTATCAATGTATTATGCATCAAATTGTGAGCATTTACATTTATAAATATAGATAAGGCACATACACAACCATTGTCATTATAATTAAATTGATTCCTATAGTAAGCTACAGTTATTATGCATTAAACAAAGTTTATTTTTCACTGATATAAAATATAAATTGATTTTATGAAAGTGATAAAAACTGGAATAAAGCTTATTTATAATCTATAATATCAATGTAAACAATATAAATGCCATTATATAAAATAACTATTAAAAAACACCATCACCAAAAAATTCAAACTTAACATAGAAAATGCATTTAAGAAAGTGTGGGTTTCTTCCACTTGTAAGAACCTGAGTACTTAAAGTCATACTCTGCAAGTTTACTGTCGGCCTCACGGGGTCCTCGTGAGCCATACACATATGGCACAGGCTTAATATGGTTTTCTTCAAGTTCTTTTAAAATTGGTGTAAAAATACGCCATGCTTCTTTTAGTTCATCATTGCGTACAAAATGCATTTGTGTACCCGTAAAAACATCTAGAATTAGTCTTTCATATGCATCAGGAACGTCTGCCTCTCTATAACGCAAACTATATGTAAGATCTAGTTCAGTCTCTACTAAATCAAATTTCATGCCGGGTGATTTGCTCATTAATTTTAAATATAATGCTTCACCAGGTTGTACTCGAATTACAAGCTCATTTCTTTTAGCATTACTGTCAAAGATATCACCAGGAACATCCTTATACTGGATCCTAACTTCTGCTTTTCTTTCATTCAGAGCTTTACCACAACGAAGAATAAAAGGCACTCCTTGCCACCTAGCATTGTGGATCCATAGAGCAGCAAGAGCATAAGTAGGTGTTACAGAATCATTAGGTACAGTTGGATCCTCAAGATAGCCTAATTTCTCTTCACCTTGACCATCAGGATTACCTATATACTGTCCCACCAAAATATCATTTAGATTTATTGGTCTTATATGCCTAAGAACCTTCACTTTTTCATCTCTTATATCATTTGGATTTAAAGTGACCGGTTTCTCCATAGCAACAAGAGAAAGAATTTGAAGAAGGTGATTTTGCATCACATCCCGAATAATACCAAAATCATCAAAGTAGCCTCCACGTCCCTCTGTACCAAATGGTTCCTTAAATGAAATGAGGACAGATGCAATATTTTCCCTGTTCCAAGAGGGGCTGAATATTTGATTTGCAAATCTTAATGTCATTAAGTTTTGAACCATCTCTTTCCCAAGGTAATGGTCAATCCTATATATTTGTTCTTCTTTAAATAGGCCTGCTAAGTGATTGCTTAGTTTATCAGAACTGACGTCATCTCTGCCAAAGGGTTTCTCAATTATCACTCTTGTAAAGCCCTTTAGAGAAACACATGCATTTCTGATGTTGACAGTTACATCTTCAAACACAGTGGGTGGTACAGCTAAATAAAATATTCTATTAGCTACAGGACCTTTCTCATGTTTGTGTATTAATTGGTTGAGCATCTCATAGTCAATCCTTTTATCATAAGTACCAGCAAAATATTCATTAGCTCGCCAAAACTCTTCAAGTTTGTCTTCCTCTCCAGGACGCAATTTTATATATTTTTTACATTTCTCTTTTACTTCTTCCATTGTTTGTTTAGTACGAGCATAACCAACAAATTTGGTATTACGAGGTAAAAGATTATCACGATATAAATACCAGATAGTAGGATATATCTTTTTCTTTGCAAGGTCTCCCGAAGCTCCGAGGAGTATAAAAGTATGAGGATATTGAAAGTCTGTTTTGTTTTCCATCTTTTAAATTGGAGGTGCCTCTTGAAATGATTCCAATTCGTTTGTAAATAAGTTGGGTTTTTTAGATGAACACTGGGTATAACAATTAAGAGTTATATTCCATAGAATTTGATATCGAATAACGACACCGGCAAACAACGCTAATTAAATAAACTTTCGTATAATGTCAACCTTAGTATTTATATTTTATTTCAGTCTGGGTCACAAGGTCAAAATAAAATCTTTAAATTTTATTGGCTAATACATGAGAGAGCCAGTTTATGGGCCAATAAGGTAATGAAAGAAAACTATAAGAAGTTTATGTGTGTGCGAAAACAAGCTGACCTTATAGGTGTGACATTAACATGACATTGAAAATGAACAAAATGGAAAGCGTTCCGTTGTACCATTTCTAGCTTCAAAATTGCAACTGTTTACCTGAAATTGTTCTTAAAATGTTAATAATCAAAAAAAAAATGTAAAAGGTAAATAATATTATCTTTTAAGCAACTTTGCTGAACTATAGCCGACTAGCCATCAACTATAAAAGTAGCCGATAGACGGCTTTACCGATTATTTCTTAATATAGTTTTAGAAAGAACTCTACAGTTTTTACTTTTTTAAATGAGAGCATTTCATGGAAGTATCGTACTTGTGCACGCATACGTCGGGCTCGATCAGATTAATATCACGACAACCACAGAAAGCCTTTGTCACACAGTTCTATTGTTGCTTCGAGTTTTCCTAGATTACATTAGATTTCTCGAGCGTGGGACTAAAAAACGGCAACATATTCTTGAAGTATTGCGTTGCAAGTATCAATGTACGACGACAGTTCTATACAATCAGGAAACACGCCTACTGATTTGCCATCAAAATACCATAATAATTCAATTGGTTTGTAAAGTAGAACCTTTTTCTTTAAAATATAAATGTATTCAAGTACAAGTACAGCGACGTTGATTTAAGTACGAATGGGCGGGCTCGACCGGGGCAGTACTAACCTCGCACAGAAAATCAACGTAAAATGACAGCGTTCGTGCTTCCGTGTTTCGATGGTGATGGTACCAAACAGGAGGCCCAACGATGCAAAAGCATCAGAAGGCAGCCATAGTGTGGATCACTATTCTACATTGTTGCATTGTCTGTATTCGCAATGAGTATGGTGACCACCACTCTTGGATTCTGCTTTTGCTTTCCATCAAGCAGAGTAGTCATTTTGGCAGGCACATATATAGAAAAGAAATAGCTTTTGTCCACGGCTTCATCCGCGTGTATGTTGGTTAATAAATAAATAAATAAATATTCCGGATTTTGGTTATAAATAGTGTTTACAAGATTTTGTGTAAAAAAATTAACAAATATCCAAACAGCATTATAAATGTGATAGATTGTGAGGTTGGATACTTTACAAACTTTTACATTTATATTATAAGTAAAACTATTAGATTAGTAGGTAGTTCTTTTTAGGTTACAGTTTGAATGGAAACACTGTTCTCAGAGGGAGATTTCGAGAGAGATCTTCAATCTAATGAACTCTTTCTAGCAAAATTTCGTTGCTTTGTAAAACATTAAAAAAATACGTTTAGTTATTTCATTAATTTTATATTGCAGGACGCATTCAAATCAAACTAAGTTTGTTTTCTGAACGATAAACGACTGTCTGTGACGTGACGCGTTGTTTTATGTCACTCAAGAATTATTAATTGAAATTGGGTTAATGGTGAACTCCATAAAAAATAAGACTTATATTAATTTTTCAACAATATTTCAATAAATAAGAAAACTGTGTTTCATGATATATTCGAAGACATTCATGTATATTAAGGGGGTGTGTAATTTCATCCTGTTATAGGTATATTTAGTTCAACGACCTTGTTACTGACAGGTTCATCGTTAGCCACTGAACTGTTCTATGAAAGTGGTATCCCGTAAACGATAGATAAATAACAGCACAGGATGGAGTCCTCGAGAGAGTCAGGTGAGTACAAGTGTGTTGTAGATAACTACTGTACATGTTAAATATCTTAAATCATATAGCTCATTACTGTTGTTTTAATTTCATAAACAAATTTCTCTATAAATTTTTACTAGGTACTACTACTATCGCGTATAACCTAATGCAGGTTATAGTTAATTTTTAAATTGTTTTTACTAAGTACCTTACATACTTACAAGATACTGTATTTAGTATTTGTCTAATAATAATTATGTTATATGCAATAGCATGTAGTTTCATTTTCAAATATTTCTAAAGATTATATTTTTATAGTAGTGTATCCTAGTAGTATAGTAGTGTAGTAGTCCTGATTTGTAGTGACATTTTTTTTAAAGTTTTTTTTTACTACCTATGTGGTAAAATAATACATAAAGTTAAAGAATATAGTGTATGTAGAATATTAAGTATCTATGTAGTTTGTGACCAAAATAAAAAAGACATGTGTGTGGCATGTTTAGTCTAAATTCTTAAAAGAATCAACCGAGAGATGAGATTTTAATTATTCTCCTCAATCCATTTAATTAAAAAAAAAACTAAACACACTCATCACTAGTGTTTTAAAAGTACATCTGTTTACTCACCTACTTATTAATCATTTATAATAATAATAATGCATTTTTTGCAAAGTAATTTGCTCTTCTTGAAGGTCTTGTGTTGTATTGTCTGCTATATAGAATTGTATGTTGCATTTTGTCTCGCAGGTGCAACCTTTGAGACAAAATGCAACAAAGACATAAATTGTTGTTCATTCACTATAGTCAGATCTGTGTTTTAAGTCACTATTCTGCTCTAAGTTTTGGACTTATGTAGTACATAGCCTAACCCTTCCCAATGAAGTCTGTCTAATTAAATAAAGACATAATCTAAGGTTATTTAGTCAACTCAAAGATTTACAATCAAGCATTATGAAACAAGGATACAATTCAAGTAAAAAATATACCTATATTGTTTTTAAATAACTTGCCAACATTAACAAAACAATATTTAGTAATGTTTGCATAGAGTCATATTGATACTGACGTCAAGGAGGGTAAAAAAGAAAATATTAAATATGCCAACCCACACTGCATTGGAAAGAGTGGCACATACCTCATATGATATCAAAGCTTTTGGAATTGCCATATCAAGGTTGACTTCAGTAGAATTATAAATTAAATCCAGATTATAATAGAAACTTTAAATAAACTTTTTCCTGCAACTCCATCCGCTTATATGTCGGATATTATGACAAATAGTAGTTTTTGCCCTTCTTCAAGTTCCAATTTATCTCTTTATACCAAAATTCATATATTTTTTTCCTGGGACTTTATCCTGTTGCTGTATCCTTAATATTACAAAAGTTTCTAAATAATTAAATAAAAATCAAATATGTCAAGTCAGCCTAAAACAGCATAGCGTTTGTTGGAAACCGTAACAGATAGATAGTGGTACTTTGGAGTTTATAATATTAGTATGAATGTACTAAGACTGTCATAATTGGTATGTGGAGATAGACTAGTTAAAAAATACTGTAGAAAAATAACAGATTAATGTACTTTTGTACCTCCATACTTTACTAATCATTGCTAATCTAATTTAGTGTTTTTAATGATTTTAGCAAAGAAATATTGATCTATCTCTAGTATCTTTATGTTGTACCATCAAAATATCAAACAACTACTGGCTAAAATAAAGATTATTAGTATTGTAAATATTACTTAAGTTGCATTAATTTTATTGTTTACTTAGACACAATTAATATCTCTATATGAAGTACCCTAGAATATTTAGTGGTTACGTATTTATTTATGTCAAATGCATTAACAGTTCAACAGTATTATAATAATATAAGACACCACTAGCTTTGGCCTGCAGTGTACCTTTACAACCCTCACTCCTCACACCATCATCTACATGCGCCTATTTTGCGTGATACCTTCATCATCTACATGTCATTGAAAGTCCTGTCAAAATCGGTCCAGCCGTTCCAGATAATACCCGGAACAAACTAACAGACAGATAAAACTTGCTTTTTGCCTAGAAGTGCCCTATATACCATATGCATTTAGTGAAACACTGTTAATTTAAAGTTACAAACAGACACTAATTTTATTTATCTGTATGAGATTGGTCATTTATTACTGTGTTATTTAAAAGATCTTGAAAAAAAAAAAATATTTTCTCTCATGACTAGGCATTACAAGTGTTTTTTATGATTATAAAATGTATTATACTAATTTAGACTGGTCTCTAAATAGTGCAAATATATTTAAAAAAAGGTTTTTTATAAACTTAATTTGTTTTGGTTTGATGGCCCTGTTAGTTATTGGCACTATCTGCTAATTCGGATGTCTAAGCTTTGATTCTACCTATTACAAATTGTGTGATGAGCACCTTCTTTTGTTCTCTGTCAGGCTGTAATTTATCTGTATTATGTGTGGGATAAAAAATATGCAAGTATATTTAAGATCAGAGAGATGCGTTTTTTATTATTAATATGTACCTACACACATTAAATAGAAAATTCGTTAATAAATTTATTTATTTATTCTACAGAAAAAAAACGACTAAATCTCAATCATTGCTCTCGTGCATTGCCCACATCCACAATGAGTATGCTTTCTAAAAGGCCAAGTAGTCACTTTAAATAAATAAATAAATATTCCGGACATCTAACATACAACTCCATCTAGTCCCAAGCTAAGCAAGCAGAGCTTGTGTTTTGGTTACTAGACAACTGATATAAATACTATATACTTTTTTTTTGTAAATACATACATATTATACATAGAAAACACCCGAACTCCGAAACAAATATTTGCAGATCATACAAACATTTGGTCAGACCCGGGAATTGAACCCGAGACCTCATGCTTAGCAGTCGCATACGCTACCACTACGCCACCGAGGCAGTCAGGTCAGTCATTTTGGCAGGCTCATACGTAAAAAAATATGTTCCCTAAAACCAGGTAGATGGTTTGATTTGGGGATCAAGCTAATCTTGCAAAAAACTGCTACTACTAAAAAGTAACAAGTAGGAAAATGAACTATTAAGAAGTTATTTTTAAACTAAATACTGTTATAATTATGGGTACAAAAAAGTTATTTTAAGAATTCTAAAAATTGTTTCTTCAGTTTCCTCTTCAAAATAGCTTTATGTGGTTTTTAAGCCCTGTTGTAGCACTTTGAATTACGTATAACGGCTATTATTAATTAATTCTGATTAAACAAACATAAAGTATTTGTAAATAGATACATGCCTCATTCTCACGAAATAATAACTTGTAAAAAGTCCTTGTCAGTTATTACATTTTCATACAGATGGCGCTTTTACATAAATGCTTACTTACACCAATAGATGGCGCTACCTACACCGTTTTTGTAAAACTATTTAGAATCGAGAATATAAACATATAAATATTTCTTTACCTTTAGAAAACACGTTTTTGCACCTAGTATTGACTTTTGTGACATTTGAGATAGAATAATAACGATGTGTTTTATCAGACATTCCTGTTTACTGTAGTTTCAAATATACTCTATGGAGAAGGTTGGAACTTGAACGAGAGCTTGACAGCCTCACGAGCCATCACACAACTTGATTCTCTGACTTTGATATCGGTGCTCATCCATCTCGATATTGTTTCTGAAAGAGATACGGAGACAGTTCACCTCACTGCCAACAAATCTTTTGCTAGGCAGGAGATTATAAACCTTCTCCCGTTCTCTGACATTCACTTCTTTTGATGAATCCTTTCGCAAAATGATTCGACAACTTCTGTGCCTTCATAAATCCCATTAAACTTTCCATACCAATCATCATAATAGCGTAAGCCTCCCCGTCAAGATTCGTCACTATAACGGGTCCTGTGCTGCGCGGATCCAACGGTTTCCCACGACCTTCACCCGGCTGTAAGGACAACCTCGTCGGGGAGGCTTCCGACCATGTTCCGTTTGTAGCGATGGTCGCTGATCGATCAAAGCGCTACCCTGATCTACTGCTAATCAAATTAGATGATTTGATAAATCATTGGTCTCTCAAAATAACTTTTTTTGTGTCGCTTGCGCTGTGTTTCACAGAGTGAGTGAGGAACCGAAAACTCATACAACCCTAACCTATCCCACCATCCCCTTCCCCATCCCCCAAAGACTGGCAACGCACTTGTGACGCCTCTAATGTTGCAGTGTCCATGTTCGGCGGTTATCGTTTATTATCAGGCGCCAGGTCTGCTTGTTTGACCTCCTATCCTAAAAAAATAATAAAATACCATCTTTTGTAAACCTTAAAAATGCAAAAAATATTTAAGAATAAGTGTTACCCGCAATCTGCATAATTCAGATATTCTGTACAATACCTAGGTAATGTATAAAATACCTGGCTAGTCCAGGAAATGTATAAAATATTGTGAATATTATAGCTAGGTATTTTATGTAATCCCTAGGGATTCTCTACTCTCTTATTGAGTAGATAGAGCGGTGAGAGGTGCGACAGCAACCTGCCCCGGGGGTAGATTAGCGCGTTCACACAAAGAAACAAACTGTATTAAGCTTTATGTATTAGTATAGATTAACACATAATTTATATCGCGCTAATCTCAGGAACCGCTGGTCCGATTTGAAAATGATATTGAAAGTGATTAACGATAAATATTGAAATTAATCAAAAAGATTTTATTTAAATAAATAATATTTATTTATTCACACTGTTTAATTGTACTGTTACGAAACACGTGTTTATAAATATAAAAATACTAGAATATACAACTTGAACATAGTTATCGATTTTCATGCCACCTAGAACTAACTTCACGATGTAGAATTCAGGTGTCGGTGTGCGCGCGCATCGTAAAAATTCACTGTCATTATTTTTCTCCATCGCGCCAAAAGAAGTATAACTTCAAAAATCTTTCTGTGTTGGATAGTCCATTTATCGAGGAAGGCGATAGGCTATATATCATCACGCTAAGACCAATAGGAGCGGAGCCCCAATGAAGAATGTTTAAAAAACGAGGGAAAATCATTACCCTACGGGCAATAGAAGACGTAAACGAAGTTGCGAGGGTCAGCTAGTTTAACTTTAAAAGGATAATCTATCTTCTTTTTTGGAACTTCTTTCACAATATTTGAAAAAACAAGACGCCATTTTGAACATAAAATCAAAAATCACTCGTGACGTGAAAACAGTATGGCGGTCTGTCAAACACTGCCGCGAGATCATATTCGCTTTCTGATTTGTATTTCCTTTGGTAGCAATACTTTCGTGTTTTGTACAGTACATCTGTATCTTTCTTTTGTAATCTGAAATGTGATTATGCACATTCATCAATCAGTGCTTATTTAAAACTTTGCCATATAGGTATAGGAGTACTAATCCTGACGATATTCTTATTAGTGAACGCACACTTTCTACATTGGTTTAATAAATTTGATTTTAAACGTAAGTCGCGTGCTTACTGGATTTAAGCGCTTACACTGCATTGCTGACATGAGTTAGTACGAAAGCTCTATTTTATTTATATTTTTTACTTTATTGGTTAATATGAAAATAATACACTAAAATTAACCATAATGAACAACATACATGATTACCTATCTTTTTAACATGATCCTAACTTGTAAAACTAAAGAAATTTTATTTTGTTTTTGTCTTCGCGACAAGTTTGATATTTTTGATTCCAAAATAGGGAAAGTCCAAATACCTATTAGTAAAAAGAATATAATGTATTTATTCATTATCAATTTTACTTATTTAGTTAGTGGTGTTATAAATAATTAAAATATTTATACAATCCATATGGTCCAGTAGGTTACTAACCAGTTATAGGAGACTTTTCCGATGAAAGGTCGTGTAGTCTGGTTGGTCACATTGCATGGGTCGGTACGAAGGACTGAAGCACGTGCGATGCGGCGCGACAGGCAGCGCGGGTGGGTGACAGGGCGAGGGGTGCGCAGTCGTGTGCAGTGGACCACTCGACGTCGCACAAGGTCAAGGAGAATGATTAACAACGAAAATACAGCAAAACAAACGGTGGCGATGCGGGGTATGAGCGGGGACGCGACGCGGCAGTCAGAGCAGCGACGCCGCCCGCATCGGCCGTGAGTAAGGCGCCGCTCGCGACACATACGTACGAAAATCGATGCAGTATCCGTAACCGGCATTAAAAACTAAACAACAACCGTAATTTCGATATTAATTATAATAATAGATGATATGACGGGCTCGCGCGCACTTGCCGCTTATGTTTGTGATGTGTCACTCGTGCTGGGGATCTAGGGTTGTCACTGACCATTTCTAAAGTACAAGCGCCCTTGGAACCATATAACCATCAATCTGTAGTTCGCAACATTGTTGGTGTTTTTGTAATTATAAGTTGAACATTGTTAAAGTTATACATCGATGTAAGAGCTATTAAAATAATTGCATGTTTACAGCGTTTTGTAATATGAATCGCTAAAAAGGTTTTATATTTTTATGACACCTTTTACCAAACTTAACTGATCCCCAAATTTTGAATTTGTCACCTATTCAAGATGAAGCTTTCACCAGGTACTTTGGATTCCTTAATAATAAAGCAAAGCTATTGATTATAAAAACAAGTATTATAAACATTCATTAGCACAATTTAGCATCATTTAAAAATGTGTCAATAATGGCGATTTGCAGAAATTAGTCATTCAAATAACTGTAATATCCAGTTAAAATTAACAACGTTCACATACGCAATATAAACTTGTAATGTTTTAATGCCCTTATGCCTTTATCTGACACGAGTCGTAAAGAACACTGCAAGGTTGCAAGTGTATTGACTCTGTTTTGAATATATTTATCTCGGTGCTCTATTACTCTAGTCGCTGCATCATCATTGCGATTTCTCATTTTCCTATCGAGATAAGATACAACTTTCCTCGTTTGATATTTTGACGTCAGGATGATGTAACCGAGTAGCGAAAGCGTGCCAAAGCGGACAGTGATCAGATCAGGAGTTTCGTCACTTTAGTGATCACACGAGAATTAATTACCATATCGTAATTAACTACATTGTACCCATCAATCGATAGCAACCCTTGTATCAATTTCGTTAAACGCTCATGCTTGTAACACGATATAAATATTCCAAATATTATCGTCTAAATCCCTCGCTGGATTAAGGAGCGAGCTTCTAACTTGCGTGCTCCACGCTAAGAATTAATTCGACTTCACTAATTTGAAATCGTCTGGCTGCAGGAATTTGTCATGCATGTAAAGAACGTATCTTTCAACCATTTCGTACGGATCAATATCACAATAAAGTATACGATTTTGCACGTTTCTACATATACGTATAACAAATTTAACAAACAACGAGATCTTTCTTTCTGTGTGTATTTATTTTCCGAACAGACAGATACTTTTTATCACCTTTCCGAAGCGTACCTATATCATGCCATGTAGTTTGTTTTTCAAAAACAAATATCACTTACAGAAACAATATAATCACTTATTGCACTATATGAAACCAAATATTATTTGTAATGTACAAAGTGTGAATTGTAAACAGTAGAATACTATTAATCCTGCTCATTATGCTCTTCACAATTTCATCCAAAAATACTGCCACTTGTGACCACGATTTAATTTAATTTATTAAGTACTTATGTCCTATAAATTTTTACATCTTAAAATTATATTAAAACGAAGTGAAAGTTCTCATGTGATTAAGACATAAATGGTGATTTCTGGTCTGGATTATGCTACACGAAATGTACAGCACATTTCTAAAGTAATATCGTCTTTTAGATTTAGAACCAGATCAGGTTAATTTATTATATTACTGATCTTTTTTGTCAAATGCTCCTCGCCCAGTTCCAAATTATCATCAGGATTTGTTAAGAGATTTATTCATGAGTTAAGTATGAAATATAAAAACCATTCTCGTCTATGTTAACTGTCGGCAATTCGAACTTACCGGTAACAGATAATACAAGTGCTGGTTTACGACTCATCTGCCCAAGATATTACTTGCCCTCCTTTATCTTGTCCTTTATTTGTCATATTAAGAATATTCCTTTTCTTGTCTCTTCTTACCATTCTTAAATTCACATCATACTACTCTGAGCTGGCGTCAATATTACTTGAGAGAGACAGAATTAGCAATATGTGGATGATTACAATGCCTCTGCGTTCTAATAGGGTCGTGGACGAAGGGGCTTGTAAGGTTTTCAAATCTAAGAAATAAACGTAAAACATTTTAAAACATGAATTTTACAATTGCAAAGTTGTCAGCACTATTCAGTATATTCAAATTACAGTTTATTGCTTTGTATATCAGTGTCAATTACGATCAATGTAGCGTTGAGGTTCGTTTGATTTTCGATATATATTTTACTTGCTCAATTTCCAATTTTAATCGAGTATATTATTATGTTATGGCGACTTCACCGTTTCTTCTAGAATGCTATTAGGAGGCACAACAACAAAAAGAAATGTAATTTATGGTAATAGATTACGTTTTCCAAAAAAAAAATAGTTTAATGCAGAATCCTTAATAATGATCGACATATAAATGAAGAAAACAAATGTTTTTAAAAGCATCTTTCCATCCAACATCATTACATCATTCACAAAATGATGAATAATTTAACATTGGAAGCATTGCACTTCTCGTGATAAAACTAAAATTAAATAAATTAAAGGTTTTTGTGTTAAAAAGTATATTTAAAATAGTGCAAGAAGGAAATGCGCTTCTTAAGCGCCTCTAGACTGAAAACTTAGTTATTAGATTGTTTGATTCTGTAGTTTTTGGGCAATGTTTTCTTTGTCTCATATATTTAGAGACTTGCTGTTATGGTCCCGAAATAACATCATTATGATTTTCCAATAGTGTGTAAGCTGTATGTTCTAAGTTTTGGTTTATTGTTGTTGCGTGTAGCTAATCGCGAACGCGAGTGGCGAGCGTCACGTCACGCCGCGGGAAGTGTTACTCAGTACACTGTGGCTTGGTCACGGCCAAGGTCTCGTCATTATGTAACGCTATGATAAAATGATCTAGTTTTATTTTTTATTTAAACAACATGGTTTACCTCAATGATATCATTTTATTAGATAGTTCTCATAGTTCACTTCATTTTATTAGAATGATATTACATTATTAGAATCATGAACTGAGTGACTGATTGATTGGTCTGTTTGAATTGATTGTAGTTTTTTACTCAAAAACACCATAACGGCTGTAGGGATCCTGATGAAATTTGGCAATGTCATAAATTATAGTCTGAAACATCAATGGCAGTAGGTTCAATCTTAGCAAAATGTATTGACAAATTAATATTAAATGCTAGTGATTTCGCAACAAATATTATCCTGGATCTTTGCCGACTTTAATCCGTCTTAACTGCAGTTGTAGGGGTGAGGAGAGGGGTAATGAGTGGTATAACAAACTTCTTCTTCTTCTTAATAAATGGCAAATTGTGCGTTTAACAAACTTATTTGATAGGTCCTCTGATAGGTCCTAGCCTCTCCTTAAAACGAGTTTCGGGCCTACTATTCCACGCAGATGGATTAGTATAAGAATCATTTAGTTTTCCATAATTTGATTTTACTTATTCCTTACAAAGTGTCGGTCTGGATGAGTTTGTAACGTTCGTATTACAATTTTACTGACGATATACACTGGTAATCCACCAGAACAAAGATTAAGTTAAATAAGTAGCTGCAAGACAAGACCCACCTGTAGCAGAATAATAGATATTAAGTAGTCCATAACCATTTACGCCCTATTCCCTTGTTCCATTTGTTCATATTTCGCGGATGAAGGTACGCGTCGCATAAGTGCCGCCCCCGCTCTTTTGAGTTTGACTCACCCGTACACCCACCACCCGCACGTCTCATGCTCGCCGTCCAACGCTAAGACGACCATTTTGTCCATTTGATTTAACAACTACTATTACTTGTCCCGTAAACTCTTAACTAAGACCAGTTAATATCTAATGACTTTTAGTTAACCTGACATGGTCACGGTTTCCCTTAATTTCTAGATGTCACATACCTAATTCGGGAATTATTTCTATCGTGTAATACCCCCAAGCCAATTTTTAAGTACGACGAAAATGCCGGGCAAAACAGAAAGGGAAAGTGTATGCAGGTTGTATTGTACATATATTGTGATAAGGTGTTGCGCGTGCGTCGCTATTGTCAATGTTAATTGCGGCTGGCAGCGGGCGCGCGTAAGTCAAGGTCGGCGCAGATCGATAGCGGTGGCGGAGTGGGGGTGCGCACTTCTATCTCCACAGTCCCCTTATGCACGTATACACGCTTGTCATGCAAACCAAAGAAAGTGTACGAAAGTGGATAAATTCCTTGATAACGCGACAGATATTCTACGCTTACTGAACGCTGTGTTATTCTTACTAATCGTCATCTCGTATCTACTTTTACTGCTTTAGAATTTTTGCACGAAAACTATCGTTCCTTATTGACTGTTTATATTGAATTGTAGATTTATATGTAGGAATAGTTGAATACACATTCAATATTTGTGTAAGCGAGTTGACAAGATATGTAATATTTTATATTGTCAAGTGAATTTGTGTTGGTGTTCGCTTAGTTAGGACAATTGATATTACCATATTATGTATGATCATTAAAACCGACGCACTGTGTTATAAATATTATAAATAGTTGAATCGATTAGCCTGTTTTCGAAGGTGTCATCGTCCTGTAGCTCTAAAGTCCATTTATCTCATTGATTGTGAAAGTACTAGTATCAAATCTATCTAGATATACCGCTACATAAAAATATACATTTGAGAAAGGCTATCAATTACTGAATGCCCGGGTCGTTTAGGATACAGCCTGATTGACAGGTTCGGGTAAAATGGTGTGATATACGCACTCACCTTCGTAGACCCGACCTTAATAGAAATATATAGACGAATTTACACGTTGAAGAATTGTTTTGAATCCACAATACCTACACTGCTGAATATATTCTTTACGTATTTTTAAATACTATTTTAAAACTCCATAAACAATTCAAATGTTTTACATTACGTAATACTTACAAACTTAAGAAGTTCTCTTTGTTTCTTCTTTATTAGGTTAACATTTGTTGTTCTTCATCTCATCAGGCTAAAAATTATCACGTCGTCTATGTATATGTTTTCGTTTTAATCAGTTACATGAGGTACTAACTTGTTATCACTTTATTTATTTATCCGAACCAAACTTTATTTATTGACGATACGCCTGATGCACAATAAAATAAATTGTGAATATCGCGTGTCTCTAAAATGGCAGTTAAGTGTCTTACTTGGGAAGTTAATCTTTTAATCACACGTCACCCATGATAACAAGTTTATTTTTAACATTCAATAATAAAAATAGCAAACGCAATGTTTAATATTACCGGATATCTAAGGTTTTTTTGACCATGTACTGTGAGCTCCCTCAACACGTGCAACAAACGTCCCTCGTACACACAACAGCACAAATCCAAGGCCGCATGTATTTACGTTTTTACATTTGGTTGTAATCGACTACCTACTATCAATCGTTAAAAATTTCATCTTTTTCATCATCCATTAATGCATATCAAAACAATAAGTATCTTTAATATAAAATTGAAACAAGGACAAATATAAGATTGAAGAATTGAAAATAGATATTGTTTTAGTACCTACCTAAAATGAATGTTTAGTGCCGATGGAATTGGTAATGTACTGTTAACATTAGGTTTTGATCAATTACAAATTTTGGACAGAATACATACATTCTTGATATTCCAAATGAAATATGCTTAAAATGTAAAACGTGTCGTACAATGTTGGTGGACTTTGGTTGCCTAACACAATGTTAAACGGTGTGCGTATCTACCTCGACGACTGGATTAGCGATATCAACATTTATCCTACAATGTTTGTAGCTTAAAGTAATAGGTATAATGTTACCAGTGTCTGATGAAGATTGATTATTTTGTGCATTGCACTTAAAGCTAGATATATATTTGGCAATAGATTTATAGAAAGACTAGATAAATAGATATTAATTAGCCGCGATAGGTTTTATCTGCTAAGTGACATAGCGAAATTATATGTAGTAGAGGCTATCGCAGGGAGTTCGGTCTATGAGTGACGTAAAACTTAATTACAGAAACGCGCAGCCACAATCATGAAGGCCAACAGCTAACAACTACAATTATTTAGATGATTCCATTCTAACATATAACTCAATTTTTAGATTACAATTCTGGTTCAGTTTTTAATCATAAGCAGCTTTAAAAGCAAAAAGCGCGCAGAATATAGCAACTCGTTTTCATCATAAAATAAGATTTATGCATGTAAGATTGTATGCGGACCTTGAGCAAGTTGGGTGAGACCTTCGCGCCGGTAACCGCGCGGAAGTTGACGGGTACCTACATTTTTTGTCAAATTCGAGCTTGTTGAATTTTAGTGCGCATTAGTCACTAGGTAGGCATCAGCGCAGAAGTTTGTGGTACATTGTTGACGAGTTGCATTGCGATATCGTCACGTTGGGTGCAATAACAGTCTCGCTATCACAATGTCACAACGATGTTTGCTTTGTCCCCGCTCCAGTACTGATGCTTTTGTCCGTATCTCCGTTTTCGAATGCTCAGTCACATTTGCAAATATTTAGAAGCCTAGCGTCACAGCTGTAATTCGTGGTTGAATCTTTCGTCGCGTATATTGATCGTGACCACCACATTGCGAGCTAAGCGGCCCGTATAACTCGTGAGTTTGTGCAGTTTTATTACCTCCTTCTCTGAAGTGCAGTGAGGACGCTGTTATTAGTGATGTGAGGATGCTTGTGTGTGGCCATGTCTAGCGTGGCGAAAAAAGACAAGCCGACCATGTCGGTTACAGCGCTTATCAACTGGGCACGACCTCTGCAACCAGGGCAACCACCGCAGCCGATGACACCTACGCCACCAAATCTGCTGCAACCGCTCCCAGCGCCCTCTAATATCGACTGCTCACTCGACATACAATGTAAATATTCATTTTTTTGTATAATTATATAGTTCATGTAACTTATGTAATTTATGACTTAAGTGCATGCTAAGGAATGCAAACAATTTTTCCCTGAAACCAAGATCTTATCCCTGATAAATAGTCAAAGCATTGCCGTTGGTGGTTAACTCTTATAATTGATTTATTAACATCATCAAAGTGTACCTATTCAGAGTTACAGAAACAATATTTCCTACTATTGAAGTGTGCCTACTTAGCAAATAAATGCTAACATACGCTTTAAGTTATCCAAGGTTTCCAGAGTACTTGCCATTGTTCCGTTTCTATCAATAGCTATAAGTACACTAAGGAGTATTGAGAACTGATTTAGCCTCTATGTACACACATATATCGCCATAATTTTGATTTAGTTAAAACACGTTACATATTTATTTACAAACTGGGTAATAAAGTGACTAAGAGATTAAAAAATGATTTACGATACTCGTTGTCAGTTTATTTATATTGATGACATTATAAATCATTCTACTTAGATTGAGAATTCAGTAACTTCATCTATATTTAGTAATGATTAAATGGTTTGCAGACTTTACAATCGAATGAATTCAGTAATTCTGTTTTTTTTGGATATACCGGGGAAAAGGAAGATTGGTTTAAATGATCTTTATTATAATTTGATGTACATCATAATTAACACTGACATAATTTTATAGAACCCTCTCTTACTTGGATACATAACTCTCGATATTATAAGTCAGAATTATTATATGGCATCATATAAGTATGGTGTATTTAGTCTCTGTAGATTTTTTTTTTCTAGATCAAATTTCAATTCATACCCAATTTATAAATATGTAGATATATGTATTCAAATTGAACAGAATCAATAATCCGATAGGTAACAATAATGCAGCATAATTGCAAGATTTTAATTTCTATTGAAACTCGTCTAGTAATTAGTTATTAGTCGCTATCTTCTCCACGTTAATATTAATAATAATACAAATTTTAAACAACTATGATTTTATATAAAGTTAAATGAAATATCTTAAAACCCGAGAGTTGGGTGAAGTTGTCTACTATCGTACGTGTCCGTCATGGTTGTGAACTTGCAAATGGACCTCGAATTAATAAAATATGTAATTCTGAATAGTAAAACGTTGCAAAAATATTTTCATATTTAACCACAAACTAGACACTTTTTAGTTCGTAGAATTGTTTTATATGAGTGTTTTAGAAAATTTAAATTATAACATAGTTGAACTTGACGATCCTTCCTGGTTTCTTTTCTTTTTCTTTTAAAACAATGTCCTTACATATTTATACCTATATTTTATTTTGAATCTGACTTTGGAAACGCACCTTTTAAATTTACGACAGCATTACCTGCTTTTATGTTAAGTTTAAGGTAACTAGATAAAAATTACATGGCATATCTAGAAGATACTAGAAGTAAAAATTGAGGACGCTATGCAATAGGGTTGCCAGATAGATACTTATCAAGACCGGGTCAATTCTTAAAAAAAGGGACAACAGTGTCGGCTCGCTGGGTCGTGGCCATAGTAAAAAATTCTTGTTTATCACCGAATTTTGCCATTTTACTAGTTTTTCTTAGTCAAAGCTTTTTTTTTTTTTTTTTTTTATTTTTATTGAATAGTGGGCAAACGAGCAGACGTATCACCTGATGGTAAGCGATTATCGCCGCCCATGGACACCCGCAACACCAAAGGCGTCACAAGTGCGTTGCCGACCTTTGGGGGATAGGAAAGGGGATGGGGGGAGGGGTTGGGGTATGGGCCTCCGGTATCCTCACTCACTCGATGAAACACAGCGCAAACGCTATTTCACACCGGTTTTCTGTGAGGCCGTGGTATCACTCCGGTCGAGCCGACCCATTCATGCCGAAGCATGGCTCTCAGCAAAGCTGATAAAATTTCTGAGCAAGGCACGCCAAAATTGATAGAAGTCAGCAATTCGCATTTGATTAAATTCATGGACATTCAGTTTTTCCCTTTAGTTCATAAACTATTTAGTTCGCTAAATATCTTTCGGGAAAGGTATTGCTGTTAGAATTGAAAGATCAAAACAAATAACTTTCTTAGTAATTAGTGAAACTTGTGGTCGTTTTATTTCTGAAGCGCCTTTCATATAGCTTTCAGACATGACTTTAATATCGTGGGTTATTCGGGCAGCATTTCCCCTCACTCACAGGTTGGCCAGCCGTGTCATTCGTTGTTAGTTTATGTTGTTACAAAGTTGTTAGTTACAATTATAAATAATACGCATTTAGTTTATTAGGAAACACAGAGATTCAATTGAGATATATAAGAAATTCTTAGAAATACTTGTAATAATATGGCAGTAGCAAAAAACTAAACCTAATTTAAATAGTGGCTTAAGAGCATACAAGATACATTTATTACATAGTAGGTGTATAAATACGTAGAGCAAAAAATATGTGTTAGGTGTCTTGTATTCTGGTCTGAATCAATCAATTTATTTGTGGAAAATTGTTTACACAAAACGGATCTTAAGAATGAAGTTTATGAAACAATTTTCGAGTTAAACTGGCAATCACTTGGAGGGTTTCCTCAAAGGGCCAAAACTGTAGTTGTCGAAACAGTTAACAAAGACCTTGCCTCTTTTGGCATTTAGAAAGCCTACCAACGTTAAATATTATTATAGTCTTTTTGTTTTCACTCTAGTAAATTAAGAGTAAGGTTATGTTTATTCGAGAATGTAATTCGTTGGTTGTTGGCACAAGCGTTCGAGTGATGCCTTGATATATGTACATATGTCTATTCATAAATGGGGGTCTCTATTTAATACTGTTACGAGCTGGGTATTTAATAAATTAAAGCAGTCGATTAATTACCAAAAATGACACAATATTTATTAAGAACACTTTTCACAATAAGAAATCACTAAATCACTCGTTAGTCGCACTAGAAGATCTCTTCGATGTTTATCCGCTGTATCGTGAAACAATACTGTCCCTACGGCCAACACGTTCCGCTTTTATATGGCCGTGGAAATTACTCGAAACTACGAAAATATTCGATCGATGTTTCTAGGCTAAATAGATAACTCTAGAGCTGCTTGTAGCGCCATCTAGCGTCGAGTAATCGTCATAATGCACACAGTTGCGCGCTTTCCGACACTAGATGGCGTTGTCCTCGACAGTTCTCGATTATTCTAGTGGACACGAGATTCATCTGGTTATGGCGCAACACTGCCCCCTCCTAAGACATGCTCGTCCCGAGCATTATCGGTTCCATAGTATCGCGCCAGTCGATCTACATGAACTATCTTTGGGGCGCCTCTTGGACACTTCTGTATCCGGTAGGTAACATCATTGATTTTAGTGACTACCCGGTATGGCCCATCCCATTTTGCTTGTAGCTTCGGAGATCTCCCTTTACTGCGAACTGGATTATGTAGCCATACTAGCGAACACTCTTCGAAGCCCTTATTATTCGCTTTCCGGTCATAACGGGTTTTCATCTTTTCAGACATTTGTTGGCCCGATTGTCTGACATGCTCATAAATGTCATTCATCTTGTTCCACAAGTCATTCGCGTACTCCGTTATACTTCGCGGGGTATCAGGGGGTATTCCAGTGATCAAGTCTGCAGGCAACCGTAGTTCTCTTCCGAAGTTTGCAAAAGCTGGTGTTACGGAAGTACATTCGTGGACTGCACTTCGGTATGACAGAAGAAACGGTTGGATGTGTTTGTCCCAATCTTTTTGCTTACTTTCAACTACTTTTGCCAGATACCTCTCTAGTGTTTGGTTAAATCGTTCCACCATTCCGTCCGATTGTGGGTGGTAAGAGGTGGTTCTGGTTTTGTGAGCACCCATCACTCGACACATTTCTTGAAATATTTGAGACTCAAAATTTCTTCCTTGGTCACTGTGGATTTCTAAAGGCACTCCAAAACGACAGAAGACTTCGTGCACTAATTTATCTGCAACTGTTGATGCCTCTTGGTTGGGAATGGCAAAGACTTCTGGCCACTTAGTGAAGTAATCCATTACGACCATGAAGTACTTGTTTCCGCTTTCACTTTCAGGAAACGGTCCTGCCACGTCTATAGCAATTCTTTCCCAGGGTGCACCAACATTATACAATTTCAATGCGCCTCTGCTACATGTATGAGGTCCCTTCACGACCGCACAACTGGTGCACTTGCGACACCAGTCCTCAACATCATCACGACAATGAATCCAGTAGAATCTTTCCCTTATCTTTAACAATGTCTTCTTAACTCCCATATGACCTCCTGAACATCCGTTATGGTAGAGCTGCAGGACCACTGGTATCTTAGCTTTAGGAACAACCATTTGCAGGTGACAGCTGTCTCCTCGAGCGTTTTCCCATTTACGGCACAAGACTCCATCCTGGATGACTAGACTATCCCATTGAGCCCAATAACTCTTCGTGGTCGAGCTCAGCGATGCAACTTCGCTCCAGTGTGGCTTAGGAGTCTCAGCTTTAATCCACTCGAGAATTGGTTTGATATCTGCATCCTCTTGCTGTGCTTGCTGCAGGCTTTCCTTCCATTCGTTGCTAAGGTCCGTCTTTATCGTCCTTATAGGAACAGCTTCCTTTACTTCTTGCTTGGCGCAGTGCTTGCAGTCTTCAGGGCAAGGTCTTCTTGATAGTGCGTCTGCGTTACCGTGAGACTTTCCACTGCGATGTTCAATCATGAAGTCATATTCCTGTAATAACTCAATCCATCTCGCGACTTGTCCTTCAGGATTTTTAAATTGTAAGAGCCACTTTAATGCAGCGTGGTCAGTTCGGAGGTGGAATTTACGCCCAAGCAAATATTTGCTGAAATGTTGCAGTGTCTTCACTACGGCCAGTAGTTCCCTTCTTGTGACGCAGTAATTCCTTTCCGGCTTCGACAAAGATTTACTGAAATATGCAATAACAACCTCTTGATCACCTTTCCGCTGGGATAACACACCGCCAAGCCCAGTATCACTCGCATCTGTGTCAACTATGAATTCATTTTCGGTATCTGGATACCCTAAGATGGGTGTGTTGCATAGACGTCTTTTTAGCTCTTGAAATGCAATGTCACAACTTCCATCCCAGCAGAAATGTCTTTTCTCTTCAGTAAGTTTATGAAGGGGTTTAGCAATATCCGCAAAGTTTTTCACGAATCGCCGATAGTAGGAGCACAAGCCCAAAAATGGTCTTATCTCTTGGAACTGGCCAATCCTTGACGGCAGCGATCTTTTGCGGATCTGTTTGGACACCCTCTTCCGAAACCACATATCCTAAAAAGCTAACCTGCCGTTTGAAAAATGAACATTTCTTAGGACTTAACTTTAGGTTGGCACTTCGGATTTTCGATAATACGCGCTCCAGGTTTCGAATATGTTCTTCAAACGTACGGCCTACGATGACAATGTCATCCAAATAGACCAGGCAGGCATCTCCAGTTAATCCGGTGAGTACTGATTCCATCAGTCTTTCAAAAGTTGCTGGCGCGTTACATAATCCAAAGGGCATTACTTTGAACTGCCACAATCCTTTCCCTGTCGAAAATGCAGTCTTCTCTTTGTCCTTGGGATCAATCTCTACCTTCCAGTATCCACTTTTTAAATCCAAGTTGCTAAACCACTTAACCCCTGTTAGCATGTCCAGAGTGTCGTCTATTCTAGGTAGTGGATAGCTGTCCTTCTTCGTAATGTTGTTTAGACGGCGGTAGTCAACACAAAAACGCATACTGCCATCCTTTTTCTTTACAAGCACTACAGGTGAACACCATGGGCTGGATGACGGCTCTATAACGCCATCCCTGACCATTCCATCAATCATGGTTTGCACTTTCTGTTCTCGTGCTACTGGTAGTCTTCTTGGTCGCTGACGAATAGGCATCTCACTCCCAGTGTTTATTTTGTGTTGAACCAAACCAGTCTTTCCAATATCAGCGTCATTAGTAGAGAAAATATCAGTGTACTTAACTAACATTCTCTTAGCCTTGTCAATTTCTTCCCTAGACAAGACATCTCGACAGTCTTCTAAAAGTGTTGACACGTTGACTCGTGCATCCGTGCTAATATTCGAAGTAGTCAAGTCTTGGCATCGACGCATCCAATCCACATCTTCGCAAGTGCCAATCAGTGTGCCCTTATGAATCACATGTTGCTTCTCACTAAGATTTAGCACACGTACTGCAGAGGTGTTAATGGTACTTACTAGAGTTCGTGCGATCTTCCATGGAAGATCATTATCTACCCCTTCAATAAGGACACACCGATGCATTCGTCCAGAATTATGAGGGAGACTAACTGGCATAATTGTCTCTGATCTGGGAGGAAGAACAACGTTCTTTAAGCTGTACACTTTTCCTGATGATGCTCCTTCCATGAACAGTTCTTCTTGACTACATCTCATTACACCTTGGTTGATGTCGATCTCACAACAATTGTTCTTCATGAAGTCTAGGCCAAGGATACAATCGTCAACTATATCGGCCACAATGACGTTATGCAAGTAAACTTGGTTGCCCAACTTCAACTCCACCTTCTGTTCGCCTCGGACGGGTATGCGCTGACCAGTGGCTGTTACTAAGTTTATTTGCTCACGGTTACATGCAATGTCCCTCAGGAACCGATTTGCAAGTTGGGAACTGATGACTGTGCGAGAAGCTCCCGTATCAATAGTCAGCTTACATGACGTTCCGTTGATTTCGCCTCTGATGACCAGGCTGTTCCCGTCATGAGTTTGCGAGATCGAAATCCTTGGGGCTCTTTGAACACCAGCCAGCACCCGCCCCGCAGTCCTGGCGTTTACTCGTTTCCCTGCTTTTGTTGGGCAGTACTATCAACCGCCCTATTCTCCTGAGACCGCTCGTACTCACTTCCTATGCTTCGTTTAGGGCAGCTGGACCGAAGGTGACCTTTTTCACCACAGGCGTAGCATCTAGGGCTGTACCCCTTAAATCGGTCTCGCGCAGGTGATGCCACAACCTCCCGGACCCGATGAGACCGATGGTCTTGTCTCACAGCTTCCACCTCCAAAGCATGGGCCAGAGCGTCCTTGAGAGTTTCATGGTGTCCAAGTCTCACAGCAGCTCTAACTTCGAGGTCACGAATGCCATCGATGAAAGCTTGCACCAGAATCCCGCCAACGAGCGCAGGTGCAGACTGGTATGCCTTACGGACCAGTTTCTCAACTTCCAGAGCCCATTGTTGCAAGTTTTCACCGATGCGTTGGGCACGATCCTTCAGCTGTGCACGAAACACGTGCTCCAGATGAGCGTCACCATATCTTGCCTCCAATGCCTCCAGCAGTTGTTCATAGGTAACCTCTTTATCGAGGGCTTCAAGGACGGTTAGAGCCTGGTGTCGGAGACCCAATGTGAGCGCGGTCATAGCCTGTTCCTTAGTCCAGCCGTTCACCTTCATAACAGCCTCAAACTGGATCTTGTAGGCTGACCACGAAGATGTTCCATCAAACGGCGGTACTTTGAACCCCCGCACCGAAGGGGCAGCAGTAGTCGACGCTCCGTCTCCAACTTTAATGTTTCCTAAGGCCTTCTTCACGTCAGCAATTTGAGTTTCAGCCTCCGTGATACGATTCTCGTGTTGAAGAACCTGATCCTTAACTACCTTGATTTCTTTGCCGAAAGTCTCATGAATGCCTTTTAACAAGAGCATCTGTTCCTCCTGACGGCGAGCCTGGTCTTCCTTGTCCCGCTGCAGCTGTTCCTCTAAGCGGCGGGCCTGCTCCTCCTGGCGGCGGGCCTGCTCCTCCTGGCGGCGAGCCTGCTCCTCCTTGTCCCGCTGCAGCTGCTCTTCCAAGCGGCGGGCCTGCTCTTGGAGCATCGTCATTAGGGCCGTGATATCTGGAGCTGCCGCCGATGTGGACGGCGTGGTTTCCATCGCTGTCTGCTGATCTTCCGATGTAGACAGTTGTGCACTTCCAAATCACCTCTGATCAGCCTCTTGCTGGCGCTGACTCCTGGTTCGGATACCTTCCGTGTCCTCCTTTGGTAATACCGGCATACTTTAATCGCACTTCTGACACCAAATTGTTACGAGCTGGGTATTTAATAAATTAAAGCAGTCGATTAATTACCAAAAATGACACAAAATTTATTAAGAACACTTTTCACAATAAGAAATCACTAAATCACTCGTTAGTCGCACTAGAAGATCTCTTCGATGTTTATCCGCTGTATCGTGAAACAATACTGTCCCTACGGCCAACACGTTCCGCTTTTATATGGCCGTGGAAATTACTCGAAACTACGAAAATATTCGATCGATGTTTCTAGGCTAAATAGATAACTCTAGAGCTGCTTGTAGCGCCATCTAGCGTCGAGTAATCGTCATAATGCACACAGTTGCGCGCTTTCCGACACTAGATGGCGTTGTCCTCGACAGTTCTCGATTATTCTAGTGGACACGAGATTCATCTGGTTATGGCGCAACAATACCTACTAGGTGCAGTTAACACACTGTGGTATGGTTTTGCGTAAGGTAAGCTATTGCAACTGGATTTATAAGTTCACATTCACATGCGCTGCAAAAATTTTATTGTGCAATGCAAACTGCTGCGTACTTGGTCGTTTTTTTTAACTTTTACTGTAACGTTCAGTTGGTTAATGTTAAAAAAAATCTGTAGTATGGGCGAATAGTAATCAATCGGGCTAGTTAAATAATATAAAATTAATTATGATGATTATAAAATTCGGTTACCGCAATTACCGACATACACGCAGCCGCGTGCAAAATCTGGGATAATCTATCGTAAATGCACCTTCATTCTGAATATTAAAATAATGTAAAACATCCTACCAAAAATATTAGAGATGAAACGGTCAACTGTTATAGTTGTGCCCCAATAGCAAGATAGGATTGCCGAATATTCGACTTACCATAGTCAATAGTAACCTTTAAGTTTTGGAAAGTAATACCACAACGTTTTTATCTTTAAAAGTGAAATTTGCATTGAACGTTTATTTTTGACCGACTTAAAAAAGAAGGGACTTAAAAAAGAAGGAGGTTATCAATTAGACTGTTTTTTTAATATACATAATAAGTGACATAATTTTAATAATATTTTTTTGTTTTAAACATTTGAAATATGTATTCGACTATCAACAACCTTTAGTAGACCTCTGTCAGGCCTGAGAGGCCTCTCCAAAAAACAACGAGATTTTGCTCCATCATTTACTAGGATTTAATTAAGTTTGTTAGAATTCAGAAAATTCAATCTTCAGCGGTGAATTGATGTTTAATTTAATATTAATACTCCGATGTTTGTATTGATTTACTAGAAATTGATATTATGCGCTCTAGTGGTTCGGAGGAGTGCAGTAAAGATAGTTTAAATTTGATAAACCGAATACCGGCCGAATACTTTTTTCTTATCTGCTACCCTATCTGGCAGGATACCGAAAAGTTAAGGGATATCCGTTTCATTCAATCATTCTATCATTATTTTTGGCGCAAATATTTAGGGACGGTTTGTAGTGTGGGTGAGGTGGACATATTATTATGAAAAGCAAACACAATGTCAAATTACATAATCTTGTCAAACAAATGAAAACTAATCTTTTCTCTTAGAAGAGAGGAGTAAAGTAAAAGCTCTACCAAGACAGCATAGTACGTGTTGGTAGGTATTCTGCACCTTTGTTAACGTTATAATCAGCGTTGCCAGACGTCCCTTTTCTTGAAGCAATGTCCCGAGAGGGATAGGTTTTGTCCCGCTTTTTGTGGATAACTGGCCGGATGCCGAAATTGAAGTTAGTTAGTTAGCCGTAGTGTTTTATCGACAATAAAATTGGCAGGCAATAAAAAATTACCAGAAAAACAAAAATATTGAAAACGATATTTTTTTTAATTCGTCATCGTCTGATTATATACGTTTTTTTCACTTCCCGCTTTTGGCAAAAGAATCCCGCTTTTTGCACTAAAAAGTTTCAAAATCCCGATTTGACAAAAAAAACTAGCAACACTGGCTATAATATATACTTTGAAACATGCAGTAATGACTTTTCCCAACGGTACTACTACACGATACCGATTGCCAATCAAGTGGCAATCAAGTGTTGGAACTATTCAAGTTTACGTAACCATAAACAAATACACATATGTTTCAAACTGGGTTTGCTACATTCCAAACATAAATTTACAAAGTCTAATTTGATGTATTTGGTTATAATTCTGGTGATGACGTAAAACTTTAGTCGTTTTTCAAGTACTCGAATGGCATACCTAAGAATCGGGTACTCTATTAATGCAAAATATATCGTCGTAAGATGTTGGTTTATGAAACTTGCAGTAATATCTTATTTTGCCGAATAATTCGCCAAGTCAAGATCAGCATATTACTAAAATTATGAATTTACAATGAATTGTTTAGTACTACATATTTAAAATTGTTAGACACTATAACTATTGAAGAGAAAAGAGAATATGACTCTTCATTCATTAGAACTATTTGGTCCCAGGTGTAAACTGAATTTTAACTCAAATAATAAGAATTTAAATTAAGATAAATCTTTTATATCTTGTTTTTTTATACAAATCATAAAGTTCCTTATAAAAATATTCTTTTTCCTTCGATAGTTTAATGGAAGCTGGCAACTCATGATATAAATAGCCAGTAATTCAAAAATTAGTGTTTATGTAACAAGTTCGATATATTTATATCCTCTACATATTACATTTATTATAAAATAAAAACTTCTTAGCTCTGTAAGAAACAGAAATAAAAAAAGAAACAAAAATATAAAGATGTGAAATAATAATTGTAGGTTTCTTTAAAAACTAAGTAGCTGTTGAAATATTTTTAATAAATATATAATAACTCTAAAACTCTGTGATTCACAATACACCAAACACAATTGTTTTGTTACGGATGATTCTTATGTAAGTCCCAAACAAATAAAAAGCAAGTCGTGCTGACATTAAGAACCTTGTAATAGAGTTTTTATTAATACCCAATGACTCGTTAAACTATAAACAGTCTCAAATGGTTGTAATATCGATGTGACTAACATCGATATTACAACCATTTGAAATTAAATATGTATTGACTTTAACTTGGTCAAACTCCAATGCTTACAGCATTTATTAGTAGTATTTATTAAAATTATACTAACTAATATAATATTCATGTTTAAATAATGTACTAACTTACACAACAAATCTATATAATATAATATTACTTGTAATCCGAGATCGTAATTTATAAATTTTCTTATCCAGATAAAAAATTATGAAGAGTAGATTCTCGAAATTATAAAGTCAGAAATTAAAATATTATAAAGTAATTCTATGCAAACGTCTCACAAATATTGCCATAAATATTGAAAGTAACGTTCTATGTTGACTCGAACACGTAGAGAGTTTATGTAAACTATTTTTGGAGGAACAGCTGCTACTGATTATATCCACTATACCTGTCGCCCCTCCTTTTTAGTCGCTTTTACCTTTACCTGAGCCTTCAGTACCTTATTTTCTAGATTATTTGCTGTCATCTTGTGTGCTTTCCATCACTTTAAATGATACTCCATTTTCAAAATTAATAACATTCCATTTTCCAAAAACTGCTTGAAATATAAATTTCATAAGAGCAGTAGACATAATAAATATAATACCTTTTAATGGCCACTAAACTTTTTAGTTTATTTATTTAATAGGAATATCTAGGAGATATGTAGTTTAATTTATAACGCTTTATTACAATAAAGTATGTTTCGTCGGCATCTAGATCAATATTATATATTTTTTCATCTTAATGTAAAATTAGGTTTAAAGCAATTCAAGTTGCGTTCAAAAAAATTCTAATACGTTGCCGAACGAGGGTGGTTGCGATGCATGTTTATTTTGTTTTTTGTCTGCTACTGAATCCCTTACACTAATGAACCGGTTTTGTTGGTTTTGGAACAACTGCCATACAAACTTTATATACGAGAATTGTTTGAACGCAATTTTAAAACACACTTTACCGTAAATAGTATTGAATATTAGAAGTTAGAACGTTTAACATACAACTACCAAATTATCGATAATCACCCTTTATCATCAGTTTATCGCAGTCCACTGCTGGACATAGCCCTCTCCAATTACACAAATCATAATTGCACATTTAAAACGTACAATAAGAGCCCTGTAAATGATGGCCGATAGAAACAGAAATACGTTTGTGCCTTTTGCTAGTAATTAAGTTGTTCGTTATGCTCAAACTGTAATTAAACTGTTTTATTACAGGGCTGAACTTGGAAGGTGGTTTTATGTCTCCGATGTCTCCGCCGGAGATGAAGCCAGATACGGCGATGTTAGACGGCATGCGAGACGATTCGACTCCACCCCCACCTTTTAAGAATTATCCTCCGAACCATCCTTTGAGTGGTTCGAAGCATCTTTGCTCAATTTGTGGGGATAGAGCTTCAGGAAAACATTACGGAGTATACAGGTATGAATCGTAATTTCATTAACCTGCTGATAGACTTTATTTTGAAGGTTAATAATACCTACTATTTTAATAAATAAAACTACGGTATTCTTTCTGACATTCATTTTGATTCAAATAGTCTCAGATATAATGTTTCTCCCAAAGTAGACAAAATCTTGAATGTCATTTTAACAGCACAGCCTATCTCTGTTTCGTTTTAGACCATATGTTCGATAAAAGGAGCTAACAGTCAAGTAAAAGTTTTTGCTCATTTTTTTTCTCCTTCCCATATGCAACGCAAATGGACAGTTTCTAATGTTTTTCATCCTACAAGTTCCGATGTCTTTAATAGATTCTTATCTCAAAATCCGATCACATCTGCTGTTTCTTCGGGTTATTGTAAGCAACTGTTTGTAGTATTAAGTCAGCTGTTGTAGCTTTTGCCAGTGTAAAATATCTCAGATTTATGTTTTGATTGCATTTTTGTCGTAGTCTTGTTTTGATTTTTAATTGTAATCATCAAAGTTATGAAAAAGTTGATCTCTTATTTAAAGTTTTTTTAACACATAGTTTGTTTTTGTTCACCCATTATTTCTGTAGCCCTTTTGCCGGCACCAATATATATACTTAAACAATTATGAAGAGAACGTATTATTTTTTTAAATCACAGCAATGAACTTGTAACTCTTATCACAGACCATATATCATTCTAATAATATTATAAACGCGAAAGCTTGTAAGTATGTAAGTGAGTATGATAGTTGCTCTTTCACGTAAAAACTACTGAATGGATTTTGATGAAACTTTACAATAATATAGCTTCGTCTCGCGGCGTTGCCTGCGGTTATTGTCTTATCGCGGGAGCACCGTGGGGTTCAGCTAGTCATATATGTATATATATATATGAAATCTCTGAATAACACAATGCTTTTGAACAGAATCGTAGACGAATTTAAATAAAATTAATCGCTCAATCTATTAGTTCTGCATAACCCGCATTCAGTTACTCTGCGTGGGTTATGATTATAAATGTTATATTTTTTAATTATAAATGCAAAATGCCTGACTGTATAAAATTTAATAGCACTTCGAAAGCCTTTATTTAATTTTAATAGTAAAATGACGTGTTTGCATGGTCTTTATCTTAAAAATAACTCGTTTTTATCGTGAGAACAAATATTTCTTGTAGATATAGATACTAATTCATATTTAAAAAAATAATACTATTTGTCAAAGTAAGATGTTAGCATTCGATTATGCGTTTTAGTCATTCATTACACGAACCGATTCATTGTTGTTTACTTTTCTGTCAAAACTGTCTTTGAACATTCATATTAATGTGAAAAATGTGAGATGTTCATTAAAATTTAGTGTTAAAATTATTACTGGCCATTAATTAAATGTGGAAATGAATCGCGGTCGGTTAAATACGGTTAATTGACGTCTTCAAAAATAATTCAATAGGTGTTGTTTAAAAGAGCTGTGTGTATATCATTTATTTTAACAGAATATTTTACGTTGATGTAACTAGCTAAAGATGCCGCCGTCTAGACAGCTCTGGCAGTGTAGTGTCTGTGTTCAAAAGAAACGATCTACGTGTGTATTCAGTGTACAGTGTACCCGTAGCTTGGATACAACGTCTACTAGTTGCGTGTTAAATGAATATTATGTTATGGCATGCGCAAAATTAAAGATTTTACACCTTCTCATTATTCTTTAAACATTTTAATCCAAGTTTGTGGGCGTGAGACATAAAAGAAGCATTGAATTTTAACGCAGGTTAGATTTGTAGGTATTGATTAGATGAAAACTGCTAATCGCACGACTTATCTTTGAGAGAGAAGCGTCTTTTAGTTATTTTGCTTCCATTACAGTAAAATGTCATTCAAGCCAGTTTTTATTTTGATATTTTGTTATGTTGATTTAAAGATCACGTGGCAAATCATATGTATCAGATTTAAAAGGTAGCAGATTACAATAGTTTTACATTAAACTTGAGATTGTTTATCTAGAACATCCATCTGGACTAGACAACGATTGGAATCATTGTAATATCAAATACACATGTATGAATACCTACTTACATTGTTTCTATTGAATGTAAAGAGAAAACTCCAATTCTCAGTGAATATAGTCTCATATTATTTATACAGCTAACAACTTGTACCTATCTGATGTATGTGACATGTTCTGACGATTTGTTTTCACATCTGAAATGTCTTATTAATTGTCACTTCAATGATCTTGAACAATAATTTGTATATTAGGTACTATATTCTACACACAATTCAGCGTTCTGTTTATTTTAGATTCGTGAAATACATATGTAGAGTGTAAATTTGTTCTTTGGCACGTGTCGGTAGTCATGTACATAGACAGAGCTCGAGTTATGCTATTTTTAACGCATAGCTTTTTTGTGAATTAAATTATTGGGGATATACCTAGCTTGTGTAATAGCTTCCGGGAGCAAAAGTTTCTGTTATAAAATTAATAATTGTGACAAGAGCTTACCAAAATAATTAAGCTTAGAGAAATTTTACATATGTAATTACTTCGGTAAATAATCGATATTTCAGTCTTAGTACAGGCGCATGTCTTCAACCAAAATCGATATTTAAGTCTTACTACAGGTGTTTATTTTACACCAAAATCGATATTTATGTCGTTTAAGTACGGGGCTTTGTCCTTAAGCAAATTATGAATTGAGTTAGAGCTCTAAGCACTCAACTACTGAAACCTGGCTGGCTATGATTCGATTATCGTAGCTTATGCTCTTAGCTTACAATTCTAGACACATTGTACAAGCTGTACACAGACCCTTTATTTTACTCAAAAGAATATTAGAGAGAATATTAGTTCGGAGTAACGTTCTGAAACTAATGTTCTGTTGTAGGTAAATGTACAGCTAGAAAACTCACAATTGTACCAAGCCTTTCTTCTTATTTCTTCGGACAATAAAGACAGATACTCAGTAAATTACAAATCACGTAAAAGGCAGTGGAATGTAAAATAAAATTCTCATATATTATTAACTAGCTGACCCACGCAACCTCGTTTGCGTCTTATATTGCCCGTAGCGTGAAAATTTCCCCCGTTTTTTAAACATTCTTCATTGGTGCTCCGCTCCTATTAGTAGTAGCGTGATGATATAAAGCCCATAGCCTTCCTCGATAAATGGACTATCCAACACTAAAAGAATTTTGAAATCGGACTAGTGGTTCCTGAGATTAGCGCGTTCAAACAAACAAACTCTTCACCTTATTAGTATAGATTTGATTTTTCTGTATGACTGTTTCTTTTAGAAGAATACCTGTTCAAGATCTTACTTAATTAAAATTTAGCTGTAGGTATACACATTTTAAAGACTATTGATAGAGTATGATTGAGTACATGACATCATCTCACTTACCTACAACAGTTAAGTAAGTATTAAAACATAATCAAAAGGATTTAGAAAATCAGCCATTTGAGACTTGATATTTACTTCAAACGATATTTTACACAGTCAAAGGGTTACGGGTGGTTCAACCTCACACGCGATACATACATGTATACATATATATTAAACACATACCTTAATTGTGCTTTGACATATTTGTACAAATATGTAGCCATTAGCGACAATAAATGTTAGTCCACGTGTTATCTTTTTAATGTTACGATCCCAATCATTTCATTTTAATTTAAATGCAAAATCAATTTGTGATATCGTTTCTATTAGCATTATTATATTGATAAACGTAACATAATACTGCGAATGGGGTTTTATTTAATTAAAGAATTATCTTTTCTAGTTTAGTTTAGTTATGCATAAATTTAAAAAAATAATAATAAATAAATATTCCGGACATCTAACACAACGCCATCTAGTCCCAAGCTAAGCAGAGCTTGTGTTATGGGTACAAGACAACCGATATGAATACTTTTTTTTTGTAAATACTTACATATTATACATAGAAAACATGCAAACTTCGAAACAAATATTTGAAGGTCATACAAGCACTTGGTCCGACCCAGGATTTGAACACGAGACCTCAAGCACAGCAGTCGCATTCACTACCACTGCGCCACAGAGGCAGTATAAAAATTTGTTGTCATAAAACTGCTATTTAATTTTTGGGCATAATGTTTATATGTATATATTGGTGACAAAATGTATTTCTTGCATATTTACAACCCACAGCGTATATTTAAAATGTACCTAATTATACAGTTATAATTAAAATATAAAACTAAATTATACCTGAGCATTTTATCTGGCCATTAATCACGAGGATCTCGCCGTTTTAGAACAATAATTTGGTCATAAAACCGTTCTTCCAACTTCTTAAATATACCTACCTCATTTATTAACATGCGTGCTTGCACACGGGTTGATTTAGTGATCTAAACTGCAAGATTTAAAGCTATGTTTGTAAACTTTGTAAGCCTTGACAACGACGACCGACCACGCCTGTAAATCGGCTCCATACTTTTGAAATGGAAATTCTACTACAGAATATAAATATCTTCGTCTAGAAACCCGTATAAAATAGTTATCTGTCATTGTGACAAAGGCGAGGCGAAATATTTCTTGTAACAGTTTTCACTTTTAATATACTATCGACCCAGTTGAAAGGTGACCCACTTTGACAATTATTCCTTTGTAATCATACATTTAGTTAGGTTTTCTTCGCTATTTGCACATAGTACGTTTTGGATATAAACAGAAATGCGTCATTACGGGTTAGATGTCAATGCAATTTAAACCTTTGTCACCACTGAACAAGATATATTTTTGATACAGCAGTCTTATTTGAATTTCAAATAATATAATCGTTTATAATCCAAACTCTTTTCATTGCGAAGAAAAAGTATTATAATTTGTAAAATGAAATGACATTATGTGTAAGATGTCAAGTAGTAGTCGATCTGAAAATATTAAATTAAAAATTCTAAGAATATATTTATATCTATAAACGAATCGTGTAATGGCCAATTTGGTAGAACAAAGAGCTCGGATTGTAGTGCTCAGTGAGCAAGGTTGCGGCGTTAGAGAAATATCACGTGAGTTAAATATAAGTCGTAACACGGTCAGAACCTGGATCAGACGGCACGCTTAAGAGGGTATCCTTGAAGACCGACGACGACATAATCATGGGGTTCGTCGAATCACAAACCAACAGAGAACGGAAATGCATCACCATTACGAAGAACATCCTTTTACTCGTACCCGCTATTTTGCAGCACGTTACGACGTTTGTCTAGAAACAATTAGAAATAATTTGCACCGCACTGGGCTGCATTACAGACATCATGCTAAGAAAGTTCATTTAACGGATGCACACAGAACTGCGAGATTGAATTTTGCACGTAATTATTTAGATTTCGACTGGACAAACACCATCTTTACAGACGAAAAATCATTTCGCTCTTCTCAACATGGTCGCTTAACTTTGTGGCGTTACGATAACACGCGATACACAGAAGACCACGTAGTGCCTAACCAATCATCTGGCCGTATTTCAGCTAACATGTGGGCATGGATGGATGCTGGAAACATAGGCGAACTTGTTCCTATTTCTCCTCGTCATAACGCTATCAACTATGTCGATTTATTGGAAGAATCAATGTTACCGACTTTGCGAACAGTTTACCCCCGTGAAGATGTGCCAGTATTCTCCTATGTTCATGATAACTGTCGAGTGCATACTGCCAGAATTGTCTCAAATTGGTTTACGGAGCATGAAGATGAATTTACTCTCATTCCATGGCCGTCTAGGTCACCAGATCTTAACCCAATAGAAAATTTATGGGGTTTGATGGTTCAAATTTGGGATAACAGGAACGAGAGGACTAAAGAAGCAATCGAGCTGCATTGTAATGAAATCTGGGATTTCATGAGGGGAAGTGACATTTGCAGTCGTCTAATCGGGTCTATGCGTAATCGATTATTAGACGTTATTGAAAACCATGGCGCTTACACTCGGTTTTAGGTTTAACCAGTAATCCTACAGACCCAAACAATTGGTACCATTATAACCCAAAAATTAACTATTGAGAAGTTTTCTTTTTTATTCGCTTAACGAAGTGAATGCCATTATTTTTAATTTAATAATATGAAATAAACAAAGGTCTCTAATTTTACTGTTTTATTTTACTAATATGTATGACTAGCTGTCTCGACAGACTTCGTTCTGTTATATAAATGCTTATCTATTTCTGTTCTACAGTACCCTATGCTACCTTTACGGTACCTCTACCCTCCTACCTCAAGTCTACCCATTATCTACACTATCTACACTAATATTATAAAGAGGAAAGATTTGTATTTTTGTATGTAACGAATAAACTCAAAAAGTACTGGACCGATTTTATTTTTACCGACCGATTAAATAGGGTTCCGTAAGATATTTGCGTTTTTCGTTTATATAATAGGAGCGGAGCACCAATAAAGAATGTTTAAAAAACGGGGGAATTTTTTTACGCTACGGGCAATAGAAGACGCAAACGAGGTTGCGGGGGTCAGCTAGTTCGAAATAAAGTCAATCCTATGTCTCAAACAAATATACAATTAAATCTTTCCTAATATACCTATAGATAAGGACGTTCACTGGCTAACAAACTTTTGCGTGCAATACTTATCATAGTATACGTCTATGTCTATGTCATGGCTTTGTCAGTGTCTAGTAGAATGATAATGGTTCGTCACTTATGAAATGTATGTTCAAGCTAATTTCAACCTAATGGTATAGAATAATTGTAGGAAAATGACTCTAAGGGGGGTCATGAATCACTTTGGTCCACTGTACACTATATTTTTTCTGTGTAACTATCATGAATGAATCTATAGTAATAATAAAGCTGAAGAGTTTGTTTGTTTGAACGCGCTAATCTCAGGAACCGCTGGGCCGATTTCAAAATTTCTTTCAGTGTTGGATAGTCCATTTATCGAGTAAGGCTATAGGCTATATATCATCACGCTACTACTGATAGGAGCGGAGCACCAATGAAGAATGTTTCAAAAACAGGGGAATTTTTTTACGCTACGGGCGATATAAGACGCAAATGAGGTTGCGTGGGTCAGCTAGTGTTAGATAATAATAAATACAGGATATGCTAAAAGTACTAAAGCCTGTTGCTCAAAAGCGAAAGTGTAATTCATAAATGATTTGAACAGAGTTGCAAAACATGTAAGTATGTAAGACGCAAAACGCAATCATATCATTAACGTCGACCGAGAGCGAATTACATGCGTCACCGTCAATCGCTTGGTTCTTTTGGCCGTCTCATATTGATTTTATTCAGGCTTTTTTATTTTATTGCACAACCTTGTTCACCGAGACGTTGTTCATAGAATATAATGAGTTTTATGATGTGCAATATACTACAGTATAGTTATTTTTGGATTTTAGCCATATTGAGTAGCTTGTTGTGTACGAGCTCATTATTAATTACAAATAAAGAATCAAATTACCCTCACATATAAAATACTTAATTACGAAAATTGCATTACCATTGTGGCGACTTCCACATACAACACAACAGGAACCTACTACAGCGCCATCTACCGAAGATACACTGAACTACGAAGTAATGCTAAAATGCACGGATACCAACCCAATCCAACCAATCCTGAATCGCGCAATAGAAATTCTCGCGCTGATTATCATATGTACAACATCCCAACATTAACTGTTGGGCAGTAGCCCGCCAGGCATGATCACCTCGCCTGGTCGAAGGATCCTCCCTTTGTTTTGGAGGAATATAGCACCCGTTCCTCCACACCTTCAATAGACGTAGACGTTGGTCCAGTAAGGAGTATCAAACCAAGGTTATGATGTTATTGAATAAAAATATAAGACCAGTAGGAAAAAAAGAGGGTTCCTTTGCGTCGGTTTTAAAGTTTAAAACAATTCATGTTACATAATGTAAACATATACGTACATTGTGGTAATTATCCATAGATATCTAATCTAGACTTATAAGATATCTATAGCCTACTTTACTATTCTCCAAACAATAACAAATGATAAATAAATTGATTTGTAAAAATCAGATCCTATTTAAAACTTCACAAATCGAACAATATGTGAAGCAGTTAAAATAATTCTCTTACAAAGTTATTTTAGATGAGAAAAAACAACGTCTTTATATTGTCCATGTAAAGTGATTCCTGTGCCGTTTATATTTATTAATGTAAACCTATGTGGTTTGCGGACCATGGCCGTTAATACAGTAGATGTAATATGATCGAGTGCTCGCCACTGTCCTTCCATATTCCCGCAGGATATGTCCCGGAATATTACCGATGAAATAAGTTTACGAACATTGATAAATTACATCTTTACATAGTGTTACTCGTATAATAATACGAAATTAGTCATTTATTTACGTGTTATGATGAGTTTATGGCAATATGATCTCAACCAATTGAATGAAGTACCTATTACTAATGGAATAGATCACTTCTAAATTGATTAGTGATTGATGCTTTCTTCTCAGTTCTATAATTGTAGGGCTGTATACAATTGTAGGAGACTAGTATTGAATTGAATTAAATTGAAAATTTGGTTATTTTGTTAAATGTTTTTAGTTCAAAATCAATCAATGAAGTCAATCAAAATATCAAATATTACAAACATACCATCAATACACACACACACACACACACATGCATACACACGCACACATGCATACACACACACACATGCATACACACACACACACACACACACACACACACACACACACACACACACACACACACACACACACACACACACACACACACACACACACACACACACGCACGCACAACCTAGCATGTATAAATACGAGTTTCACTTTGTTTGCTAAGGAAGAATGGGGTCTGCTGACACAAGTAACTCTAGCTTAAAAGGAGGCTTCCAACACTATATTGATATATGCTGACTGAAATGTAATTATAAATAAATAACTGTTGTCATGCGAAGTTTGCTCATTTACATCCATGGATAAGTATGTCTGTATTCCTGATCCGATTTTTGTGCTCCACATATTATTCTCACTATATCTGTCATCTGTTTATTACATAAATTAAAACCATTCAGTTTTGAATGATGAAATAAAATAAATTATGTTATAAAATTTTAATGTTTTGATCGCATATAGACATATTTAGAAGCTTAGAATTATAGTATGTTTATTACTAGCATCGCCATATATGATAATGAGCACTAAAATTAAACTGGTTTGACACACCTATTTTTTTTATTCGTAATGACGAAGATTATAATGGTCATCTGATTAAATTAATTGTAATGACTTCTCCTATTTAAGCAGAGTATCCTGTTTGGGAACAATAATAACCTTAACCTCCTTACACTACGTTGGGAAGGTACCCTCAACGAAATTATTGTAGACAAATCAATTTTCATAGAGTTTTTACTGAAGCACCGTCTTCATAAACTGAACTAAATACTATTTTGTGTCCTACCGAGATTACCTACTATTCCACCACGGAGCTTTAACAAGCTACCGCCGTCTGCCATGTCCAGCGTTTTTGAAGTTATCCAAAGGAGCGAAGTCTTCTGCTTCTTCTTCATGTGTGTACTCTGATTATCTCACCCAAAGCATAAATGCTTTATTACTTCTCTTTCATTCATATATGAACTGAAGAGACCAAACAATTGCATTGCTAAGTAATATCGCCGTTTATTGCTGAACGAAGGCCTAAGGAGTGGGAACTATCCGATCTTCGGCAGTTCTCATTCATTCTCTGCTAACCAATTTCTTTCAGCAATGGAAGGCGATAGATTGATTGATTGAGTATATTTTTATTAGTATAAATATAGATCGTTCACTTCAATTGAGTCTTGGTGAGTTAGTAGCTAATTTGGGATAAATTACGTATTATACTCGTATCTAGAGTTACATTTATAGTAAAAACACGGCCGTTTATGGCAAATCAGAAAGATTATTTACTCATTATTATCTCTATCTAACTATACATGTAATGAAACTAGGGCTGCCTAACACTGTGTTATCATTGTTATCATTATTGTCCATTCAATATAATGTTTGACCAACCTTTTTTATGTTATAATTTTTACCAGCCCTTTACGGGCAAATGTGTAAAACAGGATACTTATATCTCGAAACTATCTACAGCTTCTCGAAACAGGATAACTGATAAATAAAACTATCATACATTACACCGAACCAGTTATTTTGTTAAATCACATCGAGAAATTTGAAATGTTCAAATTAACCGATTGCTGTTCACTGTTGAACGAAGGTTTGCCCCAAGGAGCGCCAACTATCCTAGACGGTCGTCTAGAATGTCAATCAATTATTCTTATTCATGTACGTAATCGTTCATCAATTTAGTTGTTAACAGCTTAGTGCGATAAAGCTACAGTTATAATAAGCATAACGATAAATTTACCCTTTCAGTTGTGAAGGTTGCAAGGGTTTTTTCAAGCGGACAGTTCGAAAAGACTTAACGTACGCCTGCAGAGAAGAAAGAAACTGTATCATAGACAAACGCCAACGAAATCGATGCCAATACTGTCGATATCAGAAGTGTTTGGCATGCGGTATGAAGCGAGAAGCAGTGCAAGAAGAACGGCAAAGGGCAGCCAGGGGCGCAGAAGACGCACATCCAAGTAGCTCTGTACAGGTATGATAAAGTATTTTATCGAATTCGGTTTAACTAAAACTTTATTATATCAAGTAAAATGTGTTCAGGTCCTATTTTTGATAGCAATACAAAAAAGTTTTTTCTGAGATAACACTTGGCTAGACCGATTTCTTATCACCTGAACACCCTCGTAATTTTTTTTATCTAATCAAATTAAATTGTTTTCAACAAAATCCTGAAAAAAACGTTGCTACTTATGTTTGACATCCAAAATGTTATTTACATCAGAACAAGTGCAACAAGAACTAACTTTTTAAACGAACAAAATTAATTAAAAATGATTGTAAAGCTTAAACAATTCGTTCAACTTCATGTGAGTTTATGATGATCCCTGTAATATTTGTAGTAATTCAACACTTTAAAGGATAAAGATTTTGAATCCTTAATCACACTTAATATTATAAAGCTGAAAGTAAGTTTGTTTGTTACGCTTTCACTCGATAACTATTTAACAGATCATCATGAAAATTTTTACACTTTTTCTTGGAGGTATTAGAAGTAACATTGGTTTAGTAGCATATTTTGAAAGCTAGTTTAATATAAATTTATGACATTGTAAAGCTCGCGTATGTAGTGACATCGCATTACGTTCATCGTGGTAACATTTCCGTACAATGTCGATGGTACAGTAAACAATGGACCTGGAGTCAAAGGGGTTATGTATTGACTCTAAGCTTTCTCTTAGAGTCGCAATCATGTTCTGGCAAATGGCTTCAGTCCTGGAACGGCAGCAAATTTGTATATAGGACTTACAATTTGACTTACCAAACAAAATTTTTCAAATAACTTACTTGCATTTTTACATAATTTAAGATACATCTAGAATAAACTCACTGAATAGCAGAATGAGATTTGTATGTCAAGTGCAATGTTATAATAATCCTCAGTAATTATAAATGCGAAAGTGAGTTTGTTACGCTTTCATGGCTTGACGACTCGACTCATTATGAAATGCACACATCTCTGGATCCGTACATTCAGAAAAGGACATACGATACTAAAATAGTTGATTTCCTGAGAGAGTAGAGGTTTGTTTATAAAGCACTAAAACGGAGGTGTTCCCTATAATTTTATACTATAATTTTCAGTATGAAACTTACGTTTATGTAGGTACGTTAACACTATGATCCTCGGAAACCACTACAGGTTTCCTTTGTGACTCAAATATCAAACAAAACCATATCTGATGACTTATTGATGTCGAGCACAGCCATATTTGTATAGAACAATATCAATTCCAGCATGTTTGGAATGTATAATATGCACTGTATAGGAGGAGTTAAGTGCTCTACAAGAAATATTGGTCTCTAAACTTTTCTTGAGCATGTTTTCACCTGCGGCGGTGTGTTTTAATCGAACTGACTAAACCTCACGGTATGTCATGCTGTGCCTAAAAAAGGAGGAATTCAAAAAGAGTATTCTAATCACAAACTTCGAAATTAGACGAGATGTCCAGGCACACGCTGAAGTCGTCCCTGGCGGGACACCAAAACGAGACTTGTTTTGCCCTACGGACACACTCAAGGCCTCATACCTAAGTGTAGTCTATGGTTCCAACGAGGGCCCGACTTGTGTCGCCTCATAAAGCCTTAGGGGCCGCCACAAACGAGAACATCGCGACGAGTGCGCGCTCGTATCATTGGGTAATTCCCCAAGAATGAGCGATTATTCCCTCAGCTTGTGTTGTTTTTGTAAGAATTTAACGAATTGTCCTAAAAGCATATGAAGTAATTTCAGTTACTACCTACTTATTGGTCAATTCAGCAAAATCGTTTAGTTTACCTGCCATGTGTCACAGGCCCTTATGAATCTATATATATGAATAGTACGGTATGAGCATATCAAGCGATTTAAATCTTTGGTTGGCATACTTCACAAGATACCATATGTCTGGGTTCTCGATAATGGTACTCGATTGCCCTTTATATTTACTTCTAACATACATAATTATCCTTTATGTAAATCAAACATTAGACACGAGCCGTGAACTTTACAGTTACGTATATTATATGAATTTGTATGAACAATTTTGCACTCGAGTTGTTTAAGTCGATTTTAATGAAAAATAACTGCCTTTATGGTTTACATTTGCGTTTATATGTTTCCGACGTTAACTTTGATGAGTGTTGACGCTCGAACAGATACAAATATGTTCATACATTACTTTTACTAATTTATACAAATGACTAACCGAGCCCCGTGGTGTGACCCGCGCTACAATAACAATCATGGGTAACGCCGCGGTGCAAATGTAGTCTAAAGAAAGAAAGAAAAAAGAAGATTAGCTAGAACAAATAGACTGATAGACATAAAAATAAAAATTGCTTTTACGATATAAGTAAAGTATATAGGTACTTTCTTTTTAGTTAAAGCTATTAATTTTAAATATATACAAATAGGCACTTTTATAGATAACTATTACATTTTATTAATTTATATAGATAACTATTCTGTACCTGTTTTTAGAATTATTTTAATAAAATTGTACACCCATTTATGTTATTATGCTTTGTGAAACGAGTCAGTCAAATATTCTTGGATTTGTACTTGATATTATTAGATTTATAAATAAAGGAACGCGTTAACGAAGCGACTAGTTATGTCACATTTTACTTAGCGCCATAGAAAGAGAAATAACATTATTTGAATGAAAAGTGTAGCATGGATGGTTAGTGACGCGCCACTAAACACATTTCTTTGTTTATTGCTCGTTCCTCGACTATCGATCTGGTATCGTTTCACTTGTGACGAACGCGATGACGACGCGCTATTTGTATTTTTATTATAATTTATGGCAGGTATGTGTTTTAGATAGCGACATAGCTGGGGAGTACACCTGCACATCATCATTATCGTGGTCATTTGTTATCAATGAACTTTTTTTCATTTTTTTATGGTTTAGGTGGCAAACGAGCAAATGTATCGCCAGATGGTAAGCGATTACCGCCGCCCATGGTCACCCGCAACACCAGAGGCGTCACAAGTGCGTTGCCGGCCTTTGGAGAATGGAGGGAGGGGTTGGGGTATGGGCCTCCGATATTCTATTGGCAGTCAGAGCCATACGCGGATACCGCACGGTGTCCACCGAGGCGGCCTGCGCCTTGGCCGGAACACCCCCGTGGGATTTGGAGGCGGAAGTGCTCGCCGAAGTTTATCGGCGAGCGGCTGAATATCGGGCGGAGAACGGGTATCGTGCTCCGCCCGAAGAGGTACGCGAATGGCGTGAAGCCGCTCGCCGAGCCACGATGGCTCGTTGGTCTTCCCGGCTGGAGGCTCCACGCGCTGGCTTTGCCACCGTGGAGGCGCTCCAGCCGGTCATCCTCGAGTGGGCGGGGCGGCAGCACGGGACTCTTTCCTTCCGACTGACGCAGGTGCTTTCCGGGCACGGTTGCTTCGGGAAGTACCTGCACTCGGTCGCTAGGAGGGAACTGAGTCCCGCCTGCCACCACTGCGACTGCAGTGAGGACTCGGCCCAGCATACGCTGGAGTTCTGCCCCGCTTGGGCGGAGCAGCGCCGGGCCCTCACTGCAGTCATCGGAGGAGATCTGTCGCTACCGGCCGTCATACGCTCCATGGCCGGTGGCGACAGCAGTTTTACCGCGGTCGCATCCTTCTGCGAAGACGTAATTTCGCAGAAGGAGGCGGCGGAGAAGGCCCGAGAGGACGATCTCCACTCGGACCCGATCCGCCGCCGGCGAACCGGGCGGCGGAGGCGCGCCCATCTGCGCCTCATGCCGCCCTGAGTGTGGCCGCGGATGGACGGGATGGGTTTTCCCGTCCATCCGCTTTAGTGGCCAGCCGCGAAGGGGCGACGCACGCGTGTGCCGTGCGTCGCCTAAATTGAGATTTTACTAGAAGAAGGTGCCCGCTTCTGTGCGGGCAGGCGCTGGGAGGGGTCCGGTTTGCGTTAATAACAGCGATCCCGGACCCCTCCCTTTCTCAGGCGCAGAGTTGGCACACCGTGTGGTTTTAGTCGGTTCGATTCCGACACACCGCCCCGCCGCAAACCCCGGCGGGGTGACGGCCCGAGGGGGTTTCCACACGTAAAAAAAAAAAAAAAAAAAAAAAAAAATGGGCCTCCGATATTCTCACTCTCTCGTTGAAACCCAGCGCAAGCGCTATTTCACAGTGGTTTTCTGGGAGCCCGTGGTATGTGGTGGTATCACTCCGGTCGAGCCGGCCCATTCATGCCGAACGGAAATTCTATAAAAAGGGACTTTCTATAAAATTTTAATGTTAATCGCTTTATAATATTGATTTTACATGAAATGTCACGGTATACGATTTTGGTATTAAAATAAAACATTTATACTAAGATAAAGCTTGTATTGAACTCTTTTGTTAGTATCTTTATGAGCACTAATTTGTTACCTTCTAAGAAACTAGGTACTTTGGCTTTTACTCGGTGGTCATATTACAAGACTTTTAATTAAGCCTTTATCCAAACCTGTTTTTTGGTCGGTTCAGCCGTTACGTAGTAGACTGTTGTCTAATACGATACTTTTGAATATCTGGAACAACTTCCATCAGACCCCTCTAACCGAAGTAGATACTAGGCGATATTAAAGTACTGTAGAAACATTACGGTAGGACTTTTTAGATTGCCAGAGATGTTCGTATGACAACCGGGACTCAAGTAGGATCTCGATGTGGTGAGAATCCATAGACTGATCTAGCCAGGAATGTTTTACCACTACTAGCAAATTCCCTCCCATTGTCGCATTACAAAATACTTGGCATTCTAATGCCCGGTTCCTATATTTAACGAATCGTCATCGTTTAAAAATTTTCTACAACCGACTACGAGTCGTAAATACCGTTCCTCAATTTATTTTTATATAGGAACGATTTTAGCTTACGCCCCGTATAATATACTACTATTCGTACCTAGAACGGATCGTTTTTCAAATATAGGAACTGGGCATAAATGCAGTAAAAGGTCTAGTAAATGGTATGCCACTTCTTCTGTTTGCTGATTTTCAAATACCGCAGCAGTCTGTTGGGTGATATTCATAGACCATGATACAATATTTTACCACAATTATTACTTTGATAAAGTGATTATTTTATCACGTCTAGACAATTTAGTCATGATATATAATAACCAGTTATTATAGATAATCCATTTAATCACTATGACCAAAACATTTACATAAAGTGCAGCGTATGAGTATTTAAAACTAGCTTTTGCCTGCGGTTCCGCTATTTTTCGAATTTATAATTTTAGTATATTAGTATGGATTACTTGAAATGTTTAATGTTTAAAAACTGACACTTTGAATAAATTAATGTTTTTCATTTACAGGAGTTATCCATCGAACGGCTACTCGAAATGGAATCTATGGTGTCGGACCCTACTGAAGAGTTCCAGTTCCTACGTGTTGGCCCTGACAGCAATGTACCACCCAAGTTTCGTGCACCTGTCTCTAGTCTTTGTCAAATAGGTATGAATAATTTACTTTTACTCCACGGATAGTGCAGTGGTTTAAGCAGTCGCTTCGCCGCTTCATACTGCGCTGAGTGTTGTGGGTTCGATCCCCAACACTGAACAACACTTTCTATTATCGCGAAATTGTTGTTTTGTGTTTGTAAAGATCCCCGCGACACAGGAGATATGCCTAGTGTGGGTGTTGTCTTTCAAAATACGATACGTTAATTACCGACTATTATATCTTAAACTTTATAAAGAAATATTATTTGTTTAAAAAAACAATAAAGGTATTATTAATTTAATTAAAAGATGAAACAGGTCTTGCTTATTTTTCATTAGAGCTACTATTACCACTGAGCCCGGCCATGCTTCGGTCTGTGGTTTAATCTACTTGATTACCTTTTTATCTTTGACGATCATTTATATTAAAATGTAACGTTGATTCAAGATTCGTACACACAAATAAATAAAGTCTTAATTTAAACTTATAGGTAAGCTAACAATAAAAAAAAATAAAAAAAATTGGTTGCCTGTAAAGTCGGTATACGGGCGAAAGTTTTACGTGACAACGACTTTGAGTGGTAAAATAATTTTAATGTGAATATTCATTCGTATAGTAGGAAGAAGGATGAAATAATAGTAACAATTTAAAACATTTATTTATACAAAGAATTATATTTAAAACATTAATTTTAACGTTTTAAATATAATTCGACGCGTGCCTTTCACTTTTTATGTCTGTCTCTCTCGCTCTTAGGCGGGCTAACCATGCCCGAGTGGAAGGGACGCGTGCCTCTCACTCGCTCTCATTGTGAGCGCATAACGTGAGCGGAGCGTAACGCAGTTTCTTGAAGTGTCACCCGGCAAACCAATTTATAAGACGTTGTCACGTCAAAAAAAATTTAAGTACCTGACATAAATATTGCTATTAGCACCTAGGAAGTCATTTATTAAAATTAGGTTATTAGTCTATTAAAAAGTTACAGCATACAGGATTCAAAATTTATAGAGTAACAGGCTATTTATATTCAATAATATTAATTGTATTATTCTTTCTCTTATTTTGTTTAAAAATATTACATTAAATAACTTATTTTTTAAATACTTTTCCAATCATTTCGGTCTCTTCTCCCCTTATAAATGTACTTTTTATTTTGCTTTCGAGTTTTTTCTAGTAAATGTAAAAACATTACTTATTTTTACATTTATTTCAAAAATATAACATTGAGTTTGCCCTATTCAAAGTTATCCACTTTGTAAAATATAGCTCTAATTACGAGTATTTGTTTGTACGTTTCTCATCTATTTCAGGTACGTAGCAATAAATAATGCCAAAAAATTCTTAACTTATTCAATTTGTTTTCTCCTTCATAAACAAAACAAAATCAACGTGTGAACAAAATGGTTGTTGAAACTTGTTATGAAGTAGAAAAAACAAGCTTGTCGAAAATAAAAATGTTACGTGAAATTAAAATTACGATCGGTGGTCGTGCTCTTGAGAATAGTTGGTTGCAATTCACCATGATTGTGCTGGTTACACGGTAATCGTTTAATGTCGCTGATGGATAACCTTGGATGACGATTCGTAATGTGACATACTTGTGTATTTTCAGTTAATATATACATGACGATTTTTTTTTTTTTATTGAATTGTGGGCAAACGGGCAGACGTATCACGTGATAGTAAGCGATTACCGCCGCCCATGGACACCCGCAACACCAGTGGCGTCACAAGTGCGTTGCCGACCTTTGGGGATGGGAACGGGGATGGGGGAGGGGTTGGGGTATGGGCCTCCGGTATCCTCACTCACTCGGTGAAACACAGCGCAAGCGCTATTTCACACCGGTTTTCTGTGAGGCCGTGGTATCACTCCGGTCGAGCCGGCCCATTCATGCCAAAGCGTAGCTCGCGTGCTCAGAATAATTATTTTCTCGCAAGCTTTTGATATTTCAGTATTGAATACAGGATTATTCCAGTCGCGTAAAATGTGAGAGATTAATAAACAAAACTGAATATAGATTGTTCTTTATCTCTTAGTGCTTACCTTGGTTGGAGTAAACATAGATGGAACACTTCTTTTTAGTTAATATTAAAAGACTGGAAACATAAATTGTTATTGTTATAGTTAATAGTCCAAGAATTTATACAATTTGTTTAAAATGATGTTTTTTGTTTTTTTTATTGCGGTTGTAGTGTTGTATAAAATGTTTAAAATTGAAAGAACAAACTTGTATAAAAAAATAAAGAGACCTATGTATGTCCAACAGTGGACTGCGATAGGCTTATGATGATGATCAAGAGCGTTATTTCACCAGTTGTGGTTTATCTACGGCCTGTGAATTACACACAATATTGAGGAAAACAATAAAATAAAATAACAATAAAAGGTGCATTAACGTATTCAGAACGTGAATCTTTCAATTTTCTCTGAGAATATGACTCTGAATGTATTTCAGTGCCTCCGTAATGTATCAAAGGCCTAATAAAATTGACAAAACCGCCTTTTATTTTTTTATTTTATTCAATTTTTTTTGGAACTTTCACACATAGCGTATGCCAGTTATAACATACAGATTTATTGACAAGTTCTCAATAGCCAACCATTATTCCGATTGTAATTTGCGTACCGCAGAACCGTCTTAAAAAGGGCAACTCGTGTCCATCCAAAACCATTGACGTATGATGACGCGAATATGTAGAGATTGAAACGCAGAAATAAAAATTCTCGAGATATAAAAACTTCGGTATGTTGATATGTATTTATGTACATAAATACATTATTACAATGGCATACATAATTTGAAACTGGTTTAAAATGGCGTCTGAATTTGTATCCACGTAATGTTGCTTGAATTATTATACTGCTACCTTTGTGCCGAATAACATTTTGGGCAGGTTCTTTGTGATCTAATTCAGTGGCTAGGTGTACCTACGTGACTTAAAAGTAAATCGGCTTTTAATAATTATTTGGATCGTTACTTTGCCCAAGACTAACCAACATCTGAACAAAAACAAATTGATTACATAACATCGAACGATACTCGATAGAAAATATTTTAAAGAATAGGTTTTATGCCTACCAAATTAATGCAAGTACACGTTTGTGTAAAGGATTTACAATCGTGATTATTTTCGAACTTTATCCTCATGAAATTGAGTGAAGACAAATAAAACGTAGTTTATTATTCACATTTCTCGGAAAATGAATGTTAACCTTGTTTATGGTTGTATATATAGGAATGTAAAGGATATCTTTGTACTGTAATATTGCAATCAGGTGCGAGTTTGGGATGTATCTTTGTAACCGGTTTCTAAAGTTTCTTCTAGCTTAGGATGTAGATAGTCATTATTTTTTTTTTTAAGATATATGGAACAGGATAGCGGTGAATCATCATTTACTAACGGCCAAGGTAATCGCCGTGACTCAACCTGTAAACAGGTTGAGATGCATTAACGTTGTCCAACATTTTTTTGTAGTTACGGGTCTCCTTAATACCGAGTCAAACAAATGTTCACTGACTGAACGGTACTACAAAAAATAATTTAGTAGATATAATAGTTATGCGGTTGCCTGACGACCCAAAACAGAAGTCTCTAGAGAAGAAGGATAAGGAGGGCCAAACCCGAATAGAAACGGGCAAAGGCCAGACCAAGAAGATGAAAAAATTGTTATGCGATTCATTATGATAACAAAGTGCATATTTTTATTGTATTTAATGATGTGCACTTGCACATGTTTACAATTCTCGTGGTAATTAATCTGATAGCTCCTAGCAGTAAATCAACAAATAAATGATATAATTCTGCTTAACAATACTTAAATATACATAATTAGTCTTGTCATAAATATTGTTACGAAGTTTTTTTTTTATTGTACTTTTATTTACTATTACAGTGTGTTAGTTTAATACATTAATATAAAACCATCAAAAATATATATGAAGCTTTTTCGAAGTGGTTTACATTGGCTGCAATACAGTCCTTTATTTAAACGTTGAGACCAGTTATTAATAGCAGCACGCACACTTTCGATGGGAAAATTCATTTCTGCCAATCGTACGGATTGTTTTAGGGACTCCAAATCATCATGACGTTTAGAGCAAGCCTTACTCTCTTAAACTGACCATTAATCATAATCCAGTGGATTAAGATCAGGACTAGATGACGCCCAGTGTTCAGCTCTGATGAAGTCCGAAACGTTCGTTTCTAAGCAAGATTGGGTGGATCGAGCTTTATGACCCAGCGCCGAGTCTTGCTGAAAGGACCATTTTTGGTTATTGAACATGGTGTTGTTAAGGGTCTTAACTACCTTCTCAAGAATGGTATTTTCTCAATCACTTTTTTATAGGTGCTCCACCAAACCATCACTGAAGTCGGATAATGCCCTCCTTGTACTCTGTTAACTAATTGGGAAGCTTCTTTAGAGCTTTCAGCATAAATAAGGTCATTTTGTATGTTAAAATATTGCTCTATACAAACAGAAATTTAAAAGAGATAATTTATTGTATTTGGCTTTATATCCAATTATATATGTAATGCAATCTCAGCGATTCGGTTCTCTTTTATCACTCCACTCCATTTTAATATAGCAAAATTTTGACAATATATTGGCGTGAAAATAAGAAAACACAATGAATAATCGTATAAAAATGACAGATTCCAAATTCAAAAGTAATTTTGTTTCTTTTTAATTGTAACAGTATTTATGGCCAGACTAGTATTGAAACATTTCTTCTCGATCTCACTCAACTCTTATGATTAAAAGAGCTTACCAGCAGGATAATATGAACGACTTTTAATATTATTAATTAGTATTTTTTTAGATTTTAGTTTATTTAAAACATATTTGTCAAGAATTTATTAACATTTTATATAGGTGCAATGTAATTCTAAGAACACATTTCTTTTGTTTATAACTATAGACTTGTGATTATATCCTGATAAAGTTATTTATTTAAAAACTGAACCAATATCGTGTGAAGCCAGTCGGCTTATCTAAAATTAATGTGACAATGGTGGAAACTTTTAATGATAGCTTATCAGGCACTGTTCGCTGCAGGCGTAAAGCGCACATATTCATATTGAAGACAATTTCTTTTCTTCACTAAATCTGCCTACGCGTAATTTTTGACAGGTTAAAGTTATACTTAGAGTTAACTTAAAGTTTCACGGTAATAGAGCCACGCTGATTACAGCACGATGGGCCGGCTCGACCGGGGCGATACCATTCTTCCAGAAGACCAACCTACATTGACAGCATTCGTGCTGTCGTGTTTTGAGGCCCAATGATGCAGACATTTCAAAGGCCGTCATAGTTGCATTGTTTGTATTCGCAATGGGAATGGTGACCGCTACTCTTGGATTCCGCTCATGTTTCCATCAGGCAGAGTAGTCACTTTGGCAGGTCTATATAAAAATAAGTACAATTCTGTAAAAGCTTATGTCTCTCACCCGATTAAACTGCTTTTTTAAAAGCCATAGAAAGAACATTTTGACTTACTGTATTTTGAGTACTGTTGAGCTGTAGTCTTGCAGAATTTACTCTTGTGACACTCCTGGGATGAATAAATCTCATCCAAAAGACGTCCACTACTGGACATAGTTCTTCCCCAAGGTTCTCCACAACAACCGTTCTTGTGCTTTTCATAACATTACATAGCCATTCATATGGAACATAGCGAGAAGATTAAGTGTGTTACTTGTATGTAAACTACTCAAATTTTTGGATACCGAAAGGCCGTATTATTGTAGTCTGGAAGAGATCGCCGTGATTTTGTAACTCATCTTTGTTTTCTTTTGAAGCGGGTTTATTTAGCTTGCCCTATTTGTTTGTTCCTTTATTTATTTGTTTGGGTCAAATCTCGTAATAGAAATTTGGATTAATCCGTCAACAAGAAGTGGTCAAACTACAAATAATAGGGTGTGGTGTCCTTGAATATCGTTAAATCTCTCGGGAAAATTCTGCTTGCTTGTCATAACAAGCAAGCGAATTAACTCTTCGACCGTGAGCAGTGCAGTTATGATTAGCAAAACACTGTACTTGTAAGGCTTATCGATAATTATCATTCATGTCATCACCATTGCTTATGCATATGTTGGTATTCTAGTAATATGCACACATAGGCAACTTATCGATCTAGAAAATACTTATAAATTGTGACTCATAAAAAGCAAACGGATACCTTGTTCGATTATTTTTACAACATACTGCACAAACGTATGTCCATCACAGCATTTATTTACTGCGCATTACTGCATTCCAATACTCTGGTTAACCTGACCCTAAGTTCACTTCTTCCTTACACTGTTTACGAGCTTATTCTACGATCTTCAGACTGTTAACAGTTTCTCAGATTTCGAGTGTTTCTGACTAGAACTTTCTGGATAACACCAATTTTTGGCGAGTATGGATTTTTCAGTACCGGTAAACTGTCCATAAACTATCTTTATTTTTTCTCAGTAGAGGTAGTAAGTATATGGCTGTAATAACTGACGTCATCATAGGTCGATAGTTTTGTCATATTTTTATAGTCTAAAGAGCAGCGGAGTATACTTAGATAATAAATAATCGATAATATTCTCAATGATTCCACATTTTTTTACCTTTCCATCAAATATTTAATCTTTCTCTCTTAAACGTCAACTACCTTCGATATATGAAAACTTTAAAAAAAATGAACGTAAATTTAAATAGTTTTAAGCTGAAAAGTAAAAAGAATTAATTTTTGTATTACAAAGAGCATGTGGATTTACATCTCATCATTACTCTCTCTTTTGTTATAGGCAACAAGCAGATTGCCGCGTTAGTGGCATGGGCCCGAGATATACCTCACTTTAGTCAGTTGGAGTTAGAAGATCAGGTGCTTTTAATCAAGGGCTCATGGAACGAACTCCTACTCTTCGCTATAGCTTGGCGTTCAATGGAAGTAAGTTCATATTAACATCCATAGGTAAACTAATAATTGTGTGGTTTGCAGAAGTTTTCTAAAACTAATATTGTTGTTCCGTAAAAGGCCTTAGAATAAAGAAGTATATATCGACTGCCTCGGTGGCGTAGTGGTAGCATATGCAACTGCTAAGCTTGAGTTCTCGGGTTCGATTCCCGGGTTGGAACAAATGTTTGTATGATCTGCAAATATTTGTTTCGAACTTTGGGTGTTTTCTATGTATAATATGTATGTATTTACAAAAAAAAAAGTATATAAGTATTTATATCAATTGTCTAGTACCCATAACACAAGCTCTGCTTAGCTTGGGACTAGATGGCGTTGTGTGTTAGATGTCCGAAAAATATTTAAAATTTATTTATCAGAAAGTGACACCAAAAATGATACACATTGACATATAGTGTTTGATCTGCAATATATTTATAAGACTATCGATATAAGAAACTGGTAATAATTATTTGGTTAATTGAAATCCATTAGATGTATTTACTTCTACATAATTTATGCGAAGGAATTGTTAGTGATGTTGTAATATATGATAAAAAAAAATTAAGGCACCCTACGAAAAAGTAACACAGCAACCCCGTAAATTATATTCATATATTTAAAGAAATAGATCAATTTTAGTTAATACTAGCTGAGCCTCGCGGTATTACCCGCGGTTATTGTCGTAATGCGGGCAACGCCGCGGGGCGAAGCTAGTCTAGAAAAAGTAAATATATATTTTGGTATGTGTACCGTATATACATATGCGTGTAGTAGAAAGTGGTTATTTTAATATTACAAACAGACACTCCAATTTTATTTATTTGTATAGATTAACTATATTACTTTCAAATTATGAAATTTCAATTCTGTTATTGTAAAAGTCAGTAAGGGATTTTTTTAAGTTTTACTTAGTTAAGTAGCTAAGGTGTACTTGTAATTTAGTGAGTTGATGTAAAATGAAAGTGCCCAGTATTTATAAATGTCGTGATTGTTTCCAGTATTTGACCGAAGAGCGAGAGAATGCGGACGGAACAGGCAATAGAAACGCAGCGCCTCCACAACTAATGTGCTTAATGCCAGGTATTTTTTAACTATTCATAAATGTATATATGATAGTAAAGGTGATATAACAGATAATTAAATAAACTTCGGTATCATAACTACAATTAATTCATATCGCTTTGACCAATGTACGTTTTAAAAATAAATTTTCATTTAGAATAAATAACGTATATGATTTTTAAGCCAAGTACCAGTAGTTACACTTTTGGCCTATTCCTATCTATGAAAGGTGTTTTAAATCTTATTTCAGATAGCAGGGTTCATGGAGGTATACTTTGTACCTACGTAAAATGCGAGCTTTGGTTTTAACATAAAGTTAAAATCTTCAATTTTATCAAAATAATACACAAGCTAATATTATAAAAACTCCTTGGCCCACGCAACTTTGCACGCACGCACCCCGCAATGATAACTTACAACTAGTAGGTAGTTTTAAGTAGTTATTATAAAAAATTCTATTTTCACTCGTTACTGGCATCAATTTATTGATAAATTGTTTATTTATACCTTGAATTTCATGTTTGCAAGGTCGCATTTACTATATTTGATAACTTGAGAGAGATGAAAACGAACGCTAAAGTTTTGCTAAAACACATTACGTATTTACACAAAGAATCGGAGGGATATTATGTGCTTATGGAGACGAATTAACAATTTGAAGTACATATTACCAATTGGTTACGACATCCCGTGGGTGTCGTAAGAACCGACTAAGCTACGCAGAACACTGCAAAAGTCGTCTAGCAAGTTTTTTTTTTCTTTTATTTTTTTTGAATATTGGGCAAACGAACAGACGTATCACCTGATGGTAAGCGATTACCGCCGCCCATGGACACCCGCAACACCAGAAGCGCCACAAGTGCGTTGCCGACCTTTGAGGGATGGGGGAGGGGCTTGGGTATAGGCCTCCGGTATCCTCACTCACTCGGTAAAACACAGTGCAAGCACTATTTCACACCGGTTTTCTGTGAGGCCGTGGTATCACTCCGGTCGAGCCGGCCCATTCATGCTGAAGCGTGGCTCTCCCACGGACAATAAGAGTGATATATAAGGCCAATACCTCCTTTCTAATCAGAGGCTCAGAGTCAACATAAAACTATTAAAGATTGCGGATTTTAGGGTGGCAAACGAGCAGTCAGGTATATGATGAAAAGTGACTACCATCGTCCATGGAAACGCAACTCAAAGATTTCAATCTCTCCCACCAGAATCGGGCGAGATTCTCTCTAATACGCGTATGTTACGTTACAGGGATGACATTACATCGCAACTCAGCGCAACAAGCGGGCGTGGGACAGATCTTCGACCGCGTGTTGTCAGAGCTCTCGCTCAAGATGCGCACGCTCCGTATGGACCACGCAGAATACGTTGCCCTCAAGGCGATCGTCATTCTCAACCCTGGTCAGTATTACAAACATGATTAAAGTTTCCTTAATTTCTCTACGTATCATATCATAGATGTGTCTGAACTCTGTTAGTGATTAATCTACTGAGATTAAATGTTATTTTCAGCATATTTGAATCAATCAAATTATGTCAATCTTGCCTTTAGTAGAACCTTCTTGAATAAAACGTTGAAGGACTGATATTAATTTTCTGTTTCATATGTTTTCAGACATTAAAGGACTGAAAAACAGACAAGAAGTTGACGTGCTGCGAGAAAAGGTAAATTCAACTTGTTTTATAGAAGTTATAAATTAATAAAAAAATATGTTTGTTGATATTTACCAACACATTTATTGTTTACATATGTTCACGAAAGAATCGGTAAATTATTGTTCTTAATTTAAATATGTAGTTACATTCAGGTTACGATTAATAATACAAAGTGTTATACCCTATTTATCCTATGGGTGTTGTAAGAGGTGACTATAGGAGTAAACTACAGGACAACAACACTGCAAAGGGAAATGTTGAGACTAACTGTATACCACGACCCTGTTTGCATAGTATGGTATAAAAGGCCATAACCTCCATTCCAAAGAGAGGCCTAAATCCAGAAGTGGTCTACTAACGACTGTTAATATTATAATTATCTGTATTAATGTTATAAAGAGGTAAAGTTTTTAAGGTTGTTTGTGGTTGAAAATTCTTTTACCAATAGAGACACAGACCAAAAAAAATTACCTCGATATCTAACATATATGAGGGAGGAGCAACGGAATAAAGGTAGTCTTAAATATAGTCATAATAATTGAACTGTTTGTTGTATTACAGATGTTTTCATGTCTCGACGAGTACTGCAGAAGGACGCGCGGCTCCGAGGACGGTCGGTTCGCAGCCTTGCTGTTGCGCCTGCCTGCGCTTCGATCCATATCTCTGAAGAGTTTTGAGCACCTCTTCTTCTTCCACCTCGTCGCCGAAGCCAACATCTGTGGCTACATCCGGGACGCGCTGCGTAACCACGCTCGGCCAGCGACTGACGCCAACATGATGTAGGCCCAGCTCAGTACCACACCAGCCTCTTTAGCGCCATTTCATTTTGTATATTGAGGAATAGTATTGACGAAATAGTTACGATAAGACACTTGACACTGCGAGGGTCGCATACCATACCATCAAATTTGGACGACTCTCCGATCGATGTTACATTATATTTAGATAATTGCGAATAATTGTTTTATAAGGACATACGATTTTATCAAGCATACAGTGCCAATTCCACAGTTAGTGTTTTTTTTTAATTTAACCTTTAAAGATTTATGAAATTGAATGCCAATTCCAGTTTTTTTTTTTAATTTTACTTTTCAGTGTTTTATAATCATCTCTTTATCACAATAATGTACAATACACATTATTGTGGTTGCATACGAGAAATTTGTTATAAAACAATATTCGAAGTGGTTTGTGTATCGTGTCAAGAGCTCAATTGCTTATAGCAGCTGATTATGGAAAATAATGTACTTACATTCATTTTCTTATAATTTGTCAATTAGATCAACATTTTGGTTTCATTGTATAAATAGAGATTCCTTGAATGGTTTTTTGAATCATGCTAAGTGGTAACATACTCAATAATTACTTCAGATGAAGCAACTTTTTCAAATGAGCATGAAATAATGAAAAATAAATTAAAAGAATGAAGGAAGGCATATTGCAAAAAAAGTGAATGCTTAAAGTGACAAATAAATCAAAGAATAGCGGTAGCAATAATAAGCTCGAGTTCAATAGACAATAAACTTAAATTTGTTATGTCCTTTTGAAAATCCTAGGTTTGGAACTTTGTACAACTTACCAGAGACGTCTGCTATATTTCGAAGTTGTAAAATCTAATTTTATTATCAAAGTCGAGCTAATTATATAATATGAACAGACTACAATGTACTTTATAAAATCACAAGTAATATCTACACACGATGAGAGGTTAAAAACAGAATATTTATAATATACAGAGCTATTGACGTGCCGTCAAATTGATGGTCCAATCTTAGCATGAGTAAACCGATTGTGGTGTACCAACCACTAACTGGTTTTATTAAGTAAAATTTGCCATTAATTTGATTGCGTCGACCCTTATAGTGTTAATCGTCATATCGCTACAGGAATTCTTTATTTTCCTGTGTGTTTTCCTTGAAAAGAAACCTGTACAAATCATGTTTATAAAAGAACTCTATTGTTAAATTGTTCAACAGTAATAAGAAATATTCCTCTCGCCATACAATAAATAGACTTACGACAGCTTCTTAATCAATGTGTGGTACCTAAAGCGGCTGTACCTAGAGACTTTTACCTCTTGATATTTATGAGGGATTTGACCTGCGAGGGATGCGAACTTCGCGCAGCTATGTACCTTACATTATATTATTGTTTATGTAATCTTATTATAGAACTATTATTAAGAAGTAACCATTTGCTTGTCAAATGTAGAGGTTAAGCTCTGTTGCTATCGACCGTATTAGGATTGTTGGGTAAAAGGGCTAGCTTGGACAGACGTCGGGCTAGCCGAGTGATTTAGATCACTGTCGAGGTCTTATATGTTAATTATAATACTTCGGTTTTTAGCGTGTGACCGCTGCCTGACCTTGACATCATGTAGGTGTTTATGAAGTAAACAGTTTCAAAGTACATGTTAAAGCGGAGTTTATACAAGAAGTTAGACTTTCAGATGATTTTGTAAACTTGGATTGTTTTATACACAGTAAGTAAACACCTATTAGCGGTTTACTTGAAAACTAAATGATATTAATTTAATGCTTAAATGAGTGAACTGAGGACCTAGTGCTGGGTTATTTCACATCTACTCGATCTCGGTTTGTGAACAGTTCAGTGCGGACCAATCGCAAAGCCAAATGTGGTAACCGTGACTCACACTAGGCCCTCTCGACCTACTACTAGGTAATGCGGGTCACTTATAACTGTGTATATTATATTGCGAACTACAGATTGTAAGGTAGTGTAAATGGGGCCGCCTCTTTATTACGTAGCATATTTTAACGTATATTAGTCATTCATTTATTAGGAAATTATAATCGTCAGGTAGATGTTCATAGCCAATTAATTTTAGAATAAATATGTGTAGTTTTAACATTTACCAAATCTCTTTTCAAAGCACGTAAGTACATTTAATATTATCTTTAATGGATATTAGTAAGAATCTATCGAGTCCGTGATGAAAACATGAAATATTATCTACTCCTCGATTTTATGAACAAAATTATGCTTCAAATATTTCTCTTATACACATGTTGGTGCTTTAATATGCGTTATTTACATATTGCGCATTTAAAATATGCATAGTAAATCTAAATAGAACGTTACATCATATATCCATATTTTCATTATAATTTAGTATATAAAGTTATAATAATCTGTAAATATATCTTGCATGTAAAATATTATTTTAATACATATTAGATGAGTAATTTATATTTAATATATACCTCACCAGATGTGGGCGGTGGGAAATGGTTAGAATGGCCTACATACTGCGGTTACAAATCATACTAGTACATTGTAAGGCCACATTTTTACGTACTTGTGAGATGAACCCCGCAATTTCAAAAAGTGCACTAATAAAATTAACCAGTATTAAATCATTACCTAATACAAAGTCGTATTGACAGCACAGTATAGGAACATTCTAGAATCTAATTCAGGACAGTTCAGTTTTGAAAATCTATGATTCTCCATAATACCATGTCTTTAAAAAGTTAACCTTCTTATAACAACCAATGTTTCATATTGTTTATCGTGCGGCTGTGACAATTAGATGAATGTGTTTGGTGCAAATGAGATTTCTGATCCATTTTGTGTGACATACTGTCTTTGTACTTCTCGCATGTATACAAAAACCAATTGTATACAAGTGAATGGAACTGACACAATATAAAACTCACTGTTTATTATAATTATTTCATTTTAAAAACTAAGCCTATGTATCTATAAACTGTTAAAATTATAAATGGTTAAAAAACTTAGTAATAACTATCTTGATGTGTAGACAGCTCAATTTAGTATCTATACAGTCTGTTCATGTTACGAAAATAGTGAAGCATTTATCAAACCCCGCCCCCTAACCAATCAGGTTCCAAGAAATTAAACTTCATAAAAAAGCTTGGACACTGATTGCTTAGAATGCAGGGCTTGTTTTTTTAACACGAATGGCCTATAGCTGTTAATTCAGTGTTAACTCAATTAATCCATTATGTAACTACCGAGATTAGAGTAAAGGTGTTCTCGACTCATCGTAGATTGTTAACGTTAAACCCAATATTTGTGTTATAAAGATTTAATGTTGAGCAATTATATTACTATATGGATGGGTTTGAAATATATGATGGAGATGTTGCAGCGGTTGTGAGATGATTTATAACGATGTTCACTAATTTCTGACTAAATTTAAGTTATATTTTTTGTATAGACATACATAGCTTTAAGTTTAATAAATGGTGATTAAAATTATTATCACAATAAATTTGTTTTTTTTAACCACTAGCGACCCGGCCCGTCTTCTCACGGTCGTTTTTGAGATTCTCGGATTTTCCTCTACTATAATATGCATGTATTGCACATATAAATCTTTTCTTTGAATGAGTCTATTGTTGAAAATTGCATTAACATCTGTTGAGTAGTTTAACGATTGAAGCGAACAGGTACATAGCGAAAGCGATCCATTTTATACCGTAAAAATATTGAAGCAAGGTTTGAGGTTAAAGTTAACCATTTACGCCTCTATTTAAGCCTCTTACAGCCAGGAACGCTTTGTTACATTTTATTAAACGCCTACAGTAGTCAAGGCGAAGTAGTAGCATGTTAGGATTAAGTGTGTCAGCTAGGTTTGTCAATACTTCTGACTATTAGTGAGGAATCTACGCCTTAATCTTTCGAATGCGGGAACGGGTACTTCCGGTTCCATGCACCGTGCGGCGAAAGTGCAAAATTTTGCAACACGGTGCATGGTGTACGAAAATGATCAAATATTTTCAAAAACAATGCTCGGTGGTTATAAAAGTGATTATTTTTCAAAAGATGGATAACAAGCGTACATGGTTATGCCATATTTTATTACTAAACTAATGTTATCGCTTTATTATTTACTCACAATTGAGCCAAGTATTAATTTACGCACCTATTGTGTTAATAAACATGATTTTAATATTTTATGTGGTTTATTATTCATTTTACTTATTATCCTCATAAAGTTCGATAACTAAGCTATCTACTGATATAAAAAACACTATAACTGCAGTAAAAATTCATTGAGAAACATATTTGTAAAAATCACATTTCGCTGTCGAGATATTCGCCATTTTGTCACTTTACAATCAAACTATTATTTGCGCCAAAAAACAAATTACGTAGTATTTATATGAAGAAATAGTGTTTTTTAGTTAAATAATTTATTTTTTTAGTTAACTAGTGCAAAAGACAGGAACAATACATAAAAAAAACAACCTATTTATCAAGTTATTTAAAAAAAGGACTCGTTTGCTAGACCAGTTTTCATTTATTATTTTTAAGTTCTGAGAATTCTCTAAACTCTATGAAAATGACTGAATGCTAAAGAGAACAAACTGATCGTTCCATTATGTGACACACAAAGTCTATGGTCAATACAAAATAATTTAGTAAAACATAAACAAAGATCAGTTTACGTCTTGTTCATTGTCCGTCACTACTGTGTATGTGTGGGTGTTAATAGTTCCAGGACTTCCCGCTAGGCTGCGTGCAAACACGAATCAACGGCGATATACAATTTTAAGTGGCGTGCTATTGGAGAGGCCTATGTCCAGCAGTGGACTGCGATAGGCTGATGATGATGTAGAACAGTAATAGCTGGGGAGCCCTGTGTATGTGTGCGTCTAATTTCGCTAGTCAGGCAAAAAATTAGTGTTTATTTAAATATTTAGCTTTTCTAACACATTTTTGTTGCTATTCTATATTCTATATAAGATTCTCATCGCAATTATATCATTTTATCAATAAAAACATAAGAATAAATGCGTAAAAACCTTCAAATGAGTAAGCCCTTTTCAATAGGTAATAGACTCGGTAACTTTTTGAGTAACACTATTCAAAATTACGCATGATTTATGCCTCAATTCGTATTGATAGTGGTTCCTAAAATAAGTATAATAAGTAAAATATAATAACAAACTACCTTCAAAACCACCTTATCGGCAAAAAATCAGTTTTAAGAGGCACTTGACAGATCGCGTTGCGTCATCGTCAACTTTGAAATTGGAACTCGTTTTTTTTACGGCTCTTGAAGCGCACTTGACAAACGAATGTTTTAAAATGTTGTTCGTATAAAGCAAATGCATAACAAACCTTTCTAGACTTCATTATAATAACTTTAATACCCAAAATTAATTAAAATGCAAGTTAACTGCGGTTATCGCGGATCCGCGATGCCGCACCGACGGGACAATCGTGGATCCGCGATGCCGCACCCCAGAGGTTAAGCGTATATTTTACATTCGATTATGTATTCTTTCGGGTATAATTTATCATATAAATAATAAAACAAATTAACACAATGTATACATTTAATATAATTAGATCTGATAGTTTTCAGGGTATTGTTATACAATTAAAATCATGTGTCTTATTTAGAACATAAGTATTTCAATTTACGCAAGACACAGCCAAGCAACACAAGTTATATGTTCACATTATACATTTATATATTCAACTGTTGCAGTGCTTATATAATATAAAAAACATTAAATGCTTTGTGCTAGTTATTTAATAATAATTCGTGTATACTTAAAAAGCACCTATTGTTTTGTACTTATTTATTAAAATGCGACGCCTCCATCGATTCGAACGCGTCCAGTTTGATACCCATACTGAAAGAAAACATTTGACCACTGATTAGGTATCTTATAAAATGTGCTAGAAACTTGGGGGTTAAACATGTAATTGCAACGTGTTCCGCCGTTTAAAAACTAATTGGTTTTTGAAAGCCATTTCAATCTAAAATCAGATTTTTTTAGTACACTGCTGGACATATATATGCGTCTTCTAAGAAAGGAGGTTTTAGTTTTTGCCCTCTCTTTTTATTGCCGTTTTTCTGCGTTAGTTCGCTTCCTTAGTCGGCCCTTACGACTTCCAGCTATGGTATGAATAAAGGTACTTACTTGTCAAAGGCGACGTGCATATCGTTTACTTTAGCAGGATGACACGCAATAGCGAGTTTGCTGACATTAACGTCGAACAACGTCGGAAGCCATTTGACGGCCGCGGCATGAGCTGCGTCCTCCGTGACAGTTGATATCGCCTGGACAAGATCCCTGTATACGAAATAAATTAATTTTACCTGAACGTAGCAAATACATACATATTAGAGATAAAATAATAGAAAGTAGATACTTTTACTATTATATTAAGACAAAGTAATATTTTTTTTGTTAAACTTCGAAATTAAATAATAATAATAAATATTCCGGACATCTAACACACAAAGCCATCTAGTCCTAAGCTAAGCAAAGCTTGTGTTATGGGTACTAGAAAACTGATATAAATACTTATATACTTTTTTTTCTTGTAAATACATACATATTATACATAGACACCCAAACTCCGAAACAAATATTTGTAAATCATACAAACATTTGGTCCGACCCGGGAATCGAACCAGAGACCTCAAGCTTAGCAGTCGCATACGCTACCACGACGCCATCGAGGCAGTAAATTAAATTTCTATTGTTATTTTTGGAATAAAATAATGTGTTAAGGGGCGATGGTTATTATGGAACTGTCCAGCTAATAAGAGAAACTAGAACAAATATTTGTATTGATTTTTGTGTAAATAATATCTAGTATAATATCTACGCTTAGTGCTGGGGGGTCCAAATCCTACATGAATGAATGAATGAATATTTAAGTCCGAATGTTTATAGTGTCCTCCGCGTGACAGGAATATTTAAAAAATAAAGATGAATAAAACTAACAATAATAATATTTATTGAAACAAAACCTAATTTTACAAGTTTCTGTTATACTGATACTACTTAAAAATAGTGACAATAGATAAGAGGATGCCGCTGACGACCGTACTAATATAAATTGTTTAAAGTAAGAAGGACAAAAACTCACCTGTTGTATGTTTCGCCTTCCCGTTGTAAATAGTTAATTAAAGACCGTTTGACGACATCAGCGGGGCTCTGCTCATTTTCAACTACTTCGAATAATGCGGTACTCTTTGCTGATGCGAACAGATCCTCATCAAATTTGCCTTCATTCAAGTATTCATCCTGTCGATACAAATAAACATTTCCTAAGTAATAAATAAGAAACGGAATGAAAGGAGTTGAAATCTGGAATTAATAAAATTAATTTATTCTCATATAAATTAAACAAATATACTTATAGTTATGTGCACATACCAAAATGCTCTTCGCCTTAGTGTAAGCCTGCACCGCGTTACTGGCTCTATACAGAGAGAACATGAGTCTCCCCTCGTTCTGAGACATACGTATTGCGTAGCCGTAGGACAGCCCGCATCCACGTATCAGACGCCACATCGGACCCTGGCCATACAAATACAATTATAAAATTAATCCATTAATGTGTACAGTCGGAACAGATTTCAATGAGTAAAAATAATATGGTATTATTATATTTCAATAAACAATACTAGTCACGTTAGTTTACGGATGGATGACCGTTCTAAACACATTGAGATCCCGCCATGCTTTGGAGATCAAGTAAAGCCTTCGCCGTCGGTCCCGGTTGTCATATGAACACCGTGACCTGTGACAATATTTAGAAAAATTGAGGTGCATTCGTATCGTGGTAGACTTGAGCGTAGTCTGACCAAGTTTAGGAAAGAGGCTCGGAAAAAGAATTGTATTTATAGTGTAGGGGTTCGTCCACGAAAATAAAGTCTTTTAAAGTTCAACGGTTTTTATAATTTAATTAAATTCACAATTGTCACAAAAGGGTAGAAAGCACAAATACACAAGAGATATAGTTTATGAAAGCGAAGGAACAATAAAGTTAAACTAATTACAGAATAGAAAATAGATTTGAAAGCGCGAATTAAATAATTGCAAATAAATTACGGATACGAGACACGAAAGTAAAAGCGGCGTGCGAGCAAGCGAGCGCGTGAGTGCCTTGCGCAGCGGCGAACAAAGGACTGCCGACCGGTCCACGGTGAAAAACGAATGGAGCCCGGCGGCGGCGAACCTCACCGACAAGGCACGAGCTCGACACGCTGTCTCAGTACGAACACCGAGTAGCGGTGTTACCGCTACAATAGTATATGTGAACCTCGAGCTGCGTGAAGTAGTTGATCGCGATCATAAGCGGCGCGAGTGTTACGTGCGAGTACCTCGAGCTGCGTGAAGTAGTTGAGCGCGATCATGAGCGGCGCGACGTCCGACGCGCGGTGCCCGAGCGGTCCCGGCGCGAGTGTTACGTGCGAGTACCTCGAGCTGCGTGAAGTAGTTGAGCGCGATCATGAGCGGCGCGACGTCCGACGCGCGGTGCCCGAGCGGTCCCGGCGCGAGTGTTACGTGCGAGTACCTCGAGCTGCGTGAAGTAGTTGAGCGCGATCATGAGCGGCGCGACGTCCGACGCGCGGTGCCCGAGCGGTCCCGGCGCGAGTGTTACGTGCGAGTACCTCGAGCTGCGTGAAGTAGTTGAGCGCGATCATGAGCGGCGCGACGTCCGACGCGCGGTGCCCGAGCGGTCCCGGCGCGAGTGTTACGTGCGAGTACCTCGAGCTGCGTGAAGTAGTTGAGCGCGATCATGAGCGGCGCGACGTCCGACGCGCGGTGCCCGAGCGGTCCCGGCGCGAGTGTTACGTGCGAGTACCTCGAGCTGCGTGAAGTAGTTGAGCGCGATCATGAGCGGCGCGACGTCCGACGCGCGGTGCCCGAGCGGTCCCGGCGCGAGTGTTACGTGCGAGTACCTCGAGCTGCGTGAAGTAGTTGAGCGCGATCATGAGCGGCGCGACGTCCGACGCGCGGTGCCCGAGCGGTCCCGGCGCGAGTGTTACGTGCGAGTACCTCGAGCTGCGTGAAGTAGTTGAGCGCGATCATGAGCGGCGCGACGTCCGACGCGCGGTGCCCGAGCGGTCCCGGCGCGAGTGTTACGTGCGAGTACCTCGAGCTGCGTGAAGTAGTTGAGCGCGATCATGAGCGGCGCGACGTCCGACGCGCGGTGCCCGAGCGGTCCCGGCGCGAGTGTTACGTGCGAGTACCTCGAGCTGCGTGAAGTAGTTGAGCGCGATCATGAGCGGCGCGACGTCCGACGCGCGGTGCCCGAGCGGTCCCGGCGCGAGTGTTACGTGCGAGTACCTCGAGCTGCGTGAAGTAGTTGAGCGCGATCATGAGCGGCGCGACGTCCGACGCGCGGTGCCCGAGCGGTCCCGGCGCGAGTGTTACGTGCGAGTACCTCGAGCTGCGTGAAGTAGTTGAGCGCGATCATGAGCGGCGCGACGTCCGACGCGCGGTGCCCGAGCGGTCCCGGCGCGAGTGTTACGTGCGAGTACCTCGAGCTGCGTGAAGTAGTTGAGCGCGATCATGAGCGGCGCGACGTCCGACGCGCGGTGCCCGAGCGGTCCCGGCGCGAGTGTTACGTGCGAGTACCTCGAGCTGCGTGAAGTAGTTGAGCGCGATCATGAGCGGCGCGACGTCCGACGCGCGGTGCCCGAGCGGTCCCGGCGCGAGTGTTACGTGCGAGTACCTCGAGCTGCGTGAAGTAGTTGAGCGCGATCATGAGCGGCGCGACGTCCGACGCGCGGTGCCCGAGCGGTCCCGGCGCGAGTGTTACGTGCGAGTACCTCGAGCTGCGTGAAGTAGTTGAGCGCGATCATGAGCGGCGCGACGTCCGACGCGCGGTGCCCGAGCGGTCCCGGCGCGAGTGTTACGTGCGAGTACCTCGAGCTGCGTGAAGTAGTTGAGCGCGATCATGAGCGGCGCGACGTCCGACGCGCGGTGCCCGAGCGGTCCCGGCGCGAGTGTTACGTGCGAGTACCTCGAGCTGCGTGAAGTAGTTGAGCGCGATCATGAGCGGCGCGACGTCCGACGCGCGGTGCCCGAGCGGTCCCGGCGCGAGTGTTACGTGCGAGTACCTCGAGCTGCGTGAAGTAGTTGAGCGCGATCATGAGCGGCGCGACGTCCGACGCGCGGTGCCCGAGCGGTCCCGGCGCGAGTGTTACGTGCGAGTACCTCGAGCTGCGTGAAGTAGTTGAGCGCGATCATGAGCGGCGCGACGTCCGACGCGCGGTGCCCGAGCGGTCCCGGCGCGAGTGTTACGTGCGAGTACCTCGAGCTGCGTGAAGTAGTTGAGCGCGATCATGAGCGGCGCGACGTCCGACGCGCGGTGCCCGAGCGGTCCCGGCGCGAGTGTTACGTGCGAGTACCTCGAGCTGCGTGAAGTAGTTGAGCGCGATCATGAGCGGCGCGACGTCCGACGCGCGGTGCCCGAGCGGTCCCGGCGCGAGTGTTACGTGCGAGTACCTCGAGCTGCGTAAAGTAGTTGAGCGCGATCATGAGCGGCGCGACGTCCGACGCGCGGTGCCCGAGCGGTCCCGGCGCGAGTGTTACGTGCGAGTACCTCGAGCTGCGTGAAGTAGTTGAGCGCGATCATGAGCGGCGCGACGTCCGACGCGCGGTGCCCGAGCGGTCCCGGCGCGAGTGTTACGTGCGAGTACCTCGAGCTGCGTGAAGTAGTTGAGCGCGATCATGAGCGGCGCGACGTCCGACGCGCGGTGCCCGAGCGGTCCCGGCGCGAGTGTTACGTGCGAGTACCTCGAGCTGCGTGAAGTAGTTGAGCGCGATCATGAGCGGCGCGACGTCCGACGCGCGGTGCCCGAGCGGTCCCGGCGCGAGTGTTACGTGCGAGTACCTCGAGCTGCGTAAAGTAGTTGAGCGCGATCATGAGCGGCGCGACGTCCGACGCGCGGTGCCCGAGCGGTCCCGGCGCGAGTGTTACGTGCGAGTACCTCGAGCTGCGTAAAGTAGTTGAGCGCGATCATGAGCGGCGCGACGTCCGACGCGCGGTGCCCGAGCGGTCCCGGCGCGAGTGTTACGTGCGAGTACCTCGAGCTGCGTAAAGTAGTTGAGCGCGATCATGAGCGGCGCGACGTCCGACGCGCGGTGCCCGAGCGGTCCCGGCGCGAGTGTTACGTGCGAGTACCTCGAGCTGCGTAAAGTAGTTGAGCGCGATCATGAGCGGCGCGACGTCCGACGCGCGGTGCCCGAGCGGTCCCGGCGCGAGTGTTACGTGCGAGTACCTCGAGCTGCGTAAAGTAGTTGAGCGCGATCATGAGCGGCGCGACGTCCGACGCGCGGTGCCCGAGCGGTCCCGGCGCGAGTGTTACGTGCGAGTACCTCGAGCTGCGTAAAGTAGTTGAGCGCGATCATGAGCGGCGCGACGTCCGACGCGCGGTGCCCGAGCGGTCCCGGCGCGAGTGTTACGTGCGAGTACCTCGAGCTGCGTAAAGTAGTTGAGCGCGATCATGAGCGGCGCGACGTCCGACGCGCGGTGCCCGAGCGGTCCCGGCGCGAGTGTTACGTGCGAGTACCTCGAGCTGCGTAAAGTAGTTGAGCGCGATCATGAGCGGCGCGACGTCCGACGCGCGGTGCCCGAGCGGTCCCGGCGCGAGTGTTACGTGCGAGTACCTCGAGCTGCGTAAAGTAGTTGAGCGCGATCATGAGCGGCGCGACGTCCGACGCGCGGTGCCCGAGCGGTCCCGGCGCGAGGTGCGCGACGCAGCACGACTCCCAGCCGCCGACGCCCACCACGAACCCGCCGCCAGACTCAGACAGCAGCTCTGCGTCCCAGTACAGCCGAGGCCTTACGGAAAACATAAACATTTCAATTAGATTTCGATTTCAAGGGGCCAATTCTAAAAGTATTAAGGAAAAATTAACTCAAAATATGTACATACATAAAAACAAAGTTATAACCTGTATTAGGTGACGAAAATTTATTTCAGACATGGATATTTGTTTACATACGTTTAAGTACTACAACTTGCACGAGTTTTATGGTTTGGGATGGAAGATCTACTTGATCGTCACGGTGACACCGTTCGGTGAAGACGTGACGTCACAGAATGCGCAATCGCAACGTCGAACGTGGTCACCGTGAGAATTGAAATGCTTTTTTGACGACCTGCAAGGAGTATTGTCAAAGGGAAAATTTAATGAAAATACTTACGGCGATGGTGTGGTCCCCGTTGATTTTCCGAATCTCTTCCACACCTCGGCACTCAGTTTGAATCTATCGAAATCTGTAGCCAAATGCAGCCAAACGTTTTGCGTGATGTTGGTGAAAGTTCGTTTCGCTTCTCTCAAGGCGGCCTCTGCGGAATCTCCGCCGGCGTTCAACTGTTCGACGAGGTCTTTGAGGAACTTCTGTTGGCGAAGTACCGTGCACCAATGCACGTTGCTGTCCTCGCTGTATACAGAGTCCCGCAGTGTATCGTACATCATCTTGTCGCCTAATCTTCGTACCTAGAATAGTTAGGGTTTTACTTTAACTAATCTTTCCAATCATTTATTTACCTTTTGACAGCTCTAATGCTTAATTAAATAGTCATACCCTGACCCGTTACCGATTCGATTTCTTTTATCGATCTATTTTATGCATGAAGAAGTTTTAATCTATTTAACACACTCATTATTTTATAGATAATTTCGTACTTTTATCGATTATTAAACGGCAATACCGAACGCGGAGCCGACGCGCGACGCTATTTTGTTGTTAGTGTTAATCCACATTTTCATACATCGAGTTGAGTATTTATATTCCTCCGTATTGATTTATTTGTGAATTCTCACGTTTGGTTGAGTTGAGCGTATCGTTCCTCCCTTCGTTACTGTCAAAATGCCAAAAAATAAAGTACTCAAAGGACAAACAAGAGAGTTTGTCTTGCGACTTCGTGAATACTTAATCGATAATCGATTTATTTCAAAACCGTTTTTATAGTCTGTGGTCATTAAATCCGAATGACACATCTCTTAGTGGGTGGAGCCCGTCCATGAAGTACAGTATTCCCTGTAGTACATTGTATCAAAAATTATTCCAAAATTTTATGTGCGTGATCTGTCAAAAGTTAAATAAACGATTGGAACGACTATAGATACTATTTTGAACGTCTACAAAGTTTTAAATATTCATTGTTTGTGATGAAAATTGTGAACTTACCTGAGCCGCTTCATTGATCAGCCGCTGAGCGAACACTAGCAGCCTATCTTTCGTGATCTCAGCAGAGAACAGTATCTCGTAAAGGTGATTAACAACTGCCTCGTAATCGTTTGGTTCACACTAGAACATACAATTTAAAAAATAAGGATTAAAATGGCAGCGAATACACTTTAAAGATCAGACTATTTATTTATTTCAACTTAGCTCGCGTAAAAGTAGTTTTGTAATCGTTTTAAGGTACTACCGGAATACAGGTATACGGAATAAGAGAGATAATTGTTTTTGTGGTAGAAATACACAAGTGTTAAATTTAAGCGCTTGTTTAATATTGGTTACTCTCCCCTACATAACAATACACAACATTGATCGAATGAAAACTTTTGTATTAACCTCTCGGGTGCGGCAACACGGATCCATGTTTGTCCCGTCGGTGCGGCACACACGGATCCATGTTTTCCGCAGTTAACTTGCATTTTAACTAATTTTGGGTATTAAAGTTATTATAATGAAGTCTAGAAAGGTTTGTTATGCATTTGCTTTATACGAACAACATTTTAAAACATTCGTTTGTCAAGTGCGCTTCAAGAGCCGTAAAAAAAACGAGTTCCAATTTCAAAGTTGACGATGACGCAACGCGATCTTTCAAGTGCCTCTTAAAATTGATTTTTTGCCGATAAGGTGGTTTTGAAGGTAGTTTGTTGTTATATTTTACTTATTATACTTATTTTAGGAACCACTATCAATACGAATTGAGGCATAAATCATGCGTAATTTTGAATAGTGTTACTCAAAAAGTTACCGAGTCTATTATCTATTGAAAAGGGCTTACTCATTTGAAGGGTTTTACGCATTTATTCTTATGTTTTTATTGATAAAATGATATAATTGCGATGAGAATCTTATATAGAATATAGAATAGCAACAAAAATGTGTTAGAAAAGCTAAATATTTAAATAAACACTCATTTTTTGCCTGACGAGCGAAATTAGACGCAAACATACACAGGGCTTCCCCGCCATTACTGTTCTACATCATCATCAGCCTATCGCAGTCCACTGCTGGACATAGGCCTCTCCAATAGCACGCCACTTAAAATTGTATATCGCCGTTGATTCGTGTTTGCACGCAGCCTAGCGGGAAGTCCCGGAACTATTAACACCCACACATACACAGTAGTGACGGACAATGAACAAGACGTAAACTGATCTTTGTTTATGTTTTACTAAATTATTTTGTATTGACCATAGACTTTGTGTGTCACATAATGGAACGATCAGTTTGTTCTCTTTAGCATTCAGTCATTTTCATAGAGTTTAGAGAATTCTCAGAACTTAAAAATAATAAATGAAAACTGGTCTAGCAAACGAGTCCTTTTTTTAAATAACTTGATAAATAGGTTGTTTTTTTTATGTATTGTTCCTGTCTTTTGCACTAGTTAACTAAAAAAATAAATTATTTAACTAAAAAACACTATTTCTTCATATAAATACTACGTAATTTGGTGTTCGGCGCAAATAATAGTTTGATTGTAAAGTGACAAAATGGCGAATATCTCGACAGCGAAATGTGATTTTTACAAATATGTTTCTCAATGAATTTTTACTGCAGTTATAGTGTTTTTTATATCAGTAGATAGCTTAGTTATCGAACTTTATGAGGATAATAAGTAAAATGAATAATAAACCACATAAAATATTAAAATCATGTTTATTAACACAATAGGTGCGTAAATTAACACTTGGCTCAATTGTGAGTAAATAATAAAGCGATAACATTAGTTTAGTAATAAAATATGGCATAACCATGTACGCTTGTTATCCATCTTTTGAAAAATAATCACTTTTATAACCACCGAGCATTGTTTTTGAAAAGATTTGATCATTTTCGTACACCATGCACCGTGCTGCAAAATTTTGCAATTTCGCCGCACGGTACATGTAACCGGAAGTACCCGTTCGCGCATCCGAAAGATTAATACTATTTATTACATTACTTACCATAATTTCAGTATGTACAAAGTTCCCAAACTGTCCCACCGAGAAATTGCCAGAGCGCTCGAACCCAATGCGGTGAGCGAAGGACACTGCCAGCTGTTCATTCGTAGAGATCACCTCTTCGTGAGGTATGAGAGTGTCACCTCGTCTCACGGGACACTCTGCCAAACCATTCATGTGTAGAGGGAGCCACTGGCGGGTCTCTTTGTCTACTGCCGTCATGTCAAATATTAAGTTTATCTGTAAGTAGATTAAAAATGTTATGTATTCTGAATGCGACAATTTATAAAAAAAAATCGGTTAAATAATATCAGTTCTTCTATATTAAACGGTTCTGTAGAAACTTCTGTGAAACAATTTGTGACGTCATATCTTGCTATTGTCAAATTAACACACACTTGAAAAATAGTTTTTCAATTTAATATGTAAAACGGTACCTTTTATGAAGACTGTTGAATTAATTTATGTAATATTCATAGATATTAGCTTAGCTTAGGACAGAAATCATTGATATGTCCGGTTTTCTATACATTTATACATATAAATCTTTCTAACGAATCACTTTTTCTGTTAGTGAAAACCGCACTAAGATTCGTTGGGTACTTTAAAAGATGTAAGCGTACAAGGACAAAAAGCTACTTCATTACATACTATATACAGGACTATTGCGAACCTGATACAAACCACTTACCAAATAAAAAAATATATAAAGGTACTTACGTAGACAAAACTGGTCTTCAAACTATGCACTCTGGTGTAAATAGGTATTTGTTTGAGATTAAAATGCGGGCAGTTGAGTCCGTCAGTGCTCCAAGTGGATATATTGTGGCACTTGAACGAGTCACACGGAGGGACGGGCACAGCCGCCAACGTCCCGGCGGGAGGAGGGCGCTACACGAGTAATGAACACCATTCATTATATAAATCTAATATATAAATTCGAAAGTAGAAAGAAAGCTCTGTCTATTAATTTTTTACGATTAAACCGCTACACGGATATCAATGAAATTTGGCACGGTGATAGTTTGAGTCTTTAGGAAGGACATACTTCTTACCGCGATAACCGACATACACGCGGGTCGAGCCGTGGGTGATCTATATCGTACATAGATCACATCATCGTAGGAGAGCCACACTTCAGCATGAATGTGCCGGAACGACCGGAGTAATACCACGGCCTCACAGAAAACCGGCGTGAAATAGCGCTCACGCTGTGTTCCATCGAGTGAGTGAGGATACCGTCCCCCCCATCCCCCTCCCCTTCCCCCGAAGGCCGGCAATGCACTTGTGACGCCTCTGGTGTTGAGGGTGTCCTTGGGCGCGGTAATCGCTCACCATCAGGCGATACGTCTGCTCGTTTGTCGCCAGTTCAATAAAAACAAATATATTTATATATTTCTATAAAAAAAACTGCAGTATAAATGTAAGAAAAAAGTTGCGTGTACTAGCGTACACTCGTAAGAAGTGAAACTTCTTTATGACGTTATTTTTCAAAAAATAAATATCATATGTCGACGTAAGGTATAACGACAAAAGACTTATAAACCAGCAATATTCGTGACAGTTCTTATTTCAAGTGCAATAAAAGTTAAGGAGCGAGACCTGAGTAAATATTTCGCGATCTGTGGTGTGAATGAAGTAAGTTTGTGGAATGTGATGTGTGTAGTTATTTACATTGTGGACTAAATAAAATAATATTGTTTGTAATGTGATATTTCATTGTAGTATTAATTTGGTCCTGTTTGTGTTTCAAAATGTTTTTTGTTTTATTTTATAAATTTTTTTTGAAGGATTGTATATAACTACTCTCAATAATGATAAAACATTTTATTTTAACCCCGATAAAGAAGTTTCACTTCAAAAAGATAGCGTAACGGATAACTGTGACGCGTAACGTAACGGATAAATGTTACGCGTAACGAAAAAATGTTACACTAAATTTTTTGACAACCCCGATAAAGAAGTTTCACTTAAAAAAAATCTTACTACTTTAACCCGAATGCAACTGCCTTCGAACTAGATCTCTACACCCCAAAGGTTGTCTGATAGACGGTCCAAGGGCTAGGCATTAATTAAATTTCTCTCACGGATTATACGATGTCGAAAGTTTCTTGTAAAGCGCACAGTGTATTGGGATATGTACATGGAGACAATTTGTTATGACGTCCGGTCAGCGGCGGCGAAGACTAATTCAACGAACATTTAAATTCAACCTAAAGTACTTCAGAATACTACTCGTACCTACTGTTTTTGATGCAACGAAATAAAATGACGATTGGTTTCATTTCAAATACAGTTGTATACTGAAGACCTTAAGGTTGAATTTAAATTGTTCCTGAATTAGTCTGTACGTCGGCGCTGACCTTGATAATACTAGCTGAACCCCGCGGTGCTACCCGCGGTACGACAATAATCGCGGGAAACGCTGCGAGGCGGAGCTAGTATCTTTATAAATTATATATATATTATTGTAAAGTTTCATGAAAATTCATTCCATAGTTTTTGCGTGAAAAAGCAACAAACATACTCACAAACTTACGCGTTTATAATATTAGTAGGATATTATTACCTCATTGAAATCCATGGCTCCTTTAAGGTTTTTCGCTTTCTCCGCTAAACCGGTCTCACCTAGTTTTGCTCTCTGCTTTTCGAGTCTCGCCTTTTCATCTTCAGCCATTCTAAATGAAATAGTTTAGTTATGAATTATCCTGTTAAACCTTTAAACTTAATTATTATCGACATACATTTTAAATTGACTGTAATAATTATTAATTTACTAGCTAACCCATGCAACTATGCTTGCATCTCTCAAGAAATAATTACCACCCAAAAATAAAAACCAATAAAAATTGAATGTCCCAAATTGGTCGATTTCTTTCGTTAAAGTTTCCTTTACAATTAATCTACACTAATATATAAAGCTGAAGAGTTTGTTTGTTTGAACGCGCTAATCTCAGGAACCGCGGGTCCAATTTGAAAAATTCTTTCAGTGTTGGATAGTCTATTTATCAAGGCTATATATCATCACGCTAATAATAATAGGAGCGGAGCACCAATGAAAAATGTTTCAAGAACGGGGGAAAATTTTCACGCTACGGGCAATAGAAGACGCAAACGAGGTTGCGTGGGTCAGCTAGTTTACCTATACAAATAAACAAAATTGAAGTGTCTATTTGTAATTTTAAATTAAAATTTTGTCACTAAATGCATATGAACGTACATATGGTACTAAAATATGAAATCAAAAAAAAATTGTCTGCTGTTTGTTCCGGAAAATCTCTGGAACGGCTGCACCGATTTCGACAGGACTTTCACTGGCAGATAGTTGATGATATAAAGAGTAACTTAGGCTAGTACCCCTAAGAACGACGGGGCGCAGCTAGAAAATTTTACGTTTTACACTTGAGTAGTGTTGCCCAAATTCAGTCTTGGTCTTGCAGTCTTGGTCTTGTTCTTGCGTTTTTGCAAGACCAAGACCAAGAACAAGACCGCGTATTTTTAGCAAGACCAAGACCAAGACTGACCGTGCAAGACTTGAGCAAGAACAAGACTAAGCCTGCAAGACTCTTGCGTCTTGCAGCTAGGACTTAGCGCTATTTCACGGAGTAGTTAGGTGTAACAGTTCGGTGTATAGGTACGCTTAGGAATTCTATGAGACGCAAAAAACTGTATCAAAGAATATGAAAAACTGGACCTATGCGCATTACGACTAATACCATAAACATACCTACATAGCGAATAAAAAATATCCATTAAAATCAAACTGAGTGCATGCATAGTTATGTTTTAACCATCGGCACTTTGATAATGCGGCATCAAAGGTTTTGTACTTACTTCTCAAAGAAATTTGCCGCTTTTCGGAAGTACATGGTTATGATACACGCGCCGGCGGCTTCTTTTGAAATCATATACAACAATCGTTGCCGCCGCGCCGAAATCACAACATTTGACACTATTTGCTTGCCGCCACAGGGCGTAGGTATACTCATGCAAAATAATTTCGAATTTTAAGAGTACCTACAGGTGTTCCAAAGAATAAATAAGTTTAATTCTTGGTCAAAAGAATTGATATAAAGTAACATAACCTAATGATAAAGCTGTTGTGTACTGTTATGTTTGATTTGTGTTGTATTTTATTTTTTATTGAAATAAATGATAAATCGTAAAACTCTTTTATTAAATTTCATATAAGTTGAGGGTTCAATCTCTTTCTAGACAGATATTGTTCTTTAAAATACAGTCAAGTTATTGTAATTAATTTGTTTTTTACATGTTTTAGCAAATGTAAGCTTATAAATCATAAATGTTTATTAAGAAACAGTTACTTCCATGGAAAACGACATATAGGTCAGTTGATTTTTCGAATTTCTTATCAAATCCTCAGTTATTTATTAATCTGCTTGATCTTTACTATGGCTATGTTAATTCAAGCTCACAATGTTTCAATTCTAATACGTTTTTCTAAGATTTAAAGTAAACTTTAATAAATAGTAATAGACTAATAGGTAATTGCAAGACTTGCAAGACTCTTGCTGCAAGACCAAGACCAAGACCAAGACTAGGAGCGCAAGACCAAGACCAAGACCAAGACCAGGTGTATTGGCGCAAGACCAAGACCAAGACTGGCTAAGTCTCGTCTTGTTCTTGCATTTGGGCAACACTACACTTGAGACTACCCCTGGACTCTTAATTACTAAATAAATATTTGAATATAGAGTAAATCAAAACTTAAAACATTAACATCATCTTGATTGATGAATAGTCGATGACTTACTTGGCCTGCAGTTCAATGCTGGGTGAACCCATGATGACAATAATATCATCAGTGAAGTATTTCTGGAGTAGACCGAGCCAATACTCAGGTGTTTCTTCCAACAAATCATGAAGGTCTTGATGTGGGTTCATACGCGAAATAAACTGGAATTTTAACAATAGTCTTAATTTAATATCTGCCTCGGTCGATCGTTTGTATGATCTACAAATATTTGTTTCGGAGTTTGGATGTCTTCTATGTATAATATGCATGTATTGACAAAACAAAAGTATATATGTATTTATATCAGTTGTCTAGTACCTATAACACAAGCTCAGCTTAGCTTGGGACTAGATGGCGTTGTGTGTCAGATGTCCGAAATATTTATTTATTTCTTAATATTGTGTTACCATAATCGTTTTGATTTTGTTGTTTCAAACATTGAATAAATGAGTACAGTTAAAAAAATACTTCTTACCAAATAAATTTACGGACTCTCAATAAAAGATACGATATGTGAACGTGTCCCCATCATTTAAATGATATAATGTATCTATAATCTGAATTTCAGAAACAGCTCCAACGAGTTCCATGAAATTTTTTATGCGGTAGGTTTCGGGAGTGATAAATCGATCTAGCAAAAATTTAATTTACCAAAAAAGTAACGAGCTAAGCTTGATAATCCAGGTCCTGTATATATGTATAGGTATAAATAAAGATTTTAAGAAATATATAATACGTTACGGTACCGACATACAATCACAATATATTACGCAAGTTGGGTAATAAACTGTTATAATTTAAACTACGTTGAGAGGCTAGGTTTCTAAGTAAAAAAGTAATTTCAATGTAAGTTTTTACATGCAATTTATATATATTTGTTTGATTTACGTGTATTAAAGTAATTTTAATAGTGCCATTCACAGAATAAAGGAATATACGCTGTTCTGTGATACCAATGATACTATATAATTTATAGAGCTATTTACTATGCTTAAGTTTCAATGATTTTTAAGTGAATTAATTTTTATTCTTATTTGAATTATCATTTTATTTATGCCCATTTAAATATGTAAATAAATAAATATTTTGAACATCTGACACACAACGCCATCTTGCTTCAAACTAAGTCGAGCTTGTACTATGAAAACTAGATTGAGTAATAGATAATAATTATATACCTTTTTTTTGTAAATACATACATATTATACATAGAAAACACCCAAACTCCGAAACAAATATTTGCAGACCATACAAAACATTTCATCGGACTTGGGAATTGAACCCGAAACCTAATGCGCAACAGTCGCGTAAGCTACCACTGCGCCAACGAGGCAGTCATTTAAACTGGAAACCGGTAAAACTATATTTAAAACTAGCTGACCCGTGCCCACTTCGTTGGGCATAATGTTAATAATCCTTTTTTAGTACAGAGTGTTATGTTTTAGTTTCTAACTGCCAAGAATAAGATAGAAAGTAGTTCTGATAAGAACCTTTTATTTAAACAATGTCGAAAGTGTACTAATTAAGTTTCGAAAAATTCAATTTCGGAGACGTCCGCTACGTAAGGAGCCGACCACGCGACTGAGCCGCGCGGGTACCTACCTCTCAGATGTAAAAGGTCACGCCTCCTTCTCCCGAAGCGAGCACGAACGCGAACCGAATTAAACCCGAAGCCATCGCGCGCCGTCCGCTGCATTGGCCTTCCGTTGAAATTTCTCCGATTCACTTTGCAAAACCGACTACCACGTAAAAGCCTTTTTATTTTTCGGTTTTTTATATAACCTATGACACTCAGCAATAATGTGGCTTTCTATTGGTGAAAGAATTTTTAAAATCGGTTTAGTAGATCCCGAGATTACCCCTTACAATTTAACAAATATACAAACACAAAAACTTTACTTCTTTATAATATTAGTATAGATAAAACCCGTTAAAACTATTCAAAATATTATTATCTTTGTTTACCATTACTTATAGAAGTCGACTTCTAGTGCCAATCAATATACCGTTTACCCTATTTGGCAAATGTTAACTTAAAACTACACCGCATATATCCAAATATAACAACTTCCTATTGACGTGACAATACAAAACGCGATCTCATAATTAATAGTTTAAAAGTTATTATAAATAGCATTAGGATAATTTTGTCAATGCCTTTTAAGCTCCGATTTTATACTAGTTCTTTCATAATAATCAGTATCGCATTTCCTGCCCAATTGTCGGTTTTTATCGGTCTACTAATCTATTAAGTAATTTTGCTTTGACATCTAAGCTCAAAATACTAAAGCTCGTTAAGGCATTTTATGTAGAGTTTACTTAATGTATTAAACGCTACTATGTATGGCAGACATTACTGTGTTAAGAAAAAAATGTACTTACATCATCATTATTTTGAGAATATAAAGCGTCCCCGATACATCTGAAGGCAACTGCGTGGTGTGGGTTGGCCTCAAGACTTGCGATTGCCTCTCTAAGTTGCTTGCGAATCAACCTCTTGAGACGGTCCATGTCCATTACGTCTTCTCCACTGCAAACGGTTTTTAAACACTGTAAACCTTCATCCCGAGCCGCTGCAAGCTTGTCAATAGGCACGTTGTCCAGTTCGATCTTGATCAACGGTGCTATGTTCTCCGTGAGATTGTACGAGATCTGTAAACAACTTATTGATTGCACTAAATATTAGGAGGGAATAGCACTAACAAAAAAATTATGACTGTTATTACGGTAACTGCTACACTTCAAGGCCGTAGTGTGTTGTATAATAATCTTTAACCTTTCTGTAAATTGGCCTATTAAATATAACAGTGATTTGCATCAAATCACCAAATCTGATTGGCAGTTGTAGATATTAGCAAGTTTAACTAAAATGAAACCATTTAATTGAACTATGTAACACTATTTAGATAAGTAGTATCTTACATCTCCTGCGTACGCATCTTCTCTCTCCACAAGGCATCGTTGCAGTGGTGCAGCAGCCGTGTCACACAGGTACCGCAGCAGTATAGCGCAAGCAGTCAAATCTTTCAACGATCCTGGCTCCGTCAGCAACGGACCACGCCAACCAAAAGTTATCTGTATGTTCCGGAATTAAAGTTCATTATAGCGTAAGCAATTCGTGAAATTCATGCGACTACATCTAACATGTATTCATACCTGTCCACAGTCTTCGGTGTCGGCTGGCCACTGCACCTTGTACTCGCCGTACTGTGGCACAGGTGGGATGGTCTGCCACGGTTTGACGAATTCTTCTATTGGCTCCGCTGCTCTCTAATTATAAAATGTATTACAAAATGTTAATATTTACGTGTATATAAGTTTGCTACTGTAGAACTGTAAAATTATACGTACATAGATACAAGATTTCATATTTTAGCAAAGACTAACTAACTTAATTTAATTATGAAAGAGATTTTAAAAAGATACCCCAAAGACTTTTATTCAAGATGATGCTATGAGATCAAGAGAGACCTCTGCCTAATGTCTACTTGTTTAAAATAAGATACTTAACTATATTACAACTGTCATGCGACCTCTTCACATGTTGTCAAAAGACTAGTCCTTTAAATGTTTAGAAGTTTTTGTATGTAAATGTTATTGTCGAAAGGTACAGGTAAATGAAAAGTAAAACACTAATTTGATATTTTTGTTAACGATATCAGAGAAGCTAGTTCCGTTAGGTGTGTCCTACTGTGTTCTATCCTCTTCTCGATAAGGAAGTAAGTTCTTGCAAGTGTAGGTGCTTCTGCATTTGAAAATATATAAAAGTTACGAAAGCGACATGATGAAATTAAGAAGATATCAGTTTCACAGGTGAAGAAAAAGGTTCGAACCCAATGTCGACTCATACATACGAGAAGTGAGTATTTAAATTGGACACTACCAAGAATGTGGGAATAATTATAGTACTTTTTAAAAACAATCTGCTGTCAAGAGAGATTTAATACGATTTACTCGTATTTATGTTTTGGCAAGTATTTGTATGTTTATATACACATAGAACTAGTTTTAATTACGATAGTATTTAGGGAATTTGTTCTAACGCTTCTTCTTTGCAGCTAAAACACCAGAAAGAGGTGAAACGTAGAAAAAATTTCGGGTCTGTCTTTATGTAAACAATGACTTTCAAAGACGTGGTGGCACTCAGTCTAATTTGTCGAAGTGATTATAGATCTTGTTACGAATGCTAAGCTAAAACACCGAGTTCATAATAAAAGTAACATATTCGCATTTAGGTACTGTTTCTTTAGCTAATGGTAGTTCAAGGAAACATATTTTTACACGACCATTATTTATGATTCACTATCCAAATCACACTTGTTTGACTAGTTCGCCGCTGAGGTCGTTTGAATGACAATTGGTGCTTACGACAATGTAGACTGTAAGTCGTTTAGGTCATACGTATTCTACAAATAGCACGATTCATATCAGATATCAAGTTTATTGAGCTTTTAGATAGTTTGATCCCCTCTGAGCCTTTCTTTTTTAAATTAGGTTAGTGACGGCTTCAAATCTACTACAATATGGTGGAACTTAGATTTTCTATGTAGAGCGACTGCCATTAGACTCAAAAAGGTACTAGGCGATATTTATATATACATATGACTGCCTCGATGGCGCAGTGGTAGCTTAAGCGACTGATTAGCTTAGGTCTCGGGTTCAATTCCTAGGTCGGACCAAATGTTTGTATAATCTGCAAATATTTGTTTCGGAGTTTGGTTGTTTTCTATATATAATATGTATGTATTACAAAAAAATGTACTTAAATCAGTTGTATAGTACCCATAACACTAACTCTCCTTAGCTTGGGACGAGATTGCTTGTGTTTCGGACACAATAATTCGGATAAAACTGTCCTGGCTTGAATTGCTTAACTTCGAAATATGATTTTATATATAAATGTAAATATAACGCATTACACCATAAATATTTCATGTTTACAATTAAGTATATTTAATGAAAACTACTAATTAAAATCAATTAATAATTATCCGTGATACATGACAAAAACAAGGCATCAACGTCTAAAGACAGTTTTATTATTGCGTTTATTAGACACGCATTTGGTCAGAAAAAATATATTATTTCTAACTTTCGTTAATACTAAATTTATACTGCTCAAATTAACAAAAACGCAAAAGAGATACAGAGATAAAGAATAGAATATACTTTATTGTACATCAATTACAAATTATTACACTTAAGATTTCAAGAAGATATTTACAATGGGCGGCCTTATTCCTAAAAGCAATCTCTTCCAGGCAACCTTAGAATAGACATATTGACCGGAGAGAAAAATGAACGACATATCTATACACACATGTGTACTTGACACACGCATGCATACACATAAACACAATACAAATATATACAATATACATCCATCAACAAGAAGATTTTAGTCATGTACAGTACAGCTATTGAGAGCGAAGAGTACTTATGAATCCAACTAGTGATCTTTAACCACCTTCTTAAATGATGTTAGTATTTCGACACGTCTAATGGATATCGGCAAGGAGTTCCATAATCTGACAGCATGTACCATAAAAGATTTGTCATAGAATATGGTAGTGTGGCTAGGTACCATTAGCTCCAAAGATTCCAACGACCTTAATTAAGGACCTTAGGTGTGTGTCACCGAGGAATACAAAACGTTCCTTTAAGAAGGTGGAGTAAATGAATTGAATGAGATACTATAAAGAATAGAAAGTATATAAGAATTCCGTCCAGTCGAATTGGGAGCCACTTGAGCAATTTGCGAAATTCAGACACAATACATGGTCATATTTGCGTAAACCAAATATAAATCTAATATAGAAGTTTTGAAGGCGCTCAAGTTTATCAAGCTGCTCCTCAGTGATATCGAGATAACTGACATCAGCGTAATCGAGTATAGAAAGGAGCAGGGATTCAATTAGCGCAATTTAAGTAACTGTGGGTGGAAAGTTGCGAAGCCTTCGCAATGTACCTGACGATGCAAACACTATCCTTACTAACTTCACTTAATTATTGGCCCCAAGATAACGTACTATCGATCAGAATTCCTAGGCTCTTGACGTACGTACTGATCGGGAATACAAAACGTCATTAAATTTAACGTCTGGTATGTCAGAACAGTCGATCTTTGAGTGCATTCTAGAGTTCCAGAATGCACTCAAAAATCAGTTGCCCAGAACAACAACTTTAGACTCAGTTGGATTAACAATTAGACCATACTGGCTGCTCCATTTACACACCCGCGCTAAATCTGAGTTCATAGTAGCAAAAGCTTCCGACAAATTGTTCAAAGGAGCATGCATACAGATTTAAAGATCATCTGCGTAATGTAATAGTAATGTTTTAGAAATAGAATTTATAAAAATAGTAAAGAGTAAAGGAGATAAAACGCCACCCTGCGGTACTCCAGCAGACTTATACGAAGAAAATATCCCTCAATGTGCACACGCTGCCTTCACCCTAACAGGTAGAACCAATCAATCACCGTTGGAGATATGTTAATAGTGTATAAAATGCCTAGCAAGATGCCGAAGTTTACTGTATTAAACGCATTGCTGAAGTCGAGTAGGGAGAGTATAGTAAGTTTGCCGTGCTCCATACCCAGTCTGATATCGTCAGTGACATTGACCAGCGCGCTTACCGTGCTGTGACCTGTACGGAAGTCCGATTGATAAGGATTGAGAAGCTGGTTTTTCATTGGGTAAGAAGTTAGTCAAAGTCAAAGTCAAATCATTTATTTCCATAGGCCCCAAAATGTCAAGTACTTCAAGGCACTTGAACACGTCAAAAATACAAACATCAAATGTTATTAATACAAATATAAATATAAATGTAATATAAAAAAAAAGTTAGTTGTGAATGTAAGACTCTTGACATAAAGGACAGTACGGAAGTAGAACGACAGTCGGAAAAGCATGAAGGATTTGATTTTTTGGGTATGGAAATTAATTTGTAATTCTTTTCAAGTATTGGGAAAAACTGTTAGAATATGTTTTTGGAACGCAACCAATTTTAGTTTCTTTTTCTGCCGCACATGGCGCTGTCTTGTATTGATCTCGCTATGTTTCTTCGAATAAAAAACTGATAATTCATACTTAAACCAATATTTATTTTATTACAAAATCCACGCAAATGCCTACAAAAACACTATTATTGAGGGACAACGTTGAAGGGAGAAAGAAATAACTTTTTTTAAATTATTGATAAGGGGGCAAACGAGCAGACGTATCTCCTGATGGTAAGCGATTACCACCGCAACACCAGAGGCGTCACATTTACTGGACCATACATTGTTAAAATACAATAGTGCCAACAACGGTACAATAGTACAGTAGTGCCAGAAAAGGTACCTACTTCAGCATATTTATTTATAGCTGTTAGGGATAAAAACTTTAGTAGACTGTTTAATAAATGAAAATTATAGTCATGTATTTAAAAGTCAGTTCGTCATAATTTATTCACATTTTGTTCTTGTTACCTAGAACTTTTATATGTAATTATGGAATGTTAATGTACCGAGTAAATAAATTTTCAAGCAGTCTTCGGACACGTCACGTTAGGTATCGATTTTACCATTAAGATACTATCATAAAGGTCAAACAGAACAGTAATCAAGTATATTTCTATTCGTTAGCTTTAATACCGCCTAACTACAGGTCTAGATTTGTTTCATATATTTGTATAATATATTTATGGCCCTAATTGCGACGGTTATAAAGTAATGCTGTCCCTTATCTTTAAACAAAACATAAATTTGTAGATATATCTTCTTAGCTTTTATTATTCCTAAAATTATTTAGGCCGGCTACTAGTTCAACCGTTTTAACATAAATATCATTTTTTCACAGAGCGACAGGCATCGGTTCCGCAATCCTGAGGGAAAACTGCAACCGAGAAGGACGGCTTATTGCGTTTTTCGAGTCCCGGGCGTTAAAAACCGCTATACATTTATGCTCTGGGTTGTTATTCAGAATTTCTTGTAAGAAAAACCTAACAACAGTTTCAGACCGATCCCGGAATCGATACCTCTTGATCAGCAGTTGTATAAGCTAACCCAACGAGCAACGAGGCAGATCTAAATAATTGCTAAGTACTCCTACTTGCAAGTTAGCCTAACGTTTTCTTCCCTCCATCCATTTATTCGTGATAAGAAAATAGTGACGATCCATCAAATCCCTGACCAATTACGTTTCAAGAAATTATTAAATTCATTCGAGACTCATGACATTACAGAGGCGCTCATAGTCCAATAGAACTCGAGGTGATTGAAACAATTGCCAACAGGGTAGGCAAAATGACAGCGCGGTCAGTACCTAGAAAGGTGACACAACACCATGAGTGTCTTCGTGATTCGAAGATCACGTTAAGCAGTCGGTCCCGGTTGTTATCATAGGTTAACAATCGTAAAGCTTAACCAAAGGCAAAACGAAGTAGGATTAAGTAGGACATTATGGATTGTTGATTGTTTGTTGATGTTACTGACAGCTACGCAATTATTCATTTATTACGTTATGTATGCGTATGACAGTAATGAGGACTGTCTAACAAACTAATTTCTATTATTTCATGTCAAGCAAGGATACTGTAAAGTGATATCAAAAAACGACTAGTGACATAACATTTAGCAACAAAATCTACCTACTTTTAGAGGTTTCTTATCTTCACGTTAGAGATATGCACTACATGTAATTTGCTATCTATCTTAATACAATCTTAACCGTGTGCTGTAATAATCATAAAACTACATTCCAATTACGAGTAGCAAGCTAATTCTACTCTCTTTTAATTAAAAAAATGTTTTTATGTCAAAACTTACATTCACATCAAGCACATACCGCTCCTGTTACAAACATCTTAATTAGTCTAAACGCATTAAAGGCGAAAAGTTCTTTCACTGAGAAAGTTTCGATTAATTAAATTTGGTTTCGACTGGTCAAATTAACCAAGATGTAAATAGTACGACATTCTGTAGTTTAATGGGCACTTGGCATTTCAGATGTCCACAATTAGATAACTAATCTATGTCCTACGTTGTGGGATACTAGTTTTAATACTGCCATCTACTTTTAATGAAATTTTATTTTCATCAAATTTACTGTAGAAGACTACTAGACTACTGGCCCGTGTGGAAAAATGATGGGTCATGTGAACCACCAGGTGACCTATCTAGAACGATATAAGAGCTTAAAATAATAAGATTCAGCACTATGCCGTCACTTGTAAGCTGTCCAACTGGGTGCAGGTGAGAATTCAAAAGTACAGGTAGAGTGAGTACATTTTGGTCATATATTTTTGTACGGCATTCTTACCATCGATAGATCCATGAAAAATAATAAGAAAACGCGCAGTGTCGTAAAAAAATGGTGCGCCACAAAGTCGGAATATTTTTTTTTTTTTCCGACAATTTCCAGGGTAAATCTGGTCAGTTGATTTTGTACGGCAGCAGTTTCATACTATTTCAATACTGCTTCTAATCCATTATTCCGAAACGCCGTACAAAAATCATGCGACAAGGGGAAAAAATCGAGGGTTGCAACCCCCTCTCTTTCCGTGGTCCAGGGGGTGATTTGAAAAAGTACGGCTTCAGTTCTAAAACATTATCTAGCACTCAAAAGTACTATTAAAAATAATGCCGTCAAAAAATTATTGTTCATTTGAATGTATATCAATAATTATCTTAATTGCATCGTATCCTTGATTTATTAAGCTGTAAAGTCATTTGATCCTGTACGGGAACTTTTTTTTTAACATGATATTGTAAAATACAATTGTTATATAGTATTGCCGTCCAAAAGAAACTGTTCTAAAAAAAATATAGAGAAATACAAAAACTGAAATTTTAGCAAATTATTGCTAAAGTTTAAATATCATAGATTAATGAAATATAGCAGTTTTCTACATTTTATCTCTTGTTTTAAATAGTATTAACATAAATAAATTAGGAAAAAATGATGCCGTACATTTTAATGCAGACCATATCTTTTGGGGTGATGAAAATGACGCTACCATTTTAAGGGCACTTTATGGCCATCTGATACAGTACGGCATTAACATATTTTTAAAGAGAACAATTGATAATATGATAAAATCACTATGACGTCTAACTGAACTGAAACGGTGTGTATATTATATCCAAGAATTGAAACTATCAATCCTAGTATCAACAGTTTTGTATACTTTTTGGTTTAATATATTATTCAAACATTATTGATACATATATATAATTGATTTGTTTTATTGTAATGATGTGAATAAATAAAACAATCATTATTTAGAAAAAAAACGATATATTTAATGATGATAATAAAAAAATTAGATACACTGAACAACGAAGTAACACACTATACGGAGTAACTACAAATTCTGAAGCGCGTAATAAATAGATCTCGCGCCTAATCGTACTATGTGTGAGCGAGCGCAAAACAGGTGTCGCCACGATTGCACCTTTACTAGATGGTGCGCCGACTTGTAGGAAATTTAATTTTACAGCTCCCACATAAGATTTACTTTCAAAAAAATTACTGATCTACCTAGGGATTGAAATGAGCTACACGAATATGAGAAGTGTAAATACAACTATGTGTTAAAATAATTAACAATGAACAGTTGAAGTTGCCTCAACCGAAAATGTGGGAGTACTTATCAAAAATATGTTGTATTTTGGAATAATCAGTGACAACATGTCTATATTTTGGTATAAATCGATAGTATACAAATCCATAGTTTCTAACTAGGAACCTAGAATCACAAAAAGACTATGAAAATTTGTACAAATAAACTATCTAAATGCCGTATTAAAAATGTCGTGATGAATTACACCTTACATTTCGTTATATGGATTTTTCTTTTTCAGTTTTTGTCCCCTTTGGACCAACGAAAATGTACGGCATATGAAAAAATATTATCTATGCATAAAATACTTTCAAAATAAATTAATTTTATGTTGTGTCAAATCACCCCCTGGACCACGGAAAGAGAGGGGGTACCCTCGATTTTTTCCCCTTGTCGCATGATTTTTGTACGGCGTTTCGGAATAATGGATTAGAAGCAGTATTGAAATAGTATGAAACTACTGCCGTACAAAATCAACTGACCAGATTTACCCTGGAAATTGTCGGAAAAAAAAAAATCCGACTTTGTGGCGCACCATTTTTTTACGGCACTGCGCGTTTTCTTATTATTTTTCATGGATCTATCGATGGTAAGAATGCCGTACAAAAATATATGACCAAAATGTACTCACTCTACCTGTACTTTTGAATTCTCACCTGCACCCAGTTGGACAGCTTACAAGTGACGGCATAGTGCTGAATCTTATTATTTTAAGCTCTTATATCGTTCTAGATAGGTCACCTGGTGGTTCACATGACCCATCATTTTTCCACACGGGCCAGTAGTCTATACGAGACTAGTCAACAGCTGTGTATTTGAATTGCATTAAAAATAGGGTTGCCACCTATAGTTGTATATACTATTTTATTATAGATTAGTACAATTCTAGCATATACATAGTTTAGGTTCATATTAAACTACCAAAAATGCCATCTATTAGTCCCATTTACCTTGAAAGGTTTTGATCAAATACTGTATTTTAACCGAAAACAGTGACAACCCTAATTTAGGAGCATGCTCAAGGTCTGAGATGACCCAAGTGTATAATAAAACACTACAGTTTTAATCAATTAAAATTTACAATGTTACAAAATTTGATCACAGGGGAAACATACCAGTTGGAATAACAAATTTGACTCTGTATGAATATTAGGACTATTATTTTATAATAACTATTAAATACTGTAATCAAGGGCGTTGCTATAATTGATACCGGGTAGGACTTGGTCAGGGTAGTGAACATCATTCCATATAATAAATTATATTTACTTTAACAAGATTCTGGCTTTTCAGTCAGTCGGTAACAGAGTTTAGTACTTAGTATGTAGGTACTTTAGATAGATTAACAAGACCGACTTAATCTACTTCAAGTATATTAAATTACCCTACGATAGCTACGCCCATCACTGTAATATAATGAAAAATAGCACTCACATTAGAATCTACGGACGAAGTTGGATCCTGTTACAAATGTGTAATCACAGAATGAAAAAGGGTTTTTTAAATCTATTCAAATAAAAATTTGAGTGTCTGTATTTACAAATCAACAACTTTTCAGTAAATGCAATTGAAATAATTATTTTAAATTGGCGTCTGTCTGGCTAATCTCTGGAACGACTTAACTGATTTTGACGGAACTTTCACTGGCAGATAGATGATGATATAAAAAGTAAATTTAGTATACTTGAAATAAAATAATTTTAATTTAAGATAATTTATCATTGTTCATCTATTCAAGTTTCAATACCCTTCATTTCTCATGTTTCGTAAATTTCTTTGAATTAGGAATAATAAAAAGACCATATTTTTTATGTTAAAAAAAGATAATAAGAAATGAAATAAATTTTGATTAAAGATAAAAACTTACAAATGAATAATAATAACAAATATTATTACATAAATATTAATGTTGAATGTTAATAGATAGTGCAAGTATCAGTAGATACGTGATATTGTTTACCTTAGCGATGATGTCATCCTCAACAATTTCCAGTGCTTTGAACACATCCTGTGCCTCAATTTGACCAGCCAAAATAATTGTTAGGTTTTCAGGCCTGTAGAACTTTTTGTGGAAGTTTTTCACCTAAAAATAAATATGGTTTTAAGGCACCTCTTTTTATTATCTACATTAATTTAGTAACTAAAACAGTAACACCCCTTTAGTTTTTTTTTTCTCCGTGCGGAAATCCCCTCAGATACCTCCTACTGGTGGCATGTCGGACTCGAACTGACTAAAACAGATGAGGCCATCTGCCACCCTGGCAGAAGCAGACCTAAGTGGCTGCGGAGTGTGCGCGCCGTAGGGGAGACAGTAACGGGAACATCGGGGGTTCCCACACAGTAGGGGGCCACCTACAAATTGTAGGTGGCTCGAGGTACGTCGGGGTTCCAGGGTTTTCCTTATTAAGGTGCACCTGGTTCCTCGGCTTCTAGAACCCAAGACGGCGTGCGGTTTTAGTCGGTTCGGGTGCAACATGCCATCATCAGGAGGTGGTGTACAAGGGGATTTACGCACGAAATAAATTAAAACGGGAACCGTTATAGTTGGTAAAACGAATTTGACACATAGCTTGACCCCATGGGGATTGTATATTATACTAGCCGACCCACGCAACCTCGTTTGCGACTTCTATTGCCCGTAGCGTGAAAATTTTCCCCCGTTTTTGAAACATTCTTCATCAGTGCTCCGCTCCTATTAGTATTAGCGTCATGACATATACCCTACAGCCTTTCTCGATAAATGGAATATCCAACTCCAACGCACATATGCACACTGTTTTAATAGATATGATTGAATTTGAACTTTGTTTAGCGGTAATAAAATGCAAATTGACTTTACGTTGGGACCGTGGGACCGTGGGAGAGCCGCGCTTCGGCATGAATGGGCCGGCTCGACCGGAGTGATACCACGGCCTCACAGAAAACCGGTGTGAAATAGCGCTTGCGCTGTGTTTCACCGAGTGAGTGAGGATACCGGAGGCCCATACCCCAACCCCTCCCTCATTCCCCCTCCCCATCCCCCAAAGGTCGGCAACGCACTTGTGACACCTCTGGTGCTGCGGGTGTCCATGGGCGGCGGTAATTGCTTACCATCAGGTGATACGCCTGCTCGTTTGCCATCTATTACATAAAAAAAAAAAAAAAAAAAAAAACGTTTTAGTTAGAAAACGTTTGTATGGGAAAAAGAAAAGGGCTGTTTTTAGGGCTTTTCCAACAATTATTCGATTTTTTCTCGCCGTAAAAACCATCCTTGAACCTCAACGAACATTTGAAAAAAAGAATTGGCGAAATTGGTTCAGGCGTTGTTGAGTTATGCGCTTACCAACACATTGAGCGATTCATTTTTATATTATAGATAGATAGATAGAAGATAGAAGATAGATTACGTAATTTTAAAGAAATAGTTCCTGTAACTATAAATAAACTTTTAATTTTCAACTATTGGTTCTAGTAAATTATTACTTAATCTTATGTTAAATGTGTAAAAAAATACGTTATAGTGTTCTTACTTTAATGTTGTCAGTAGAAGTTCTGAGGTTTTCCATAATACCTCCTGTTTCAGAAGAATATCCACTGTTTGGGTACATGGCCCTTATTAGTTGCAAGTCACATCTGTAACAAGTAGTCATAGCATTAGAAAACATTTATTTTAAACAAAAAATAGTCTATTAATAAAAATAAATAAATAGTCTAGTCTGATCTTAAATATTAACATTGTTGCATTGCCTCCCATTATGACCCCGGATCTTTTAAGTGGGGGCACCATGCTGCACTGTCCACATTCGCATTGAGGATGGTGACCAGAAGTCTTGAGTTCTACTCATGTTTTCCATCACGCAGAGTAGAGTCATTTTACTAGCTTGACATTAAAAAATATATATATAAAGATGAAGCTGTTTTTACTGGACTATGGCAAAGCCAAGAGGAAGGTTAAAGGGTTTTGGCAGTCCATGCATATTAGTATTGAACATTGTACATGATTTTTATGAATGAGATGTCAATAGTTTCGTAATAATGGCATGGGTAACATACATGGGCGTACCCAGGTTCTGGGCCAGGGGGAGGCAAATCGGTTTTTTTTTAAAAGCACCTCGTCAAATAAATGGATATGAAAAAGGCATTGGCATGGAATCAGGTGCACCCTCGGACGGAAATCCCTAGAACCCCGACGTACCTCGGGCCACCTATGGTTTGTAGATCTCCTCCTTCTGTGTAGGAACCCTGATGCTCCTTTTCTATTTTAAAAAGGGGTGGGTGCGAGCACTTTGTTCAGGTTGCGCCGCTACCCCGGCTTGCTTCTGCTAGGGTGATCCTCACCTTTGGCCGGAACACCCCCGTGGGATTTGGGGGCGGAAGTGCTCGCCGAAGTTTATCGACGAGCGGCTGCATATCGGGCAGAGAACGGATTTCGTCCTCCGCCCGAAGAGATACGCGAGTGGCGTGAAGCCGCTCGTCGAGCCACCATGGCTAGTTGGTCGTCCCGGCTGGAGGCTCCACGCGCTGATTGTGCCACCGTGGAGGCGCTCCAGCCGGTCATCCTCGAGAGGGCAGGGCGGCAGCACGAGACTCTTTCCTTTCGACTGACGCAGGTGCTTTCCGGGCACGGTTGCTTCGGGAAGTACCTGCACTCGGTCGCTTGGAGGGAACTGAGTCCCGCCTGCCACCACTGCGACTGCAGTGAGGACTCGGCCCAGCACACGCTGGCGATCTGTCCTGCTTGGGTGTCGAAGCGCGTCGGGCCCTCACTGCAGTCATAGGAGCAGAGCTCTCGCTACCGGCCATCATACGACCCATGCCCGGTAGCGATTGCAGTTTTACCGCGGTCGCATCCTTCTGCGAAGACGTTATTTCGCAGAAGGAGGCGGCGTACGCGTGTGCCGTGCGTCGCCTAAATTGAGATTTGAACAGCAGACGGTGCCCGCTTCAGTGCGGGCAGGCGCTGGGAGGGGTCCGGTCGTGTTAATAACTGCAGTTCCCGGACCCCTCCCTTCTCAGGTGCAGAGTTGGCACACCTTGTGGTTTTAGTCGGTTCGATTTCGACACACCACCCCGCCGCAAACCCCGGTGGGGTAGACGGCCCGAGGGGGTTTCCACACGTTAAAAAAAAAGGGTGATCCTCACCTGTCACCCCCAAGCTTGCGCTTGTGGAGGACGGAGATCGTTTGGCGATCTCCGGCGCCCGAGTCGTCTGCGGTACCTGGCCCGTTCCCGGGCCTGGCGGACGGTAAGATCTCCTTCGCAAGCATAACTTGCTCGCTGAAAAAGACGGCAGAGTTCTACGCGCTCTCGCTACGCAACATAGTCGCAATAGTGTTACCAAGCGAGAGAACCCCCACTCCGATGGCTGCCTCGACTCGCCCTACTCCGGACATTCTGCCAGTTTGTGGAATGCCGTGTCTACGGTCTAGTCATCGTAGTGGTGGCACTCAGACGTTGGCTCCTTGCGGATCAGACACAGGTGCTCTCCGAAGCATCCTTTCCCAGTGATCACCTGTGTCAGCCGTGATGCCTCTCGAGCCAATCCTCCATAACGGGTCTTATCGCCGCAATAACGGCGTGCCCAGCACTCGGTTGCCCAAGTCGTTCCTTACATTCCTCCACAAGAACCTCGTGGAATTGAAATTTCTGGTCTTCGATTTCTCGAGTCTTAGGTCTCCTACCTGAAGGTCAGCACTCGTTGCGGACGTCGCAATAAACCGATATTGCTGGCCTTCAGGACCTCAGCCCATACTGGGGACCGCACAACGCCCGCGTATAGTCTCCTGCAGGAGTTATCGGGCCCCCTCATATTTGGCAGCAACCGAGCCAAGCACGCGCTGCGCCAGCTTGGGAATCAGACTTCGGAAATGGTGTCCCATCGGCCTTCGAGTGCGAGCCAATGTGGGCTTACATATAGACAGGTGGAAAAACCATATAAAAGCAAAATAAGGTGATATATCTAGGCGGCACAAAAACCTGTACTGGATGCTAGGACGAAACTACAAATTATTACTGGACAACAAACTTCTGATATATCAGACGATAATATTTTGCTTCCGAGAATTATTTGTAGTAACTAAAATACATTCCAAATGAATGGGCATGTCAGCTGTCCATAAAAACTACATAAACCGACTCGGAAGATTTGATATCTTAGGACTATGATGAGTAGTTCTCCTCGCTAAAGAGCACGCTCTGATCGTCACTACGCTCGAACATAGCATAGCCCTAGGACTGATTCCGATGCCGATGCCGATTGCCGATCTTACAACACAGAAAATAAATCTGTCTTTGTCCATAGTCGATCTTAGTCACGTTTTTACGCGTCTGAGTGTGCTTTATATATAATCGAGAGAAGAAAATAGTAGGAACGCCAACATCTAGGGGGGGCAGCTGCCCTACCCTGGGTACGCCCATGGTAACATAGACAATATAATGTTATCTAAAGTTTTGATGTAGTAACTTTGAACCTTTTTAAATTTTTCTTTGCAACAAATTTTACCTAAGGCCTAAATAGGATATAACTTCTATGGGTCATGCTATACGTAAGTTATGAAATATAAGAAATGTTCTAATGTTATACACGAGTAGTTGACATAAAGATATATATAACATCTAATTTCTAATAAAAAATAATTCAGAATAAAACATAATCCCAAATCCTATTATGTGTTTACCATAAATATAAACTGCAACTTAAAGTAATGTGTGGACAGGTACCTTGAGTCAGCCGTGTTCTCTCTTCCCTGCATCTCACAATACACCACACCTGCATCTTCTCCTTCTCCATCAATATGATGTACTTCCGTTATGAAACCCTGATCCGTGAGTGTCGGCCTTAATATATGGTCCAAGTATATAGGTAAGAGTGTTAGCATGCCAGCATCTCCAGCAGTATAGACCGTGTAGCATGTGTGGTCCGTATCAGTCCACGCATTGGTACCCTGGGCCATGCACCGGTTAGCAACCAGGTCCAAGATACCTTTATATGGGTAGCGTTCAGACCCGAGGAAGATTAGATGTTCTAAGGTGTGTGGCAAACCATCATCATCATGAGCTTCCGTTGCTGTAAAATAAAATATGTAATTTTAGCCTTTATTCAGCAGTCCACTGTTGGACATAAGCCCCTCCTCAGCAAGAAGTTTTATACCATTTTACCAATAATTGCAAAATTTAATCAATAATATAACATTAAATGTGTTATATTTAACATATTATTGCAATATTGTTAGTGTTTATTTTTTTAGAAATACTAAGTAAGTTTTAATAAAATTTTATCATGAACAGTAACATTCCTGTTAGTATAGATAATATAATCTAGTTAGTAAAAACTTTCTTTTACCAAAAATAATATCCTTTAATAACTAAATTATAATAATTATGATTGAAGTTGAAATATGACCAAAAAGACATTTACATGTAAGAGGAGTGTATCCATACTGTGGTAGAATTGCTCTAGTCTTTGAGTAATTATTAATTTAGGGACATTGTTTAGTTAATTCATATTATTATTTGTTGTAGTCTTTAAACGATTTACGGCTAGTTAAAGTTATTACATTTTTTTTTGTTACTCGTGAAAATGTTGCCTGAAAGGTATTATTAGAATATATTCTAATACATTGGGGTGAAAGACTTCTTCCAATTAGCTTTCAAAAACTTACCGAGGCAAAAGAATCCATTCACCAGCGGTCCTTCAACACCTGCTATGATCACAGTGATACCGGTCTTCTCAGATACATATTTATCTACTGGAATAATATCAGATGCTTTGGTTGAAGAAACCAACTTGAATTGACATTTACAGGCAGACATTACGAAGACCAGCTCGACTTCATGCAACAAACGGATAAAGTAAAGATACCGGCGTTTTATTTTGCTTTTTGTTAAGTCAGCGTTCGCCCAGTCCGACTATAATTTAGTTAATAGTGGTTTGCATTTGACGGAACGAGTCTGAATGAGAATGAGAATAGAAACCAAAACTACAGGTGGGAATAGTGACAACAAACTGTCAGATCTGACAGACTATCAGTTGGCACTTTGACAGTTGGTTGTTGCCAAGTGTTGCCTTTGATTTTGTAGCAGTAATTGTCTATGACATAGGCAAGGACAAAATTAAGCCTGTCTGACTACCACTATTTTAATTTAAGTTCAGTCAAAGAACGATATATGTAGTCTAAGATCCGGCTGTAGAATCAGTACATTCATCGAGTGTTTGCTAAACCAAATTTTTACGCATATTTATGATTTTACGAGTGATGTTATGAGCTAGCTCTCTTTCACTCTATCTTTAATATTAATTATTTAATAAGTAACCGTATATCATAATAAACAGAAAAAAAGCTTTAATTTGATATATAAGTAATAAATGTACGTCATGAACGTATAAATGTATCAAAATCATACCTGTTTACACCTGGCTGCGAAGAGGTGCGGCCAAGTGCTCAACAGCAACCGTGATTTTTCAAAGTGTTTATGTATATTGCTGTGAAGTGGACGATATATTATTTAAAAAACGAATGAATGAATTTTTTTCCGAAAAATCAATTAGCAATAATTTAATTAAAAGTATTAGCGGCCTCATTTTGATAGGCAACTTGGTACATATACATTCTCCTAATCATAATATACATAATCATAAATATGCGTAAAAATTTGGTTTTTAGCGAACACTCGATGAATGTACTGATTCTTTTTTTTTTTTTTTTTTTTTTTTTTTTTTTTTTTTTTATTATTCACAACGCCATCTAGTCCCAAGCTAAGCAGAGCTTGTGTTATGGGTACTAGACAACTGATATAAATACTTATATACTTTTTTTTTGTAAATACAAATAAATATAATACATAGGAAACACCCAAACTCCGAAACAAATATTTGCAGATCATACAAACATTTGGTCCGACCCGGGAATCGAACCCGAGACCTCTTGCTTAGCAGTCGCATACGCTACCACTACCGGATCTCGTACTAATAGTTTTTATTATATAATTGGTCATGGTATAATTTTCATCTGCTTAGTTTTTTCATTTTTATTATTTATTTAGTAGATCGTTACTAGCTTTTCACGGATCCACGGCTTTCAGTCTTGTAAGGTAAATTATATCTTTCCTCGGCTATCGACGAGTCTAAGGAAGATGAAAAATTGCAGATAGATTTTTTGGGAAAACTAAATAAATTCCTTTACTTTTGGTAACTACATGTGTGTAATGTTGCAATTATTATTATAATAAACATATTTTTGAGACTATTTAGAATTTTTTATCCAGGTGTGACGACTTCCACGTATACCACTACAATAACCTACTACAGCGCCATCTACCGAAGATACACTGAACTACGAAGTAACGCACTACACGGAGTAACTACAAATACTGAATCGCGCAATAGATAGTTCTCGCGCCGATTATCATACATACAACACCCCAACATTAACTGTTGGGCAGTAGCCCGCCAGGCATGATCACCTAGCCTGGTCGGAGGATCCTCCCTTTGTGTCGGAGGGACATTACACCCGTTCCCCCACACAGGTAACAAAAATGTTTACTTTTATTTCAGCACGAACGGGCCAGCTCTACCGAGGCGGTTCTACCCCATCTTAAAAGACCAACTTAAAATGACAGCATTCGTGCTGGCGTGCTTCGTTGGTGAGTGCAAGCAACATCTCAATATTTCCTACATTCGTAATGAGTATGGTGACCACTAGTAGGTACTACTATTCTTCGATTCTGTTCATGCTTTCCATCAGGCAGAGTAGAGTCACACTCAAAATGTTTTATACAGCTATGAATTGCGGGTTTACGACTTCTTATCCAGATAAAAAAAAAACTATTCAACGCGTTAAAAGTAGAAGACGACTAACAACCAGTAGTGAACAGTACCAATCTTTACCTAAACGGTAATGTTTCATTTGGCTAAACAGAAAATCACTCAATGTTATTTCTTGACCCCATGAGTCTAACGTTCATATTTCAAACGTTATAATGTAGGAGGTAACAATTAACCTCTAAGATTAATTTAGTTTCTGTTTGAGGCCTTTATAAGATGCACAGCCGGTATAATGAACAATTTTTTTTTGCAAGAATGATGAGTATAAGTACAACTGCCAAACTATTCGTAATCTAAAATCAGATAGATAGATATGGAACGACAATCAATATATGTAAGAATTTTTCAATGATAAGAAAATCAAGAAAGTAAAATTAATCAAATGTTAGTAATAACGTCTATTAAAACACTTAGAAGTGGCCTTAGTACTTAGTAGAGCTAGCGTTATTGTAAAGTTAGGCGTTGTATAATTAAAAAATCATATTTTTTACTTAGGATGTTGCTCCAATACGCGGGTATACCCTTGCCTGCATGAGTGAGGTCCCTGGCGGTTGCCCTGCTCGTCGTTTTAAAGGTCACTTCTGAAATCACTTATCTAAAATATACTTAATTCTTTTTATGTATACTCTTTATCAACATTTCCCATTTCCCGCCGCGCTGCGGTGTATAGAACTAAGCGAACTAAGAGAATATAACACCTCCTTTTTTAAAAATGTTCTTCTATACAAACCTTGTCCTGACAATAACAAAGACATAAAAAAGAATTATTCAATTTGGTGCAGTCGATCGAAAGTTATGGGCGTACATACATGTGTGTAATTATTTTTTTTTATATAGATATTTAAACTCAAAGAATTTCAGTGACTTACACATTTTATAAGATCTTTGAAAGAATGTTCCAAATTCATTAACTATTCATTTTAACCAGGATTACATTATACTCTTTAAACAATTGTCTATTACATGATTATAATGTAACATGTCACAACACACAGTAAAAGCCATAAAATTATACTCCAAATACATTGATTTAAAACGGTTTTACAAAAAAAAACAATCGAGATTAAAAGGAAGTCCACCATACAAGTTTGCCAACTTAATTGCTGGGCACTATTTGAGTTATGATACCTACCTGACCTCTAGCAGTTCTTCGTGTGAACCCCTATTTTTAACTTGATAGGATCGTAAATATCTGCCCTACATCTACACTCAACTGAAAGTCGGGTGGTCAGCGCTAAGAACCGATGGATCACGCCACCAATAAGAAATAACATAATTAACCTCAATACGGATTAAGAACTGTGTATCGGAAAATTTTATTATGAGTTAATATGCTGTTAATGATTATTTTATATTTTCTAGAAAAGAAAATAGTATACCTAAATGATGATTTAATTGTTTATTTTATAAAAAACTAATAAATTATAGTACTTTAAGATTATCGTGTGACCCAAATTACAATTTAATTTCGTATACAAAAACTTCACAATTTTTATACACATCAAGTTATCAGAACTTGATGCGTATAAAGCCTCTAGCCTGCGTTCCCATTGAGGGACTACATTGAAATTTGAAGGTTTGGAATTCACCAGGCTATAGTAAAAATTCCTAAACAATTGTACTTGAGTCATTAATTTGTAAAAGTAGTAACTCAAAAGTTACAAGCGGTCAAATATTCTAAACTAGTTAAAGTTCACAATTTCATAACCCCATCCACTTAGCACCTATTCAAATTCAATGCAATTGCTTGAAACCATAGAAATTATAATATTAACACACATTGTCTTTTTATTACAATTTCTGTGACTGAAACCAACAAAAATCTGTTTGCAATGCATAGTAAAGGACCTTCGCACTTAATGCTTCTAGACTTGATGGTATTCCACGCGATATTATAAATTCACCTATTATATATTGTATAAGACTGAGTAACATAAAAATAAAGTTAATCTGAAAAACCCTTTATATATCAATGTTATTTTGCCAAAATGGACTTAAATTACGCAATTACTTAATACTCTGATAAAAATTGCTTGCCCTGTCAGATAAAGATGTTACCTCGTTACTGGCCATATCTGTAATTTATGTTTGATTAAAAAAATATCTAAATACCTCATTAGAAGATAAGTATTTAAATTAAGAACACGTTTTATTACTACTTTGAACCAATAATTACCAGGTATTTACTTGAAGGCATAGAAGACGGAACAGATTATTTGTTTCAGTATTTTTTTTATTTTTTTTTTATTTATTGAATAGTGGGCAAACGAGCAGACGTATCACCTGATGGTAAGCAATTACCGCCGCCCATGGACACCCGCAACACCAAAGGCGTTACAAGTGCGTTGCCGACCTTAGGGGGATGGGAAAGGGGATAGGGAAGGGGTTGGGGTATGGGCCTCCGGTATCCTCACTCACTCGGTGAAACACAGCGCAAACGCTATTTCACACCGGTTTTCTGTGAGGCCGTGGTATCACTCCGGTCGAGCCGACCCATTCATGCCGAAGCATAGCTCTCCCACGGTAGAGGTAGGTAGGTAAGAGCATTATTATCTTTATCTGATATTTTTGATGAGGGCCTAGGGATCAATATTAAATAAATAAATACCAAATCTTTAAAACAAAAAATAGATAGCTATCATTAGCTATTTAACTGCCAATGCAAGTCCTGTACAGTCGAGCCGATCCAGAGATAAACCAGAACAAACAGACAGGCAGACGAACGGACAGTCAAAAAATTGTAATCATTAATTTTTTGATGTTAATACCGACCGTATATAATATACTAGCTGACCCTCGCAACCTCGTTTACGTCTACTATTGCCCGTAGTGTAATAATTTTCCCCCGTTTTTTAAACATTCTTCATTGGGGATCCGCTCCTATTGCTCTTAGCGTGACGATATATACCCTATAGCCTTCCTCGATTAATGGACTATCCAGCACTGAAAGATTTTTTCTAATCAGACCAGCGGTTCCTGAGATTAGCGCTTCAAACAAACAAACAATCTTTAGCTATATAATATTAGTATAGATATTCAGTGAAGAGCTGTTAATTTGAAATTACAAACTGACACTTCAATTTCATTTATTTGTATAGACTGAAGCAATTATAATAGTTACTAATACGAGTATAATTATATTGTGTAGGTAAAAAAAAAAAGTAAATGATGTCATTAATAGATGCAAGTACATACACGTAATAATATTACTTGTACTTAAATTCAAATTTTACTTCTGAATAGGTTTACTTCGTGGCCCTTTCAGAAGTAAAATCTTTACATTGCGGATTACAATACACGTAAAGATCAAATCTAAAGATAACAAACAATTTAACATATTGCGTAAAAAATAAATTTTCAAACAATACCTATCAAAGAATAATCCATAAAAAATATTACTTAAAATCATAATCTGCTCATTTGTTCACTGTTAGTCGGAACGAAGTTCGCCGGGTCAGCTAATCTATACAAATAAATAAAATTGGAGTGTTTGTTTGTAATATTAAAATAACCACTTTTTACCTTATGCATATGTAAATTTTAAATTTTTGTCTGTCTGTCTATTTGTTCCGGCTAATCTCTGGAACGGCTGGACCAATTTCGCCGGGACTTTCATTGGCAGATAGCTATAGTAACTTATGCTACTTTTTTAGACTAACTTTGTCCCGCGGCGTTTCCCGCGGTTTTTGTTGTAGGGCGGGTAGCACCGCTGGTTTTTTAAGCTACTGATAAAAAATAAATATAGTCCTTTTCTTGACGATATTACTTGTTAGATGGAGTATGGAAGGGGTATCTCACACGGTCATCGGATACCAAACTAGGCAGAGCCTGTACTATGAAAACCAGATCAACTATACAATACACATGCCCCAGTCAAACCTTCAACCAGGTTTTGGGAAACAAAGATTGTAATTCTGTATGTTTTCTCTGTGTGATAAATAACCAGACTTCTAAGAAACACACGGTTGTTCTTTATTTCTAAATACATTCATAGTCACGAAAAAATGCTTTCAGAAAGAATACAGGTCTTTCTCATTCCTCAATTGTGTGTCGGAATCGAACCCATAACCTTTGGCTTACCAGTCAAGATCACTAAACACTAGGCCGGTCAAAATTGTTCCACCGATGTCTCCTGTTTCTATGTCCCACGGTGAAAATATACGTCATACCCCCGGCATGTGAGTGATAGCTGTGATAGGGTATCGCTACATCGCTCGTGCAGTTCGACACCCCACGTTCGGTACTTCGATACCCCGCTTCCGCTCAACGCCATCGCGTTCGCGTGACTCTCACTAAGTTGTTAGCGCGCGAACCGCGAAGTCGACGGTGAACTTGGTTTTCGAATTTCGCACTTTCGCATCAATCGCCAGTTGAATTATTTTTTGTGGACGTTTTGAATTCTGAAAAAAAAATATTGACCTTGTCACATTTTAGTGTTTGAAGTTTGTTATTTTTTTCAAGATCGGTGAGTATTTTTTTCTATGTTTTAATTAATTAAACCTATTTTTTTATATTTAACGTTTTAGGTAAAAAAAACATTAAAAAAGTAATTAAATTATTTTACAATAGATATGTTATAAAATTGTAGGGACCTTTCGTTATGTTATTAAACTAAGGAAGTAAATCAAGTACAAACGTCTACTAGTTACGTTTGTACTGTAATAACTTGCGTAGTTCAAATATATTAACATAAAAAGGTAATTGTGGCTTTGTATTTGAATTAAGTATAATGTCATCTTGAACATCATTACATAATTTAAAACAATCTTCTTTTTTGATGAAATGGCAACCAGCCGAATCACACGGATCAGCTATTTCTGCCAATGTCAAGTATTTATCGTCTTCAATTTATCAAGTCTTCTAGTCTTCAAGTCATCGTCGTGATGAAATTAATGATAAAAAATATATAAAATATGGATGACATGAAACGGTGACCGTTCTCGAAAAAACAAAAAACGATCTCCAATTTAAAATAATAAAAAACATTTTTTTCAGACGTCCATAAAAGTCAAACTAGTATTAATAGGTTATTTTTTCCCAAAGGATTTTAAGTACCTTCCTACCTAGGTACTTGTTTCATTTATATTTTTTTTTATTTCACGCTCATATCAAATAAAAAAACGTTAGTGAATATTGAATTATTATTGCAAAGGCCAATTACATAAAATCGCAAATAATAATACAGAGTTATCTCACTCTAATCATTACTTAATTTACTTTGACGTAAAGTAAATAACGATTAATTGCTAATCTTTCGATAAAAAATATCTATATAATATTTTTTATCTTCATTATCTTTTATTTTAATTTACTGTACTGTGTATTTTCGTTTGTTTTCATTTTGACAGTTGCTAGAGAACTTAACTATGCCGTCGACCGTTCCTTGCGTTATACTTATCGAGGTTAATTTGATGCTCTTTCCAAAGTACCCATATGTGAGGCTCTGGCAATAGGACTGTAAGGGATTACAGGGGTTTTAATCGATATGAGTTGAACCACCATTTAGACCTCGTATTATGACAAGCGGTGGCGGTCTTAAATAAAAAAATCTAAGAAGAGGAAAGTCTCAGTCTTTAAACAGTATCAAATCTATAAATCTATACAAATAAATAAAATTGGAGTGTCTGTTTGTAATATTGAAATAACCGCTTTTTACTAAATGCATACGTATATACCACACGATCCACGATACATACATATACCAAGAAAATATTATAAAATTTTAATCTGTCTGTTTATTCCGGCCAATCTCGGGAACCGCTGGACCGATTTCAGGACTTTCACTGATAGGTAGCTGATAATATAAGGAGTAACTTAGTCTACTTTTTTAGACTAGATTATCCCCGCGGCGTTATCCGCGGTACGACAATAGCCGCAGGAAACAAAACAAATTAATAAAAGCCAGTATTGTAGTTATTGATTGCTTACATTATCAAGTTTTATTATCTACAACGCAATAAAAAATTGTTTAATATGTGCAACATATTATTACCTCGGTCGCCATCACCTTAGCTAAGACAATAGCTAAGCAACTGATTGATGTTTCTCGTGACCAGAAGGCCGGTCTTTTTCTAGCACAGATAATAAGCATTGCCATTCAACGTGGCCAGTCTTTAGGAAACGCTAAATAGACGATGATGCTGAGGAGTTTTTTGACGCTTGTATGTAAATATTGTAAATTCTATAGTTACAATGTTAACAAATGTTTTAAGAATAAACGAATAAGACACTACATTTTAAAAAATATGACTTTAAAACTTTTGTCCGTCTGTTTGTTCCGGCTAATGTCAAGAACGGTTGTACTGATTTTAAGGGGACTTTCACTTTCACTGGCAGATAGCTCATGTTATAAAGAGTACCTGAGGATACTTTTATTTAAAAAAATATTTTAGTCAAAATTAAAACTGAGTAGTAGCCTACCAAAAGCAAAAGACAAAATCGCGGATAATTTCGTCACTGGTCATTCATGTATTTTATTATTGAGCGATTTGAGTAACTTATATTTTATTTACGGATGGATGCGGACTGCCCAGGACCGGGATGGTTGGCGCTCTTTGGGGGAGGCCTTCGTTCCGCAGTGGACGGCAAAAGGCTAAGAGAGAGAGAGAGAGAGAGAGAGGGAGATATTTTATTTATTTATTAGCTGACCATCGCAACCTAATTTACGTCTACTATTGCCCGTAGCGTAATAGTTTTTCCTCGTTTTTTAAACATTCTTCAAGGGGGCACCGCTCCTATTAGTCTTAGCGTAATAATATATAGCTATATAGCTTATAACTATATATAAATGGACTATCCAACACTGACAGAATTTTTCTAATCGGATCAGTAGTTTCTAGATAATAATAATAATAATAATAATAAGATAAGCGCGTTTAAACAAACAAACAAACTCTTTAGCTTTATAATATTAGTGTAGATTAATTGTAAATTTTATGCACTTATGTATATCGGCGGATTTAATGCCCAGGACACTCTACCAACCAACCTTAGGGTGGTGTAGAAAACTTTTAAGGTAGAACCTTATGTACATAGGTGACCACTACTCTTAGATACTGTTCATGCTTTCCATCAAGCAGAGAAGAGTCATTTCGATAGCTCTCATATAAAAAAATGTAAAATACACAATACGATTAACTATTTCCTTAATTAGCCTTACACAAATTAGTCTTGTTTTGTTTGCACAATGCACGTTACCACATTGGTACCTATTAAGGTCGTTATGCAATGATACTGGCAATTATTTGGGCTCATCTTAGAGGCAAAATTGTACAGACTAGTCAAGTGCGTGTCGAGCAACACGCGGGTTGCGTAGTTTATACTATCTCTTTGAAACCGACTTCAAAAACCGTGAACCGATTTTGATGATTATTTTTTTATTTGAAAGCTGGTGCTGCCCGTGCGGTTCCATTTCAATTTGGTCCAGTTCTTGAAGTCGGTTGTTATGTTGTTAAAAACTTGTGATTATTACTTTTACACTCTTTTTTTATTTTTTAACGTGTAAGTAAAATTCAAAAAGATTATCTAGGACGAATTTTGAACTACCTTGTTCTATTATTACTCTAAAACAATAAAAAAAATTATAATTTTTCTTGGTATTCAGATCTCACATTGATTTGCTATTAGTACGAATAATATTATTTAGTTTTTATCACCTATCATTTAGCTTATAATACGGATCTTATTTAACAAAAGATTATTGAGCCTATCAATCATCTCATAATACAATCTTAATCTATGCAGCAATTGATAAGATGATAATAGCGTAGTCTAGATAACATTCATCGCTATATACACGTGTCATAAAAAAAGATTTGTATGATTTTCAATTAGTATTCTTTTTTTTATTGTTTAAATTTATTATTTCCAAATAAGTACATAAAAATAAAATGTAATCAATTCGATAACCGAAAATTAGAAATATAACCTAGGATAAATTGAAAACGCGTTGATTTATTTTTCAAAATGTCATTCGAAGCAATAAAATACCTAATTGGTAAAATTTATTGCTATTATATAATAACCATAATGTTATTTAGCCTTTACTCTTTATATTTGTTGCTTTTAATATAACAAAGTTTTTATGAAGCGATTTTTAATATCAACAAGCATAAACATAAATTAAATTCATATTTATTCATATTAAACAAAAAAGAAACTTGTTGCTTGAAAACTCATTGGTTGTTTCTAAGCACTATCCGGTAAAGTCGAAAATTATTTTCCTTTTTCTATCCACGGTCTAACTTTGTATTAAAATACGTGTACCTATTTATTCATACAAATATGCATACATTATTAGCTGAGTGAGTACCCAATTTCTCTTAAAAATGAATACCTATTTTGTGTCTTGCAATGCACAGATATGAGTTCCCCGTTCAAGGTCATGGAAAATGGGTTATCTACACTTAAAGCTCTCCCAGTAGTGAAGAACTGCAGTTGCAAACGAAAATTTGTAGGAAAGTGGTCTAGAAAATTATCTATATCCAATAGACATTAACTACATAATCAATGAAAAATAATGCGATTTGCTTAATAAGTTGCATCTTAATATGCTTTTGCCCGCGGCTCCGGCCGGGCGTGATTATCAGTTATCACGGTAAAAAGTAGTCTATGTACTTCCACAAGAACCAAAGTATCTTTATGCCAAACTTAATTGAAATCGGTGCAGCGGTTTAGCTGTAAAACCTTGACAGACAGACTAGAGTTGCTAAACTACAGAATTAATTTCAAATTAAAAGCTTTTCACTAAATGTATATAGAAATACACATCCAATTCAAGAACAACAAAACTCGTGTGTAATACCTCGGGGGGCGCAGCTAGTTTGTAATATAAGTATGAATAAAGATTAATATAATTGAATTATTTGATGAGATCAATCCTATATTAATTTAACGAGTAAGTATAGCTAAAGCTAAGTTTCGCATAGGTACATTGTATATTCTTGTTTTGTGTGGTCAAAGCTTCGATTTACATTCGCGTGATCGCACCCATCAACACAACTTCGGACACTATTGCCCCTTTAGAGAGTCAAATTGTTTCTGTTTTTCGTCAAGACTGTCTATTTCTAACTAATACTGTACTGATTTTAAATAAACAAACAGGCCCCGCCGATCTATTCGATAATGTAGTTCTTTAAACTCGATTAACGGCAAATTCAGTGGTTGTGTTAAATCAACTTTCTTTGGCCTAAATGTGCTAAATAAGTAAAAACGACATAGTCACCCTGGGTTATTGACCGTGAAAGTTCTTTTACCCGCGTTTGACATTTGACATGAGGGTAAAGTCCTGGGCTCACTTGAGAGGTGTCAAATATTAATTCCTGTGATCTAATTTTAAACTTACTTTATGAAATTAAATTACTAGAGAATAAAGAAAAACAACAAGTTCAATAATATATACTGGTTTTTAATAAAATACGAAAGCATTTAACTGTGTCGTGTATAACTTTATACCGTTAAAATATTTTTATTTAATGTTTTTTTTATGAATTTGTATTTTATTTTATCATTTTTATGATTTACTAGCTGAACCCCGCGGTGCTACCCGCGGTACGATGATAACTGCGGGCAACGCCGCGAGGCGAAGCTATATCTTTATAAATAGTAGCCTATGTGTTATTCTGATGTATAAGCTATATTGTGGTAAAGTTTCATTCAAATCCATTCAGTAGTTTTTACGTGAAAGAGTAACAAACATCCATACATACATACATCCATACTTACAAACTTTCGCCTTTATAATAGTAAGTAGGATACTATAGTAAAACTGCTACATGGAATTAATCCTATCCAAGAAAATTATCCTATAGATAATAATAAATAATAAAAAAATATTTACAGGAAAATAATCTTGATTGCATGTTGTCTATGGTTTTTTTTTTTTTATTGAATTGTGGGCAAACGAGCAGACGTATCACCTGATGGTAAACGATACCGCCGCCCATGGACACCTGCAACACCAAAGGCGTCACAAGTGCGTTGCCGACCTTTGGGGGATGGGAAAGGGGATGGGGGAAGGGGGAAGGGGTTGGGGTATGGGCCTCCGGTATCCTCACTCACTCGGTGAAACACAGCGTAAACGCTATTTCACACCGGTTTTCTGTGAGGCCGTGGTATCACTCCGGTCGAGCCGACCCATTCATGCCGAAGCATAGCCCACGGTAAACGGTTTACGCCTTCTAGTTATTGTCTACTTATATTTTAAACAAGGCTTATTGCTTGCTAATAAAAATAATGTACGATTATTCTAAGATGTGCAATAACAGTGAATAGAGAAAAGTGAAATCTAAATATTACAAATAATTCTCTTGCAATCGACCAGAGCTAGGTGTATAATGTGTATATGCCTAGCTCTGGTCTATTGCAAGAGAATTGGTATATATACCTAGGTGTGTTTCAGGCAGTCACTTGACTGTAATGTTAGATGCAAGACAATTATTATAATAATAGATATATTCATTAAATTTTCATATAACTAGCAGACCCAGCGAACTTCATACCGCCATATTTTTCTTCCGTAAATATTTGCTGAATTTCGGCAAAATTTTTTTAGTAGTGTACAGTCGTGGACAAATAAAATATTTTCTGGCTATCTTTTAACTTTCTTCAATACAAACCTTGTGCTAGCTATAACGCACACATAGAAAAAAGAATTATCCAGTTTGGTTCAGTCGACCTCAATTTATGCGCGTACATACATTTCGGCGATTCATTTTAATTTATGTATAGACTAGCTGACCCGGTGAACTTCGTACCGTCACATTTTCTTTCGTAAATATTTCTTAAATTTATGAAAAACTTGTTTTAGTAATTATGCCCGTCTCCACTTCCCATAGGTAGTGTAAAAAAAACTACAGGTTATCTTTTAATATTTTTCCACACAAACCTTGTCCTAACAATAATGAACAAATACCAAAAATAATTATCCAATTTGGTGCAGTCGAATCGTATGTTACACGCGAATTTCGACTATTAATTTTTTCCCGACTACGGCAAAGCCAAAAGAGGGTTATAATTTTGACAGGCTATGTATGTAAGATCATCTGTTCCCTCATAGCTCCTCAACTACTTGTTAGAACTGGACAAATGAGATGTTGTTAGAAGTGTCTTGATCGTTCGCTGGTTATAGGTTATATGAAGTGTCACTAAATCTAATGTGGCGCCCTCTAGCGGTAATATTGTACTGTTGTTAAAAAAAATGCCATGTTTGGTATAGGAAAGGGCGTTACTCGTACATTGCAAATATATATATATATATTACTAGCTGAACCCCGCAGTGCTACCCAGGGTACGACAATAACCGCAGGCAACGTCGCTAGGCGAAACTAGTATCTTTATAAATGGTAGCCTATGTGTTATTTTGATGTATAAGCTATATTATTGTAAAGTTTCATCAAAATCTATACATTAGTTTTTGCTTGAAAGAGCAACAAACTTACTCCCTCTCACTCTTACAAACTTTCGCGTTTATAGTATTAGTAGGTCTAATATATACTCTTGACTTTGTCCGTATTTATATTATAATTGTGATATTTCTATACTATTTAAAATATACTTTGTAAATAAATTAATATTATAACGGCACCAAAAAAATTGCAATAAATCGGCCATCAGTTCGGCTTCGAGCTAGAGTATTGTGGACTGTTATTAGTTTTAACTTTTATTTACATTGTTAATTAGTTTTTAGGATTATTTATGTGAGTTTATTTAAAAAAAAAAATATATAGACCCGGTTGATGCAAGACGCTTAGGTATACATACATGACGTAAGTGAATCTAAAATTATACATAGACGGCAAAAAGTGAACGCTTATAACCCTCCTGTCTGTTAAAATAATCTGTTCCATTTTAACGAATATTTGTTGTTATCCGGCTCTTCATAAATACAATGGGTAAGAACACAGTCAGATTAAAACGTAAAGAAAAAGGCCGGCTGTTCTCAACTAAAAACGGTTACAGCCCGATACGTAGACATTATAATGAACATACCAATTAAATTTCATACTATTTTTTTTTTATTAATCCGAGATTATAATTAATTCGAATAAATAAAATATTTCTTCATGGCTTAATTTTTCTTCCATATCGGTTAGTATTTTTTTTGTCAAATAAGTATTAAACGGAATCAAGCGGATGGTATAGTTATATCCATAAATAAAAACCTTTATACGTTTATATGTGACGGAGTTGAGGGAATTGGGAACCTATTCCTATTTCAAAGGTGATAAAAAGAGGGAACTTCCTGAGAAAATAAACATATTCAAGATAGCATTGAGGAAGATAATGACGGTGCCGCGGTGGCTGATTACGCGGTATATTAAACCCAAGGCTGAGAGACACAATGCTATTAGTTGACGAGACCACCATTACACTTCACCATAACGGTACAGCAACGCAAATGTTTATGAAACAAAGAACGTATAGTAAGAATCAATATGTCACGTTTCGATAAAGCGATCTTATTACAAATAAACGCAAATATTGTCTAAGAAACGGAGAAATATTTTCTTTTTAAATTAAGGAACTACGAAGAAATTATATCTGTGGATTTTTAGGAATGGATGATATTAAAACACCCGCCATTATCTATAAAAAGGTTGAAATTTGTATTTGCGTGATTTGCCTTCACTACGAATGTCTTAAAAATATAAAGTATTAAGTAACTAGTGCTACACAATAAGGAACTATATTTTTACTTCTAAATAGAGCACTTCCATCAGCTTCCTATAAGAGCGTTTTCAGATTGTCGGCTGTCGGCGATTGTCGCCCGACACCGACACCGGACCGATAGCCGACACCATAGGCTGTTTTCACATAGGTATTTCCCACAAAATCGTTCCGATTCTGCTATTGGCTCGATAGCTTCATACGGGCAGGTCATTAATGCAGACTGTAATAGAAAAAATTTGCTGTATCTATTATATGTGAGTCAAAAAAAAAGATCTGTCCAAAGAAACTATTGGATCCATTGTGGAAGCGTTGGCTCTGCGTACATAGAGACAATTCGGGTACACGTGTAACACACTTACAAACAATATCGTCCGACGACACACGGGGATCCGATGATGCCGTCAACATATCGGTGTCGGCTTCGATAGCCGATATCGGGCCGGACAATATGAAATGACAGATACATATTTTATACATTTTACTTTCTCCGATATCGTATCGGCGCCCGACACTCATATCGGATCGGATAATCTGAAAACGCTCTAACTACTAAAATAAATTTAACAGATATGTTAAGTCAGTTTTGTTCTTTATCTAAACTATTTAAGTTAGAGGGACAAAATGGAATATAAATCCAAAAAGATAGCCTAGGAAATCTGTGGTGGATAAAAATCTAGATGAATCACAATTTTTAACAACAGAAAAAACCGACTTCAAGAACTGGACCAAGTTGAAATGGGACAACACGCGAAGCACCAGCTGTCAAATAAAAAAATAATCATCAAAATCGGTTCACCCAATCGAAATTTATGAGGTAACAAACACAAAAAGAAAATAACAGCCGAATTGAGAACCTCCTCCTTTTTTGAAGTCGGTTAAAAAATCCCAAGATGGGAATCCAAGTGGACAGAGCTTTTATGCCTGGTTTTCTGTGAGACCGTGGTATCACTCCGGTCGAGCCGGCCCATGCATGCCGAAGCATCACAATCTGGCACTTTGTTGCATGTTGTATGCTTTACGACTGTAGTCATCACATAACAATAAATGTCAACGCAGACCGTGGCCTCCAGCCTTCTGGTGGCTTGACGCCAAATCTTAACGGGACATTTCATATCTAACCAAATTATCTATTCGTAGGTATATAGAAGAACATACTACGACAGTAACTATATTGTTATTTTACATATTTTGTAACAGTGATCATGTAATATAATCATACAACGGTCACGGATACTGAACACAAATGTTATTTTATTGTGTGTATTATTATTGACCGAATGTGCTTTTCTATAAATACATTTTATGATATAATCTGTCATTTGGATATAATACATCAACTATTGTACTACTAAGCAGTACACATGGTGTTCTCTATACAAATATATTACTTTGCACCTCTCGGCTCAAGCTGTTTGGTCTCTTTTCAATTTTGATACGAGTTAAGCCCGGCCACGCACCGAAGTGATGAGCTTCAGGTTTATAAAGGATTCTATAATACTCTATAAGCATATGTTTCTTTTTATAAATTCAAGAATAAAAATTTAGCAAAGTGTTCAACCAATTTTAGACTATAATTTACTAGGCGTTTCATTAATTCAATATCAAAATATTTCTTGTTCGGTCAACTATTGTAAGCGGAAAAAATACTATTAATAATCTGTATTGTCATTGTTGTTGATCAGCATTTCTTTTGAATCCAATACTATATAACCTTGGATATGGTGACCCGTCTTCCCAAACAATAAACACCTCGAAACTAGGATGTAGTTTTAGTTCCGATATTAATAAACTTCTACAGTTCCGATCCTTTTTCTTCTGTGCATGGATGTTCTGCTAGCGAGATATAATACGAGTATTTTATAATTAGGTATTATATAAATATATTCCTGTGCCCAGCGGTTAAAACCTGGAGCTCACTACCAGTCCACGTGTTTCCGTCCCACTATGATCCCGGGTCCTTTAAGCGGAGCGTGAAAAAGCATCTCACTAAGCCGCCATAGTGCTGGTCACCATGCTGCACTGTTCTTGTTTGCATTGAGGATGGTGACCACCGCTCTTGGATTCTGCTGGTGCTTTACATCAGGCAGGGCAGAGTCATTTTGGTAGTTCAAAAATAAAAAAAAATCCTCAAACGTCTCACACACTTCCATCCCAAACTAGGCAAAGCCTGTTCTATGGTACCAGGCTTATAAACATATTATTTACTAGATTCGCCCCGCGGTGTTACTCGGGGTACTGCAACAATCGCGGGTACGCCGCGGGGTGAACCTAGACAAAATTTTTTTTTAATCTAAGTGCCGTATGTATTTTCATAAGCGTATAGTGAAAAGCTGCTAATTTGAAATTACAAACAGACACTTCAATTTTATTTATTTGAATAGATTTCTAAACACATACATATCTATACATCTATAGAAATAAATAAAGTGTCTGATTTTAATTTCAAATTAACAGTTTTTTACTAAATTCTAAAATTAAAAAGATTTATAAAAATATAGGATACATTTTATTCGTCCATACTTCCAAATCAACAGATCTATACTTATTTACTTAACACCACATTTCCTTAATATATTCACCTATTGTAAACAATCATTTAGTAGTAGTAGTTATTATTAGTATGTGCTAAGTAATTAAATTTATGTACACAGACTTCACGTATTAATGCCATAAAATTGATGCAATTGAGCTTTGATTGCAATTTTTTTACGAATTTCATAGAGCAGCTATGGAAAGAGTTTTACTTAGTTAAGGTAGTGTGTCTGCACAAAAAAAACTAGTTCCAAAATTATCTGACCTAAGACCAAGATGACTGAGTCAGCGAAGACAAATTAGCAAGCTAAAGTAACAAAGGGCTAGTCACATTCTCCAAAAAAAGCCTATAGTAGATCCAAAGTAAAGATCGTACATATGGACAGGGAAGCATATTATTCTAAATACTGAACCAAACCTAAGATATGCATATTATGTTTGACAATAATGACAAATAAATAAATGAACAGCATTTTTTCATTTGTCAAGAAAACCTTCAGTCTAGATAACATGATATCCAAACATTTTAGCTAAATTACGTAGCGCCATATGATTTTAGTTATTGCAACACTGTATTACAAAACCATCTCGACGGAACACGATAGGCACCTTCGCCTCGCTGCACAATGGTAACGTAATTTATCACGAAAACTTTGACTTGTTAATAGTTATTTCACAAAATATTCAAATAGCATAAAATAATCGACATGCCCGCTAAGGTAACACGTTTCTAATCAAAATAAAACCGTGAAATACAGATGAAATAAAACCCTCGTAGGAATTATTTCGTTGTCTGCCAGACTATGCCTAAGAAAATGATTTTTACGATTACAAATTTAGATAATATGTTTTAGCATATTACTGTGATAAATATCGATGAATACGAAATATTCTGTCGAGCGACA